>JAOXNO010000033.1:57230713-57264926 GCA_028565335.1 Limnodromus scolopaceus | reverse complement strand
GGTCCTGTCATTATTCACTTGGGAGAAGAGGCCAACACCCACCTCTCTACAACCTCCTTTCAGGGAGTTGTAGAGGGAATATCTCTCTGTCAAGCTCATGGGGGTGAAGACTGGAGGGTTATCTGTGCAAAGGAATAGAGATCACCTATAAAATGCATTCCTGGTATATGTTAAGCTGCTAGTGTAAGCAAGGTAGTGGTGTAAATTTTACATGTTGGCTAAGGAGAAGAAATACCAGAAGCAAACAATAACTTGCTGTCAGAACTTTAGCTCAGACTGGGCATCAAGGTTAAAAGAATCTCCACCCAGCCAGCCCCTGCCTTAATGTTAGCAGACGGGAGCATCTGCAGATCACCAAGATTAAATTTAAGTGATGCTAGACGTGGTATTGCCTGTCTGATTATTTTCAACTTAAGAGGAGAAGGAGACTCTGAAAATGAAGGCAGAAGAGAGTCTGATTCTCCAAGCCAACGTCTCTCAATATCTCATGAGAGACTCGCGTGCCAATTCAGCTGTCTCATCTGACACTCCTTTCCCTTGCTTCATTTATTTACTACTATTGTTTCGTGTGCCAGTGTTACTATCATTCACTGACAACCCTGCACTTACTACCTGTTTGCATTAGATGCCTGTTGTCTCTCAAGTGTCCTGTACTACTTCATACTCTGCCTCAGGTCCTGATGGAAACCAGTCACCTAAAGGAAAAAAGGCACACAAGCTGCCTGCTTTCCCAGTTCCTGCTAAGACTGTTCTCGCTGAAGAAAAAAAAATGTTTAAAAACAGGTGTCTGGAGCCAATACACTCCCACTAACGCTTATGGGATTGCTTAACTTGCTGCGAGTATTATTTGACATTTCTTCACTTGTGTTGAAGGGCAGTGACAACTTGACTGATAGGTGGAAGGGCCTGAAGGCTCTCTGGTTGTCATTGGTTCTTCTCTATTTGCAGCCCAAATGCTGCTTTGCAACCCTCTGAGATGAACTCTCAGAGAAATCAGATGAAGAAATTACTGTAGATCTGTGAGCATATGTATGTTGTTAGTGAATATTCTTTTTGTGTGTATGTATAAACGGAAGCATGTCGCTGTGGAAAAAAGGTGGTGTTAGAAAGGGAAATAACATTTACTGCTCACGAATCCTGCATGTAGGGCAAAATGTACCTTGTTCTTCTCGAGCTGTTTGCAAACAAAATTTGTTCCTTTTTAAATTCAAATGGGGGAAAAAAAAAGTCTTCTTGCTATCAAAGACTTCCTCTGCACTTGCTTCTTTGCCAGCTCTCCAAATATACAGGTTTCTTTTCTGACTGAGGATTTAATGATTCACATGCTTGCTGGGTGGGTGACCAAAAGGCAATATTGCTTCAGTGCAGAAATAACGATTTTGCAGTGGGCAGGTTATTGTTGCAAGGCTGTGTCTGCACACTGTAAAGCCAAATTAATAGAAGCAAGTAAAACAGCCCTTATAGACAATCAGTATAATGCAATGAACATTTTGAAGTTTTACCGTCCTCTTTTCCTGTAATTCAGGTAGTTTCAGAAGACTGGAAAGAATAGACGGACTTTATTTTGTTGCTTTCGTACTCAAGGTGTCACAAAGCAGTTTTGGAAGGAGAAAAGGAAAAATAAGCAAGAAAGGACTGAGTTCTAGCATTGTAATAGGAGGTACAGTCAAAATTCTATGTTTGTTGATTGATGTGATTGTGTTAGGCAGCTCAACTTTCCACCTTTTCAAAAAAACAATTTTCAGAAGAAATAAATATGACAATGTAAGACTTTTTAAAAGCTAGAATTTCTCTACTTGCCATTCAGATGATTGCTTAAAAAGAATTCACCAGTTTGATTAGAAGCATTGTTACCACATGGTCTCTGACCTTTGTCAACTTGTGAAAAGAGGATTTAATAGAATATTGCCATTTTAACCCTTAAATGCACTGTTCCTTTCAAAACACCCTACACTTGCACAGGTTCTCTGAATTTATGCAACTGCGGAGTAAAAGATAAAATGGAAACTCAATTACGAGCTGTTTAAGGGGAAACAGTTCGCTGAACTGTGCTGCCACCACTGGAACTAATACTTGAATCTTTCTGTCACTGGCAATCTCCAAGATTTTAGCAGCTCTGAAAATCTTCAATTACACCTTCTCCTGCAAGCACAGAAATCAGACAGAGGAGCGAGACTGCCTCAGGAGGAGGAGCTGCTTTTATGTAGTCATTTTCCAGAAAGTAGCCTGACAGCCTCTGACACGATGGACATCTCAAATGTCCTCAATAAATGGACTCATAGTGATGTCGGGGCCGTTGTAAAGCGTGTATAATTGATGCAGTTGTGCTGAGGACAAAGGTGCACTTCAAATTCCTTTTTTTTTTTTTTTGGAATGTTGCATTTTGGGGATGTCAGTGAAGTATAATGCCTTGATGCCTTGTAAAGGAAGGAGGAGTGAATTCCAAGATTGTATATGGCTAAAATATTTGTTTTCATCGCCTGAGCTTGCAGCCTAAGTCCTTTCCAAAGTGCTTTTTGAAGATGCTTTTCAGCATGCCCAACAAAAACCATACCTCATTAGTAGTCACTAGATGAAGTTGCACTTTCTAGTAAATGGGTGAGCTGGGCAAAAGCATTTCATGCCAGAGCCCATTTCAATAAACTTCAGCAGAACAATATAGTGAAGCAGCACAACTAGACCAAGATATTTCTGTATTGCTGAAACATGAGAGAAACATTACAGACAATTGCTCTGTACTCCACTGAACAGGATACACTTCAGCCAAATTCCTGAGTGACAGTTCTTGGTCTTTTGACTGAATGGGGCCAAGTTGTGTTGAGCCATTTACATATTTTATTAATTTTTTTTAGGTATTGATAGGAGTAGCGCTGACAGTTTTGGTGAAGCCCTCAAAATTTGAGGTATGGGGGGGACAATTAATGTATTTTACCAGCTTTACGACACTGCTGATAAAGATTTTGTCTTGATGATTCCTTATTACAAGGGCAAAAATAATAATAATGATGAAGAATGCAAATGCACAGTGGAGAAGAAATTAGATGATGATTTCATTATTTTTGTTAACTATTGCAGAGGATGAAAGCTAAGCTTCTGTTGGGGTCTCTTGGGCTTTACTTCCTAATTCTGCGCTAGTACCCATAGACTGTGGTCAACAAGGGGAAATCAGGAGAAATTAGACATGTTCCTGGGCTTCAGCAGTCTGGGGTCACCACTTCTAGCAGTGAACAAATACTGCAAGTAGTGCATATGCTCCTCTTCACTTTGCATATTATGGACAGTTCTCACAGAGAAGATGTATTAGTCACATTAGACCAAACTACTGCCAACAGAATAGGAGTAATTTTAATACAGTTTACCAGTAAATAGCTAGAAAATGTGATAAGAGCAGACTTGAATGAGAGCCAGACTTGAATTTTTACCTATGTATTACTACACCAGTTTTAGAACTTGGGCAAAATGATCAAGGACTGATCATTATTCATGAAAAAAACCCGAGGAAAGTCCTTCAGCAAAGGACCCTTTTTTGCACCAATGATGACGATAATGTCTCTGCCCTCATTTCTGAACAACCGTGAGGACCTGGGACTTGGCAACATTCGTATTTTGCAGTAAATATTCAAGTAGCACCAAATAAGTTAGTGATGTTTCCAGCAACATATGTACTCTTGTCCTTTAATTGATTCCTTAATGCTGTATATCTGTGCTCTCACACCTTCTTCTTCAGCTGTTCTCTGCCCTGGCTGGAGCAGGAGCCTCTGGTTGATGTAGACTGGCATTTGGCCAGCTGCGATAGGGCTTTCCCCTTAGGTTCCTCCTTACCCAATGGTTGCTCTTCTGAAGAGATCTTTGGTTTTTAGTTGTGCAAAGTGTTTGGTGCTCGCTGAAGACGCGGGCTAAGATTTTTTTTTAAGACCATTAGGAGGAAATGGTGTTATGGTATTGAATTTGCTTCCTTCTTGTCCAACCTAACACTGGGCTGCTCTAGAAGTGGTTCCTGCAAAAATTAGGGTCACCACTCTTGCAGTTATTGCAACTTCCCTGCGTTGCCTTGCAAGTGCAGTGCTGCCTGCAATCACGGCCTGGTGCAATGCTTTTCCTGGCTGTCTTCACACAGCTGCTCCTTCTTCACAGCTTGCAAAGGGACTCTCTGAGGAAGTAATTCCTTCTCTGGGGAAACCTCTTCTAGGGCTTATATGTCACTCCATTCACTTTATGTGTATATGGACCTCAGCAGTAGAAAGAATTTTTCCCGTGAAGATTTGTTGTTGTCCTAGATAAGATTAAACTTTCCACTCTTATAATCCCAGTGGAAAATAGGCAGGAACAACACTAATTTAGGTTGTTGCCAGATATCCCGGTTTTCGACTTCATTGCCCAAAACCAAAAGTACAAGACTAGAGTAAACTGTAGCTCTTGACTATCAACATGTTTAACTTTTTAGGGGAGTTTCAGGGGCTGGCAGATAGGAAGTGATTTTTTATAACTTACAAACTGGCCGTGAAGAGCCATAGTATGATGACCCCCCGGTGTTATTTTCTGACAATAACTACATTTTAATAATCAGACTAGAAACGTTTTCAGAGTCAATTTTAAATTATTCTGTGCGGAATTTATCTTCCTAGAGCTGCTTAATTCATGACTAAAAAGATCTCCAAATATACAAATATATCCAAGAAACAATTGAGAACTGCTTTTAACCCCTTACTTTAAATGTGTTATGATATACAGAAATATTTTGACCAGAAAGAACAAATCTCATAATACCATTTAGATAAGCAAAGATATTTTTTTATTTAAGATATTCCAGTTATATGAACTAAATATTCTGGGATCAGATAATAGTCTAGAATATTTTTTAAAATAAGTAACTTTGATGTTGGTACGAATAATCCTGACTTGCTTTATCAAAAATAAGGAGGAACGTCACACATTGCTGTCAACATATATAGCTTTCTCTAAAATATCTGTAAGGTTTACACCTACAGAATTGTTAGAATAGAACCCCTATTGTTGGTCAAATGTTCAAAATATTTTTAATTCCAAGACACTAATATCTTGGCCCCATAACGCTTGCATTATTTCTAAAAGATTAGTAAACACACTGTAGTAGTAACTTAATTAATATTCATAGGAAATAATTGTCAAGGGAGTTTGTTGATCTTGCAATCTGAATGAAAGATAAAGTAGGTTTCTGATGGAATTTTTTAAATACAAACTACATGCTTCTTTTTTTCTCCTCTTAAATTAAAAAAACCCCAACAACTAAACAAACAAACACAAAAAAAAAGCTGAGAAAGATTCTGTCATACCGATAGCACTACCAGCTGTCTAGACGCATAAGTAATGTGAGGTGATGCTGTGATGGAGCACTTTCCATTCTTCTATTCCTCCTTGTCGTTAGACTCTTTCTTATTAAGGAAAATGTATATTCCCTGTTCAAGAGTTTGCAGCTTGAAATAAAAAGGAGAATATAGTTCAGAGAAGGAGGGGGATACTGACATTATCATTGTAACTATATTTTTTGCATAATCTTTATGATAAGTGACCGTAAAGTAACAGAAGCTAAGCATTTGTGCAGCATTGTGTTACAGTGTCTGTAAAACCTTTTTCTCTCTCTTTCCCTTCTCTCTAGAATGTTAAATAGAAGCCCTAGCTTGGGAATCGATAGTTCAATTAGATTATATGGTAGGTTTTTTGGACGGCTGTTAGCATAGCCAGGAGATTACTTTCCTTGGATATTGGGGAGGAAGCTGCTCTGGAATGGAAGGCTGTAACTGCACCTTTAGCTCGCCTGCACTGGGACAGAACTGCACTAAGGAACAGCCATAAGCCTGTGGTTTTATATTATGCTTGCTGGATGCCCAGGGACTAAAACATAATTAGCTATCCCGCATCCAGAAGGAAACAGAAACCATTTGCAATACACACAAACAATGAAAGGAAGTATTAGGCCCAGGTCTCAAAAAGTATGTACTTAAAGTTAAGTATGTAAATTGTTGCACTGGAGTCAACAATACTGTCTAAGTGCTTTAGCGGATTGGAACATGAGTGCCATAAAACGACACTGCGCAGACGTTATGGGATAGCTGACTAGAAGACTTCATTTTGGAAATAAAAAGAAATTATCTTCCCTGTTGGGGTAAAATTCAAACTAAAGTTTGCTTTTTAAAAATATTTAATAAGCATAGATGTATGCAAATAACGCTGCTTAATAGCATCACAGATAGCTTGTCCAAGAGACAGAATGTACTATTGACCTCCTAAAATAAATGTTTGTAAATTCTCTTTTCCAAAAAGAGAGTGTCTGCCGTTCTGTAACATCAACATCCATGTGCATTGCGCAAACGCCATTTTTAATATTTGTTGGATACCTAACACTAAAATGTTTGAACATGGACTTATTTTGTGGCTATGAGATCACTTGTATAAATTGCACTAGATTAACCAGGCTTTGGTTGCAGTTTACACCCGACACTCCTCACATGTAGACAAGTATATTTCATTTTGGGAACTTAATTTTCTATAGACTATTCCTGTGAAAATGTTACATGAAATGGAGTAGAGATAAGCATCTATTCTCTGTGTTAAATACTAGTGTGTTATTTCTAAAACAAACGTTATCATCTAGGTGGTCTTCTGGTAAAGTCTTAAAGCAAGAAATAAACCTGAATTTTTAATTCAAAGAGGGCTAAACATTTCCATAAAGATGCCTTTTCTGGAAGCAACCTTTTACTTTTATAAATGATCTGTCTGTTCAATAGTACAGTAATATTGCAGGCATCCTTTGTGAAGCTCAGGCATTGCTCATTATCATAATATTTCCGGATGAGAGGTTTGAAAAGGTTAGTCTTTATTCTTAGAGTAACCACTTTAGAGAAGCTGTAACGAATCACAATTAGAAAAATCACAGATTTTATATTGATCAAGCTCCAATTGCTCACTCAAAGAATTAATTAGAAGGGAACAAGAGCGAAAAAAGGTGCTGGGGAATTTTGAAGTTCAGAGCGTGTTTCCAAATGTGCCTACAACTGTCCTAGCCCCTTTAGAAAGAGCTCTAAGGTTTGTAAAACGAGGAATGAACTTAGCAGTGTTTATTGGTGGCTTCTGTTGCATGAGGGAGAACAGAACTGCAGCTGATCTCTGGAAGCAGAGCTGCCAGTGAAGGTAGGGACACCAGTGGAGGAAGCAGAAGGGTCCAAAAGGACCTCTTCTCCAGGGAAAACTGATAATGGGGAAATAATAGAATGGAGTTGGAAAAGAGGAAGATGCAAGTAGAAAAGGAATAATACTAGCAGTAAATACCACAGCAAATAGCACAATCCTTTTCCTGACCTCGTCTAAGCTGAACGTTGCCGCAAAGATACACTTGTATTTTGCTGTTGCACGCTGTTTGGAGGGAGTTCTCTTGCTGTCTCATTCTCACAAACATAGCATTACGTGAGATATAAATGCATTATCTAAAACCTAGTTACTTTCCTTAGGCAGCCAGCACGGAGAGCTACACTGCATGCAATGATGATTGCCAATGTGTCTATGAACAACTTTTGAACCTTGCTTGGTGCTACGGAGTCTCCATAAGTATCGGTTTCTGTTTTGATTGCACATCTATTTACTTTCATCTTACCACCTTTACATTGGGCCAGAAATCAAAGACTAACAGTGACAGTTTACATGGCAACAACCCTGTAAATGTAAATAGAAAAGAATTGATGAGGTTGTTACTTTAAAAAATGAGTTATCTGCTGAGGTAAGCCAACTGTTTCTGATCAAGTCTTGTCAAAGGAAATGGGAAGTACCTTGGCAAGCACTGGGAGGGGAGATGGACAGAGATAAGCTTGGATGGACTGACCAGAACTAAAGCAGTTTTGTATGATTTAGAAGAGATATGTTAAGGGAGGAAATCCTGGAGTTATATGTTTAAATTAATATATATCCCTGGACGTGAAAACTAGAAAACAAAGGAATAAAGCTGTGCTTAAACTACAAAATGCATTCAACAAATGTGCTGGAGAGCAAAAGAAAGACACTGCTGAAACTTGGAATGAAAAATGAATTTCCATGAGTGCAGTGTGGTGGGACTCAAACACCATGCACATCTAACTGTGCAAACTACAGTGGACCTGTGATACATGTATTTCACTGCCAGGGTTGACAGACCATGAAAGATTCTTTGGTTTTCACTAAAATAGAGAGGAAAGTAACCACAAAGTATAAGGATTCTGGTTCATCCTTTAATCTACTACTCTGTTCAAAGATAACAAAGAAAAGGAGACTGTGTTTGTTTGGGAAGTGTTGTCATTTCACATTACTTTCACAACAAGGTAGAGATGAGTTGAGATGAGCCCCAGCAGCAGAGCCCAAGATCTGAGCCTCCTCAGAGGCTGGGAGGTATCTTTGTTCTGTGCCCACACACCCACGTGCTGAACCAGTAAGTGGTTCAGCAGCAATTGTTCCATGTCTTTATATGATAGATAAGGAGAGACAAATCTTGTTCTGCCATTCCCCTAAGCACCAGAGCTTAGGCTTTAAAAAAAAAATGTTGAGGAAAATAGAATGATAAAAAATCCCAAGAATTAATTGGCCACTGCAACTTTTAAGGGTCACAGCCTTACGGGCTTTACAGGCAATTCTTCTGATTCATCAGCTGTGCCTATGTCAAGGGGACAGGCTGCCACCACTTCCGCAGTGACTTGTGCTCTGTCCGGTGTCACTGGGTTATTCTCCCTCAAGAAAACACCAGGTGTAAAACAACCTATTGTCAGTGCAGCTGCCACCCTGCGAGTGAGAACCTGTCATAATGTTGAAAAATGCCACTGATGACAATGGATGTGTGCCCCTTTCTTCTTCCTCCCTCCACTGATAACTGTTAAAAGGTGAAGGCTGGTGGCTGATGCCATGTTATCAGCAGCGATGGACAGACCAAGGTGAGGAACGAGTACATTCAGCATGAATTATTCTTTCACGTTTCCCCCACAAAATCAATGACTGATACAAATTGAGCATATCCCTGTAAACAAAATTTTAGCCAACCTATAGACCCCTCCCTGGTTTGTTTGCCTGCATCTTATCTCTTTAAAAATTATTAATATTTTGTTGTATCAGGGATGTAAGTCAAACTAGAGATGTTATTACAAATCTAGGGGAAACAATGTAAAAAAATGATGCATGTGGTGAAACCTCAAATTCAAAATGATGTTAGAATGGTACAGGTTGATCATTTTCTCATTAATCTAAAACTTGCATGCCATAAAATACCCTGATCCCTAGAGGTACTGACCTCCACGTTCAACGGCTCTTTTGTACACACGTAGTTTATTTTTTCTGGCGAGATACAAATGAAAGTATGGTATCTGCTCCAATGAAGTCATATGAGAGGCAGTTGGAGAAAAAAGTAGACAGGGAAGATTCTTAATAGAAGATTAAATCATATCACGTCATTACATCTGAACCAAACTCTGTAGTTTCAGTTCTGTGATGATCCTGTCCTTATGCTGCTCTGGGAGAGGGGCTGTGTCTCACTGTTGCTCACAAAGTGTATTCCCTTCCTCGCCTTCCCACGCATTCTTGGCCATCTTGGCCATGCCATCTCTTCCAGTCCCCACAATTCAACACCTACTGTGGCTTTCTGGAGATGCTTCTTCCTTTCATTCTCCCCCAACAAAAGGCAACAAATCCCATGTTGAAATGCCCCTGCTTTCCTTTCCTCATCAAAAATGGCAGTAGCTGCAAGATCTGCTGCAGATCTTTCTCTGAATATTTCAGAGTCTGCAGGTTGTGTAAAGGAAGGGGGTGCTTTTTCTCTTTTCCCACCTTCTGCTTTCATAGAAATGTGTCATTTTCAGGAGGTCTGAAGCAGGTAGTTGCTGTAGTGCTGTCCAAGTAGCTGTTTTGCACAAGGTAAAATGCTGTGGCCTGGATGGACATGTCTTGTGGTTTGGACTTAGCCTGAAGCCTGCCTACTGTGTCTCATTGATCTGAAAATATTTCTGTGAAAACAAGACACACGCACACACCCCTGCCCCATTTTCCAATTCTTTCCAAGGCTACTGCAAGAAATATGCAGGCAGCCCACAGGACCCTATTGCTTTACTAAAGCTCTGAGCTATGAGTTTTGTGACAGGGTATTTGGTGGTCTCCAAGAAATGTTGAGACTTCAATGAAGACCATCATTCAAAAGCTTTGAAAATCAAAGAAGATCCTCACTGATGTTTGACAAAACTGAAAATCTGACACACTTTTATAGATGTCACAATAGATGTTGGTCATTAGGCAGGGTTGAATATTTAAAGGATTTTCAAATATCATGGGTATCTTGAAAAAAAAGCCTGAAATTGCCAATGGGGAGAAGGAAGCCAGGATGTGAGGCTGGTGGTGTAGCCATGACAACCGAAGCAGAGGAGATGTGAATGAAGGCAGGCATTTGGAAGCAGAACTGTGCAGGGCCCTGAAGAAAAGGCCAGATATTAGGAAAAAAAGTGGAGCTGGTTTTGAGGCAGACTCAAAATACAGGGAAGGAATTTGATTAGAAAAAGCACAGATGCGTTTTACAACGTGCTGTGCTTGTGAATGGTATATGGAGACTTTTATGACGTGAGAGGAGGGTGTTGACTCTTAAAGGAGGAAAAGAGCCACTATAGAAATTATTTGGAGGAGGAAGTATATCAGGTGATAGAGCTTCAGTGCAAGGGCAAGTACCTATGACATCTGCAGAGAACACTGTGGTATTGACTGCGACACAGTAGGAAGGAAAGGAAAGGAAAGAGCTGGGAATGGAAATTAGTGGTGCCCACGTTTTAGCGGTGAGTTATTCCAGTTGGAAATGCCAGATGTGGCTTTGGCTGGACAGAAATCAGTTGTGAGTGCAGATGCGCAACTGAGCTGTCAGCAATACGTTGGCAGCTGGAGCATGTAGATGGCTACCACCTACCCAGGAAGGGATGCAGGCAAGGGGAAGCAAAGAAGTAAATAGTTTGCTACATGGATATATTTCTGGATTCTCTCTGAGCTCTGTCTCTGTCCTGCTATCTGATACTGGACAAGTAATTTAAATCTGTTTCTTATCCTGTCCTGTGACCTTATGCAATTCAAAAATACTGTGAAAAGTATATTTGTTTTTTTAACTCTCTGCATGTAGAAATTTTACCCGATTGGCCTCACTTTCAGTGGAGTCTTTTAAATGCTACCTTAATACATTTACAAATAAAACGTAACAAGATGTGAAAAAGTGTGAGGAACACTGCAGAATATCCCAAAGTGACAGTCAGTCAGTGGCTGTCACATATGTCTCACTGCTTATACTCCTTACATTGAGAAGACTTCTCCTTCTCCCCCAGTGTTTGGATCACCAGTTGCCCAACTGGCTTTTGTAGCTCTGTGGGACCCTAAGGGTGCTGATGTTGTTGAAGTTGCCCGCTTCTATAATGTTTGACTCCGAGCCTCTGTTCATTCTAGGAATTTAAAAGCATTCTAGATTTATTATATTTAACAATTAAACATTATTGCTTGAAAAAGAAAATTCTTCTGATCTGTTTGTTCTAGAATAAATATATGTTTATTCTAGACAATCTAAGAGTTCTTTTTTCCTGATTAAAAAATAGAAAGTAAAGCTACTAAAGAAAAGAGCCCAACAAATCACAATTCTGTTGTTTATTTAACCAGTGACCTCTTCATCTGCTTCAGCATCTTGGCTAATTTTGGGGAGGCTCACAACTCGGTCTCCTTCCTCCCAGCTCATGCCTTGGAGAACTTTTCCGAAGTTACATATCCTCAGAATTTTTTATCCAACCTTAAAGTAAGATTTGGTTCTTGGAATGTGTCAAAGCCCATACTGCTTGTGGCTGGTTGCATTTTTGGTAAATGGATGTAACCATTCTCTTTTTTTTTTATTGACTACCCTGAAAAGCAGTAAGCCGGAGTGCTCCTCAGGAAAACATGGAACTACACAGACACTCAGGATAAATTCTACTGAGCAAAAGAGAGATTAAGGCTACACAATTCATAGTTTACGCTCACACTGTGTGCCAGCTGTGGCCTCTGAGTGTGCCCTGCTTCCTCACCAGGGGCTTGGTGTTTCACTGGAGGGACATATCCTGCAGATCTGCCTCCCTCCCCATCTCTCTAGGCCCATGCCACTTTATATGCTGCTGGCACACAACTAACCATGGACTCATAAATCTGACCTGTAATCTTTTTTTTGTTTTCCTATAAAGTGGCATGTGTATTTGTTTGGTTTCCCACAAATCCTGCTGTTGCTCAGAGCACATATAGTATATGGATTCTGTGCCAGCATGGCCACGGGGTTTGATATCAGGTGACAAAATAATCTGGGAAGCAAGTTGTAGTGCCTCCTGAAGATTTTGGGTTTCAGCCCTGGGCAACACAAGAAATAGTAACATGGATTTATTTTTAAATATGGTGTCACAAATTGAAAATAAACTTTCTCTCTTTTTATCTCTTCAAACACAAGCATCATCTTTGTAGTACTTTGAAACAGCTCCTTTATATCCATAAATTTTGATGATAAGGTTACTACCTAAAGAGTTAATTTCTGGGAATATATTCCCAGAGCCAGAATTTGACTTGACCAGTAAAAAAAAAAAATAGATTGAGTTACTACTTTATTCTTAATAACCTAGTGGGTTTTGCTTTGATATTTCTTCTTTTAGTCGCTAAGAAAGTCGTAGATACTTTTTCAAGAATTACACAGGCTGGAGTAGGTGTTTCTTATTATTTCTTTACATGTTTACGTTTTTAGCACTGGAATCTCCACTGGCCTAAGGACAGAACAAACTTACAACTTCGGTCTTGTGGCAAATATTTTAAATACTTTTCACTATCATTACTACATGAACAGAACTTTATGCACCATCAATATTTCAAATGTAAATAAAATAGTTCTTTTAAAATGAAGATCACTTAAAACATAGTACTGCTTGAATGTTGAGGAGCCATTATGTTTAATAGCATTTTTAAACTATTAAAGTTGAGTGGTTACTTTTTATTTTGCATTTAGTCACTCATGGGAGACATTTATTTTGTCTCATACTCTGCAAATAGTGATGCTGTTAGTAGAGAAGGTTCTCATTTTGAATAATGGTCTCATTTATATAATATCCCTTAGTATAATATATTCATATCTTAGAGAGGAATGAAAATTCACAAACTGTTAAGGGGTGTACAGAAAACCAAATGAAATGTATGTCTATAAAAAATCTTGGGGGAGGGGAAGCAAAAGAGTGAATGTCCTGTTCTAGTAATTATTTCGTTTGAAGTTAACACCCTTTTTTAGCAATGATGACATCAATAGGAAATGATGATAATAAAAAAATAATTTGTATTATGGATTAGATAAGATTTTTTGCAATATCCTTGGACGGTGAACTCCAGGACAATTCGGAATGGCTGACTGCATGAAAACGCAGAAAGAAATTATGGAATTAGATGCAGCAGTTTTTATAGCCCTGACTTAGCTTTATGTAGGCATTTGAGAGCCATTCTTGCTATTTTTTATTCACTTTTTATGGCTATTCCAGCATGTTCCAGTGATTCTCTTTTTATGCTGTGGTAGCACCAAAAAGAAAGGCTCATTTATTTGCTACAAACCTTGCAGAAAAATGAATAAAAGACTGATTCATCGTTTGTTCCACACAACGTATTTTTTTCTATTACTTTTGGGTGCCTGGCCAAACGCCTGGGTTTATATTTCCTAATCCTGAGTGCTTTGAAATTTGAACCAGAGAAATGGACAAATTGTAGGGATAGGTGTATGAGTCTTTTTAGACACTCTTGATTAAGACAGAGAAGTTGAAGTGGGAACCACTTCATTTAGAAGTACTTAAATCGTTGGTGGGGTGATGGATGTTGGGTAGATAAACGTGCATATGTATATGCAAATGCTGAAAGCTATATATATATGTAGCCACCTTCTTGAATGTACAGCTATGATTGCTACCAACAGGCATTTGACCAGAATAGTATCTATCTCTACCTATTTAAGTAAATATTAACACAGCAATTGACTTTTCTAGATTTTGCAATTACCAGAGATGCAAACGTAAAGTTAGTAAAAAATTTTGGAGGTTTCAGTGTAGCATTGAACTCTTGTGTTTTGCTCGCCTCAGATCATGTCAGCAGGCACAAATCAGTGCCTTGCAGCTTAAATCGAATTGGTATGATAAAGATTCTTTAGAAGCAAGTGAAAAATCTGCACTACAGGACTGTCTTTCAATTTGTTATGCCATTGTAAATTTTAAAATATACATTAGTTTTAAAGAAGCAAAGCTTGCAAATTCCTCTTTTTCCTATCGCAATCAAAATCTGTATGGATTCAGGCAATACCTTTTTGAGTAACCATGTATCACTTAGCTACCCATTTGTGCTTTGTAACCTTGACTTGATAAAGCTGCTTAAAAAGTTTTAAGAAATCTTTTATATGGAGGATTGTTAATACATGGAAAAGATCCTATTACTTTATCTAACGACTAATGCACTACAGTAGCCTTTTCAGTGAATATAAGCTATCTTCTCCAACGTGTCTGTAATTCTGTTAAATATCTATTTAAAAGATGTCTAACAGTGTTACGAAAGTGATAGATGTTATTTTTACTTTTAAAACTAAAAAGTACAGCACCTTCTGAAATACTTTAAGATCGTTTATGTGCAAAATGAATGCATGGTATACTTTAAAGAATAGATTTTTCAACTCGGTAATTTTTGGAGTCTTTGAGATTGTTTCAATTGCTACAATAAGGGAATTTGAACTCCAAATAATTGGTGCAGCATTGTGATTTTTATGTGGAATCTGTGGTCTTTTGAGCATGAAACATAATTGCTCTTTGCTTTTAGAAAGGTTTTCTTTCAATAGCGTGTTTCCTCATTCTCATTAATGGAAATTAAATAATTTACTTTTTTTTTTAATTCACAAAGTTTGGGCACATTTCTGTTTAGATTTATGTCTGTATTAGCTATCTAATTTATGTATCACAGGTAGTTTTGTTTTCTAACTATTAGTGTAGCATAAAAATGTTGTAGTTAATTGATGCAATTTGTATTGTGCAGTATGGCTTGGTGTAAAATGTCAATGTAAGCAGGAATTTGTAAAGAAAATTTCAAAGGAAGTTATCTCATATTAATACTCACTTTTTAAAATGAACTTTAGTTTCTTATGTTATATAGAGGCATTGACATGCATACTTGATACGTATTTTTCTCTATTAAAAGTAAGTTTTACAGAAATAGAGGTATCTTGGAGGAATTGCTAGCCAACTTTCTTATTTCCTTTGCCTTCCACTGCCTGTTAAAGAGCTTTTAAGCTGGTAGATTCATGGTGAATCTCATTTTTATAATGCAAATAAAACACGTTATCTGTATGATTATAGTTACTTAGCCCCGAGGCTGTGCTCTGTTACGTGCAATGTGCGCTTCTCGCTGCCAAGACGTGGCCCGTGTCCAATGTATACAATCTAAAGAAGAGCTTATGCTCTAGACTCAGGTTTACACTTTCAAATCACTACACTTTTGTTATCTACACTGTGGTTGCGCAGTAACTGATGAACAGCGGTTTTGCTTGTACATACGGAGAGTGTTTGGAAGCCAGCGTATCATCTGGTCCAAGATTTCTACATATCTTCATCCATAGTGATGCTTTATGAATCTGAGGCTACTGTGTTCTTTATTTTGGGACCTTCTCCTGAAGCTATCAGAGATGTGACATCTGGAGTTAGGCAAAGCAACTTCTATGTTTCTTCTCTATGTGCAAACTATCTTAGCACCATAGAAAACCTTTGGTCAGTTGCTCTTCAGAAGATTATTGTCACATGCTCTTACCCACCATGTTGTTGTTGAAAAGAGAAACCATGGTTATACACAGTGAAAAAACAATGCTGTACACTGGTTCCCAAGAAAACGCTGTCTCTTCCCATTCCAAACCACTGTCCCTGTTCCCACTCATATATATAATTTTAAAATCACTGTTACTGCTTTAAAAAAAACATAAAAAAGAGGCAAGCTTTTCTAAGCACAAAATTCTAAAGTCTAGGGCAAAAGTGGATTTATTAAAAGTGTTTGCCAAATACAGTGCCTCAACTTCCAAGAAGTGCACGAATTGCAACACATGCCTTTGCCAGGCATTCCTCCTTGCTTAAGTTGTGTGTAGTTGCTGATTTAGCGTGCAAGTTTTCTCACTCACTGCCAGATACCTATTTCTGCTGTAACAGAACAGGGCATCCGAGTCATCTCGTTCAATCCAGATGCCTTTCTTTTCAGGATTCGCAACACTTCTGTACTTAATGTTACTGATCTGGATCTTGCCCCATATGCGTGGCCTTTGTGTCTAGCATCAGGCTTTTGACAGAAAAAGGGGTGTTTCCAGTGGTGGCACGAAATGTGGAAGGTTCATGGTTTCTATGTCAGATAGTCTAAAAAGGTCTACGCTACCTGAATTGTTAGAAGATATAGGATATTTTATGTGATGGCAGAACATTTATTCGTAGACCTTAACAGTGGAACCATTGTTCCAAGTTAAAGTCTTCCTGCTTTTACTGGGTATGTGGATAAAATTACAGAACACTTTAAATGGATCATAAGCTGTAGAATGTCTATGGAGTGTGCTTTTTGGAAGACTGGAAAGCAAAAAAAATCTTGAGACTGAGCATAAGTACCAGTAGGTTACACCTTCTCTACATTTTGGTTTTGTAATGAATTTTGCACAGCCTTCCTGAGAAGAAAAGAAGGCTGTTCAGAATGTTTTGAGGATCAGGAGGTGAGCGTTTCAAGTGGCATGAGTGGAAGTTTCAAAAAAGTAAGACTTCCAGCCACGGGCACAGAACAACTGAAATATTACATGTAGACATCAGGTAAAAGGGCCAGTTGTGAGGGACTTGTGCTTTGTGTTAAAGCTTTTTCATAACTAGAAGTACAGGGTGCTGTCCTGAGGAATTCAAACCATGCAAAGGTGGAGTGCCTCTGCATCAAAACACGGAGGAGTACTGTGAATGAGAGGACCTTATCTTCCGGGAAACTGTCCACAGTAAAAATGCCTTTTAAAAGTAGATCTTGATTATTAACCTCTATCTTGTTACTATTTTGTGGTAAGTGTGGAACATACTGAATAGAGAGAGAAGTGAATAAGAGTTACGCTGAGTTTATGGACAGAAGAAAATACTCGTAGTGTCTGTCCTTCTGCATTATAACATGAAAGAATGGAGAGTTCATACTTACTTTTTGGTGATGAAGTGAATGCCAGTTTACATGCCCCTGAGGCAGAGAAAAAATTAGACCACCAGTTCCCAGGAATGCTTAAATTCTCCCCTATCCCTCATTAAGTTTTATTACAATGTGTCACGTAATGCTTACTGGAATTAGTCCCATCCACAGTTAAGAGTCTCCACCTGTGATTCAGGATAATCCTCCAGCTGTGATTCCGTTTGGGGTGGTTCAGCATCGCCATGATTCTGCCTGTTACCGGCTTTACGGCGAGTTACCAACATCCCAGGCTGGCCGAGCAGATCACAGCAAACTGGAACAGTATTTGGGCTTCTCAGAATAACGGCAGTGATCGAATTGTACCTGTACTGTCTACCTATGGTCCCACACTGCCTGTACTTTGTTACGGCAGTGACAAGTGTCTTGAATGTGCTTCTTATTCATCATTTACTGCGATGCCTGGTTTTCTGTTTGCATTACTACATAGCTGGACACTTGCACAAGATGAAACACTTGCCCCAGGCTAGATAGTATCTCACTGCAGACAGGAAAACAGAGTGATACAAGGCTGATGAATAGACAGAAACGTGATATAACTGCGGGAAGTCTTTAGGAAGCGGAATTAGAAAATATAGTAATAATGATGAGTTCAAAAAATAAGTTTCGGATTGAGGTGCAAGGTACCCCGTAAGAGGTAATATACAAGTATCCCAAGTCCTTGCTTTTCCAAAATAGAAATATTTTAGCTGAAATCTAAGTTGCTTAGTACCAAAATAAATAAACAATTCCCACTTTTTATCTGAGCAAGTGGCTCTTCTGATTCTTAAATTTGTCAGTAGTATGGTCTGACCTCTTACATGTAGGCCACAGAATTTCACTGACTATCTCATCAATAACCCTAGTTACTTGTGTTTGGCTAGCACCGATTTTCTAGTGTTTTTTTGTTTCGACATTATCAGGGCACAGGGAATCTTGCTTCCAGGAATCTGTTTTGTCATTGTATTTTCCTTCCAATCTTTATTTTCTCTGGATATGAATTCTAGTCATGGTTCCCTCTTACATCTCTTTCTGTGGAATTTGAAGAGCCATTTACAGTTTGGTGATATCTTCTTTTTAAGGTGCTTAAATGTTGCAATCATATCTCAATCTTCTTGTGCTAAGCTACATACACCAAATTTCAGTCCTTATTTTAAATTCTTCATCCCTCACATCATTTTTTTGTAACTCCTGGATCCACTTTTGATATAATCTAAAAAACGTGGTCACCAGAATACTCATAGTGTCCCAGTATCGCTGCAGAGAAGGGTAAAACAATATCCCTACTACTGCAGCAAGTGACAGGAGAAAATAAAGTTGTTGGTATTATGTCTTATTTAGAGATGCTTGTTTGCTTAAGATTAAAGGGGAGATGTGTTCGCTCTCCTAAAGATGTGATCATATTAAAGTTTAGTTCTGTGAAGTCATTATTCATCTGGCAAACTTCACTGATGCATTAGGTCTGACCATGCCAGCATTACCTGACATGCAGCCGTGGGATGTGTCAATCTGCAAACTGACTGTAAAGACTGAAACTTCTGAAGGAAGGGACTGCCATTTAGTAAGGAGTTTCTAAATAGTATCTGGCACCCTGAGTCCTACCCTAGTTGCGACGTGTAGGTACTATGAAAATATAAAGGTTAAATTTATTATGATAATAAAAGATTGTGGGAGCTGTGCTGCTGAAATCGATCAGAGTAAGATTAAACAATAAAATGCTGGTTCAAGGCACACTGAAGTAAAGGGGAGCATTCATTGGACTTTGGATCAGACCCAAAATTAAAGGTTTCTTTCTTAAAAGAGATTTAAAATTCACTATATAGATCTCCTACACCGTTTTTTCCAAGGGTTTTTAAGAAATACCAACTTAAAAATCACCACCTCTATTCCGTTTTCTGTTACTTGGAAGTATATTTTCCTGATAAAGCAGTGACACAAACATAAGTAGTAAAAAGAAATGTTTTTTATTTTGCAAATACCACCTGCACGTCTTAAAGCCAGTAAGGTTCTGCCCGCATGTGGAGGGGGGAGAGCTGGTGTATTGATCAGCTGAAGTGCTGCAGAGACTATAAACTGATAGTCAGAAGGAGGAAAGAAAAACAAAAAGAAATCACAGGAGAAGACATAGCAGCAGAAAATCTGTTGAAAATAATCCACTGCTGTTCTTCTTCTCAGTTTTTATCCCCAAATGAGACTACATCTCAGTCTGTTTCTGGTCAAGACCAAGCATAACAAACCTTAAACATTTGGTTTATATTTTTTCCCCATGAAACTTTGAAGGAATTATAGAGAAAATCAAGGCATGTCTTTAAAAATTCTGATCAGGTTTCCTCTGGAGTCTTGCTGCTGGAAGAATGTCTTATGGGTAAATTTCCACTCTCTCAGCGGGGCAGTGTTTTGCATGAACCAACTCCCAGGAGAAATGTTGTGTGCTTATTCTGTACAACAAGGCTCAGGCAGCATCTCCATAATAAACTGACCAGAGAGAGGGAGGGAAAAGCAGTTGACCTGAGGGGAAAGGGGGAGGGATGAGGAGAAGACGGCAGTGTGTATTTCCAAAGCCAGACAGTGCTATTCATAAACCTAAAAAAAACCCTCCAAAGCCACTAAACACCACAAAAACAGCACCCTGAAATATTTGTGTACTCTATTACTTACAGCAGTTAAAGAGTGTGAATATGACCTTACCAGAAATGCACACGTTAAGGGTATGAGATAAAGCTCTTCAAACAAGGAATCCTTGTGTCAGGTAATATTTTCAGTCTCTTTTAGAGAAAGTCAGAAAAATACTCCCCTTCTTTATTCTTTTACTGCTTGGACTTTAGACTTTTTTATGCTTCCCCAAAAAATTGACTTCACTTCTCCGTCTTTTTTGAACCTGGTTGGCAGTACACACTGTCTCACTAATGGAGCTTGTTGTTACTGGGCTATTTCTTGGTATGGTTCTGTGATTCAATACTTTTAATTATCTTTTTATTACAACATGTACTAGGTCCTAACATACAGTAGATTTACCGATAAGGCCATATACCACTTGTATTGTATCCATTTATAGTCGTTTTTATAAGGGTATCTCGCTAATAAAATGTTATCTTATTCATTCAATTTGCGTGTAATAAATCAACAGCCTGTTCGCTTTCTTCTCATGCAGATATCGGTATAAGTATGTACGACTGTGTGCATGTACTAAACCCGATGATGTTGCTTGCATACAAATGGAAATTAGCTTAAGAGCATTTCTTTAATGAAAGTGTAGCTGTTTGCCTGTGACCTGAGTAAAATTAATACCCTAAATAAAATAAAATAACATGGGGCTTTATTTTACCTCTCACAAGTCGTTTGAAAAAATGCATCCAGCCCATTTTTTCCTGCCGTTATTTCCCTATTACAAATTACAGACCTAAATAATTCTAAGTGGTATATGATGCTCTCTTTCAGTGTTTTTTCTGCTGTATAAGATAAATCAGGGATTCCCCGATTTACACTTTTTGTGTAAAATCACTAAGATGCTGCATTAGCTAGCTGTGGAAGTGGCAGCAAGTCTCGCTCTACATATATGCAAACAAGGATGTATTTAGCCGCTTGCACTGCATTGGTATCACATTTAGAAATGCGTGCTATACATAATGGAAGATGAAGTCATGCTCTATACCCTTGCTTTAAAGGTGGCCCATAGAAAACAGCACTTACGCTGTACCTCCTTTCAGAGGAACCTGAATCAGACTACAAATATCATGAGGGTGTGGCGTCAAAGATAAAAATACCTTGGATCTAGTCTGGAGCCTTTAAAAGTGTAATTACTATCATACAGATAGTAAAAGTTTAAAACAAGCTGTAAAATGGAGAAGGCGAAGAATTAGGTATTTCAATTACTGTAAAAACAAGCAAACAAAAAGCCCTCTGTAATTCTGTTTGTTCTCAGTGTAACCATTTTCCCCTCTAGAAGAATAATCCCAATAGCCATACGACTTAAGACTTTAGGTTCTAGACTACTTTAGAGTTGACATTAGGAAGGATTTCTTTACTGAGAGAGTGGTCAAACACTGGAAGCAGCTTCCTGGCATGGTGATCAATGGCCCAACCCTGTCAGTGTTTAAGAAGCATTTGGACAATGCCCTTAATAAAGTGCTTTAACTTTTGCTTAGCCCTGAGTTGCTCAAGTAGTTGGACTAGATGATCATTGTAGGTCCCTTCCAACTGAAATTTTCTATTCTCTTCTGTTCTACTCTATTCTACTCCAAAAAGACAATTGAAGAGTAAAATCCACACATTAACGACATTTTTAGGAAAATATAAATTGGAATTCGTTGCAAAGAAAGCAAATATGTTACTGTAACTATTACAGAATGGACAACTCACATCCTAAACATGAACTGAGTCACCAAAACATACACATCAAAGACAGTGATAGCATGTCAAAGTAGTCTTTTGATAACTTTCCTCTTTGATCCACATTTTTGAGTTTTTCTTTCCTTCTCCTGAATACTTGATCAAACCATATTCTAGTTGGTGGAATCAGTCCATGCAGCTCTTACTGCTGTTTGGAATCATCTGGTGAGTAAATGAAAAAGGAAACGAAAGGATTAGATTAGCGATCGAATTTACTCAGAAGATTTCTAGTGTGATTATTTGATTTTGGGAACATGGGAATAAAATGAGATTTAGGACTGATTATCTATGGCTGTGTATCTCCAAGTTGTTCTAAATGGAAAAATAGCTTGTTCTTGCATGAAAGAAGTGCATGGACATTATTTCTTGATCAGAAGCAAGAAGTGTCTGTCTCTGAGGGCAGGGTGGCAAGTGTCTGCTTTCATTTCAAGAACTGCCTAGTAGTTCTCTCACTGGAGACTGCAACTGGTATTAGCTGGTGACTCAATGTTTCTCAAAAGCAAGAATGCATTTCAGAAGAAACTGAGGGATTTGAGCAGAAAATGAGGTGTTTCTCCTTGGCCAGAGAAATTTAAAAGCCTGTTAGGGCAATCGACCTTTCCTCCCCCTTATTATTCAGTTTTTGAAGTACATTTACCGTATTTTTAACTCCTATAAAGAAAGCACTTGCTTTACGTGGGTCAGCTGATCAGTGAATGTTGTTCATCTGCTTCTGTTGTAGATTCTAGTCTGGCTGTACTCCCATCTGATCAAATCTCGAAGAGATACAGGTGAGGGTCATCTAGCTGTGGTAGAAACCTCTGTCCAGGGAGAAATTTTAACTGTATTTTATTGTGTCCAGACAAATGCATAATTTATTTATATGTTTGGTTTTGATCCTATTGAATATGGCATGTTATAAGACAATAAAGGAATTAGCTCCTTAAATTTTTCCCCCCAGAAACTCGTGATAATTTCCTCTTCTCCTCTGAAAAAAACATTTTAAAAATCTTTTATTTTTTCCTTGGTTACATTTATATTATTAGCCTCAGTAATTAAATCCTTAGGAGTTCAAACTGTTGAATCTCTATCTGTGAACTGCAATTCTTAATTCAGAGTACAGTGTTGGCTAATCAATATCCTTACGGTATTCCAGTTCTCATTATAAAGGTCTGATCCTTCTCCACTGAACTCAAGGATTGGTTTTCCATCTCAGCACAGGCAGGATTAGAATTCAGCCATATCTTCATCAATGCTATAGGCTTTGATAAAGACAACAGAAAATTCTCTTGTTGTGTGTATACAAGATATTTGATGGTTTAAGTTAATACAAATTTTAAATAGATTTGTGTGTCTGTTTATGAAAAGAGAAGTTTGAAGGAAAAACTAAGCAGTATCCTTTAAGATAGCATCCAGTGTATTAACTGTTGAAACTATGCTAAATCAATACATTCTTTTCTTTTCCTCTTTCTTTTTATTCTGTCTTCCTTTCCCTATTTCAGGGAGTGTCAAAACTCATAACAATGGTGTTGCTTCTAATTCTCAATCATAATAATAGTAATAATAAAAATTGGGAGGGAGGGGGGTAGAGATCCAGATTTTCCAAACAATGTTCTTTTCTAAGACAAAACCAAATCATGAAATCCAAGTCCAGATAGGAGATTGATCCAAGCACAGTAACTCAGTCACCTTTCCCACATGAGTAGAGTGAATTTTATAAAAATACTCCAAAGCGAGAAGTATTTTATTCCCTAAACCCTAACTTTTCCATGTATAAGTGTTTTACAAAATGCAAGAAGAAGACAAAAGAATCCTAACCCTTTCTGTCCAAAGGATTCCTTGTTTTAGTTAATTGTTTTTCAGTCTGAGTCTGAGTCAACCTTTTCTGTTTATAGACAACATTCCCACCAGCTACCCTGAAATCTCTGAATGAGATGCCAAACCTGGAATCCTGGGCATACGGATCCATCGTGTTACCATATTTTATTTCCTTTCTATAACTAAGTCCTGGGTCTCCAGGGAGCAAGGTATTTAACATTAGTGTGAGTAAAGTGCTTAAGGTTTAAGCACGTGCTTAGGAACTTCACTGGATCCGTTTTATAGTTAACTAACTGTCAGCCTTTGAAATGATCAGAAAATTAATTTGTTAATTAATGACACTGTTTTGGAAAGAAAATTTCTATTACTCATAAGTATTACAGGTAGGAGGAAGTGGCTGATGATGACCATGACAGATCATTGATACACAGTGATCTCAGATTGCTTGTTAAGATAAGTGGAAGTGGGCGCTACATGTTGTAGTGTGGTCAAATGGAGATGGACAAAGCCAATGCTTGGAAAATGGAGACTGTTGTGGGAAACTGTGACTTTAAAAGGCTTTTGAGTTCTGGTAAATAATCAGCTAAAGGTGAGCTGCCAGCTAACACAGTAGGGAAACTGTGGTGTTTGGATATATCACCTGGGGAAATCTCAAGAAAGGGATAGGAAAATAATTTTATTTTGGTGGATCTAGTGAAAATCTAATGAGACTCTGGGTGCAGTTTTGGTGTTCACTTTTTGAGAAAGATGATATATTTCAGAGAGTGTTGGGAGAAAAAAGAAAAGAATAGTTAAAATATTTTTTTTTAATATGCTTTGCAATGAAAGAATCTGAGATCTCCATCTGTTTTCTTATCAGAGGAGGTTATTTAGTCCTGGTGTACAAGTACTAAAATAGAGAAGAAAATTCTAGAAGGTTACAGACAAAAGCAAAACAGCACTCTGAAGCTGGAAATTGAGGGCAGTTTCTTAAATTAACTATTGTAATACACTTTTCAAAATCAATGGAACAACTTAGCTAAGATTTTTAACCCTGTGACTCCCTATTGAAGGAAACATAAAAATAGACAATTTTGTTAAAAATCTGTGCTCCTGGTCAAAAAATAATTTTTTTGGAAAAACACTGATGGTCTGAGTTACATGGAGGGGTCAGTTTTCATGACAGCAATGGCTCTTCATCCTTATCTTTTTCTGATAAGAATCTTTAGAAAGCAGTTCAGTCCCTGCTTTTAAGAGAAAAAAATAAATAAATGATACAACTTTCTCTTCAGAGAAATGAGAAAAGCCTCCATAAAAAGAGTAGATACCTTCCCCTCTCAAAGTCTGTGCTATGTTTACACTGAAGTGGCTTGTAAAACTATAATTTCCTTTATATGCACGAGGAAAAATAATGAGATGGAATTATGGAAGAAGGGACATTTTGTCTTCAGGAGACAAAATGGCACAGCAAAGGAATGCAGGCCTAAAGCCACCTCATATTAACTAAATAGAAGGCTGAACTAGCAGAAAATCATAGAATCATAGAAGAGTTTGGGTTGGAAGGGACCTTGAAAGGTCACTTAGTCCAATCCTCCTTGCAATGAGCAGGGACATCTTCAACTAGATCAGGTTGCTCAGAGCCCCCTCCAACCTGACCATGAATGTTTCCAGGGATGGGACATCCACCACCTCTCTGGGCAACCTACGCCAGTGTTTCACCACCCTCAGCATTAAACATTTCTTCCTTATACCTAGAATAAATCTTCCCTCTTTTAGTTTAAAACCCCTTGTCCTATCACCAGAGACCCTGCTAAAAATCTGTCCCCATCTTTCTTATAAGCCCCCCTTACGTACTGAAAGGCTGCTTTTGAGGTCTCCCTGGAGCCTTCTCTCCTCCAGGCTGAACATCCCCAACTCTCAGCCTGTTCTCATAGGAGAGGTTCTCCAGCCCTCTGGTCATTTTTGTAGCCCTGTGACTTGAAGTACTGTGGGACACAGGTATGGCCTTCCCTGACAAGGGTTGGGGACAGAGCTGCCCCCTTCCCTGGGACTGATGGACTGGAAGGTAAGCACTCCTCCAGGGGCTCCTCTGAGTGCCCAGCACAGTGCCAATGATGCTGGTCAGGAAGGAGACAGCAGTTCAGCTCCCAAAAGTAGCAGTGCTCCAGCCCTCTAAAGCGTAAGAGCGGTCTAGTCCCTGCCCATGACAGGGGGGGTTGGAAATGAATTATCTTTAAGGTCCCTTCTAACCCTAACCATTCTATGATTCTATGATAAGTTATATAAGCATTTATAAGACGGTGTTTCATGTGTGCTTCGCTTTTCCAGACCCCATGAATGGCACCATCCCCTGAGAGTTTGCTGGGTTTGGCAATAGTATCGCTAAATCCACTGCATGTAATACTGCAATCACTTTCTTACAGGTTTTGCTTTTCCTACTTTTTCTTTGGCAATTATTTCCTGATTCGCCTCTGTAGCATTAAAATTACGCTTCTCAGAGCTGGCTAACATAAAGAAGATGGGAACTGCCTACATCTTTTCCCTTGTTTTTACCTCTGAGCCTTTTATACAAAGCAAAAGGTCTGTTTAAAGCCACAAGTAGAAAACTTCTACTTGCTTTAAAAAGTCTGTTATTTATATTAATTTTTGTCTCTGAGTTTGTGTGAATTTCTTATAATTACAATGCCATCTTAGCCTGTTAGGGCATTGCCTAAATTATGGGCTAAGTTGCACTGGGATCAAAGAATCAATGTGCTTCATTGTCACATTTTGTACTCAGCGCTCCTTCTTTAGTCTAAGACACTGCTCATCTTTTCCCTCCTTCTAAAATTACAGAAATGTCATTGGGATTTCATTTTTCCTTTATGAATCGTTAATATAGATGATCTTAAGGCCAGAAGAAAATAGTCCGGTTTTAACATCATCACAATCTTATATACTTCTATCTTAAATTACAGAAGGAAGAAGCTTCAGAAGTCCACGTCCTTTAAAGAGACTGATGGCGTTTAGCCTTGATCCTGAATGGTACTGAGCATTCTTTCCCTGGTCCTGTAAATTCTTCACTTTTAAGTTCTCTGCAGCTGTCTTTGTGTTTTAGGTCAAGCATGTGTTTAAGTGTTTTGTTGGATTTGGGCCAGAATGCTCAGCATTTTAACTGAAGAGGTTTAACCTGTGGAATCTGGATCCCTTAAACTTGAAATCAGACATCTAACATTTCCAAGACCAGCAATTAAAATAACTTTCAATCTCTCTTGGCTAAAGTATTGATTAAGAAACAAATTTTAATCGTCGTCAGTTGTGCTTAGACACTGATCTTGCAAGCAGCTGCACATATGCTTAACTTTACTAACCCATAGATTTCGGTGTTAACATTAAATTCTTTAAGTGATTTGAAGAGAAAATCATCTTTACTGTTACCACATCTCCTCACTGCAGTTTTTTCACAAGGAATGCAGTATGGTTGAGGTCTTCTGGTGAATGGTAAAGTAGTTTGGTCCAACTTTAGAGATATCTCCTGCCTTCTCTGACAAAGTTTGACTTCAGTTATGATAAGCAAGGAGGCATTTGTTTGCTGTAGTTTGTAATTTGGCAGGGGGATATTTTACTGGTTGTTAGGAGAGAAATGGGTTCTGCTTCCTAGTTAGGACTTTGTTTTCATTGGATGAGAATGAGAGCAAATATTTGGACATAAATGTTTTATGGCAGTACCATATGGTCCTTGGTATTTTATTTTTAATTTTTTGCAGTTGCATTAAAATTCCTTTAATATTACCAATGTATTTAATTTAAAAGATAAATGCTGCTTGTAACCTGAACAGCTGTTTTTCCTAAATTTACTATAGCATCAAGAGTTTTGCTTCTTTGAAACTCAGTGGTTTATCTGAATAGACAGTTTTATCTCTGGTTTGTTGTGGAGAGCTTGTTTCTCTTTCAACTAACAAATACCATGTCAGTTATATTGCATGGTCACGGCTTTGGTCTTAATTGTAGTTTTTGATTAATTTCTAATAGCAATCAGTGGAATTAAATAGTTTCTTAATGTGTGTTGCCAGGATTTTCTTCCCCTTGAAAGAAATGGCGTTAAACTGAATATGAAGAAATAAGACAACCAAAAAACCTCTTCCGTTCTTTCTTTTTCCCTTCTTCTCCCAAAGGAAAAAAAATTCCCTTAACTGGCACTGAAGACTCAAAACTGAAGATAGACCTTATTCTCCTCTCCCAGGGTAGTACTACAGGTGAAATGAGGTTCAAAATCTGAAGGCCCTTGTAGCACCTAGGGACTTGCTGGGACAAATGAAACACACAGTGGTTTGATCTTATGAGTATCTTCACAGAAGAAAAATGTTAGATTGGAGTAAAATTATCACTCAGTATTTTCCAGTGTCCAACAGCGTGCATGCTATACAACAAAAGCAAATAGAGTAAGAGCTGTACCTAAACAGCTCATGTGTGCACTAAATCATACCCTAATAAATCAGGAAGAAGGGCAACGAGGACATTTGAGAGACTCCTTACCTTTTTAACTGTATCTGGCCCACAGTCCTCTTTCTTATCTTTTAAAAATTTTGCAATTTTAGGGGGGAAGGGGAGGGAGGAGAAAAGTAAGATTTCATATCAAAGTCTAATTTTATACTTACATTCTAAAAACTTATTTTCTGTGAGAAGTTAATTCAGTAATAGTCACCAGATGGTGTGCAAATACTAATGAGGGGATGTTATGACTCTTGGGTTCCTTGTGGAGGTTGTAGGAGTCGGCATCTTGCCATCAGAAAATAGATGCCGGGGGAGTTGAAGTGCTCCCTGGGGAGGATGTGACTGGACCGGCAGGGATTCATTTTTGTTGCTGCTTTGTTGGTGGGAGTTCTACGAGTTGTAAGAAACTTTCTCTTCATTAGTTGTAATGAAAGAGAAAATGGTGGGACATGGTGCTCTGTATCACTACTTTGAAGGATATGATTAATCTTTGTTTTCACTGAACCTGAGCAAATGCATAATACAATTTTTAAAAGTGAAGTAGAGTGCTACTGTAGCCCAGAGAGATTTGGAGTTTGGGACAGGGCGAGATGGTCATTTATGGGGTAAAGAAACAGTTATTTCAAGGAAGAGGGGAAATGTTCTTTTTTTTTTCTTTTTTTTTTTCTAGAGGAATACTTAATGCTGCCTCTTTAGAATGATAATGCTGTGTGTTCTCTGCCATATGATTTATTGCTAGTTAATCCATCACATCTGTTCTCTGTCCCAGTGGCAGCGTATAAACATTGTAAGGCAAGCAAGATGAAACAGAGCTCTGGGATGTCTTTTATAACAGATCTATGTAAGTGTGAAAGTAGAAATGTCTGTTGATTCATAGCAGCATACTAAGGAGCTTCTAGTCAACAATGGGCACTGACATGTCAATTCCCTTGTGTGACTTGGGCTCTTTTCCCATCCACTCACTCACTGATCCTTGGAATTTACACTGCCAAACTGAAAAGGAAAAGAAAACGTTGACAAATACATAACACTGTCTCTTCCAGGTACATTGCATTTATATTTGCCAACAGGAGAGCTACTGACTTCAACTATTGAAAAGCCTTGGGATGTGTGTTCAGAGGCTAAATAATGAGATGTAGAGTAGTGTGCTGCTATGGAGAAATCTGATGCAGAAAGGTTCATTGGTCTTATTCAGGTTCATAAAAGGTGTACCCATATTATATAAACTGTGATGATGTTATTTTGAATCACTCCTGGTGATAATTGTTAGGAAATCTCATAGTCCTAACATTTAGGATTGAGACATACTTGTGAAACACCTTGGCCAACTGCATTTCTTCTGTTTCCAGTGGTGGATAGAGTTAAATGTGTACTGTTGTAACCTTTTTGTGAATACTAATCTTACTCAGAAAAACAGTTAATTCAGACCAATTTTTTATATAATAGCTTGCTTGTGAGTGTCGAGAAGCGTACCTGAATACATATGTGCCTGCAGAGAACAAATTGATCCACTAGGAACTGTAGATTTGTCAGCTTCATTAAGAAACAATGAAATTGTTTTAAGAACAATATTGCCTGTATTGATGCCATCAGTAAAGCTGGTAACATGACACATCAAACATGATGAATTTAGGGAACTAAAAAAATGGACCACTTGACCAAAGCACAGATAGACCGAGTAAGTCTTAGTGCACCCCAGCCTTCACTCCCCTAGTTCAAGCTTGGCTATATTTTAGGCTTAAATGCTTTGAGTGAGGCATACTGTGATGACTTCTGGTTCTAGGTTCAGAAAACCAAAGAAAGATATTTTATGAATTAGGTTTACTAGCTTCTGGAATTTGACAGATATCTTTTGGAAATACAAAGAGATTTTTAAAAAGCTTTTTCTAAACCCAGATTCTGTTTGGTTTCCATTTTGCTTCAGGCCTACATGAATTTAAGACACGTTACCTTGCCTAATCCATGACATTTTTTTCTTTTCATTCTGTTAATCTCCGCCTGTAATTGTAAGGTATATGTCAAAAGCTAGAATGTATATTCATATCTTGCCAATGAAATTTTTATATTCTCCATTATCCAGGTTATTTAAATGGAGACGAAGGTTCTGAACCTTACAACTAAAAGCATTTTGCGATCTTAATAGCCTGAATATCACAGATTCCCATTGTAACTGCCTGAACAAATCCTGCATGTGTAACTGGCATGTCAGGACATAGATCTGGAATCTGCTTCCATTCCCATTGTGATAGTATTTAAAAAAAAAAAAGGAAAAAAAAAAGAGAAGTTTGGCAACCTATACTATATGGAGATAATTACTTGATCACTTGTGTCAATAGTTGTTGGCAAATAAATTTCCTTGTGGAGCTCCTCAGCACCCTAACAGAGTTTCTGTTTGCATCTAAATTAATATGTAAAGATGAGAGAAATAACATTCTGCTGAACTTCCATTGAAATTTCAAATGGGTTTGAATGGGAAATTTGATAATCACAGAGTCAGGGAACAGCTGAGGTTGGAAGGAACCTCTGGAGGTCATCTTGTCCAACCCTGTTGTTCAAGCAGGGCCACCTAGAGCAGGTAACCCAGGACCTTGCTCAGATGGCTTTTGGATGTCTCAAAGGATGGAGGTTCCGCAACCTCTCTGGGTAACTCCAATGCTTAGTCACCCTCAGAGCAAAAAAGTGCTTCCTGATGTTCAGAGGCAACCACCTGCGTTTCAGTTTGTGCCCATTGCCTCTTGTACCATCACTGAGTATCACTGAAAAGAGCCTGGTTCTGTCCTTTATGCACCCTGCCTTCAGGTATTGACCTCCATTGGTAAGATCCCCCCTGAGCCTTCTCTTCTCCAGGCTAGACAGTCCCAGGTCTCTCGTATGCGAGATTACGATCCTTCATCATCTCTGTGGCCCTTTGTTGGACTCTCTCTAGTATGTCCACACCTCTCTTGTACTGGGGAGCCCAGAGCTAGACACAGCATTCTAGGTGTGGCCTCACCAGTGCAGAATAGAGGGGAAGGACCACCTTCCTCGACCTGCTGGCAACACTGACTCAAATCAAATCAAATGGTAATCAAATAGTACCTCTCATGATTTGTATTCCATCATACTGACTGAGATACAGTGCCATCTAACCTTCATTTTTCAAGCACTTGAAAACAGTTTCAGTCTCTGATCTCTTCAGCTCCTGCTGAAATTGAGCTCTTTTTCAGCTCCTGATACACATTTCATACGGGCATTAGACTAAGAAATTACATCTATAGGAGTGTATTGTTTTCAGCTTGGGAAGTTGTATAAAACAACTGTTACCTAAAGAAAAGCAGCTTCTGCACAGTTTCATTTGTTATGTGTTATGGAAGTGGCTGGGACGTAATCAAACACCTGTACCCATTTGTGCTGAGTCCCGTATGGACAACTAAAACGGAGGAGAGTTTGCTGTGGCTGCACTTGTAAATTAAGCAGCACCCAGGAGCGTTCCCAAGCGCCGCCGTTCTGCTGGCACTTTTGGGAGAACAGTTCCCGGCATGGCTTTCATCTGTGCCCGCTGGCACCTTCCCAGATGGTTCCTACACAGAGCTCAGAGATTAGCGCAGGTGAGGGACGGCTCCTGACAGGCTCTTTGCGTGTGTCCACCCAGTTTTGGATGCTCAAGCTGGTCTATAACATGGCTGCACACCCTTCTGTGCCCGCTGCCCGCCGTCTTGCAGTACGGTCTCGGGCACATTTATGTTACTGGTATAGGTATATCCTCTGTCTCTGGGTCCCCTGGTGCCTCCCATATGTGTGCCAGGATATAAACAGAGAAATGAGGTTATAGTGGGGAAAAGGCTAAATGAACACAGTGGAATAATAAAGTGGAGCTTATAATTCCTAATCAATACCAGATGGAAGAGATTTGTAAATACCATAGCAAAAGTAAAGTTAAGAAAGGGTTTAAAGGATAAAGTAATGGCGTTTTAAAAGTCTGGTGGAGCTGCTCTCTCTGCATACCAAGGCAGTCTGAGAGAAATCATCGCTGCTTGCAGGGCAGCAGCAAGAATTTGATATTCATGTTGTTGTCAGAATGAAATGGGGGATGGGGGCTCGGCAAGGTAAGAGATCTACCTAACAGACCGTTGTGAAGTTCTGACAAGATGTATCATTTACTGAAGTGGAAGTCATCAACCAGTGAACCTAAAGGCCCAGGTAGTTTGGTACAATATGCAGCAAAATGTAAGGCCTCGGAAGTTTCCAACAAAGAAGTCATAAGTCATATCAATGTCAAAAAGTGGCTTAGTCTTGTAATTTGTTCTCTGAGGGTCAGCAAATGCAACTGCAAATTATATGTATTACAGTTACATATATTTCTCACCACAGATTCAATACAGATATATATATAAAATCTATTAATACATTAGATATTTAATCTACCAAAAATTAGTTGACTTTTCTTGTTTGGTTATCAGTCTTCACAGCTTGTGTACTTGCACATGCATGAAGAAGGGAGAAGTTAGCAGAAATTTGTTTTCCTTCCAACCGTCTGGGAATATAACTGTAAGGAGAATGGAATATTATTCAAGGCACATTAGTGCCGTATTTCATTGCGGGGGGGGAGAAGAAGCAACCAAGTAACCCACTACTGTTGTCAGATTTCATATGCCCCAGGCCACCCCCACACTGGATTTTGTAGGTAACAGATTCTGATAGTTTTGTTTGCTTCTTACCCTTTTGTTAGACCAAACTCTGGTGGATTTTCTTAGCTTTGAAGTAGAATAAAATTTTTTATTAATAAAAACACATTACCAAAAGTGCTGTTTGCCACAATTCAATCCAGCGGCAAACTCTAGGGTTGCAGCAAATCTAGAGGCTAAACTCAGGCAGATGACCATAAACTGATTTCCAATGAGTTCCTTACTATATTTAATTGAAGAGCAGGCATACCATGTTCCCACTGACACACTCAAGAAGAAAAGGACAAAAGTAGGACCATGAAATATGGAATCTCAAAGCTAAGTAATAAAGGAATTTGTTGGAGTAGGGAACACTTAAAAGTCAAAGAGAATGAAGACGGAATTGAAGTCCTAGGAATTGCCAAGAGGTGTGTTTTCAATTCTGAACCTTTTTTGCAGTGTGATGGAGCTCTACCTTTTTTTAAAATACCATTTATTTCTTTTTCATCTTAATCTAGATTTACTATGCAGCAGGAAAAAAAATAGGTTTTCAGCTGTATTTCAGATAAGCCTTTAAACCACTTGTGGAAATGGCAGCATAACTGCATTGCATGGAACTTGAATCTTTTTCAGGTGGTTGGATATCTAAATTGTTGAAAAGCTTTGTATTTTTTTCCTTTGGAGGTGGCTTGGGGAGGTTGTGGCAAGGACTTAAAAATGCGATTAGGAATCACTTTTTAAAATATGTAAGGAACATAATATAAATAATCATTATATAAGTGTAGCTCTCCAGCGAATTGCAAGTAGAAAAGACAGAGTATGTCTTAAGATCAACTTTGTTATATTTGACAACAACATTAACTCTTTACGAAGGATGGATTGGAACCCAGGGTTGATGTGCTGCCGCCCTTTGACACTGAGTAGTTACAGCAGGTGAACTGGTAAATCCCTGTTTTCGTTTTCCCAAACACTTCTTATGGCACTTGTCTAGAAAAACAAGATGAGACTTGAAAAGTGTACTTGGTGTGTTACATCTTTCCTTGGAAATCCATTTAAAATAGGATTGTCTTCCCTGAAAGCATAAAATAATGCTGAGAGCAAACTTAGTAACTGCTGCAGATTTTCGACAATCCGCGGTATTTCTGAGCAGGTACAGATACTTTCCAAAATACTTTTGAAATCCCATTGTAATAGTTTTATACTAGTAGATCACTTACCTCGTGTTGAGAGAATGTTTTTTTAAACCATTTGAATTATGTAAATGTTATATACCTAGTTTAGCCTTCACCAAAGCCAGTATTAGTGCTACTTTCTTGATTTTTGCATTGGGCTCTTTTTTTTCCTATGGAGCTGTCTTGGGATATAGACTGGGACTTGGGTGTGAACGACCACTCTGGTAGACAGGAGTTTGGCATCTCTAGCTGCTGCTTCTGCGGTAAGAGTTGCTCCTAGTCAAGGAATTAGGACGCCCGTGATTCATAGAATCATAGAATCATCTGGGCCGGAAGGAACCTTCAAAGGTCATCTAGTCTGACCCCCCCGCAGTCACAAGGACACCCTCAACTAGACCAGGTTTCCCAGGGCCTTGCCGAGCCTCACCTTGAATGTCTCCAAGGAAGGGGCCTCAACCACCTCCCTTGGCAACCTGTTCCAGTGCTCCACCACCCTCATAGTAAAGAACTTATTCCTAA
>JAOXNO010000033.1:57180713-57221612 GCA_028565335.1 Limnodromus scolopaceus | reverse complement strand
TTTCCTCTTGTCCTGTCACTGGGCACCGCTGAAAAAAGACCAGCCCCGTCCTCCTGACACCCTCCCTTTAAGTATTTATAGGCATTGATCAGACCCCCCCTAAGTCTTCTCTTCTCAAGACTAAAAAGACCCAAGTCCCTCAGCCTCTCCTCGTTGGAGAGATGCTCCAGGCCCTTAATCATCTTTGTGGCCCTTTGCTGTACGCTCTCCAGCAGTTCCCTGTCCTTCCTGAACTGGGGAGCCCAGAACTAATTTTCTTCAATTACAAGCACATGAAACAAGTCACTGTGAATTGTGTCTAACACCATTTTGAAGTTACCACAAAAGGTTTGATGATGTAAGATACCTATTATTTAAATTCTATCTAATTTTAAACTGCAAAAGTGACCTAGCCTGAAAGTTCTCAAGAAAATAATTCATCTCAGGAAAAAAAAAAAAAAAAGAAAAATCTCAGCCTTTATGGGATTTGTTAGAAAGAATTTGAATTCAGGGTTTATTATTTGTCTTCTCTTAGTAAAAGTAAGATAAGTACATTTCACCCACTTACTGAATTTAAGCTGGATTTTTTTTTAGATTAAAAAATATTTTGGTAAATGGATACCTGTAACCTTGAGGAACTTTTATATATGAACCTACTGAGTTTAAAAGAATGAACAGTGACAATTTTCCCTTTGTTTCATTAGATCCAAGAGGTTCAGGGGCTTTCCTCAGTCAAGATAAACACTAGATGTGAATCTTTCAGGATTCGCCCAGAACTTAGTGATTTTTACTTATGTGTTGTAAAATCCATATCCTCTGTGCGCACACAAGTGAAGCTTGCCAGCTTCAGCTCAGTGTGATTTCAAACAGCTGAGCTATTGAACACTCAAAATGAGTTTTGTAATGGAAACCTCAATTCAGCATTAACTATGGCACTTTTAAATGTATGCATGCTATATCAACAACATAAAGCAGCATTTGCAGCTTTTTAATCTTGCTGTCAGGTACCTGGACTGTTAGTAGCTTTTTGTGACAAATTCAAAAAATTTACACTTACGGCTTTAGAAGGTGAACATCGCACAAAATCAGTTCAATAGTGAAAAGAAGAATTTGTTCCTAAATATTTCTTGGTCACCAAAATATTGAAATTTCTGTTGCAGTCTCAGCTGAAAGCTGTGCTTATTTTTACAACTGAGTCTTTTCCATTATCCAAGAGTGGTTTTCCCATTTCAGCTTTCTCCTCCCCTTCTTTTTTTCCATACACTTTTTGAGGTTTCCCTGCTTGGGCCTCTTTTCTATCCTTCAGTAAGGTTGAATTCCCTGATGGTAATCATAATTATAAACATATGTTGTTACTGTGGGCTACCAATTTACTTGCAGTCCTTGGTATTTAAAAAAAAAAAAAAAGTAGGTTTTGGAATATATTTTACATCATCAGTGCATATCTAATGAATAATTAAAGGAAAGTCAAACTTGTAGTAAAGAGCGGTCTCTGGAATGCCATGTCTAAAGATAATTGCACACTAAAATTGGCTTGAATCAAGTCACCATTCCAAACAATTAATATCATGGCAGAAAAATATTTTTGAGTTTCATTATCACTAATATGTTTTTAAAATTTGATATTTGTGTCTTTGAGATTGGGCTATTAGGAAAACAGAAAAATGCAGAAATAAGTATTTTGGAATTGCTAGACTTAGAATATTTGATTTATCACAGATATTATTGAAAAAAACTTTTCAACTCAAAAAAATGAAGAAAGGTAAAGTAAAAACACTCTAAATTTTACATTTGTTTCAGTGGCTTCTTCCACAATCTCATTCAGGGTTATTGCAAAGAATTGCCTCTGTAATTAACATGTTAGATTTTTAGTGATTTATATTACTGTGTAGCATTTTATTGCTGGTGTGTCAGTCAGTGTGATGTTCACAGTGCTGCAGGGAATAATCCGAGCATGCATTAGGCAATTCATATTGTATTTGGTATCCTGGTAAGACAAGATAAAATGTTTTGAGGATTAGTTTAGAATTAAAAAAAAGCAACAAAACCAGTTCCTTCCTCCTTCCACCTCCCAACCCCAGTGCACTGGGAAGACATAACAATAATTAATTAATGAATTTGAAAGGAATGTAGGTCCACTTTAGATTGGGCTGGACCTGATGAAGTTTTCGGCAGGGTAATTCAAGAATAGGTGTCAGCAGTGTCACAGCCCTGAGCGAGCAGTTCATTCACAAATGCGGTGGTGGCAGCAAAGAGAAAAAAGCAGTACCTCCCCCTGGGACGCTGTGACAGCGATGCTGGGGGGTTACACACCACTCAGCTGGTTCCTGGAAAAGCACCGGAACAAATAACGAAGGTTTGTTAACAACCATGAAACAGGGAAAACAATAAGAGCTAGCACAGGTTCACAATCTAAACATGTCAAATTAGGCTAATTTCTTTGCTTAATAAGGTAACAAACATCGTAAATATGAAGGCAATATGTCTTGACTGTGATCAGGCTTTTGTCACTGTCTTACCACGCAGACTGGATGAAATCACTAGAAACTGAATAAAATACTGGTTGGGAAGCAGTATGTGTAGTAGTTATGCGTTACACCAGGAGGAGATGGCACTGAATAGGGCGCTGCAAGAATCTCTCCTGGGTGTGGCTGAATTGCATATTTTCAATAATATTTTCAATCATGAAGTGGATGACAGAAGAAAGGGAACACTTAGTAAATTCACAGTGCCTAGTTGGAAAAAAAGAAAAGTTTTCAGTAAGGAAGAGATAAAATTCAGGGTGATCTCGAGAAATAATCTGGAAAAAAGCAAGCAGTCAAGGAAGAGAAGTACAGGGCTAGGTATGAACAATTGCACAAAGACAGGCTAAGGAAACAAGGGGCTTAGATGCGGTCTTGGAGGTCTGGGAGGCACAGTACCTTGCAAGCTGAACATTTACCAGCGGGTAGCACAAATCAGCAATGGCACACTGCCAGGAAAAGGTCAGCTGTTTTACTGGGATGGAGAGATGATTATTGCCTGGTCCGTCTTTTTGATCTAGTCAGCACAAGATGTTGCCTCAGCTGGAGAACTGTGCCCATTTACGAGCATAACACTTTGAGAAAGAGGTGGCTCAACTGGAGAGACTCTTCTCCTTGCTGCGGACAGGGAAAGCATCGGTCTCAAAGTGCAGAGAGAAAGATTCAGGTTAGATATTAGGGATTCTTTTCTCATATGAATAATTTAGCTTAGGAGGAAATCACGGAATTACTGTCACTGGGAGATTTCAAGAGCAGATTGGGTAAACATCTGTCAGGAATGCGGTAGTTATATTTGATAGTCTGCTGAAGCAGAGAGTAGACTAGATGACTTCTCACTTCTCCCACCCTTGTTTTTGATGATTTGTTGAAGTGATCTCAACTACCAGTTTTGACTAAATGACCAACTGTTCTTACGTTGAAGTCAAGTGATGTCATTTTCTATTGATTTCACTAGGTTTGGATCGGAAACAGGGTGAAGAGAAGACATGTAAATGTTAGTTGCAGAATAAGTGTAGGTAAGGTCTGCTACCGCTCCCATTAAATTCAGAAGACACTTGATCTCTTTCAATTGAAGTTTAGTTGAATTCTAAATGTAGGCCATGTATACATATGTATATATGTATATCAAAGTAGATAATGTTAATACAGTTCTGTCAGTTAAGCATTATCACTGAAAACTTGTTGTTCGAGCAAGTGTGAGAGAACTGAAACTTCACCAGCAGCATGTCCTTTTTAGACCTTAGCAACAGAAACTCCAAAGAAAGTGTTCTCCAGTGATGTACATTCCGAGAAACTCTCGTAGACTTGCTGATAGCACCTGGGTAGATGCGGTAACCAATGCTTTTAAAATGTGTGGCTATAATGAGTGAATAGCCATGCCAGATGCCAGGAAAAGAGGGATACTTGGGCTCCACTCAGAGTATCCTCTTGGTTACCTCCATTTTTCTTTTTCATTTTAGGAGCTTATACTGTATTCGAGGAGTGATAAAAGTGGGATTTTGTGGTCTTGATTTCTTGGGGCGGACGAAAACTAGCAATAGAAATAATCAAAATGAGCAAAAGGCTCTTTTCAGCTTCTCTGGGACCCAGCCAAACTCATAGATGGCAGCAGTAAGAAAATCCCCTTCCAGATTATTTCATTGTTAGACTGGTCCCAGGCTGGTAACTTGTCCCTGTCTTTTACACTGAGCAAAGTCCCTTTGTATAGTCTGGAATTTTTTGCTCATCCTCTTAGCACACAACTTTTTCATAAGCCTAGCCTTAGGAGTTTTACAGCTTCCAGAACCAGAGAGTCTTGGCCAGGTTTAAATAAACATCCACGCTAACCGTTTACCACCGAGCATTATGATGTTTGCCAGCTCCATGGATGCATGCTCTAAGCATCAGCTGATAAACTGCTATTTTTATTGAGGTTTCAATCAGAATTCTCTACCAGGATGACCAGAGAAACTCAGAAACCAGCTGTGAGCCCTATTACAGAGAGGTAGCAAGATGTAATAGTATTCAAGAAAAGCAAATTCAACCATACAGGTAGAGATCATGAACAGTGCATTCACCCTGATGTGCACAGTCAATAATTAATATTCCAATTCCTGGAGGAAGCAACATGACTCAGTGGGTAAAACAGCAGATAAGGACTTTTGCATTGTATTATTGCATGGGTCTGTAGTACATCTCTAATTTTGGAAGTCACTTCATTTCCTTCTCCTTGCCTCATTTCCCCTGTCAGCCACAGGATGAACACTCAAGTGAGATTCATTAGGCTACAGGGATAAATATGGTGACAAAAAAGAATAGTTGTTATGTAGTTACAGTTAACTAGAAATGATTCATAAGTGTCTTCATGTTATTTCTACTTCACCTCTACTGAGAACGCAAAATTGACTATTTCAGACTACGTTTTGTTCCTACTTTGAGCCCTTAGAAATGGGTTTTACCTGAGATGAGATGGGCATCAAAAATGAAATACTTGAATGCAGAATAGCCTTTTATTAAGGAAACTAGACTTTCTTTTTTAGTGTGGGGAATATTGGCTTATATCTGCTCTTAAACATTTTCCTTGGGGTTATCCAGTTGAGTAATGTTTCACAAGAGATGGCTCCTAACTGTGCTTCCAGATTTTAGTATTAGTTCATTAGCTAATGTGGCTTTTTGCACCGGAAGAGTTCCAAGTTTTCCACTTCACTCACAGAAACTCTAGTGAAAAAATAGCAAAGTGTTTGAAGTCCTCCCAGGTCGTTCAGTCCACACAAAGGTGGGCTTTTGCCTTGTTTGTAACATTCCTCTGAGGGATCTAACAGGCTTTTAGAGCTAACTCTGTATGCCTGCACTGAGAGAACAATGTCTTTCAGTAGACTTGCCATGAAATGCCTTGGAGGAATTCAAACAGCAATGTGTATATGTGCACGAAGCATTCTAGTCCACTGTCATCCAAACCCAGCAGAGGAAAGAGACCAGAAAGGTTTCAGGAGCGAGAGGAGAAAAATGTGTAAAGGTTAAACTCAGTGCTAAAATCACTGACATTTGAACAACATAGATGTAAAAGAAAAGTGAAAACATCAGACATTAACTAGGGTTATTGTACTGGAAACTTTATCTTGATAATAATTGCAAAGCCAAAAAAACCCACCAAACACCATAAAAACCCAACCCACCCCCCCCCCCCCCCCCCCAACAACCTACTAGGCAGGCTGTGAATCCAACATAAATATTTTCTTTTAAATGTTGTTAATTGAAAAGAATGCCTTTATAGAGATATGATCAGTATAAAATTTTGCCTGTCATACGTGTTTTTAAAACAAGAACTAATTTAGAACTTAATGCCATAAGAGCATACATACTGTAGAACAGAATTATAACTGTGATGCCATAATGGTATTTTTATCTTCTGAATTAGTATTTCCTCAGCATCACTTAATATGTTTGATTCCATCTAAATATTCTGGATAGATTAATTGATTGTTAAACTACAGCCTACTTTATGTACAGGCATGAATTTTTCTATTGTTTTCTTTCTGATAGAGAAGACATGAAAGTTTTTTTTTAATGAAGAACAAATCAAAAATTATTGCTAAGCATATGATCAGGAATTTTATGTTTGATTTTTAAAAGTAATATCTGACTGTGTTTATATTTAGGAACAGAATAATTTCTAAAACAGGCTGGAAATCCTGGAACAGCAAGTGAGGCTGTTAGTGCCATGTGAGCTCTAGCTGATGCATTTTCAAATTTTGTAATAAATGTTTGGATTCTTGTACATTAAAAAATGCCTGTGATAATCAGGAGGGACTTCTCAGCACTAGATAACGTAATAAAATAAAATATTAAATTAAATTTAAAAAGCAAAAAAAAAGTCAAATGCTGTAATTTCAGTGAAGGACTAGTAAGATTTATACAGGCATCTCTACTTGTTTGTTTGCCCAGTTCCCGATTAAGAAAGAACAGACATAAGTATGTATTAAGTTCCTTTCATTTAATCTCAACCACCAATGAATATGTTGAAGATAATAGTTGCTCTTGAGCTTGCCTGCCCTTGCCAGTGGCATTATTAGCTCTTGGGATACTGGCTAACAACACAGATTCAAATCTCTCCTGAAATCTAGTTGCTTTTGAGAGGCCCAAAGCAATAAACATCAATAAAAAGTCATCAGCATCCCTCTTATAAGCATATGTGCTCATACTCACAGGTCTGGATCATTTTTTTGTAGGGGCATGAGTGAGCGTGGGCTTCCTGGATTGCATTTCTTTGAGACCTTATTAACTTCAGTCTATTTGTGTCTTCTACTTAGCTGACCACATTGTCAATGCTTACCAAATAATAAATCCTAATTATACTAAAATCAAGTTTGGAGCACACAGCTGCAAGTCCTCCAAATTTGTCTTTCATTCTGCCTCTAAAAATTCCTCCTTGCTGAGACTGCTGCCTTTCAAGCAGCAGTATTCTTGGCCCGGAGACGGACTGAAATTTGAAATGAATCAGCAGTACAGTAAATTTAATTTTCAAAACCAAACAGTTGTTCACATTTACAGCTTGGCCAGAAATTTTAAGTTGCACCCACTCTGTGTGCTTCGCTTTCCACAGGGATGGTCAGTGGTAAAATTGGACCAAACCAGGGGAGCTCTTACTATAGTTATTGGTACGAGTGAAGTCAGGCTGAGAGGAGGCATCTCGAGGATCAGAATAGAGGCTGACGCTTGAGAGTGCAGCCTGTAATCCGTCAGGCTGTACTCATGGGAAGTCGGGACCAGAGTGTGCAGGTTCTGACTGCATCTGGGGCAGTTCCTTGCACCTTCTCAAAATCAGTGCAGGTCCTCCAGAGCGGTCCTGAGCAGAGAAGAGATGCCAAGGGAAGGAGCAAACTCTGGGATACAGATAGTGAATAATAAATAGAGGTAGCACCACTGCTCAGAAGGTTCTGGAACAACATTTAGAGCCATGTCTTGAGATTCTCTTATACACAGAACAGTCACTTCTTTCCTTTTTATTTGCCTGGGAATGTGTTTCTGTTGTTCAGCGTGTTGGTTTTCTCTATCACTCCTATCAGGCAGAGCTGAACCTTGGTATGTTGGAGTTGCGTAGTTGCATTTCGTGTTCCCTTAGCAACCGAATAACTGACACTTGAAGAGGAAGCAATAAAAAAGTGTGTTTTAATTCTTTTACAGTTTGATAAAGCTTGAGAGCTGGAGAAGCTGTGCGGCAACTTCATGAGGAAGGAGAAAGTAAACTGCCTTTTGTTTGTATCTATTAACTGCTCTGAAAATACCTGCACTGTTGCTTTTACTCAAAAAGCACACTTGGTGTAGCTAATCTGGGAAGTATTTATGTTATATGGAATCCTAGCTATAGGTTATTTGCAACACAGATTTATATGTTTAGTATAATAGGGTGAGAGTGAAAAGAGAGAGGAATGAAAAAACGAAGCCACACCTTAGCCACTTCCTAAACCATTTATCTTCAGAGACAATTCTGGTTATACAGGTTGGTCAATCTTAACTTTTGTTTCACTCAGCCTCAGAAGCTTCTTTGGTGGGAAAATTCAAGAAGGCAGAGGGAAAAACTGACAATTTGACTTTTTGAGGAGAGAGGTAGGTTAGTTTTTGGAGGACCCATGAAGTGGCTGGATAAAATGGATTCTTCTAGGAAATGGTATGCCTTTGGATAGGGCACACGGATATATGCATAGACAGACTAATATTTTTTAAAAAACATTTTCCTTAAGGGAATTATTCCTTCTGTTAAATGTTTCTTTTTTGCTAAGGAGACTGTTATTTATCCCAGTTGGTGCAGAGCTGTGGGGGACGGAAAGGAGGGAGCCAGGTTGCACAGGAGATACTCAGAACCTAGCCAAAGTACTGGGGTCCAGGGACTGTTCTGAGAAGACCTGATTTATTTGAAACTTCTCCAAAAAGGGCAGATGTACAAGGCCTGGGATCACACTAATAAGAAAAGTTTAGAAAGGTGTAATATCCCTCTAACCATGACACACGTCCTGTAAGACAAAACGTTACATCCCTTCGTTGCCTTTTTGCTTTACCTTTTTGTCTGCTGTTTTCTGTCTCACATTTTACCTTTCTCCTTGTATTGCCCCAACCATTCATTTTAATCAGCTCTCCTTCCCTAACCTGCGGCTTTAGTATTCTGCATCTTACTGCATGCTAAAATTGCTCTCCTGAGCATTGCTCCACCCACACTTTGATGGATTGCTGTTTATGTGCCGCCGCTCCCTGCTCTCGGAAGCGCCTTGCGTGCACACAGGGCAGGCACCTCACCGCTTTGGCACAACGCTGAACGCGGATCTGACTAGACCTACAGTGATGCCTCTGCATTTCTACGGTTGTGCTTGAATGCCTCCTTCTGCTATCAAAACCAGTTTTTGGGGAGAAGCTCCTTCCTCATGTCCTGTCTCACTCCCAATGCTTTTTTTTTTTTTTTTTTTTTGTAGTTGCATCTCCTTCGATCCTTCAGAAAAGCACACTTTTCTCTATTAATGATGCTTGCCTAGGGCCAATGCCTGTCAAAGCAGACAGGTACTCTCAGTGTCCTATTAAATTAGGTAATTTGACTTGAATAACTGTAAGCGCGTTTGAGATTTTGGCTACTTTTAATTTGCAAAGTTTTCTGAGGCATGGCAGTATCCCTTTCTTCCCCACGGACAGGCATGGCAAGAAACGCTCATTTTGGGCCATTGAGTCTGTCCTAGCTCTTTCACAGGGCAGTCTACCACGGGGGTCCCTTTCCACTAGTGGTGACTTGGTGATATTGCAAAGGTGATTAATCTGAAAGTACTGTTCACGATTCGCCATTTCTGAATCCGTAAGATGACAAATAATTTCCACCTGAACATCTGTGACATTTGGGTTCTGAAACAGTCTCAAATACCATGCTGTTCATTAGTGGGGATTCAATTTCCTGTACCTCTCTGCTTCAGTTTTGCTTCAATGCATAGAGTGTGCATATTCATTAAAAACAACAATAATAAAGTTTTGCCGGAAAAGAGGGGTGTGTAAATAAAAGGTGCCTGGGGCAAAGCTGTGTTTTGTGTTCTGGACATTTATATAGCTATTTACGGTGCTCTTCAGTTAAATAATAATAATAATAAAAAAAACCAACCAGAATTACCATAGCAACTGAAGCTAGTATGTGTTACATTTTTAATCTCCGAGAGACACAAACCCTTACTAAGAAAACACGCAGAAGAGAAAATGTGAACCTGTGTGCCTTCCCTGTGTTTGAAGGGAATATTTTGTTTCTTATTTCCTTGCCAGTGTTTAGTGCTGCCTTTGTTAGGGGAGTAGCTTTGTTCTCTGTGCATTGTTACGCTTGCAACTTGGGCAGAGGATGAGTGCAGGAGACAGCTGGAATGCGGTCTCTTCCGAGACATTTTTGAAACTGCCAGGAGTGTGCAGCAAATGGTGGCTATGAGGCCACTATGATATTTTTTTCTGGTGCACTGGAATGAATTCCACAGGTGAACACAGCTATAAATAAAACATGTTTGTATTTCGTATCGGCACAAAACTACTTGCTATGCTTTTCTGAATCTGATATACAGGGAGGTACTTGTTCAAGTTTATTTCCCCTCTCTCCTTACCCCAGTTCCCTGGTTTTACTTGGTTTCCTTAAATCCCTTTTGAATTAGAGTACACAACATTTCCGCTACATAAAAGATCCGCAACAGTTCTGTTTAAAAATATATAAACCCACATCAGTGTGCGTTGTGTTTAAGAAGAGTGAGAGGAAAGAGGCATCGGTTAATCCATCAGCCATCTCTCCATTAGTCTCTCCTATGGTGGTAAATTGGGATTTATTTCTCTTGTTGATGGTAAACATTTTTTCCTCTGTTCTATCCACCCCTGTTATGGGCTGAATAATTACAGTTCCTCTTATCAAGACAATCAAGGGACTAAACTTGCTGTTTTCCCCATATTACTGCAGTACTTTGTTATGAATCTCTTGCGAAGAATGGGGTTTTTGCAGTAACATGCCTGGACACTTCACTGTTTCCAAGACAAACAGCTCTTGAGCCAAGATCGATTTGGACAGCATGCAATAGCTTGCATCTTTTTTCAGAAGATTCAGAGTCCTTTAGAAAAGCTAAATGAGCCTTAGAAAGCAGCCCTAGAAGGAGCAACGGTGGGTACCTTGAGGTACAGAAAGGTTGTGCCTGCCCACAGCCATATGGGTTGACTTAACGGTGTAGAGGATCACAGTTCTACGAACTACTAAACAATTTCAAGCCTGATCTTGTTGGTGCAGGCCCCTGACACATGTTTTTACCAAATATGTCTTCATGATCCTTAGGGAAAAATCTGTCCTCATTTCCCTGTCAAATGACTGCAACCTACTGTATTGCAAAACCAAGTGAGGCTCCAGATTTTGGAGCAAATCTTTGAGATACCGATGTTACACACTCTTCGTGTTCTTTACAGAGGTAAAATTTTAGGTAGAACTTTATTGTGTTTTCTCAGCATGGCTGCATGGCATCCTTTCTAGAGCTGGCCAAGAGTGTTTCTCTTGGAAACTGATGTTTTCTCAGAATGAAACTTTGCATGGGAAATCAGCTGTTTCTGATGAATTTTCATTTTAAAAGTTTTTGATGGAATCATAGCAGAATGTTTATAGCTTCTTGGGTTAGAACGCTTTAATTTGCTTTGATGCTATGCATCATGCACCAGTTAAACTGAATTAAATAGCTGGAGTTTGTCAGTAAAGAATATTTTTTTAACTCCAAGCAGATATAAAAAATTGTTTATTGAAAATTTCTTAAAAAGTGGAAATTCTCAGTTTCATCTAGCTCTAATTTTTCCCTCAAAATGGTGAAATAATATTGGCATAACTGAGTTTTTTTTCTGGTTTATTTCTGCTAGCTAGCCTTAAAGTAGCACTTCCAGCTCCTGTGAATGTTGAGCAAAATCCGCAAATGAAATATGAATTTTCAATAGCTTATGTTCAGCTTGAATTAAAAACAAGTAATTCTTTCCTTCCTGTCTCATCTTGGAGTTCATCATGCAGTGACAATTTGAAATTTACAACCCAGACATTTAACATCCTTCACAAGAACATATAATTTGAAAAACTTGTGAAGAGAAATGTCTCTGCTAAAAAATGGCACTATCTCTTTGTAAAAAGACCCCTGTCATTTAAATTTCTGTTCAGCTTCCCATCTTAAGCTAAATAACACTGACGTTTTTTTCAGATGCATTTTTTTGAAAGTTACCCAGATTAGATATTCACTTAAAAGAGTTTTAATGTGACATTGCTGGCTTTTTTCTATATCCCTTTGCGTAAATTTGCAGCTAATTCAGAATATGGATTTTATCAAATTCCATTGCTGAAAATAGACATAGTGCCATTTAGTAGGTGTTGATAATCTTACAAACTACCAAAGCAGCATTCACCCTGAATTTGGAAAATGAACCCCAAGAATTTTCTTTCAAAAAATATAGGGTGATTTTTGATAAAACATAGCAAAGGAGAGATTAAGATGAGATTCTGTCTGTGGACATAGATCTCTGATGAGATTAATAAAACTAGGCTTGATGTCTAACTCTCTTTGACTCCACTGGATATTGGACACAACCTCTTTCAGTAAATTCCACTAAATGAATATCTTTATTTTCCATTAATTAACCACCTTTGCAAATCTGTTCTTTACACACCAGTATGTACTTTTCATTTATTCTGGGCATACTTCATCCAAGTGAATACCTCCTTATGTTAATAGCCCAAAACACAAGGTGTTTGTATCCTAAATTTTATGGAAGGTTAATTTTTCTACTAAACTCCAGAAAATGCATAATTTAGAACACAAGTCTTGTGGGAAATGGATGCCTTGGAAAACTTTGAGTTCCTTCATCTTTTAATTGGCATGAAAAAGTCTTTTAATTCTTCAGTATTTCTAGTGTGTGTTAGACACCACCAACCCCACACCCCCTTCCCCTTTTATATACAGATAGTAGAAAAAAAATGAACCTCTACAAACTTTTCTCTTTGATGTGAAAATTTTGTATGATGGCAAATTGGACAAGGGAGAAAATGGCACAATGAAGACACAAGAAATCTTATTTCTTTTGTGAAGAAGTAGAGCAGATTCCATATTTTGATTAGACAAGATGCTTAGCTTAAAAAAGTAAAAAAAATAGAATCCAAAGGAGTCTCTATACTGGCTTGTTTTACATGGTGAACTACATTGCCCCACAAGGTTTTCTTTCCTCATCCTCAATAAACAGACTTATGAATATTGTTAGAATTGCAGAACACAAAACCGGTATGATGGCGAGCCAGATTTTATGCTAGGAAATGATCCCTTTCATGTCTTTAAAATATTGTACAGAATCTATTTTAGTTCTAATACTGGTATCAAACTGAGGGAGAAATGTTTTTGTTGGGTAACTTTGATGATGATCAAGAGACACAGAGCTAAACTTCCAAAGCATGCGACATAAGTGTTTAATTCCTGTTTTCAAGAGTATCTTTGAAGCTGAGGAGTCCTTAAAATGAAGCCTGTTGCACAAGTTACGAGCAATCCTACTATGCCAAGTAGTTATTCAAGGGTGGGGGCTGCTGAACATTTCCTACAGACAGGCAATGCTGGGTAGTTGCCAGGAGTGAAAGACAACAGCTAACACATACATAAATGTACTTACAAAATGCTCACGGGGAGACAGGTACATAAAGCTTATGCATTTTGAGTTTATTAGTGATCTACCTTGCTTTAGCTTCATCTTTTATTTGCCTAGTATTTCTGTGATGGAAGTGATTCAAGTCTGCACTGTATGAGCTCAGGACTGCATATACTGCTGGATTAACACATTTCTCCAGTTAGTAAGTGTTTATTAAAAATGCCTATGGTTGAGTTTACTTTGTGATCCTACATGTCTTGTGCTATATGTTATGAGCATGCTAAGAAATAGTTCCTCTTCCATGTCTGACCTGCAGCTTGAGAACTATCTGCATATCTGGTAGCGGTCATCAAAACAAAGAGGTAGAGAGTATTTTTTAGATTTTTTTTTTTTTTTTTTAAATGAGTAATTCAAGCTACAATTAAGGCTCAAAAATGGTTCTGCTTTCAGACTGGGTTATCTTCTTTCCCTTCTGGGATTCACATTGGGACGAAAAGTATGAACAGGGTCGCAAAGGGGTGAAAGAAGAGATCGTTCTCTTGGCAGAGTCCTGTACTGGTCATCAATTTTGTGAAATGAACTATAAATTATGGGTTGGAAGCATGATTTTATTTATAGAAAGAGAAGCAGGCTAAAATTGCTTAGAAGGTCAGTTCTAACCCGAAAAGAAAGTCTACTAAGCTTTGGTAAGTTTTGAAATTGGGCATGAACATCTTAGTTCCCTTGGAATTCTCCTAAACCCACTCACTTTATCCCATGTCCCCATGCTGTGTGGCAGTTTCTTTAATCTCTGAATCAGTTGCAGAAGTTCACAGGCCTCTCTGTTTTGTAGTCTGGTAGATTTTCTGATACAACTAATTGGTTTTGACTCCCCTGGAATGGTCTATTGTGGTTTTACGTAGTTTGACATTGTAATGAGATATGTTTGTTCACAATGTTAATTTTCTTAGCACTGAGATTCTTTATTTGTATTAAATACTAAGAAACACAGAATGAATTCTTGATCTTCAGACTTTTGCCATGAACAGCGACACAGATTACAGTGAAGTCACAATGTTTTAATTCATTCTGCTGTGCTTTCCTTTCTGGATTGTAAGCCCAAATACATTTGCCTTTAAATGCTTTAGAGGTAGACAGGTTGGGTTTTCATTGCTTCTAAATATGTGGCTGCCTTGGGGCTTCTAATTTATTTATTTTTTTAATGGAGTGAGAGGCTATAAAACCTATGTGCTGTAAAGCAAGCAGGCTTCTAAAAGTTTCCTACCAGCTCACCAGGCTTAGCTGAAAGAACAGGTATCTTCAAGCTTATTTAACTCATGTTCCTAGGCTTCTAATTAAAACCACTGAAACGCTCCCCATTTTGAAAAGGTCACATCTGATTTCTTCTGAGACATTCCCTTTGTCTCATTTTAGTTGTCTCTAGTTTATGTACTTATGAAAAAAATAAGCAATTATAGTCAACTGTCCATCACCAGCAGGAAGATTACCTGGTTGGTGGATGAGCTTTGGCAGAGGTGTGGACACAATCTCCCTGTCTCAACACATATCTTAGCAGAGTTTATTAACCCAGGAGTGCAGGCTGGAGACTCCTGAATGGCTCTGCACTAAATGAGGGGCACCAGGGAATGCTGCAACTATGAATGGGTTTATTTGTTCAGCCCCCAATGCTTAAGAATAACAGAAATTTGATTCTTCTGATTGTTATTGCATTCATTAATTCAGTTCCAATCCAGGGTTCTCATCACAAGAAATAATTTAAATAAATAATATCGGAATTTTTAGTGCTATCCTACAAGGTTAACTTTTAAATATATTTTTTAAACATTGTAATAAGATAATTGTCTTCATGTTTAAGAGATTCACGGAGTGCACTCTTCACATGTGCTTATTTATCTTTGTCTATTTTCACATTTCCCATTACCATAACATATGAGTTTCATACCCTTTAATGTGTGAATCTGCCCGGGGCCTCTTTGACTAAGTGAATATTAGCTACATTTTGAAAACTGCATGTAATTCATACTGTCCAGCTTTAATTGTCTAAGTTAAGCCTCATTTTGTTGCCTTGGATCCCAGTATGGGCTATAAAAAAGGTTAGGCTGTTAACTTAACCATGACTTGTACTCTACAGTCTCTGAAATGACTGCTCAGGAGGCTCAGCACCTAAATAAGGTAGTATCACTATCCCTCCAGGAGACTAAGTAACAGGTTTTCAGAGATGTCTAGACACTTGAGAAAGCAGAGGAATATCAAATGGGATTTAAAAAAAAACACCACCACAAACGCTGGAATGCTTAGGCATGTTGAAGACTTACTGAAGACATTTATCTCCATCTGCCTGTCTCGCCAGAGCAGAGCAGGGTGTTGAGTTCAGGTCTGCAAAGTCCTCTACCTCTGCTTTGTCAGTGGTTCACTCATCTTCTTCGCTCCTTTATTTTTTTGTAATTCATGTCTTAAGGACAGAGAATAGACGTTCTGCCCAGTGACCTTTGAGAAGTCTTTTTAATCACATTTGTGCCTAGGGAGTACCAGTAAGAACTAATACTAACAAGTACTGCACGATGACAGGGTCAGAAGCTGTCCCCTGTCGAGTGGGTAAGAGGAACTGTAAACTCTATCCTTCGTAACTATTTCTTTTTAATATGTGACATAAGAAGAAAGATAAATATCACTTCCTTTATTTGTATAGTTTATGATATTATTCTTCCTGGAAATAGTAGTCTGTAAGACTTTTTCATCAGAAAACATTCAAGTCCTGGCTCAGTTGATGGTATTTGCTCTACCTGGCTGTACCAAAAGGTCCGTGCTCCTAGGTATGCTGGTGTTGCTGTAGAGCTTTATTGTCTCCCCTCAACTTTTCTTCCCTTAATCTGTACCAAAACACAGTACCAAAATTTACTGCAAGGAAAGTAATGATCCTCCAAAAGAAATTCAGTGCAACTGGAAAGAACCATTTTAATTAGCTGACAGAATTGCATTGTTTAGGTTTCTTTTAAAAATCAATGAAGTGGCTGCAAATGTTTCTAATGTCTTCATGTCTTTAAAACTCTCACTGGGGAGCCCTCATTCTTAGCACCAAAAAAAGTTTTTATCATTTTGAAGTTATTACAAAGGCAACTGGTACTTGGAAGGGGCTACAATGCACTTCTTCATGTCTGCAGTGTTTTTCTCTGCTTGCTTGGTAGCAAAAATTAGGTTTAAAAATTCTTGCCCTATTCCTGCTTTCTTCTGGGGTTTGGGATTGGTTTTTTTTCCAACTTTGTGTGGGTCAGACATACATGCTATAGAATTTTATGCTATAGTATATTGTGCTATTGAAGCCTAGGCCTGAAGTAAACGCTTCTTCCCAAAACCTCTCTATGCAGTAAGGATCCCACATATTTCTCCTGTACCTAGGACTTATGCTCAGCTTAGACAGCTGGAAATGTTTTCTCAAACCCAGGTCTGAATTAATCTTCTCTTCCATTCACATGCAGAATACCCATAATTATGCATATTGCTCTAGTAACACTTGACAAATGGCTACCACTGTGTATATATATTTATACAATCTGTATAATCTATGTAACAAAATGGTACTGAAAAAATGAAATATAAAGAGGACAATGAATAGATCTACATCTTCATAAACCAAAGCTCACTGAACTGCCTTACTCAATGTACAAAGTCGACATTCCCCTTCAAGGTCAGGTTTACCAGAGGCTCTCTGCTGGAGATCTCACCACTGGTACCTTTCCCTGCATTGGTCTTCATTCATCTCCCTCTTGGGGAGGGACTCTTTGTCAGGAAGTGTAGTGACAGGACGAGGGGTAACGGTTTTAAATTGGAAGAGAGGAGATTTAGATTAGGTACCAGAAGGAAATTCTTTACTGTGAGGGTGGTGAGGCACTGGAACAGGTTGCCCAGGGAACTTGTGGCTGCCCCATCCCTGGAGGTGTTCAAGGCCAGGTTGGATGGGGCTTTGAGCAACCTGGTCTAGTGCGAGGTGTCCCTGCCCATGGCAGGGGGGTTGGAACTCGATGATCTTTAAGGTCCCTTCCAACTCTAACCATTCTATGATTCATCTTTGAAACGTTAGCATTTCTCTAAGATGAGTATGAGTGTAGCTTTTGAAATCATACAAGATTTCAATAGTTGATAGTTATGTAGAAAAACCCCAACCTGTGTGTATGCTTTTGTGCCTTGCAGTTGTATTCTCTGAATTCTAACAATAAAAGAGAAAAACGCATCAATCAGTCATGGGAAAGGCCTTGCTTTAGTTTAGGGAGATGGAGAACAAAACGCATTGCTCCAGTTAGTGGCAGAAGGAGACTGCGGAGTTCTGACCGTCGTTTCCACTTCCATGAGCTGCCACTTGCTCCTATCTAGTCCGAGCTTAAAATAAAAATCATATTAGCTTTGTCTCTGACTGAAAATAATTTATTTAATTTAATTTGCTGTATAACTGACAAAGAAACGTTGGAAAAGTATTGCTGTTCTTTTTTCACTTTGTCTTCTCCTTAGAGTTAATGATGGTAGTAAGCCATGTTCTGTCAATCTTTGTGCATGTGCATCTCCCAAATAAGGTGTGCTCTGACATAATTGTAGAAGATGCAAAGATCACAGATGATCAACGTGAACTGCTTTTCCGTGGTAGGTTTGGTGGGTTTTTTTCAGACAGAGAGATCATGAGTCCAGTCCCGCATTCCTTACTCCCAGGAAAACTATTTGGATTTTCTTTAATGAATATCAGTATTGTTAATCTCTATTAATTAGAATATCACAGGCAAGCATAAAACTCTGAAGTCCCTGAGACTTCTAAATATGGGAAAACATTCTTCTTGAGACCTTTCCTAACTTCCTATCCAACATAAACAATACAGAAAAATATTCTCAATATTTTACTTTCCAGTTCTCATTCCATCTGTATGTAACAGATAATATTATTGGTGTTCCATTTCTATCACTTTTTCTGAACTTTATAGGTTATTTATGTGTTATTTCTCATGTGCACTACACCACCAATACAACAGCTAAACCATGGTTAGAAGTTATTATTATTATTATTATGCAGTGTCTCTCTTTAATTCACTGTTCTGATTTAGACTTCTTAATTACATTCCTCAGTTCATTCTGCCCGGACTTTTCCTAGCCAATCACTTGTGAACCTGTCGATGATTGTGAAAGAGTAAATAGAATTTAACTTGGATTCTCAATTTTTTCCTAGCCTCCCTCTTGAAAAACAACATAATTGATTTGAAAATGCTTGCCTCAAAGGTTAGAAGATCCTTAATAGAGACATTAGTTGGAAGAAAAAATAAAATTGTGCTACTAGAGTTCTACCACTGAACTTACAAAGACAAAATGCAAACTGTTCTGTTAATATAAAAAATATGTTTTGCAGCCATAGAAGCAATCAATAAAAACATTCCTTTGGAGGAAAACTTAACAAACTGTTTCAGAGATCAAATGATAAAGTGTAAGAAACGTCCAATCTACTATATCAAAAAAGGTGCCATGAAGGTTCACTCTAGGGGATTTAGTGTGTATGTTCTCATGACAACAAAACTGAGAACATTAGCAAGGGGAGAGAAATCAAAGGACAAGAAATTCAGATGTCATTTTCTAGGTTTGAAATATTTTCTTTTAGAGAGAACTACTTCAAAAAAATTCAGACGGACAATTATGACTACTGTCATTCCTGAGAAAAAAATAGTGACATAACTCTGATGTCAGACTGTACCTTAGTTTTAGGAGCAGAGAGAGAATTTTGAAATTCATTAAATATAGGCATATTTCTTTTTTCCTGCCAATACATGAATTACAAACAAAGCTAGAAAATGCTTACATTTTATTTGTTGTATGAACGCTTGTGAGGAAACCCCATCCTGATTTGAGAGAAGGCTACTTTTGGGGCAAAAGCAATGTAATTGTCCAATGAGTTTACCCAAGAATTGGACAGGAACTCACTTCAGCAAAAAGGGAATTTCCCTTTATTCAGAGACCCTCTTCCTTAGCTGTACCTCCACAGCTCTGAATAACATCTATGACTTAGATCAACCCCTTCACAGCTGATGATCGGTAACATAAATGTGGTGCTCTTGTTAACTTCATATACCCACATTTCAGCAACAGTTAATTTATTTTTCTAATTTTCATAGAATCACAGGGTGATTTGGGTTAGCAGGGACCTTAAAGATCATCGAGTTCCAACCCCCTTGCCATGGGCAGGGACACCTCGCACTAGACCAGGTTGCTCAAAGCCCCATCCAGCCTGGCCTTGAACACCTCCAGGGATGGGACATCCACAGCTTCTCTGGGCAACCTGTTCCTGTCCCTCACCACCCTCACAGGGATTTTAATTCTTATATTGTTAACCAATGAATGAAATGGGGAAAAAAACAAAGTTCAAATGCAAAGTCAGAAGTTCCTCTATGAAGCTTTTTTTTCCCTATTTGGTTAACATGAAAAATGGTATTATGTGCTTGAAGTGTCAGTATGACATACAGTCACATACTGGCCTTGTTGAACTGCTGCCATTAGCTGTATCACTTGCTGAACTTCTGTAATCATCAACGGAATCAAATGCTGGGTCGTTTGATATAATTACTGTGATGTTCAGCAATGTTTATTCAAAAGCTCTGTGTGTGTGCCTGTTCGAAAAGGGGCTTTGCTTTAGTATGCTGTGGTAGCAAAGTTCCCTTAGTGCACACCTGGCACTCTAGGATGTGGAGAGACATTTTCGGTTCTTTAGTCGGCGTGCGGTAAGTGGTCTAGGTGGTCAACGCCACAGGACGTGGAGGCTTTCAGCTTGGCCTTGCAGAACCACGAGTTAGCTTGTGTCCACCGAGCATTACTTGGCTGCACGCTTTGCCCAAGTTGTATGGGAGCAGTAGGAATAACTAAAAAAGGCCTCTTTTGCAGTCACACGTTATTTCCAGTTTATGCCTTCCCAATCTGTAACTCCAAGTTTTCTCAGGCTGTTAGTCATCTTCTAAAACTTTCACATTTCTGGTATTTACAGAGTTGTAGGGCTCAGAGAGAGCTGTGAAAGTATGCAATTAGTGACAAGGATGAGAGATGGCAGAACCTTGTCATTTCATTATATTTATATTATAGCGCTCACAGAGCTTCCCAGTAGCCAGCTGCCTCGTATGAGAGCTATTGCACAGAGCCAGCAGAAGACTGCTGTTGCCCTTACCATCTTGGACTTCAATTTTTCACTATCCCTTCTGTGGTCTGTCAGAGGGGAAACTGGAGTATTTATATTTCAAACGTGGTGGCATCACTTGAATGGGCTTGACAGGAGCTTAGCCTAGAGAAGCATCAGCTTGGGGCACGTCTAGGGCAGACTTGACGGTGGTGTAGAGGTACTAACTGGATTTTAGGGGACCTTGCTCAGAGATGAGTTTGAGGACCCATGGCAGCATGGAATTCGGTGTGAGGTATCCATATGGATGAGAAGTTAAACTGCGTGCTGTTATAATTAAATTGTATGTGGTACCAGTGAGCTATCTTTTTTTTTTTTTTCCTTTTTTACAGCTGCCTAGGGTACGTCTACATTGCAGTGCCATTTGTGGTGTAGATGCGAACTTCTTTAGCAGGAACCAGATTTCAGTTTCTCAGACACTTGCTTAAGCAGAAAGGAAGCTAAAATTCTTTTCTCACTATTTTTATGTCAGTGGCTTTCCAGGGTTTCTGTTTTGTTCCAGGTTGCATCGCCATGTCACATGTAAAATTCCACATCCAAGAGAGGGGTGGAGGGCTATGCTTCTTCTGAGTTGAAGAAAAAAGTCTGAAATCGTTTGTGCAGTAAATGAAATAGGCTCAAGCCTCCTCTATGGTATGCAACTAATTAGCTGATGTTCATTTTCAAGTGCGTTGTTCACAGTTAAGCTGAGACAATGCATAATATGCATTATAATGTCCCAGGAATGTGTCCTGATTCTAACTGCTTCCTTTTACTACTGCTGCTCCCAGCCATGAATAAACCCTGTTTGAAATCTTGAAAGGTGATGGGTGTATTCTGGAGACATACATTTTCAACATCTGAATCCTAGCTCTGTGATGTAAAGCCTGTGAAAAAATGACTCTGGGACTGGAGCCTAGGAAAATGTCTTCCTTTTGGCTTTTTCTCTTTCTTTGTTTCTTCCTCTCTTTTCTTCACGATTATCAAAAATTCCAGATCTTTCTTTTAAAAAAAAATGTTGCTCAGAGATTTTCTCCTATTCGCATCCATTTAATTTTAATCATACACGCACTGGATTTTAGTGCTAGCAGTGAAACATGATTTATTTTCTATTATTTATTGCTATTTATTTAGGATTTGGTTAACAGTCTCTGTAGTTACAAGCCGCTATAAGCCAGCCTAGTGAGTCATTTCCTTTACACTGACACCCATTGAAACGGCTCCCTTGCTGAAAATCCACTGATGTAACCAGACAAGCAGTATCGCGAGAGGTCATAGCTCATTATTTCCCATTTGCTCAAGTATGTGAATGTTTCCTGGACAGAATAGAATCAAAAGAAATCTAGGCCTAGGGGGGGTCAAGGACACAAGGGAGGATGAATTTTTTTCACATGAATTGATGCAAAAATTTATTTGTAAAAGTAGGTTTAGTTCCCATACCAGACAGAAATGGGGCGATCAAAATGTTCTTATTAACACTCCCTATCTACCCAAGCCCTGGTGTCAGGCTTGCCTATGTGTTTGAAGATAGAGTATTAAAATCATGAAAACACGCTGACTCCTGTAGAGAAAGAAGAACCATAATTGACTTAATATTTAGAAGCAGCTAAACTAAATAGATGTTATTAGTTCTTGGCATTTGTCTGATAACTTGTTCGTTTACTCATCGTGGTCATCTGAGGCCTCAGTTTTCTCCCTCAGTGCTTAGAAGGCATATAACCGGATCAAGGGGAATTTTATTTCTGGAACATTCAAGTGGAGGTTGTAGCTGTATTTTGTTGGTAAGAAATCAAATGCTTACATTGTACGAAGTGTAAAGGCATGCATGTAAATGCTGCAGATCAAAGAGTTAGTCTTCTATGGGGATTATCTAATGTTACTACTTTCTTCCTCACTTATTATTATAGCATCGCTCAGAATATAGTGGGATTGCTTGTCATATTTGTTGATACACTGAAAAATTCTTGAACTTCCTCCAAGTCTGCAGATCTGTCTGCCAGGATGGATTCCTGCAGAACCCAGAGGGGCAGCTTTGGGAACATCACTGTGGTTTTTCACTAGACTCCGATACATTCAATAAATAAACAAGCAAACCTACCAACCAACCAACTTTGGGATAAATGAGGTTCCATGATAGCGGCATAAAAGAGGAAAATCCTGCCCTCGCACGCTTCCTCTCCGAGATAGCATTGTGCTGCCGTGTTTCGCCTGTCCCTGCGGACCTTGCCTCATCTTCCTTTGTCACACACTCAGCCCTGTGGCTTTTCAGGCCAACAAGCAAACCAGCATAATGAGAAACAGAGGAAAGATTTACTTTAGACATAAAATGGTAATTTATGGTCTTTTTTAACTTTTTAAGAAACCGCAGTGGCTAAAAAAAAAAAAAAGCCAGGTAAAACTGTATTTTTAAAACAGATACTTCACATTCCTTACCGATACTGGGGGGAGGGAGAAAGTGAGATTTGGCTGCTTTCACGTGTCTGTTGCTCCACATCCAGAGGGGAGGTAGGTGGGTGCCTTGCTGCCTGCGGTGGCCGGGTGGCCACAGGGCAGAGAGGCAGCTCCAGAGTCAGGGGCAGGTATCTCGGGCACGTCTTTAGCAATCGCTCTGCCTGCACGACCTCCCATCACATGGCTCCCACACCCATTCCCTGTCACAGCATCACTTCTTAAATAAAAAGAAGCTGACAGCAACGAGGAACTTAAAAGGTCTCTGCTGGAAGAAAGAAATGCATGGAACTGTCCTGGAAGGAAGCAAGTTTGGGTTTTGGGGAGTTTGGGACAGAATTCAAACTTCTCTTGTCTTTTACAAACCTGTGTAAGTCCATTTGCTTTGCTGAAGCTGATTTTATGATGAAACAGGCATTTATCTCCCATTCCCTTTTTGGGGAAAAGGCAGACAGAAAGGAAGCCTCATGGCTTTTCAGCCTGTTGAGTGGAGGCTTTCCGTGCCACGTTACGTTCTTCACGTTGGGGTAAATAATCCCCAGTAAGAGGTGGGGAACCTCACATATATGTATGAGGTGAACCTCACAAAGCTTGAATTTCTGATTCTTTTCCCGTGGGCGGGGGAACAGTATAGCTGCTTGGCTGAAAGTGGAGTCTTTTATTGATAGGTACATTTGCTTTCATCACCGATGCTCCAGCATTTTTCATGCAACCTTGTCTGCTGATCTGCAGAACTCCTGAGGAGGGGAGCTATGCAGTCAGCCTCTTCTCAGGCACCCATCTTCAATGGGAAGCCTGAAACTACTTGCTACCAGAGAAACCATCATGGATCACTGCCATCCTTCTTTACAGGACTCTTTCAGAAGGTAGTTATGGGTTCCCTACCTCCCTGACGGTATATGAGGTGTTCAGGTTCACACCACTGTGTTTTGCAGCATTTTGTGGAAGCTTGTTTAGAAACATTCTGGTCAGGATCATTTTCTAGCATCATGCTATTTAGGGGAAGCAGAATAGACTATGCTTGACAAACTACAGTCTCATTCATTTTGAGGCAGAAGGGCAGGTTCTACGTCATTGTGCAGCCTTTTTATTTTTATTTTTTTACTGATCTATTAGGGGGAAAAATGAAATAATTAATACTTAATTGCATCAAATGCTCTGAATTGCATGCATGTAACTCACTGACAATTGTACTTGCATTACCTGAAGGCATTTAGATTGCTTCATGAGATTCCCTTTCCTTTAGCCAAATACATAATACTTCTCCTCTGAGAAATGAACTGTTTTATTTAGTAATTAAGGTAGTTTGTGCAACATCTTAAAGATGCAAAGGGCAGATACATCAATTCCAAATCCAAGGACTAACTCAATGGCTCTTAAAGCTTTCCCGGTAGCGAATTCTCTGAAGACAGAGAATTCTCTTGAAGGCATATGCCTCTGCATTTGGATTTGGCCCATTTTAAACCAGTATCAGAGACATAATGAAAATAAACACTCCTAAATCTAATGGACGTTTAATAACATCCTCTCATTATGTAGTTTTACTACTTTCTTTTTCATTTCCTTTACATGTTTTAGAGCTGACTCATGTTACTCACAGCCCTTTGGTGACTACAGATTTGATTTTATCCTACAGAAGGTGTTTTACTGTGTATACAAATTTGAAATGAAGCTAACTGTGTCAATGCTTACCAAAGAGAATCCTCAAAAGATTCACAGCAAACCTTTTGACAAATTCTAAGATTTTAGAAATCTTACAACAATCCTGAGCTCTAACTGCTTGAATATGATAATTTCATCAAAAAGTTCCCCAAACACAACTGGGCAGGTGAACTAGAGCAGTAGAAATAGAAACTCAAGTTCACACTTCATGCATTTAATAGTGGTTTTGCCTTAGGTTCTACACATATCGGTGAAAGAGGCCTGATCTATCTGCACATAGATAGCAAATGAGGAATGACATGTTGGCAATTTGCTACTGGATGAGTGTCACTTGTTTTACAACATAATATTTTTTGCATTTTGCTGTCTTCCTTCAAATGTCCCCGTTCATATCTCTAAATGCTTGTTTTTGGCTGGTCTTGTAGCCAGAGATGAATGGGGGGCACCTTCCCTTAGCAAGGGACTGTCATCCATGCTCTTGTCTCTTTTCGCTCTTTGATTTCTTGTGATGTGTTTGATACCAAGGTCTAGTGGCAATACGGAGCCTTGGGACAGTATACACTTATTTGTCCACATTTGGAGACCAGCTATGGTTTTTCCCTGCACTCTTATTCGTGTTGCTGGATTTCTTCTCACTGGAAACGACTGTAGGTTTTCAACTGGGCTAAGCAAATAACTGACTTTTGAGGTCTGTTCCAGAATTCAAACAAAAATTTTCTGGCTTTTGGGGAAATAAATAATTTAAACTGCTAGATGAACCTCAGATAAAACATTTAATATAATTTTGAATTCTTTAACTCCTTTTAAAAGACACATGGCAAAGTAAAAAAGCTATTTTGAAAATTAATAATCAACAATTTTAGACACAAAAATTTCTTTCTTTTTTTGTGAGCAAACCTGTTTGTTTCCCCACTGAAGTGCATTCTGCAGCAAATTTTCTATTCACTGAAAACATCTTATTTAAACATCTTAAAATATATTAAAATGGTAAACATTTTACCTAGCCAACACTAATCTTAGCAAAGACAAGGGCTAGCAAAGACGTGGAGCTAGAATAAGGAAGTTTGCTCTGCAATTACGTTTCTCACAAGTTATATAATGCAAGTAAACTTTACCAGTTTAGGTACAGGAAGAAAAGTCGTTTCCATCTTGTAACAGTTAGTTCCTACTCTCTGGGCCTGTCAAATGCAAACCAGGACCAACAGCTTTGCTCTTGGGCCCAAGGATAATTTATCAGTCTCTTCTGATATCCAGGCTTCTTACTCTAGGCTTTCCAAAACAATTTCCACCAGCTATGTACGCACAGAATAGAGTTTTGGTTTTACTGCTCTCTTTAGGAGATAGAACACCAAGAATGGTGTTCTTTCCTTTCGGGATGAGCAAAGACGGTTGTCTTTCAGAGGTTTAAACCTATTCTAATCCAGGTATTAACCCTCACATAGGCTGCTTTTATTTAGTTGTGGAGCAAGTTATTCTTTAAAAAAGCCTCCAATGACGGTTCAGATTAAAATTTTGGCAGCAGATTGTGGAAATTCTGTGTGCCCTTGCTCTGGGGACACCGACTTCTGAGAGAGGTGGGACACAGAGTACAGGGCAAGAATTCCTGTAACCATTCCAGCTTAATCCACTTCCCCACAGGAATTGGCACCTCTCTTCTTTTCTTGTCCATTCTGACACAGTGGGACACTCAGTAAGGACTTTGAGATTTACTTGTGGCACTAATGGTAATATATACATTGCTCAATGGCCAGAATTTGTAATAGTGTGTTTGTGGTTTGTGTATGTGTGTACAAAAGAGGCTATTTCCTGTTTTCCAGTCTCCATCCCATCTCCCACAGTCCCTGTACCTATGGAAAAGTGGATGTTTGGGTTGTTTTTAAGTAGTCTAAACTTTCTTGCAACTTCTTCTTAAAAAATAACATTATTTTGGCTCTACTTTCTACCATAGAAGAATTGTATGATTTTTTATGAGAGCGCCTCAACTGCGGGTATTTAATCGAAGCTTGCAAAATAGTAAAATAAAAAAAGTCTGCCTCTTTCCAGCTGTCACAGTTGTTTAAGCCTATTTGGTACCATATCAGAAGTACTAAAATTTTAACTATACTGAACAGTAAATGGAACCGTTTAGTAAACTATGTCTGCAAGATTGTAAGTAAATATCTCTTCCCTAATTAGCCAGTAATACATTATTTGGATCAGCTGAAATAAATACGCAGTTGCTGCTACTGCCATAAAATGCATTTCTAAAACTCACAGGAAAAGAGGACAACTGCTGGAAGCTTGTTATGTCCGGGTTGTTCATGACTGTTCATGACTCTTCATGCTGTAACGTTGTCAAATTGCACCATGGCATGGTATTTGCTGTACATCAAGTAGGCATGAAACAACCTTTAATACAAATTATACTCTTTACTTCCCATGTAAAATACAGCTAAATTTATTTGCCCAAATAGAGGGATAAATAATAAATAGGTCACATGTAACTGTTTTGTAGCACTACCTTGTGTATTACAGATGAAATCTTTTTTTATGGGCTAGCTTCCAGGTGCCTCTGTTTAATTGCCAGCTTCAATTCTTCAGAAGAAATGTTCTCTGAAAAATGTGAAAATATCAGGGTTTTTTTTTTATAATCTGAGAACTTTACTAGGATGCAACTATAGACAGTTCATAACCTGTTTATTCCCTCTGAATACTGAGAAAACGAAATTTAAATATTTTATCTTTAAATTGATGTGTAGTACACATCCATCTCATATGGATGTGTAGTAAAATAAATTAATTAAAATTTGTTAAAATTAAATGTTAACACTTAAAACACTACAAAAAGAGGCTTATGCTGTGTGGCATGAGTATGAAATAGGATGTATGTTTTAAAAAGGCTGGAGTTTAATATTTTAAAAGAAATAAACTTCAGACCTTTTTCCTCAAGAAATAGCTAGGGAATTTTTTTGACAACTTTTTAACAAATAACAAGACAGCTAGGATAATAATCTATTAAATATAAAGTCTTTGAGTTAAAATGCACCAGGCATGGAATGTGAATTTGAAGGAAAGCTGAAAATTGAAGCATGAAAAAATGAAGAAATAGTTAGTTGATTTCAGAAAATGCTATATTCATTTTAATGGAATTTGAGGGGCCCTACCCAGGTTTTACTTACTCAATGAGAGATTATTTTCAGGAATAATTACATGGGGAAGAAGGACAAAAGCAGAATGTTGAAAGTGATTCATTTGTAGGAACAGTGGGGATCTGCTGGGTGAGTCATTACGGTAAGTTATGAGGAACTTTGGCCAAGCAATAATAGCATCCTGAAGGCATCTATTCCAAATTACCAAACCTGTAATTTTAAAAGAAAATCTAATGCATGCATTTTCAAAGAAAATGTAAATGCAGGTTTGATTTTGTGATGTGATCTGGTCCCAAGGCTGCACTTGCCTCCCAGAAGGGCAGAAAACAGCCCAGATCCACAGGATGGACTAGGTAGGGTTTCATACTTCTGTATCGCCAGCTGGGCACCCATCATCTACAGGTGTCCCTTCTCTACCTTCTAGTGTACATCAGTGCATACATCAAGGAACTGGTGAACTCAGGCTGCAGGTTGACACTATTATTGAATCCCTCGCCAACACTGAAACTCCCAGAATGCAGGGTATGCATTGAATACTCGCTGTCATCTCCAGCTGAGGGTCTATACTCAGATACTTGTACGTTTGTTACTCTTTATGAACTCCAAACATGTATGATACCCATTATGTTGTCTTCAGCATGTAAGAGCCTCCAAGAACCGAGACCTTTTAAAAAGTGTATTCTCAACAAGGCAACCTGGTGTGAGCACATCAGATCTGTCCTCTGATGCTTTCATTTTTTAAATCAGATTCAGGGAGGTGTTGCTTAGATTGAGCCTTATACTTCATTGCCTTGTCCAGGATATGTAAAAGATGTGGGGAGCATTCTTATGTTAAGAGGAACTCTCATCCCTATGGAGAGGATAACTTTCTCCAGGCCTGGTCTCAAACTGGAATGAATTCTGGAAATTCAAAAAATCCCCACAGACCTCACTGCCTTCTGCTCCAGTTGCAAGGCACTGTTCTTTGACCCCATCCTCTCTAATGTAAACATTTAACAATATGCATATTTCAAAAGCAACAGCGACCACAACTCTGAAACTCTACCAAGCAAAGCACAAGGTCTTCCCGTGGGGAGCGAGTGAGAGGACACCCAGAATTAGCAACGGCGCTTCCTGCACGACTGTAGGTGTTTCTCCACACATAGCCAGACAGCACTGACTGTGCCATAGGAACCTCTGCAGAACAACACAGCAGCTTTGGGTTGCCTCTGGGAGAAGGTCCAGCCCTGAAGCCAGCTGCCAGCCCAGGCTCCTTTGCATTTGAATGAGCAGTGGGGATGGTACAGGGAGATCTGAGTTACAGGCAGCCTGAACCTTGCGTCCATGTTACCTTGCATCTCGATGCAGTCTAACCCTGCGGATACCGCATAATTACCTCAGCCTTATACTTGAGGTTGTAAGATTTGTGTTTCAGCTGCCACTCCACGCTAGTGGCAGAATTTCAGGTATCTGAGCACAACACTCAAGGGGTGTGACATTTTTTTCTGTTGCTACCGCATCAGAGGCTAGTGGTCAAGTCGATAGCCTGACCCAGGCTTTTTCAAGCTGTATTTCAAGACTGAGATGAACAAGTTTAAGTATTTGCTCAAATAAATAAGCAAAAGTATTAAATCTTGGTAATAAGAATTTGACAACAAAAGCTTTTTATTTCTGCCTTGGAATACAACACCATTACTTCTTTCTCTCCTTCCCACTCCTTCGATTTTCCAGGTACCACTCAAATTGCCCATAAATCTTGGACTCTTAATTTAGAAAACAATCTCTCAATCTCTACCACCTCCTAAAAAATACCTCTGAAAAATGGTAACTATTTTAAACATCACATTATAGGTTTTGTTCAGCTTTCAATGCCTGTGCTACTGAAAGAACATGGGGGAAAAGGGAAAATGAAAGTAATAAAAATAAAAATCTTAATTGTGTTTAGATTTCTCGCAACACATTAAATAGAAAACACGTATCATGTTACACCATTAGATTAGCTGCAATCTGCCAGTTCCGCTGAAGTGCTACCACCTACATGTACACTTTTGTCCAGTGTTTGTGAAAGGTTATACCTGACAATGAAACTCGTGGTATTTCTGAAATAGCACATATGCACACGCAACACTTGAGATATATGCCATAACCCTGTGATCATGCTTCTGGTTGTATTTACAGGAACACAGAGGTCTTTAGTAGTGATAGGGCTTCTAATGGCCCCTGTTCTAGTAAGTGTATATACACGTAACCAAGATAATGTTAATACTGAAGAGTTTATCTAATTAATGTGTGGCTTGTGTCCCACATTTGTGATAGATATTTCAGGGGAAAAAACCCAACAAACCCCCCTACTTGTTCTATGTCTTCTATCCTCCACTTCCTACCATCACAAGCAATTTTGGGAGGCAAATAATTATCTCTTTCTATCCATGATTTGCGTCCCTCCTTGAGAGGGAAAATGTCTCAAGTGGTTTGATGAGAAGTTAAATGGAGAAGCCTTTGCCCATCTGAAGCTGGCTGTTTGACACCCCCCCCCCAACCTCAGCCCCAGGACCCTGGGAGGAACCTGGCAGAACGCACGAGGGGCTTCCATCAATCCTCCTCTCGCCCCAAAGGACTGAGTGGGGTGCAGAAGGACAATTCTATAGTGCTACTACAGAAGCACAAAACTATGTTTTTCTTGTGCCACTTGCATTCTTATCATGGTGCAATTCTTATAAGTGGCAATAGTTTATTTGATTGTTAGAGGGTTTTGTTGTTTTGTTTTGTTTTTTTTTCCTTTTGCAAGTATTTGAGACAAAAATGGAGTTAAGTAAGCTATTAATGATTCAGTGGGCATATTTTTAGGAATGAACACTCTACCTGTGCTCAATATGGCTGAAGAGAATAGCTGGTGCTCTGGTTACATTATCCTGCTTTAAAAATTCAAAGGGAGATCCCACCAGAAACATTACTCCTTATTCACTTGTGCTCCCTAATGGCAACTTTAAATTCTGTCTTCTCTATTGTCTTTGCTAAAGACACATGACATTGTGCCTCTGCTGTCAGAGCTGCGTGCGTTGTGCCAGTGAAATGCAGCCAGTGCCTAATGTGCATTTACAGAACTTTCAAAGACTGTTATCTATACATTTCTCTTCTCCTTTCTTTTTTTTTTTTTTTTTTTTTTGTGTGTGTGTGGAGGATATGTGATTTCTTCTATGAGTGCAGCAGCTTGTGATGTGATAGTACAATGAAACACGAGGCCAGTGCAGCCAGATACCTTTTTTCTTCATATTGTGTTAAGGGTATGAGCCTTCTTTGATGTCGGTAAAGTTAATAACGTTTAGAGATATAAAAATCAAGTCAGTACTCACTGACTAAGAAAGTAGTACCAGACTCCCTTGCTAGCCTTGATTTTTACCAACTTTTCTATTTCTATAAAAGAAGAAGCTTTTAGAAATTAAGACATGCGTCCTTTGTTTGTACAAATTCTTTGACAATATGTGGAAAAGACGACCATATGTTCACTCCAAACTTACACCATCTTTTGGTCACTGTGTAGCAGACGGAAAGGTGCCTTGCAGGGAAAATCGCTACAGCCGGAATCTCTCTAATCTCTCCCACAGAACACACAACAAATACAAACTGAAAATTAATCGAGATTGGGGAAGAAAAGCTAATGCCTTCTCCTTTCTCAGTGGGCATTATTTTTACTTTGACATATATATATATATATATATATATATATGCATTTTTTAGTCAGAAGAGCACAAGGAGAATACTTAGAGAAAAAGGGCTGCTCACTGAACATTGACACAAAGTTCAGCCTATAGGCTAGAGAGGAAATAACAGTGCAGTAATTTTGCCTTTTTTACACCCGTCCGTGAATTTTTTCAAATGTGCCGTTAGTTTCCTAAATATACACACTGCTCGAAATCTGGCAACAAAGCAGATCTTTGGCTGTTCACTTTTAGCCGCTACATAAGAGAAACATCGTGGTTTGTTTTGATTATAGGTAGACTACGTGATATTTTTTTCTTTTATTTTATTTTAGGACCAACTCCTGGAATAAATTGACACAAAATCTCAAAGTTGGCTTTCACTGAATATTTGCTGGTATTTTCTTGTTAAGTTCTATATCATTTTGGGTAGTGATGATGATTATTATTATGTATCATGTAATTTATAATGCATCATACAAACTATTTGCTGCATTACTTGCAGAGATTGAAAACAGAGGGGCACAAGAATGCTTCACTGCTGTTGTAACGCATAGTCCTGAGTACATTCCTGTTGCATTATCCTTATCTATTTCCCAAACAGAACATGATTCTAAAGTGAGCAGATATGCAACAAACCACGACAGCAACAAACAGTACTTAAGAAAGCTGAGTCATAAATTGAAATGAGTTAAAATGTGTATTGAAGAGGTTCTTGATAAATTAAAGGCTCCTCCTTATTTTCTAAGCCCAGCCTTGAGACCCAGTTTCCTTCCTATCCATGCTTCACAAATTAAGGCTTCTGCTTAGTTTCAGGTATAAAGTTTGAGCTTCAGAGTAATATCCCTCAGGTCAGTCTACAGTATCCAAAGACAGCAATGTAAATGCATAAAACTTGGCAAGGGAACTTGCTGGATTAGCCTGCTCTTCTGCCCAGCACCCAAATTCAATACAGACATAGCCTGGGGAAGTGTCAAAAAAAGGTTGAGAAGAGACTCATGACCTTGTCTTGCCTTTTGCACTCATAGTTCCTTATGATTTTCAAGGATACCTGTAGCACGTGCCTTCACAGAGTCTGCTGGGCTTGTTTAAGTGCAGCCCTATCCAGAAGAGGACCATACCTGCTGGTATCACACCTTAATTTAAGTATGGTGTTTAATAAGAATATAGTAATGTCTAAGACTGAAATACAGCCATGAGTATAATGACACCATTTGGCTGACTGTCTCATGTTCACTTAAGTGGCTGAGGATTAAAATAATGGGAATAAGGTAAAACAGGCCTGTTCATAACATGTACCAGCACAGCTAAGCGGGGACTAACATACCCTGTATTTATTATACTGTAGAATAGTTGTCCTTCAAAAGTCAGCATTGCCATGTATTTCTCCATCTTTTATCCAGAGGGCAACATAACTCTCTGTAACTGGGAAATGCTAAGCTTTTAAAACACCTAAGAATGAGAAGAAATATTACTGTGATATCATATGATGAATGGAAGACGTGATGCATCCCTCTTACTGTGTCTTACTGGCAATATTATAGATTTACATATATTAGCAAATTAGATGATAGTCTTAAAGGACAGCATTCTTAACGTTGCATTTGTATTCTGGACATTTGTATGAAGTACGTCTAGTATATAAATATCAGTTTGCTCTGACAAATACAAATGTAAAAATGCTAAAGAAACTGTAATATATGTGGTTATTTTGGCTAAGTATCTGAGAAATAGGTCAATTCAGTTTAGTTTCCTTGTAACCTCTATTTTCATGTCCCTACCTCTTTTTTAAAGGCCGCTCTACTCATGTAAATGTCCCATGATCTGAATTGCATGCAGTAATCTTGAGGGGAGAATATGTATTTGGCACCATTTTCAATGATCAAGACACTTTACATGACATTCTTGTTTAAATGGCATGAAAATCAGAGTTAAGTGCTGTGTAAATGAGGGCAGAATAGAGCCCTTTGTATCTCATTTTCCAACTGCCGTGGGATCATCTGGAGGTATAACCACATAAATCCCCCGAGGATATGTCTCCAACTCTCTCCCTTAACATGCTGTTCCCTGATCACATTGGAAATCCACTCAATTTAAATTTAATCTCAGCAAAATCTACACAGGACTTTCCTTCTAAATTTGCAATGCTGTTTTTTGGGCACTTTGTTGCTTGGGCTGCTACGTTTCGCTGCGTTTTTACTTAGACATCCTCAAACCTGCTTCTCTGTGGGGGAACCACTGTGTGCCAGGAGAGTTGGGGGTCTCTAAAAATTAGAGATTAAACTGCTGGCTCAGACCCCAGGATGGGAGCATATTGCTTCCTCTGTCACCGACTGCTGCACGATGTTAGGATTGTACCTTCTCCCTGCCTTACTTTGGTTGTCTAAAATATGGCCATAGTGTTTTCCAAACATTTTTTACTTTCTAATCTTTCCAAGTTAAGGCTCTGCACGGCATGGATCAAAAGTACAACCGTTCTCCTCACCCCAAAAGGAAGCTCCAAGCTTGTAATAAACGAGTACCTCAAATTTATAAGTAAAAAATAAATGGCAAGTTTCATGTGAGGAAAAAGAAAGAGACACGGAGACAGATGGATTTATATAAATTCAGCTCTTAAAGTGTTGGTTGTGGGTTTTTTTTTTTTATTAAATTAAATAATTGTAAGCAGTAACCAGCTGTAGTATTATTCTTCACTGTGTAATCTGCACAGTGAAATGTAAACAGGGGGTCAGGCTCTCCTGTGGCCATATGACCCTCTCAGCAGGAAAAGGGGGCATGGAGAGAGGCTGTGCACAGAGAAGCGTACAAGGATATTCATGAGCTGGGAACTTTTGCAGCAAAAAATAGCTTTCCTGCATAGTCAATGGTGCATAGCGTTCGGTTTAAAAACCCTTATTAAATTAAGAGGAGCTTTCTGCATCCACCAGCCTTTGCCGCTGCTGCTGTGTGTACGTCCATAATGTTGTTGAGAATACTGGGGCTTAATATAAACTTGGAGGTTTAGAAAAATGCAATAACATTCAGATACAACTTGATTACTGACGGAACAGAGATACAGAACATGAAAACGGATATGTCTGGGGAACCTAGTGCTTCTGAATCTCTTTGTTCCCTAAAAAAATTCTTTCTTAAAAAATAGACGTCTATCTGTATGTATATATGCATTCCTTTGTCAACACAGGAAGATGGAGGGATTGGCAGCCAGGCATTCTTTAGTATGTTAATTACCTAATGTTTTCTGTTCTTTAAAATTCTCTTCTTTTTCTTCCTTTTTTTTTTTCTTTTTCCCCAGATTAGAAAGCTGAGCCCATCTCTTGCACTCTGATCATAGTTTTCATGCTGTGTATTTAATACAGTATATTTTTTAATTCACAAGCATACTCTTTCTGTCACTCTTGTAGTCACTAGAGCTCTGACTACCTTTCTGTTGTGGTTCCAACATCTTTTCCTTGCAGTATTTTTATGGCATAACAAACCTTTATTTATTTCTTCATTTATTATTTTAAAAACCAATACAGTTTTCCACCCCAAAACACCCGTTTTTACATAACCTTGAGATGCCTATTCATCCTTTCTCAGGAGGAGTTCAGGGGAAAGGTGCAGCGCCCCTCTAAATCACAAATGAAATGAGTTTGTTGGCTTGAATAGTATTTCTCCTTTCAACCCTCCGCACATTTCAGTGCATTCCATTAGTCATTGTTCAAATGAGGCTGTTCTCCGACCCCAGAGGCAGGGGAGGAGGGAGTTTGGGGTTTAAATGAGTTTGCCGATCAGTACATAGAGGCACATTGTTTCTCATCTTATATTTTGCATGTTCTGTTTGCAGAAAATAACCCCCGTTCCCAGTACCAAAATGTTTCAGGTTTTGAGCATACTGTATGTTTGATGCAGCTAATTTAAATAAATGACTTTCACATTTAAGCAATTAAACCTATAATTAGCACTGTTTGAATGAACTAATCAGCTAATACCCTATGACACACAGTTCTTTTTTTTTCGTCTAAATATTTTTAAAGGGAAAGGAGAGAGATTTATGAAAAATTATAGGTGATGCAGTAAAAAAATATGCTTTGACTTGTGGAAATTACAAAACAACACCACAAACTATTTAGACCAATGTTCTCCTTTTGCCTTCCAGGGAATGTGGAATTATGCACACTCACTTCCTCTGAATTCAGGGGAAAAGAGTGCAATAAACAAAGTAGCCAATCTTTTTTTAAAACGGGGCAAACTTCTATCACTGTTGTGTGTTTTTAAAAACATCCAAACGCACTTTTAGAGGTACTCTGCACTCACTGTATTTTAAAACGTGTGCCCACATCTAATCCAGTGGTAGGAGAGCTGCGTAAGCCATACCCTTGGGAGATTCCCTCTGGCTGGCAGAGCGTTAGCCACTCTCAATAAGATGGAAATTTATTAGGAGGAAATTATCCCGGTGTCCTCTGAAAAACAGCATTTCTGATAAAAATCTTGTTCTCTGACAGCAGTCTAACAAGATACATTTGTTAGCTGGTTTTGTTCCTTGGACTCATCTGTTAATTTTAATTCTTCTGTTGCACTGCGGTGTATTTACGTTCTGAGGCAGACATGATCTATGTGTGCTCAGCGGAGATTGAGATGTTGGGGGTGAGAGGGCACAGAAGTTTAGGAGAGAGCTAGTCTTTCTTTTTTTTTCTTTTCCTCTAGTTAAAGTAAAGGGGAAAAAAGGTCCTTATTTTTTTATTAAAGCTTGGACTTGTTAATAAATGTTGTGCCTCTTTGAATCTATGTTACTATAGTTTTTTATTACTGCAGAAATATGTATAATTTATCATATAATTCTTCTTTTCTTCAGCTCTGTTGTCCTTGAATGTCACAGTACTGCACATAGGCCATATAAGTCACACCGCATACCAGAATGTTACTGTTTTTTTCCCCTAGAACACCATTAAATATCTCCAAATGCTGAAAACAGCTTGAACACCCTTGAGTTGTTCACCTCTGCCTATCCTCACTGCAGCTCCACTAAGGATGCTTCTCGGGACCCTTCTCTCCAGCCTAATTTTTCCTGGAGTGTCTCTTCCTCCTGTGGGGCTTAGGCTGGAAGGTTTTCAAAGGAGGAATGTGGATTTTTAATTTTACCCTCCCCCCGGCATTATCACTTGTTAGTAAGGTACGTGGTGCTCTGATCCTGCAGAGCAGAATGGACAGCAGGAAGATGGCAGATGGCATTCAGTGGTTATATGGCTCACCAAAACTTAAGTGAACTGGTTTCTATTCCTGTGTGATAACTAGCTTCTGAAAGTGGTTTTTCATCTGCCAAGCTTAAGAGAAGAGCTAGTTTAGATTTAGATTCTTTTCGTCAAACATTTTGGGGAGAGTAGGAAGAAAGAAAGGGGTCACAGGGTGCTGCCTTATCAAAAGGGTTTTTTAACAGGACTGGATTCCCCCTTGCTTTTGATGGAAAGTCTCAGTTCGGTAGCAAATTTCTTTTTTAAGTAAGAGAAAGAGATAGTACCACCCTGTGCAACTAATACTATGGTATAGGGAACATTCAGAGAAGGTCTGGATTTGAACCATCAGGTTCAGAGCAGAAACTTGCACTTGAGGGTTTTATGCTCAGGCAAAGGATTTGTCTACCCAGTCATTTCCCATGGTGATAGTGTTTCTACATAACACTTCCAAATGTTTCCTGCAACCTGGACTGGTGACAACCAGTATTTTTGTGAAGCTTTAATAGCGAGGAAAATAATTTCTTCCTTGGCTTTACTTCTGAAAATCAGGGTATAGGTGTCTAAAGCACTGATAGTTCTCAATGTAGTCTGAAGGAGTGGCAGATGATCAACAGCTCAGGGAAATCAAACCCTAGGTGTTTGACGTTGGGCATCTAATCACTGAAGCACTTCAAACTCAAGGACTTCACAAATTTTAGCCTTAATCTTGCTATGCGTCAGAGTCCATATGCAAAACGGAAGCATTTGTGCCTTATTAGCTAACAAACAGGGGAGCTCATTAGTACTGCAAGAGGTGTCTCCACTTGAGACACATACTATACCCATGAAGTTCCTCAAAGCCCATGAGAAAATAGATAATTTCTTATTCAGTGCAACTTTTGGATGAAGTATGTCCCAAGGACTGATGCTCAGCAACAGTAGAAAGGAGGTGGCCCCACAGGCCACTCCACGGAATTGTGCTGAGAGTCTTGTAGAGGTTCTCTGGAAATCTAAACTGTGATCAACCCATGTTTCTCTCAGGATGCAGATCAACTGGACCTTTTCTTAGCACGCATCTGCCACACCTTTCAAGGCCTGCTAAGGAAATGCTGCAAAGCTACTCTAGTTGTAATTTTACAGATTTGGTTTGGAACAAAGCATTTTTGCTTTGTATTATTCTAATACATCTTTTTCTGTGTAATAATCTCTGTATGATATAAAATGATGGTTGTTCTGATTAAGTATTGACGGCCATTACCTCTGAATGTCATTCTTTAAATAACAGGAAATAACCAACTAAAGCAGCCTCTGTAACATACCTAACTCCTACACAGCACCCTAACCTATCACTTTTTAGGGTCTATGCCTCTCCAGTGCTGTTAGCACAGCTGACCTCATGCAGCAAAAATTATAGCTGCAAGAAGATTTTAAATACTATCCTGGTTGGTTCAAAGTTTAAAATTCTACTTTGAAAAGTAGAAATGCTATTTTCAAAACTGTTCTGCTTGTTGTTTCTATTCATTGTTTCCATGGCAGAGCTGAAAAACTATTACAGCTGTGTTTTGGGTGGTCTATTGTATACCACTGTTGGTTTTGATTATTACGTTCAACACTCTCTTGGTATGTGTTTCACTGTCCCACTGTCTCCACACAAATAAGGAGTGGTGCTCCTTCCACCCGTTGTTTATATAATTGCTCTGCGGTTACAAAGTGGGAAACCTAACTTTTTTGCCCTCTTCTGCTTGAGGGATTCACAAGTCCATACACCAGTTCCTAGGAGTGTGTCCTAAACACTAGGTTATATCTTAGTATTTAAGGGGGCATCGCTCTGCCCTTCCTTCACAAAAAGTCCTGGAACCAAATGTAGAACCTAGAAGAAGGAGCATGATTCAATGTCCAAGAGATAATGACTTCTGGCTGAGATGAGGACAACAAGTTTCTGCTGATTCGACTCTGTGTTTTATGTTGGACCATCATTAGACCAAAAAAACCCAAAAAACAACAAACAAAAAAGGAGGAGTATAGAAAGATAGGTGTGGATTAAGGTATTCCTGACCTGATTTTTAAACGTGCTCTTATAGAGACCTTCTGCTAAAGTCAATCAGGCAATACATAGTGCATTTGCCTGGAATATACTGTGTAACGGAGACTAACATGTGCTTAAATGTCTGTGTTTGGATGTTACTCCAGAAGATGTGATTTATTAAAAGCACATAACTCTCAAAATTGAATTATGAGTAGTTAAAATACAGACTCTTGTCTGTAAAATACACGCATCGTTTGCTGCAGAAGATGGGAAAACAAGAGTGCTTCCTTGGACCCAGTATTGTGAAAATGAGGGAGTGTGGGTGTAAAAGGAGTGATTATCTGTATAAGATGGCAGTTGCAAACACAGTGTGTTTAAGCTCACCAGCAGAGCACACCCTGTCCCGTGCAGCAACAAGTGAGGATCAGAGTAAACAAAAACTGCATTGTGGCCTGTCTTCTCCCGCTTTGCAGTTATACAGCATCTGACCTTCTGCAGCTAAAGCGGGACCTCGTAGCCCTGCCGTAAAAAACAGCCTTTAGAAACCTGCACCTTGAAGTGGGCTTAGGACAGCCGAGACACGTGTACCTGGAATCAAAAGTAACTGATGCCTTACGACAGTCAACAGAAAACTTTTGCACGCGATAGATTGTTTGCTTTAACTATGTGATCTCATGTGGTTTTAATTACTTGATGTAAGTGTTCCCATTTTACTTTGGTTTTCTTTGTCCAGTTTTCATCAAGACTAGGAAATCTGGAAGGGCAGGATTTTTAACTCAAATCACTATTCAACACTTCAGATATTTGTCTGAAACTCATCTGGGCTTTCTGCGTGTGTGTCTCCAGATTAGTTCTGGCAATATCGTTAAATGATCTTTTCTGTATGTAAGATCTTCAATGCTTGATTTAAGATGGAGTCATGGTAAAAGTGAAAAAAATTAAAAGTTCAGGACGTTATTTGAGCATTATTTAAGGAATCTGAAATTAAGGTCGTTTTTCAAGCAGGAAAATTATACAAGGTGGGGCACAACAGCCTTCTATATCCTGGAAAAAAAAAAAATCTTTTCTGAGAAACTAAGCTTTCATGAGAAACAGAAGTCTGTAACCTACTTGGCTTAACAGTAGAACAGGAATTGGTTGAGCATGCGAAGGGACATCAACTCTGGGTTCATGACTACAAGCCACAGATCATGTTGTGAACACTATTGCCTCCTATTTTTCCCCTGACTATATCCAAGTCTTGAATGCATATTTCAAGGAACTGTGACCTGAATTCAGATGATTGATCACAGTAGCAGTAGAGTAAACTTTCAGTATATCTTCACATTGACAGTGAACCTGATATCAAACTTTAACCTGCAGCACTTTGCTTTCCTATAAAATAAAAATATTCTGTCCTAAATCACTGCCTTTTCAAAAACATAAACAAAACCAAAAAAGCCAACTCTTGCTGACTGGCTGCACCGTTTTCTATATGATTCCAAGTTTCTTATCTCTCTGATTTCCCATGCACTCCCTCTTACCTTTCCTGATCTCCCACGGAACCCTGGCAGAATATCAGCAGATCTGATAGTTTCTTCTGGGCTGGCTGCCATTGCCGTATTTTAGGTACTTCAGGGTTTCTGTGGGATTGATGACGCACAATACATCATTGGACTGCTGTGACCAAACAAGGTTTGTGCGCTGCAGCTTCCCCTAGCATTCTGCCAGAAGTGCTGAGACCTATCAAGGGGCTGAGGAAAGATGACTAAATATTGGTGAGGGATGGAGGAACAGTGTTGAAGCAGAGTGGATGTTGAGTGGGAGGAGAGTTCTGAAAACAGTGGCAGGGGAAGAGTTAGTAAGTGTTTCAGAAATATCTGAAATTGAAGGGAAGATGGAAATATTCTGGTTCAGGACAAGATGTAAGGAATGGGTTGTTAAGGGAAAATGAAAATTGGGAATTGAATAAAATGGATGGAAAAGAAACAGATGAGTTTGGATTGGGAGAATGATGACTGCAGGGCAGGATGATGGTGAAGGCGAGCTTCATTAGGATTTAGTGAAATAAGCATCTTTATATCTATGCCTTTGGCTGAATTGAACTATGCTTTCTGGCCCTTGTGAAGTAGGCTGTCCCTGACTGGGGTCCTCTGTATGAGTTTATTAGTGTTAACCAATGTATGATGAGGATTACGTCCACGCTGCGGGACAGGTGCATTTCAGGATCCCATGGGTGAGTCTGGAAGTGATATCCTAACCCTCTGCTGGGATGACAATGGGACGTGCTGTCTGCCCCTTTACCTCACTTCCAGCAGAAGAAGACCTGGCTGCATAAACTGCCACATAGGACTTGATGACACATAGGACATCAATTTGGACAGCTGGGCACCCAGTGCCACAAGACACACTGGAGTCTATAGAATCACAGAATCATAGAATGGTTAGAGTTGGAAGGGACCTTAAAGATCATCGAGTTCCAACCCCCCTGCCAT
>JAOXNO010000033.1:57169503-57180613 GCA_028565335.1 Limnodromus scolopaceus | reverse complement strand
CAGACCAGGTTGCTCAAAGCCCCATCCAGCCTGGCCTTGAACACTTCCAGGGATGGGGCATCCACTGCTTCTCTGGGTGACCTGTTCCAGTGTCTCACCACCCTCAGAGTAAAGAATTTATTTCTGGTATCTAATCTAAATTTCCCCTCTTTCAGTTTAAAACCATTACCCCTTGTCCTATCACTACATTCCTTGATAAAGAGTTCCTCCCCATCTCTTCTGTAAGACGCCTTCAGGTACTGGAAGGCTGTTATAAGGTCTCCCCGAAGCCTTCTCTTCTCCAGGCTGAACAACCCCAACTCTCTCAGCCTTGTCCTCATGTGAGAGGTGCTCCAGCCCTCTTATCATTTTCACGTCCCTCTGCTGGAACCGTTCCAACAGACCCACATCCTTCCTGTGTTGAGGACTCCAGAGCTGGATACAGTACTCCTTGATATGCCCTGCCAGATTCCACTGATCTGATGTGCTTATGATATGTGTAGGAATGGCAGAATATGATTTGAGCACAATATGCCTATGTAAATGCCATTCTGAAATTAGCAATAAATGATGTCAAGCTGTACGCATGATATATGCTCTCAGTTTCTTACAGGAAACATCATTAACTTAAATTTTAGGTTGTTAAACTTCATTTAGCACCATCATATACTATAAAAATCTAAGAAATAGCTAGTACAGTCACTCAGCTCAGTATTCCAGTCTCCCACCTCAGCCTAACCTCTTGCCTGTTCATCTCAATGGGCACCCTCTTTGAAGAATGGTTGTGGGAGATACATGAAGAAACCAAGTACATGCAAATAAAAATTTTGGAAGGGGAGGCAGAGGGGTTTCTCCTTTTTATATTATAGCCTCATTGCCATACTCTCAGACTGTAAGGACAAGTGTAACCTACATCTTCATTAAAGCTTGCATTGTCCCTGAAGCGGCAGGTGCCTGCTTTTTCTTTGGACAAGAAATACTGAAAGATTTTCCCAGTGTGACTCAATTTGATTGTTTTGAATCAAGAAAATTAATGTGAATTTGAATTTCAGAGTTTCCAAGGTGGCAAAGGCTTAAAATCATGCCGCAGTGAATATATTTACAATTAAGACCTTCTGGGAAGTGTGAAAGAGGTAACAGCAGAAAACATACAGAAATTAGCCTGGACAGATTTTCAACAAGGGAACTTTATTTTTAAACGTTACCTCTCTCTCTACCATTTAATAAAAATGAGGCTTAAGTATGGAATACTTCAAAAAACCTAGTATTGTTGTTGACTTACTTGCAATCAGATGTGCTCCCTGAAACTACTTAGAAAAGCCTGACCTGCCCAGTGGAGGTGTGACTGCAGATGATGTACAAACTACCTGCCATCTACCTTGCAAAGGAAGCAAGAAGACAACCCATGGACATGTCCTTCCATAAACTTGACTACACATACTCATCCTGACACCCACATCCCATTGCGCTTTTTTTTTATTCCACTGGAAAACTCTAAGTTAGCCTAGATATGGCTGGCAACACTCTGGTCTGTCCCATAACGCAAAGAAGTTCTGAAAATCTAAACTCATTTCATCAAAATGTGAAATGATTGGATTTAAATGTTGGGGTTTTTAATGGCAAATTTCAGTGTAGACTTAACTGAATGCCTGTGGACACCTCCTTTGTTTCGATCTCTGTGTAACACGTATTACTAACTTGGGTGTCATTATAATGTATGTATATACATGAAATACAAAGGTTGTATGAAGACTTAAGAAAATGTTCAGTGCTCATGCTGTTAATGTAAAACAGCCCTGTAATTGTCCTTATTATGTTAATAATTCTTCACCTGACTAAATGTCCCTTCTCGCACACTTTTGTTTATCCTTCCCCCCCACATCTTAAGACTTAAAGTTTAAAAATGCAAAAACGTAGAATGGTGTGAGTTAGAATCGTAATGCCTGAACTCAGTCTGAAATTTCATATCACATTAAGCATGAGGTGGTTTTGAAATAATTGGCGTCGTTGTGCTACCCTTTCTAGCTAAGACACAGGAAAGTTCGACTGCAGGTCCTGTGGTAACTTTACTTGCATTTTTGCTTTTGCAAATTAACACAAATGTCTTGCTGCTTAATTTAAAGCCTTTTATGTTCTCTCCAAAGTTTCTATCTTTATTGGATTCACATCTGTAGTTTTATTTAATATGAACCAGATGTTGAAATCAAGGCAATATTTATTAGGATGCTGGCACTGGAGAAGGATTGCTACAGACGATGCGATGTGCTGGTTCTCTGGGTACAGTGTCAGGCAGAAATAAAGCATGTTGGAGGTTTTTTTCTGTTTCTCTAATTAGAAACCGAGCTTTCTAATCAATAACCTTCAGACACTAAACTTTACAATCAAAGAGCTACAGAAAAATGTACATAAAATTCCAGAAGCTGTTGTACTTCATAGAGGAAACATTGTGCTGTTGTTAAAGCTGCAGGTTGTTAATACACGGGTATAAATGGGCGTGCAGGGCTGCAGAATCTGTTGTGATGGGACGATGCTGGGAAGACAACAGACAGCAGACAGCAGAATGCACTCTTGGAATCAAAAATCAAAGCTAGGGATGAGAGCAGAAGCTGGGAGATGCAGCTGCTGCCATTGAGCAGCTGGCTGGTGGTGTCCTGTCTCCAGGAGAGGCAGCAGCTCCTGATGTGGGCTGAGTTACACGTCGGAGGGAGCTCAGATCTGCTGCTTCTCCAGAGATGTCAGCATCTTTCCATGCTCTCTGTAATATGTGCTTGTCGAATGTGTTTAAGATGCATCTGGTGTGTTTTAAATACTGAATTAGGTACATGGTCACTTTTTTGGTCACTGTTTGGATATAGATCACTGACTATCATGCCTAAGAGGTATGAGATGTAGAAGGAACAGAATCTATGTCATAGAAGAGATAAAGATTTATTCAGTGTATATTTTGCTTAGACTCTATTTTTCTGTGCAAAATCATTATTCACTAAAGGGAGAGGCACAGCCAGTCTTTCACCCTCATGAGCTGGAACATTTTGCTCTTGCAGCATAATCAGATTTTCCAAGCAAAACTCCTGGTTATTTCAGTGCCATTTATGCAGCCGTACAAGGCCTTGGCAAAATTCAAGCACTGCAGAGCATGGTAACATTTCAAAGTATAAAATTTAAATGAATAACACATACTTAAATTTTAAAAGCCAAATTAAAAAGAAAAAATATCTATTGTGGCTACAAAATCTGCATGCAGGTAACTGGTTGCATTTCTCATGTATTGAGTGTAGGGTCTACAACAGTGCAGAGATGACCTGCAGCAGTGATATCCAGAATCTCAATGGATCATGTTCAGCAGGCTTTCATTTCCTGGCAAGTTTTGGCTTGTGTTTTGCAAGTGCAAAGGTTTAAGCTTAAGATCAAATCTTAGAATGAAGAACGAATTAGGATGGTGAAAGAGAAGACTCTAGAAAAATTCTGTGTAGGAAATAACATTTTCCGACAGACATTTCTTTTCTGCTTTTGGTTGGGACTTGGTGTTAAAATAATTGGCTAAATAAAACAAAGTGGCTCTGCCTGCCCTGTGTAAGGCTGTTGGTTCAAAGCAAGGAGGTGAATGCGGTACAGGCTTTGGTGGGAGCTTGGCTCAGTTGTATGATAAAGGCCTAATTACAAGATCCAAGCTGCTGTCAAACTAATCCCACTTTGGCACCAGGCACAGAATTCCTCCGTGCATCATTCCCTTTCACACCAGTTCTCCTGCCCGTCCATCACTCGTTCTGCTTAGTGTGTGTGTCTGTGCTGTGCAAGATCCCAATACAAATCCATAAGCCATAATTTCCTGAGGTATAACTACATTTCAGCCACTGACTTCCTCAGTCATTCAGCTCTCCCTTACCTTCCCCACCTGTAAAATGGGGAGAGAGACCCTTATGCAGGAAGTCGCACAGTTTTGTCATAGTCCTAATCACCACAGTGTCTCTATGAATGTTTATAAAGTGCTTTGAAGATGAAAATTGCCAAAGAAGTGCTAGGGATGATTATTATAAGTTAATGAATAAATTTCAACATGTATTTGATTGCCAGGTAATTCAGAAGGGAATCACCAACCCTTCCCTCTCTTCGAAGAAAAAAAGTTGACAGTCAGCTAGTTGCTAATTAGCACTCAACTGAAATGCCTCCAAAGCTGAGTGCTCCCAGTTGAGTCCTTTAAAAAGTAAGCTTTCAACTAATTGAAATATGCTGAAAGTTGAGCAGTGGGTGAGGTGTGGAACAGGTAAATCAGTACGGTGGAGCTGGGTATGTAGAAGGAGTACTAAGCTTTTCCAAGTAGGGACTAGAGCTTTTGGGGAAACACTAGCCAAAATGAGCATCTCTTTTTCATATTCACACATCTGTTCCCTTTCTCAGGCCCAGTTTGTAATCTGTCACAGGCGGGCTATGCTGCCATATATTTTGTGGGCAAGTTAGGGAGGAAGAGCAGCTTAAAGATTGTGTTGAAGTCTGGTGTTGCTTATTTCTTACTATATTGAGGGGTGGTTGTAATGATTCTTCCTTTGGACGGAGATAGACTTAAGAAATTTTGAATAACACATTGCATAACTCGTTAGAGCTGAGTGACTCTGCCACCTGCATTTAATTCACATTTAGCCTGTCTGTAAGGGAAGCCAGTGTATCATGAAAGGGGCTCGGACTCTTCGGGTCCTTACCCTTCTGCTGGCCTGTCTGATTTTTCACTGGAGGGTCAGTCTCCCAGACCATTGTCTGCTCCCGTAGCCTCCCCCACCACTTCTTTGGATTTCTTTTTTTTTTTTTTTCTTCTTTCGTTGGCTGTCTGCCAATGCTATAAACCGCAGTACTGTCTTCTCTGCTGCTGAAGGCTGTTTTCTTCCTCAGCCGCTGGGAGATGGCTGCAAGAGGCAAACGACAGGAATTTCATCCCTTTCTTTTCCCTGCTTGACTGCTCTGGATTCACCACCCTTAGCATCGGCCCTTCAAGGAAAGAGGAAAACATGCTCAGCTAAACTTATTGAGCACTTTGGGTGAAGAATCCCAGTTGTTTCAAACAGCACTTACCAGCTTTAGCCTCCAGTGATAATCCACACCAAACTCCAGCAGCGTCTATGGGGGCACAGGGTAGGGGGCAGGGGGGGAAGCAAAAATGCAGAGAATGAGAAACTACCAAAGCAGATACTTAGGAAAAGGAACTCTGTGCTCCAAAAGGGACTACGGGTGGGTATGGATGATATGAAGGAAAATGAGAGAAATGGAGCAAACATGGAAACAAGGGGGAGATGGAACAAAACAAGATGGAAGTGTCTTGAAGCTGCTGGATTCTGGAAAGCAGCCTTTGTGGTGTCCTCAGATATGCAGCAAACCCAAGGTATATAAAATCTTGTTGATGTTTCACTGGTCTGGAAGATGATCTGGTTCTGTAAATGGGCAGGTGTCCTTTGTTATTCTGAAGCTATTGCAGCCAAGGGAAGCTTCCCTGGATATCAAGTGCTGAATATTTCACACTTAGGACCTCATCCTCTCCTCCCAGCACCTCATAGAGCTATTTCCCTTGACAAGAGTCATCTCTGTCATCATCACAATGTACCTGGTAGTTTCAGTGACCAGTTGTGATGCAGGGTAGGTGGGGTCTCCCAAGTATATTGCCCACTCAGGGTGCCACGTGGACAGCATGGTGAGGAGCACAATGAAACCTCTAGTGTTTAAAGCATAAGTCCCTTGTGAGCTGAAGCGCCTGATTCTGCAGTTGAGAGCTCCTGCAGACCAGTAACCCCCCTGCATTGGGCACAAAGGGAGGACACTTAAAACACACTGACTGCTGGCTTACCATAGCTTAATGGGCGAGATGGTTAAGTCGGTTCGTCTGCTGTATCTCGGTATGTTTAGAGGGTCCACCACTCTAACACCAAGATACGATTCGCACCACTTCGAGTTTGTCTCATGTTTCCTTCCCCAGCTCCGTCTGCTGCAGGTGCCGGGCACGTCCCGTGTGGGTAAAGCAGACAGGCTCCGTGGTGAGAGACGGGCTGGCTCCTCAAGGGCTGCTTTCAGCTGAGCATCCACAAAATTCCAAGACACAATTTAATATCTATTTCGATTGTGGACAAAGATGTTATGTACAGCACAGACCTAAAAAATATTTAAAATCATTTCTGTGTTATCATCTATTCGGAGGTATTTCTAGCATCATTGGTGAGAGCTGGAGCTGTAACTCTAATTTATTAGCATTAAATAGGTGAAGAGAACTCTTAGAAGTGTCATATGTATCAAATTTTCATTATATGTAATTTATGCAAGGTAGGTTTGAGTTTGCAAAAAGCCTAAAGCATTTAAAAGACATGAACCCTTCTTGCTGCACTGTAAACTCTGAAACAGAGTAGTTTTGGTGGGCCCCACTTACGGATTTTTAAAAACTTTTCTGATGAAAGTAATCACATCATTTATTAATGACAGAAAAGGGTCACGGCCAAAAAAACCATAGTCTACATGGAAAAAGCCTGGAAGTGTGTACTGAGCCCAGCAAATATTTTTAACAATGGATTAAACAGATTTATTTAGTTTCCTGTCCACAAATTGTCTGTGAAAGGACAGTGTTTTCCAGAATATGTTTTTTATTTCAATATATTAATATTTAATGCAAACAAATTACAGCTTCTAGATTTCTTATAAATTGCAAGCATCTGGCACACTCTATTCTATAGCTGTAGAAATTAATGGCAGTATTCAGTCATGAAACCCCTCAAAATCTGGTGTTTGAGCTCAGCAATTGAGCATATACTGCAGATGATGGCAAGAACCTGGTGGTTCTTCATTATGCACCCCAACTTTTGGTAAGCAAATTTAATTTAGTAACTCATGAGCATCCATAGGAAAACAGTTGTGTTCTTTTACCTAAGGTCACTCTATCAGAAGTCTTCAGTGCTATTTGGCCTTTGTATAAACAGAGGACAGTTTGAAAAGGTAACTTTGTTACTTTTTTTTTTTAAAGAAATTAATGTTTACTTGAGTAGTCTCTAGTAATCTCCTTTCAAGTGCCTTTAGTTTTTAGCACTTCATTTGCTGTGTTTCTTTAAACAAGATCAGTCTCTCCTTTCCCTTGTCTTCAACAGCTACAAACCACCTTAAATGTATCTTTATAAACCTGATTGCTGACAGAGACTGAACAGTCAACGCATACCAGGGATAAATACAGCAATTACACCTATTTACAGCTGTATGTCTTTTTCTGCATTATTATTATTACTAAGTGGTTATTAAAAATAGTGCAGCCTTCAGAGCTGCTTCGATTGTCTGCTTGGCGACGCGGGGACCGTGCCTGGGTTGCGTGTGGTGCCTTTGGCAGGGGGGCTTTTTTGCATTATGGGGCTGTGGGTGCTGCTCGGTGGCGCGGGATGGCCGTGGGCAGTGGCGTGGGGACCCTCGTGGTGCAGGCTGTGTGGGACCCCCTTCACCAGAGGCTCAAGTAGTAGTCACAACCAGAAAAGGCAGCGCCCGATGACGTGTGAGAGCATAAAGAGCAGAGATGGAGGAGCAAACCGCTCTGTGTCATCCCTTCTGTGTCCTGGAGGAAGTTTCTGTTGCTGGTTTTTGGTCCTTCTGGCATAGCGCATCTCAGCTACTCGTAGGCACTGCAGTCTTCATGCTGTTGGGTGCAAAGGAAAGGTACCTGCAATCTTCTTCTCCTCCTCCAAATCCATGCTTCTCCCTGAAATGAAGGGAAATTGTCCTCCAGAGCTGCCAGACTGGAGCCCTTGACTTATGTGGGTCCTTCTGTTTCTGCCCAGGAGAGGGCAATCTGGCACCCAGACATCAGCCAGCTCAGAGCACCATGTCTTGAGGCTCCTTGGTGCTTCGGGGGTCTGTGTGGTTAGTGCCTGGCCAGAGAGGCACCAAACATGGCTCTGCCTCTGCTGGTGGGGTCTGACGGCACCCTTCTCTTACCCAGCCCCCCTTCCTTGGTGGGAATTGCGGTCCCACATCCTGGAGCCCCTCCGCTCCGCAGCACCCATGCCGGGCTGGGTGAGTCTACGTGGTGCAGAGATTTGAGGACTGGGTAACCCCGGTGGTGTCACTGTCCATCCTTTCTGGGCTCTGAGCGGCGGGGTAAGGCTCTCTGCTTGGAGGTGCAGCCGTGTTCCCATGCTGCGTACCCCCGTGCAAATGCAGCTGTTTTCTCACCTGTTCTGTGTGCACGCAGGCGCAGGAATACACTCATTTTCAGAGAAGGGAAGACCAACCAGTCCCTTCCTCTTGTTTTCCTCCACCTCTGTTTAACTCCGCTCACATTAAACTCATTTTCCGGATTAAGGAATTTATCGATTGTCCTAAATCTTAAGCCAGATGTTTGCCTTTGACCCCGGAGCCGCTTTGGGCAGCGGCTTGGTGGCAGTGGTGCGGGGGTTTGGAGCAGCCCAGGCAGCGGGGCTGGCTGCACGGCCCCTAACCCTCACTCCCGGAGAGCACAGGGAACTTTAAAGGCAGCAGATCCAGGTGGGATTCGAGATGACACTGTCAGGATCCCTGTAACTTTATTTTCCTTTGATTCTGCCTTCTGTTTTTCTGTCCTGCACATCATGCTGGTCTAGATGATAACAGGCAACTGGAAGTGCTGCCGGAGCCTGTAATTAGCAGGTTCCTACCCTGGGACTCGGTTCTTGCCGGTGGGCTGTAGGTGTGCGATAATTTGCCAGTTAATCAATGGGAATTATTAAAATACCGCCGCATATTTTTGCTTTGCGCTAGACCCGTACACAGCAGCTCTTCTATGGGGTGCGGGGGGAGTATCTGGGGTTCCCGATCACGAAAGCAAATCCCACTGTTCATGCACTTTCAGTACGCCGAGTTTGTCTTATTTTTTAATTTTAAAGCAACCTCTTCCTCTTGAACCCCCACCTCCAGCCAAAATGAAAAATATTAATTTTATGGCCATGTTTAACTTCTTGAAAGAGTGAATTTTAGCCTACTCAAAAAGGTCCTAAAAACAGATATAGTTCTCAAGCTATGCAAAATTCCACCATTTTAATTGGAAAAAGCACTGTGTTCCTTCTTGGGCAAATATGTTTCTTTGGATTTGCTTTGTAAGCAAAGTAAAAATCCAGAGTTTGGTGGGTTGATTTATAATATTTTTTTTGACATTTATTTAAGTAGGTGGTACTTCAGCCATAAAAAAATGTGTCTATTAGTGCTGTAACTCCGTAATTTTTCTGATTGTTTCGGTTTTAGGCTTTAAGGTAGCCTTGCTGGGATCTACTAAGAGTACAAGGTAGACGCAGGGAAGTTTTCTCCTCGGTACGTAGCCACGTTCAAGGGTTCTTGTGTGGCCAGTGAACCCTGGCAGAGCACTGTCACTGTCACTGCAGCACTATTGAGCCAAAATTGTACATGCTGTTTATTAAACCCAGCATCTCCTGTGATGGTACTGGAGCGACAGCGTAGCATTGCTAGATAGCTGGGGAGCGTTTAGCGAGAGAAGTGAAATACCCCGCGCATTATCTGTTGGCTCTGTGTTTAGTGACAGAAGCTAAAGTGGGAAGTCTACAAAACAGCTTAATACGTCACTTCTTATGGAAACTGTTATTCCACAAGAGCCTACAGAAATAGTTCTGCTAAACAGCGACCGGTTCCTCAAAGATAAATTGTGATCCAGATTAGTGGTCAGTAGAATAAAATGGTGAACTTTTGCATTTTATCCTGAAAAGATAACTCAGATTTTACGGATTTAGCCAAGTGCCAGTGAAAACTGAAATTTTTCAAATGCCTTAAAATATTCCTACATTCAGTTGGATTCGAATTAATTTTTTGGCAGTGGGTGAAGCCATATCATGCTCAAATATTTTTCAGGACTATTACAGAAACTTAGAAAACGTAATGGCGCGTGCCTCGATTTCCCCATCTGTGAAATGGGCGATCCCGCAACGTTCCCGCAAAGCACCCTGGCTGAGAACCGCTGCGACTGCAGCCGATTGTTATTCTCTTAATCATATTAGTTAACTAAATCTGTTCCTAGAGTGGTTCCATTTGCTTGAATGAAATTTACATGAGAGATTAATTCAGCGCTGTTTATTGTTGTTTTTACATTTATTCAGTACTGTAAATAATGCCTGATCCTTTACAGCTGTGTATAAAGACAGTCAGTGCTTCAAGGGCTTTTTTGTACAGGTAATTCGAAGGCTCCCCGCTCAAACCTTGCACTTTCCCATGTAGCAGATGAGCCCATTTTGTTTCCTCTATATTTTGAGGACTTTTTTTGTTCACGTGGTACCCGCTCCCAGCACTTTCCTGCAAGTATGATTCAACAGATAAAGTTCATCCTTCACCGCCAAAGGGTGGTCGCCTCCCCTTTGCCCTCCCTTTTCCCCACCTCGGCTCCCACCTCCACCCCTCCTCCCCAATTTTTAGGTATCTTTGGAGCAACGTACTCTTAAATGCGCTACTGGGTTTGTGCAGAGGAATGATCCCGAGCACAGGGACCAGTCTCCCACCTAAGCTGCCGCCACCTTCCAGCCGGATAGCTGCTTTTCAGACATTTCTTTACCCCGCGCCCCCGCCGAAAGGCATGGCCAGCAGTTGTTTGGGAGGTGGGGGCTCCTTCTCCCACCCGGTTCTTTGTGGTTTGGCTTTTTTTTTTTTTAACATTTTTCCCGGAGGTTTCTGTTCTTAGCATCTGACTGCTCTCCATTGTGCCAAGCGCGGTGTATGGAGGTTATTTCTTTGTGCGAGGCTTCCCGGCCATCCCTGCCCCATCCAGGGCCGCCCTCCCTCTCGTTTCTCCCCCCCAACTCCCCAAAGCGGTGATGTGAGGTGCAAACCTCCCCCTCCTCCCCCTCCAAAAATAAGGCACGGCCGGGGTGGCGAGCGCTGCCGAAGGCGGGCTAGCCCAGCGCAGCGGCTGGGAGCGGGAGGGGAGCGCCTGGGCGCGGGTGAATCACCGGCTGGAAGCGGCGGGGACCGTCGTGGCCCGTGTTTATGTATTTTGTAGTAATCCCATTTCTGACATTACCCGAGCGTGCTCCTCGCGGAGGGGTTGATTGGCTCAGGCAGCTTTTAAACCACCTATATGCTAACGAGCCTCGCCTGCCAGGTTCCTGAGGGGTCCTGGCTGGGGAAAAAAAATAAAAAAAAAATGACA
>JAOXNO010000033.1:57142354-57163767 GCA_028565335.1 Limnodromus scolopaceus | reverse complement strand
ACAGGGAGCTTTTGGGGGCAGGGGCGGGTGAGGGGGGAGGGAGAGTCAGTGTGAAAGTGTAAAAATGGATCTCCTCTGCAAGTCACTCTGAAGCTTACTAGATCATTTTCTATAAAGAAGCCTTTTCAACCCTTCCTTTTCTCTTTTTCATTCTTTACTCTTGAAACCACAAATCCATTTAAAAAAAAAAAACCCTTAAACTCAGTCTTTCCCTGATGTAAACAAGATTTACTATGCAGATCCAGTCTCAAAAATAGAAGCCTCTGGATGGTGAGAAGGAACAAAATAGAGATCATAACAAGGGCCCAGTCCTGTGCTCTTATTTAAGCTGGAGTTTTGCCTGCAGTAGGATTGCAAGATCAGATAAAAAAAAAAAAATCATTTGTTTTTGGTATATACACTTTCTTTGTTTACAGAAAAAGGGTATGGGTAGATTGCTAAACTCATTGCAATATTTTTAGCTGGACTCCTCACTTCAAATGGTATTTTTTCTGTATCTTTTTGCCAAAAGTTGCATATCTGCTGTAAACAGGCATTCCAACCATGCCGATACTTTGTTCAGTTGCTTCCTCCCCAAGAAGAGCTTTCTTTCCTGCACTGTACTGTGTAAACAGGCCAGTGCATATCTTCAGTTTTGCTGGGTGCTCTTTTCCAAAAGTTGTTTCTGGGCTACCTGGAGCCTCAGAGGGCTGCCCCAAAGTGGCTCATGATTAGTCTCCAAAAAAGACTGTGGTAGGGCAGGGCCTGTTGGCCAGGTCTCGGTGGTCTTATTTATTAGGCAAAAATAGTAGTGAAAGAAACCTCCCCGAACCCCTGGCGAATATCTTCTCCCTAGACTTGTGTCTTTCTTTTCCCCAGTACATTCTTTCTGTGTTTGGTCACTTAGAATTTCAGAGGGAAAGCGCTTTAAGGTCAGAATACCGTTTCTGTTTCTATTACATTGTGGTGAACAGCCATGCCCTTCAAAACTAAAGCCTGTAAATTACTAATCTAAGTCAAATAGTACACTTGGTACTCCTGAGGTAGCTGGGGATCAACTAGAACCACCTGTGGACTGTAAACTTCAGTATGGGAATAGAGTGCTTCCGGAGACAACTCTGGCACTTTTGTGCCTTATGTGGCTAGTGAAAAATCACTGACCTGGAAAATATAGACCTTTGCAAGACTAAATGTGAACTAGGATTTGGTGGCTTTCTAAGCCTATCACCTCTTCAGGGCTAAAGAGTGTTGGTAGTGTAGAGGCTTTACAAAGGCCATAAATTTTACATGAGTAGGCTGTCCTCTCCATGAGACTCAGGTTGCCTTGGTACCACCTTACTGTTTATACACCATTGTCAAGAAGACATAATCATGATGAAGCTCTTGGCCAGGGTGGTGTTCCCATCTGCATCATACAGACTTGAAGCCTGAGTCTCGAGCATAACAGACTTCTTCTTTATGAATAACTCTTGATAACTACAGCCAAAATATAATTATCAAACTAGAACTTCTCCCTAATCTCTTCTGTTGTCAGTTTTCACATCCTGGTACTTGGCGAGGACAGAGTCACAAACTCACAACTGACACAGTAAAGCCATAACTTTATGTAGGTTTCTAAATGTACGTCAGATCTACTGCCGGGTTACCTCCAAACTAAATAGTTAGGTCTTTGCATCCTTCCAAACAATTAATAGATTAGAACATTGCCGTAATATCTATCAGGTGTGATCTGCAATACCTGCTCTCCATCTTTCCTGATTCTAAGCCACAGAGTCAGCTTGCCAAGCCTAGTTAGCTGCGCAGAAACACTCAAATCTGTCTGTACCATTTGTGTGTGTTTAGAAAAGGAAGAAGGAAATACAATCTCTGGGTATAGTTTTGCTATCAGATTACTCAGGTACAGCAGATTCAATATCTGTCCAGATCCTGTCCATTTTACACAACTGCTAGTTGCAGACTAGAGCATCCTGCATGACCCAGAAGAATTGTACGGGCTGTTTGGATGACCTTATCTGTTGCATTCAGAGGGCAAATTAAACATTTTGTGTGTATAAAAATCATCATATCTAAGGACCCCTGATTAAGGCAGACGCAAGAATAGACCTAAACATAGATCAAGTGTGCTCATTCATCAAAAACTAAAATCCTGGGAAAAACAACTGTTCCTGTTTGAGTATTACTATGTGCAGTCTTACATTGCCTGTGCAGCACACTATTTTTACTTTTCTGTTGGACTTTCAAACATTTGCTTTTTCTAACTGCATTTTTATTAGGTTGTTTTCTAAAGTAGTAAATTGAGAAAATTATGACTTCCAGTACATTGCACATTTAAAGTATTTCATGTAACTTATTGTGACTCTTGTTCCAGTTGTGTAGTTTTGCTTCAGCCATTAGCAGAAGATTGTATAAGAGAAAGAGTTGCCATCTGTCCTAGAGCAGGTTACAAAGAGATTTCTGAAATATTAATGACCGCATTATACAGAAATAAATATTCTAGCTCTTTAAATACAGTAGTCACATGGAGAGAGGAAAATGCTCAGAAAACAAGAAAGTAAATAGAGTGAAACTTTTTAGTTGTTAGGCTGAAGCACCCTCACGGTGCTCCATCCCTCAGGAAGGCAGTCAGCAGCACCAGCATTCCTAACCATCTCCTCTTCTATGGACTAGAGATGCTCTAGCTTCAGGTGACATTGGCAAGGCAGGCATGCAACCTGCTTTGCCACTAGGTTTGCAACCAGAATATTATTTTACAGCTGAACAAAAGGAATGTGAAATGCCATGCATCTAGAATGCTGTTGTCTTCATGCAGTTTACCAAAGCTTCACAAGTGGGTTATGCATTAGTGGAAAAAGGCCTACAAGTGTCTGTTTTACTCCACCCCCCATATTCTGATAGTAACTTGCCTTTTCAAATCAGTGTCACCATCTTCCATAATCCTTGTATCCACTACAAGTACCAAAAATGTTGCCATGTTGCTCCATTTTGCATCACAATGATATCACTAGGACCAGAAATTATAAGAACTGCTGTAAAATAATTCTTTTAGAGCACATGAAAATTCTTCATGTTGAAGTTGTTCAGCATCTTGCGGGACCATCCCTCCTTTTGGTACTCGGCCAGCATTTCTCCACTTTTCTTCTTCACCATATGAAGATGCTAAAAACATTGACAGGACATGGATTCTATATGGCCATTTGCAACCATACCACTTGCTGTAGCGGATGAAGGCAATACAATGGCTCTATCGCTTCTACCTAGACTTAATCACTGGAGTATCAGTTAACCCTTAGGGTAATTAGGTAATAATGTTGTTGATGTGATTTGAAGTATCATTTGAAGCAATTAGAAGTTCAGATATAATGTGCTGCAATTATGCATTATATAGCGCATCTATCCATTTTACAGAGCAAAAATTACCATATGTTTTGTGGGAAGCTTGGCATTTTGCGCTGACGGGAGTTGTGCTTGTATTTACGAAGAGCGTGCCTGTAAACTGTGGTAATAACTCTTTGAAGGCCACACCTATGCACATTGCTGATTATGTCAAAAAGCAGAGGCCCACTTTAATGAATGTCTTGGCATGAATAATGGGACATGAAAAGCCAACGCTCTGGGTAAAGGTTCATTACCTGAGTGCAACAAATACTACATGCAAAATTTCCATGACTATTCACTCGAGTTTAACAGTGAATTTGCTTTGGCTATGCTGGTGCTCTTTATGCGTTTCTGTGAATGGTTGATCAATGGAGCTTTATTCTTACAAATAATTGCAGAATGCAAATGTCAATTTGTGAAGCATTCTGGAAAGAAGTTGCTTATTTTATACGGGCTAAGCGGAGACGCAGCGTTTCCTGTTTTGAGTTTCCAAAACCTCCTGGATAGAACCATGATACTTAGAAATTAAATACACCAGAAAAGAATCGCTGACTGCTTCGCAGTGAGGACTGCTGTATGAATGTGAAGCAAGTTAATGGCAATAACTGGTGGCAACAGGAAAATGAGAGGGTGGTAAATACGATGTATGTGCATATTTTTTTCATGGAACAGGTTGCTGCTTACCATGCACTTACTTTAGGAAAATGTAATAAGAAAGAATTGGTGAAAAAAATTCAAAGCTTCCTGGCATTTTAAGCTCTAGCTCCATCTGTGTCATCCAGTCAAGGATGCGAAACAGTGACACACGAAGTATGACCAATCACAGCATATAGTCTCAGCAGAATTTTACATGCTTACAGCACCTGCTTGTTATGAAAGATGAGCAAAAATATGTCTTAAAAATTAATAATTAATATATTTAAATAAATTGTTATTAATCCCTAGAAACTCTGGGTAGAATGAAGTGGAATTCATAAAATTCATCATTTGATGTGAACGATTAGCTCAGCTCTTTTCAGTAGCTCTTAACACCCTGTCAGGGTTAATAATGCAAAGTAAAAAGATCGGTCAAGATGCCAGCGCACCAAGTACGTCTCTTCCCCAACGGTGCTGTAAGATTATTTAACATCCACATCAAGAGCATCCTGAAGCAGCCGAGTTCCACCTTGACTGATTGTTCCATCCAAAGGGCTGCACTTCGGAATACACAGCGTCGCACAGACTTCCCGGCACAGAGCAGTGTTCGCACTGGTATGTAACCTGAAGCCACAACCTGCGTGTCTGGACTGACAAGAATCCTACCAGTTGAGCCACTGTGACACCTTGTGGCTTACGAAGCAGCACAAGCATCTTGTAGAAAACCTAACAGGTGAAATCCAGATGTTAATGGGTGTTGATAAATCCTGTCTCCTACCACTGTCAACAGAAATCTCTTTGTGGGTTTACTTGACTATGTCTTTGAGGTAGTGTTAAATGTGGCGGCAGTGGGCTCATTTCTGCTCGGGGTCCTTATATTACGTATTTTACTGTGAAGTGTCAGGAGATGGGGGCATCATTTCACTAAATCTGACCTGCTGCTATTATCTCCAGTGCTCTGGTGTTCACTCATCATTCAGATTACATAAAGAAGCACTGTTTTGGCTGCAGTACAGAGTAAATATTTTATTTGTTTGCAACCATTAATTTGGTTAACCAAAATAACGCTTGAAGGGAGTAAAGTACTATTTGGTGCTGAATATGTTCGAATGGTAGCGGAGTTAAAAGCAACTAAGATATAGTAAGCATTTGGCAATGGGCGCACAACTCCATAAACCCCTGAATTTGGGGTTATATAGATCAGTGTTTCAGCTGCGGATAATTCTTTAACTGCAAGGAAGCTGTATTTTGCTGAGAAATTCTCAATACACTTAAAGCTTGGCCAATAACACATGGAGATGAGAAGGACCTCTGCATGTGTAAAGGTTCAGGACCTCACAGGACCTGACACTAGTCTCCTGATTGTTACTTGTGATGTCTTCAAACAAGCATGTCCACATTTTCTTCTGTGATGGTCCTGAGCATTCAAGAGTTTTCCTGTAAACTCATGCGTTATGGCCTGTAACACTTTCCTTGGCTCTGATGCTTTCAAAAACTTGGCAACAACTGGGCTGAAATGGTTGCCTTCTGTTGCCAAATACTGATTTACTGCTGAATACCCTTCCTTATCATGCAAGGGGTCTGCATCCCTCTGTTTTCCCTTATCTTCAGGGACGTCCACAGTGCTGTGACTTAAACATAATACGTAGATGTACACGCCTGAACTTGCTGGTGTGGGAAGCAGAAACCGGGCTCAGGGCACGGAATCTACCTCATTTCACACATAAGTACTTTGATCCTCAGCTGAGATTTATGCTCTTAAAGTTAGGTGGCTTCTGGTGCTCATACACAACCTTGTCCTCATGATGTATATCATTATATCTGTAAGATGATTCTTGGGGCTGGGACTGCCTTCTCTGTTCTTGTACAGTGCTAGCACAATGGAGTTCTGGTCTGTATCTGCAGCCCATTTTTAGTACTGTGCTATGTACCGTAACTAACTAAAGGCTAAAAGTAGACAGTAGTATTTAAAATACTTTCAAAACCAAACCTAAATATACCACATTCATTTTGATTTCCCAAATCAAAATGTTTTAATTGATACTACATGTATTTATGCACTACAAAGAATCATCTGAGTAGAAAATACCATAATACTCTAGGTTCTTGGAAGATGACTGCTTAATGTTATTAACACATTTCGTTACTTCTCAAATAATTCAGCACACCCGTGCAAACCTACTGGCTTTGCCAAGCAAGTACAAATATATTTTAGGGAAGCATTCTGCCGGTTGATTTGTACATCTGATATTGTTATTAAATCTTTAACTTTTTTAGTGTGATTCTTCAGTATTTTTCACGTCAATCAAAGCAGCTCATTCCAAGTCCATTTTCTTTTAGCAGTGGAAAGACTATCTTATCTTAAATTCCAGAGGAAAAGCATATTCTTCTCAATGGGAGTGGGCACTGTGGAATATGTATCTTATTTCATGAGGATTTGGGGAGGGAATATTGTAAAGTCTTGTAATAAATAAGTTGAGATGAACTGGAGAGGTTGTTCTAGGGAAGAAAGGCAACACTTATTTTTTTCTTTTATTGTTTGCACTCTACTGATTTAATTAGCCAGTGAGAACAGATCCACTTTGAATATTAAAAAGACAAAATCAACTCCCCCCCTCCCCCGTCCTCACATCTGTTGCCTTTTGGAGACTACTTACAGTACCAAAACTACCCAGTGTCTAATGGATTTTTCTTTTTAAGAGACATTACCTGTATTTACTTGCAAATAAATGAGGTAGTTATAAATATTTTATTCTGGTTGTGAGGGAAAGGCGCTGTTTAAATTGTCGTTTTGAAAGAAACTGGCCTACCTTAAGCAAAACTAAAACATTTTTGGTGTTACGCAAATGAAGGTAGTCAGAGTCTTGATACATTTCTGGATGGTGATCTAATAGCAATATCTTAATGATTACCATATTATAGAAACTTAAATCGTTCCTGAGACTGCCTGAAGTTGGAACGAGTGGAGTCCTGTGCGGGGTTATACACCAGTGAGAAGCAGGAGAGCACAGACGGGTGAAGCTACTGAAACGATCTCTGCTCTATTTCATTACGCTCCTGCCTTCTGCGGTATCAATTAGATGGACTGAATTTCAATGAGGAAGCGAAGCAGTTCGCTGCACCTCTGCGGGGTTGGGCCCACCCCTGCGCAGGAGCTAGAGCCTGCTTTCTAATCGCAGTCAAGAATATGAATATTAATGCCTCATTCGGATCGCAGTATTGCAGGACCAAGGGATCCTTGTCCTGCTCGGTCAGTGCCCATCCTATTTCGGGACCTTTCATCACCTGTGGACCCCAGAATTCCCTTGGCTTTGTTGAATGCTGCATCTAAAGACAGCATCAAAAAAGGGTGGATTTTTTTCAATAGTTTTTTTCTCACCATTTTTTATAGGCGTATACTAGTTACTTTATTAAAATATTTTTCCTGTTGAGAGGAAAGAACTCTCCTAATTTTGCTGAAGGTGGCTTTTTAGAAGCGCAATTACCTATATAATTTTCAAGATGATTATTAGGAAGCATATGAAACTATTAGGACCATGGGAACTTGGATAAACCCACCTGGTGTGCAAATTTTGTTACCAGAATAGCTGCAGTAAGCTTGAGAACACTGAGTGTGATTATAAGAGTCAACTGAGAAACATAAATTGAGAGCTCAGCCCAGCAGTCTTTCCCGTCCTCAGAGATTGATGGCACACAGATGCACGATTGCAAATAACATAGTTTGTGGGCTAATGGTGCTGTTGTGATTTAAAAAAACCAACCAAACAAAACTTTTTCTCTATCGCAAGCTTCCTAGCTTTGTTTCAGCCTGACCTTGTAACTGCAGCTCTTCATCCTATGCAAAGCTTTCCTGTTTACATCAACGAAAGAAGCATTTGGCCCTCTATATAAAAAGGTGCTAGAAGAAGGTGCAGAAGCTGGCTTGGCAAAAATTTGTTTCGTGGAACCTACTCGTTCTAATGTCTTTAGGAATTTTTGGTGATGACTTTATTCTTAGAGATGAAGACTTCAGCTTTGAAGTGTTGTCCATGGTTGACTACATGCTAAAACCACGTGTTCAGGGGCTTAGATTATGTTTGCACTTACCATTTCACAAATGCCAAAGGTATAATAGAAAGCATGGTTAAGAACAAGCAGCACTCGCTATTAAGGACTATTGTGTAGCAAAACAAACAGCAGAAAGGCGGTGAAGTTTTTCTCAGCCAGAAATTCAGCTGGGCAGAATAGATGGCCCATAAATTAGCAGAATAGTTGGTAGATCTGGCAGGCTGTACGAAGTCCATCGTTTAGCTGAACTTATCCACACACTCCTTGGAAGTGGACTCTGAAGCCTACATTGTTAGCTGTGTTAATAAATAACAAATTTTGCAAGGTTTCTTATTATTCTTCAATTGCTTGGTTTTAATACCAATCAAAACCAAATCCTGGACACTCATAGTTAATATTTTTCAGTGATTTTCTCCAGCAGCTGCTAGCCTGTCCTGCTTTACCGGGAAGGGGAAAGGAGACGATTAAATGAAATTCATAGCCTTTTAGTGTCTGCTCAGCCTGCTACTGGCAGCATGTGGGGTTTGTGGCTGCTGACCTGGCAGACTTACAGCATTTTTATGACGTCAAATGCACACATCATGGGGCTGTGCAAGCTAAATATGGGCTTCAACCCCCCCTCCACACCACTACCACCACCTCCCTGATTGCTTTCTTTTAGGAGACTAATGACTTCTCCCAGTAAAAATCAGAGCAAAAGAATCGAGCCACTCCTTACAGTTGTGAACGTGTGTGCTTGGCAGCATAGCCTCAGTTACTGGGACCAGCAGCTTTTTTTTGTAGATAGGCTTTCTGTATCGTGCTTTATTTGTTTGGTATAATAAATGATAACTTGCTGCTTTAATAAGTGAAAAATAGATGCAGCTAGCAAATCTGAGTTCCGCTGAAATAAATAGCAAATTCTTCATTAACTTCAACAGCAACAGCACCGTGTATCTACCTTGAAGTATGGATTCCTTCAGTTTGTTATTTGTATGAACCTTTGGAGTTCTTTTGCTAAGAAAATGAGATTGAAATCATTATCTCTACAAGGTTTTATATATGTTGACAAAATGTTACTGTCTGCTTCACACTCAGTTGCATTTAAAACCTATAGGTGCATTTCAGGCCATAAAATGTTTACAAAATAACAGCCACTTGCATTCATACGTGTCTCCCTTGCATCTACTTAATGATTTATTTATTTCTAGGAATTGCATTTGAAATTCCCAGTCATCTAAACCTTTTTCAGCATCAAACTGACCACTGATCTTAAAAAAAGTCGTCTACATCAGCACCAACTCAGTCATTGACACAGGCTGGAGGAAATGAAACATCTGGGATCTATTAAGATTTTTATTTATGCTTTTAAATATTGAAATGTGTATTGCTGCTTGCCTTTTATGCTTTCAGCATGAATCCATTAAAGAAAGCTCTCACAACACAAACAGTTTCATGGTAAAGTGAATTGGGCTAGAAAGCCAGGACCCCACCATGTAATTGTAGAGGAATCGCAAGGAAGATGATGAATGTGGTGAATGCTGGTTTATTTATTTATTGCGGCGATAGAAAGACTTTGCCAGGTTCTTCCCAAAGGTAGCGGACTCTTCAATTCTCATGTGGTTTCTCGCAGAAAACGCTTCATGGATGCATTTATCTGTGTTCTGTATACTGTGCCTTTGAGGCGCAACCTTGTTGGAGTCTTCAGTGACAGTGACATTTTTTCACTGCCACACTTTCAAATCATCCCCTCAATGAAGAACATTGTTTTTTTATGATTATTAGCTTGCCTTTGTGATCATGTAATATTTTTGGGAGGGGGAAGGAGGCTCTTAGGCCCGTAGCCCAGGCCTCATCAGAAGTCGGCTGAGTTTCCACCAGCTCTGTTAATCCTCTTCACCTCTGGAGCCCATGGAGAGAGCGAGGCACAGGATGGGGGGATTGAACCCTCTGTGGTGCTCTGCCACCACAGCACCAGGCATATTACGTTTGGGCAACAGGCAATGCTGCTCCTGGGCTTTTTCGGAGGTCTGAGCTGGAGCGCTGTTGGGTTTTCCACAAGGCAGCCCCACACCTGGAGGGGAACGGCCAAGTCTGAACGAGGCAACTTGTTGTGCTGAGGCCTAAATTTTCCAGACCTCAGGCTCTGTAAATACCCTTCTCTGCCTTGCTCCCCTTTCAGCCAATACGTTTAATTTCTAAACTAAAGAGTCGTGTAGGCTGTTCTCCTCAGTCAAGTACTTGCAGCCGGCCTTTGGGGAAGGAGAAGAGCATGGAGGGCTCCGGCTGTAGGAGCCTCCAGCCGAGCGCAGGCAGCATGGCTGTCCCGCGGCACCTGGGATTCTCCACGGCAAAAGCTGAAGGAAAGGCTCGTGTTAACTATCAGTTAAGTAACTGTATCCTATTCTCACTGGGACCAGTCACTAGAGGGGGTGAGATCTCATGTATTAACCTAGAGTATTACAGGCATTTTGGAGGAAGATTGTAAATCCTATTTATAGTGGCTGGTGCAAAGAGGAGCTCATTACCGGGTAGCTGAGGCTGAGTGCCTTCCATCCCACAGAAACCCTCTTGTAAAGTGTAGTTGGGATTTTGTCAATGGCTTGCTGATTTTACTGGAGACTCTGAACACAATATTTGGAAAGAATTAATTGGAAACCATGTCATTTGAGGGGGGAAGAGGAAGGAAAAAGGATGCATGGTTGCAGGTAATTGGTGCGTTCAAGGTATGCGCACAAAATAGTGAGTTTTACCAGGATTTTCCATTCTTTACTCTTGGATTCAGGGAAATAGAAGAATAATACAGTAAATGGTGAAAAGGAAAGCTTTAGGAAAGGAAAGGTTTTTAGAAGTGACTTGCCAGCAAATATACCAGTCTGACTGACCATGAACTGAATGAATGTTTAAAACCCATTTTTATAGCCAGTACTAACCCAAAGGGAACAGTAAAAGCAGAAGGGTTTGCTGATGCAGCATGCAGCGTCTTTAAAAGGACATTTTGAAATTTGGTGTGACCTCATGTGAAAGTTCAAGATTGGACAATACCCTGTAGTAAAGACGATTTACTTAGTTAACTTCTATTACCTTGATGAGCTACATTTAAAACTTGCCTAGGATGTATCTAAAGAACTATACTGAAGTAATAAGTCAGTGAAAAGCTAATATATTATTTATCAACTAATGTTCATAAAGTTTTTTGTTACAAAGATTTTAATATCCTTCAGGATTTCCCTCTGGGCGTTGTCACAATGCACACATGAAAACATTAGGCATGTCAGCATAAAAACTTAAAGAAAAGTGAAATTAGTTGAAGTTTCACCCAGAACCTGCATTGCTGATACGGGAAACTGCAATGAATACAGATGATTCCACCACTGATTATCATTCAAAATACCAATGCTGTGGGTTTTTCCTTTTAAGTGACATTGTAAGAGAGATTTGGGTTTTTTACAAGTTTAAATTGGCATTTCTCATTCATTTAGGGAGATGCACAATGTTGTAATAGCTGACAACCTAAACTTATGCTATGAATGAAAAAGCACATTTACAAAATTTTGGAGCTAGATCGTAGCGAAGCAATTCTGTGAAAGACTGTTCACTCAATGGTTAGTCGCAGCACTCTTACTAAATGTGTTTCAATTCATTTTTTGTCACTGAGAAATCAAGAAATAGGTAGCTTATTAAAGGCGACCACATCCTTTTATGCAAATTTAATGCACTTGGCAGCTTTATCATGATAAATGGTCAGGATGAGATAGTTCATGATGTATCTCTAATCTCTTCTGTGAAGATGTTCATGTCTTGCAGGAAGTAGCCCCTTGAGACCTCAAATCTTTAGAAGTATGTGGCAGATGGTGATGTCTGCAGAGTGTCAGAGATTGCTTTGAAGTTCTTCCAAACGATGCCTTCAGTTAGTGGGGCTGAGTTTTTGCAAGTTCTCTTGCTTCATCTCTCCTTTGGTGCCTTCTTCTCTCCTCCATCACGTTGTGTTCCCAAGTTGTTTCTCATACTGGGAACATGTACCACATCCTTACAGACTACATCTCAACTCGTTCCCCAGTCCTGTCATATCTTTGCGTGGAAAGTTGTTCTTCCATTAGGTATCTTGCATATTTTAAGTGCAGTGGTTCACAACAGGAAAACAATATAACAGAACAAGTGTCTTAGAGAAGCCTATATATCATTCATGCTTTGTGTTCAGTTTTTGAGTAAATCTTTGGAGCTAACATCAGGACCAGTGTCATGTGAACTAATTCATCAGTTTTAATCAGTTACCAATATTAATTAGGCCAACTTATGTTTAGATCAGAAATGGTTACATTTTAATGTTGCTGCAGGGAGTCTGCAGGAACTCACAAAATCAAAAATGCTGCAAAGCTTTTGAAAAATCAAAACCTAATTTATGGGAATACAGCTAGTGAAATAGATACTATAGAAAAGTGTAAAATAATACTGGCTACAGATCTGAACAGCTATGTATTTTCAGGGCTGAATACCTTCACCTTTCTTCAGTTGGCCTTGGTTGATCTGAGCTTGGCTAGGCTTTTTTTCTGAAATCAAGAATATCAGAAAATTCTTAATACCAATTTTAATGCAATTTTTTATACCTGTCATCTTCCCTTTGAAAGTTCACATTTTAAAATCACTCTCCTTAAGTACTTATGTTGCAATCTTCACTATATATAATCGTTTGTGTAATCATTGATAGTATTGAGTTAGGTATACATAAATTTTTAGTGTCCAGGATTTTTTTGGCATTACTTCTCTCTCAAATGCAATTCCCACAACTTGATCCCTTTTAAATATGTCTATTTATATTGGTTTTTCAATGATTGCCTACTGATTCCTACTAAAACCGTAAAAAAATGTATTAATATTTCAAGTAATGATTTCATAATTATTGTGCTGTTCCTCAGTCTACTGTACACTGTGTAACAAAGCATAGCTTCTATTTAGACTAAGACCTAAGTGTTTCTGTTTGCATCATATTTCGTTTTACTGTTTAAGTCATCCTTGAAGTGTTTTTTCTTCTTACCTGTGTAGGAGCCATGGCTAAACATGTTGAGATACTTGGTTGCTTTTAAAAGAGAGAGGGCCAATAAGCTGTGTTCTTGAGATGTGATACAAGAAAAATTCAGGGAAGTCATTAACTTCTGTGGTTAGTCCAGTTTAAAAATTCTTCATTTTTGAGGTTGTACTAGCAACCCTCCATCTATGATATTAACTAACCCCTGCTTGGACTGTTGGCATTTTTTTTATGATGTGTCAGTAATTAAATGTTGAAGGCATATTAGTACATCGCCATCAAAATATGTTTTAGGCTTTCGTTATCATGATTTGCAAAACATTATGGTTTCATAACACAATGTAGCTGTTTAAAAAAAAACACACCAAGCCCTGAAAAACAGTACCACAGACCTGACTCGGCTGTCTGTGATCTAGAAAGGGGTACTAAAGACTTGTAAAATCTCACTGGTTAAAATTCTGCTCATGAGTTAAGGAAAAGACTGTGGTGACTTTTCTGTCTCCCTGACATTCCTTTTGTTTCTGGTTATTGCTATAGCATGTCATCCCAAGGTGATTTATAGAATCACTTGGAATGATTCTAGATTTATAAGAATTCATTTGCAGGGCAGAGAGGGGTTTTTTGCTTTTGGAATGGAAAAGAAAGTCTGAAATGATAGTAACAATGTTTAATTTAAATATATATTTATATTTTCTTACCTAATTGGTACCTTACAGGCTAGATCTACAAGGCCTATCAAAAGACTTCTTTCCCTTCCACAAATAATTCTGGCAGTTCTAATCCAGTCCCAATGAACACTTTAATAATGATGATTCTCGTACTCTATTTAGATAAATGGTGTGACTGAATGCAAATTTAGACTAAACAGCACTCAGGGTAGCTGTCTGAAACTTTGCCTTTACATTTCATTGCCCGTGTTGAACTGCCAAACCATTTGTACATGCAAATGACATAATAAATATTTACCTGCTTACTGCTCTTCCTGCGAGTGCAGATTGTTCCGGAGGAATGTGGGGCAGACCTGGCAGTGGGATCAGTCCATTCTGAAACCTTTGGCCCACGTTAGGGCAACTGAATCAGTACCTGTGACTTGCTGTACTCTCCCACATCTCATGTTAAAGCTTAATGGACAAGACCATTGGACAGAATCTGGCCATCACCAGCAGATTCTTTTGTTCCGATCTCTGAATCGGCTTTCTGAATCGTTTTTCTGAATCGGCTGTTAAAAATATACCCGGGCCGTCTGTGTCCCTCTCGGTCGCTGTCCTTTGTGTATGCACCATGCTGCTTGTCTGTCATTTGTTGAGCAGCACCCTTTCTTTCTCAGCCTGCTTTCAGACCCAGACCTAGACCTCCCAAATGCTGTGCTTTGACCTGGCTCTTCTTGTCCTCGGGCCCTGGAAAGATTGTTAATGATACGATGCTATGTTTTTGCTGGTGAAGTTCAGTGGTGAATATTGTACTTCTCTGGATCATTTCTGGAGCAGCACCCAAAAGACCAATATATTCACAATTCTGAATTTTCCAACTTTGATGTTAATTTTGTTGTAGATTTTTTTTAATATTAGCAAAATAAGTAAGTTCTTTCAGTGTTATTCTCAAAATCATCGCAAGCATCATATATCCATGTTGCAAATGAATGTGCAGGACAGTCGTATCAGTCAAGAATGTCCTGAATAGTACATTCATCGCACACATTGTGAATCATAACCCAAATCTTTTATCTAGGGCATCTTTTCACTGTGCTTATGAGTGGATTGCTATCTGTTGATCTAGTGATCTTCAGAGGAGAAAAGCTGCTTAACTGGAGAGAAAAAAATTAGGAAAAAGGAAGGGAAAAAAAAAAGATAATGCCATCAAGACCAAATGCTTCACCAATAGCTAATATCTGTGTCCACACAACTGATGCTTCTTTTTAATCAATAATATGCACTGATAAAAAGGAGGTTATGTATTCCAGTGTGGAAAACCCAAAATATTTACTCAACCGTCTGTTTGCTTTTATAGTAGCAACCAATCTAGACTTTTATTTGCAAACTGTGAACAAAGATGAAACACTAAAATAGCTGTGAAGTTTCCTTTTTTTAATGATTTTTTTTTTATTTTTTCATTTTGGAAATCCTTTCCACAACTGTCGGTTTAGTAAATGAACACATTTTTAAACTTTAGGCATCGTAGTTGATAGCTGTGTAAAATAGCCAGTCATTTCACATACAGGAATGCCAGCAAAGCTCCGAGAACTAAAGCAGAGCCTAAAGCTAGCTTTAATTGTCCTGGCTGTGTGGGCACAAACGTGGAGATACGGTGCCATCTCTTCTGCACTGCTTGGCCAGCCGGCCTGGAAAGAGACATCAGGAAGGGACAGACTGGCATAACCCCTCATGCTCGGTTCCTGGGAACATCATGAAAAAGCAGATTTGAACTCAATAATACTGTGGGGCAGCTAGCAGAGTAAGGAAAATATTGGCAAAGTAACAGTTTTGGTTTTAGAACAGCCTGGAGGCTTTTATTTTTGTTACGCAGTAAGAGTAAAGATAGTTGATGCATGCTATTTAGATTAGTTAGCTTTGATGCTCTGTAGTGCTAAGGATCTAAGGATTGCCTTAAGTAAATATCTTTTTTTTTTTTTCCTTCATAGAATGTTAAATCCTCAGGATTTAATAGATGGGTTAAGAAGGGTCACCTGGTGATGATCAATAGAGTAACTCTTTTTTTTTTCAGGAACATAATTTAGCAATAAGCGTGTACGATCGGCCTTTGTTACCACCATGTTTATACAAAGGCCAAAACTGATACAAGGCTTGAAATATGTTATTTCACCATTTTCTATGAGATCTAATTCAGAGAGGAGAAGTTCGAGGACAAAATCTATAAATGTATCTGACATCTTATAGCTGTAGATGGAGACAATATTGCAGGACTCCCCTCTGCTCCCCCAATATGTAAGAAAATAATATATGCATGAAAGAAAGCATAACATTGTAAGCTTCTAGGATGGTCTGCAGCCAAAAAGTGTTGGTTCTACTTACTGAAATAGAATAGGCAATGTGTTCTCAACAGGATGATATTGCCAAAAGGAGCAACTGAATACATATTCTATAAAAAGTATGGGTTTAGGTCCTGTGAATTTCTCATAGTTGAATCCAATATCACTTAGAAGAGTGTAGAGCACTTGAAAATGCACAAAACCAAAACCCTAGAAAATTCTGTTGTCACTTTTCCATCCACAGTTCCCATCTGATTTTGTCTAAGATTCATATTTGAAATTTCAGTTAAAAATAATACTGTCAGCTATATAAAAATAAAAAAGCAAGAAACCAGAATTCCTTGCCAGTAGTGCTATAAATAGAAGAAACATTTTTTTTTTAAAAAAGGTCTGATATACCTAGCACTGTTTATTATGTTGTATTCAAATTTGCATAGTGTTTTCTACCTGGTAGGGAAAATATATTAATCCTTTATTTATTTATTAATTTAAAATCTGTTCTTTTGGTGGTCTTCTAGGAGGCATTTTCTGGGCCTGGTTCATCTGCAGGACTAATTATAATGGCTTCATAAAAGGTATCTAGGAAGAGCAAACTCCCTGTTGGTAGCCTTTTATTTGCCTTATAGCAGTTGGCATACCTTACGTTCAAAATTTGTAGGTGTCTGCATAGCAACAAAAAATAAAAATGGTGCATTGTTTAGTTCATTGTCATATTTTAAACACTAACTCCACTGTGCAGAGGCTGGATTACAAATAAACTTATTTATTGTCATCTACTTGTGTCCTAATGTACAGGCTCAGAGACCTCGACAGAGATCCGGTGAAGTTCGTTAGCTCTGACTGTAGCTTCCAAGTCTTCTTGCTGATTGATAAAAATACTAAACAAAGACTTAAAAAGACCATTGTGTCTCCCCCCACCCTCCAAAAAAAAAAAGGGAAGTGAGAAAAGGACAAAAGTCCTGGATGCCTGAATTGAACTGCCAGACATTATCTCTTTAAGTTCTCAAAGACAGTGAGTGAGATCTGCGTGGAAACTCGGAAAGAGCATCTATAGACTGAATATTTTCTCACATGTCAGTGCTCTCACAGGCTGGCATGTCAGAAGAGGTTTTGCAGTTTCGTTTCTTAGGGTGTCACAAGCTAGCACAAGTGTGCAAGTCTTCTACATTGCATGAAATTTTAAGAAAAAACGATCTCCTCAGAGAGTATGAAAGAAGTAGGTAAATTCTGCTATTTTCCTTCCATCCATCCTCTGTCTTGCTCCCATTCAGAAGGTTACGTTTAGATGGAAAATGTAGACTTCAAATATTCTCTCCTGCATAAAATTTTTTGAAATACCAGTTTGGAATGGAGTTGCATGCTATGTTCTCATAGAGCTTCACCTGTGAAGTCACCTACCATTGAGAAGCTCTGTACCCCCCACTGGTCTCTTTTGTTGCCTGACTTCATTGTAAACCTGGGGCCTAGATTGCTGCAGTGAAGATAACTTTTGCTAGTTTTTATTGTACTTGAGCTTTTAGAAGCCTTTTCCTTTTCTGTGCCTCTGCATTCACACAATTGATTGTTTCAGCTGGGATCAGCAAAAATAAGCCTTAAGTTGGATGACTAGATGAATGGAAGGAGTGAAGATCTCAAAGCTATCAGTGACTCTTTAATGTACGAATTACATGCTTCTTCCTTCAGCCTGCCCAACTGTTTTGGTGCCCCTGACAAGAGCTCATTGATGGCCTGGCATATCTCTCTCTTACAGTGAAACAATTTTTGGAGAATGTCCTAATCGGCCTGTCTAGGATCTTGTATTAACACTCATTGCCATTGTGTCTGAGCACTTCCCAAGTGTCAGAACAACAATGATATCTCTCTCTTCCTTCCCCGCCCGGGATGGAAACAGTTAGTTTGTTCTTTCCTCATAAGGGAACTTAAATGGGGTCAGAGAGCCAGGATGGTTAACAATATGGTTTTGTAACTTAGCTGGATGGGTGGATTTTGTACCCATTGTTGCTTTCTTCCTGCTTTGTGGTGGTTGCACGCTCGCTTGCCAGCTTCCCTTCCTGGTCATTGGCACAACTCACAAGAGGAAAAGAAGGCTCTAAGTGACTGGTTGCAGAAGTGAGGCTGGGAAGAGGTGAGACGTTGTATGAAGCAGACTGATAAGGAAGAGTTTTGATAACATGGTTAGATACAGGAGCTTTAAAAGACCAAAGTCAGATCTGCTGAGAAGGATTTATTGCAGTACCAAGAGGTCATGTATTTTTCTCTTATGAAGCCCCATAGGAATGGGCTATAGTGCAGAGAACTATGTGAAAAGCCTAATAGCAAGGAAGGGCAGTTAGTTCTTTCTCACAAACCAGCGGAGACTCATACACTGACCTATATGGGCAAACGTGCATTGTGCACATACATGCTATATGTGCATATAGCTGGGGGCAGGCCTCAGCTTTTCCTGCAGTTAGGTAGTAACTTGCTCTCCCAAGGGCAGTGACTTCAGCAGGGTCCTTCTAGTGAGTGGGCAATTCTGCCAGAGAATTACCCTGAAAATATTTGGGAGGGGGAGGGGAATTTTTCAAAGTCCACTGCTGAGAATATGCTCCTGGACAAAGATTTCATTTATTTATTTATTTAGCTCAAAAACACCTTAGCAGTGACCATGTGTCCTTTCCATGAGAGCTCTGAGAAACTTCATCCTTTATTCCCCTGCAACAGACTTGATGGCAGAAGGCAAGTAGCAGAGGAAAGGCAGGGTGACTGAGAGGCTCAGAGCTGGAGGACTGCAGGACACAGCATGGATTTGCCTCATAAAGACAGGATACATTGGCTCAAACATACCAGACATGCTGGTCCCATGGTCAGATCAGAGGAATGCCACGTTCTTAAGCATTAAGTTTTGTGAGGGTGTGTGAAATACAGGGGGTTTGCATTTCTTCTTTGAGAAGATAATATTTCTGTGCACTGTGTGTCCACCCTGACCCTCCTTCATACAGACAGTGGGAGTGGAACAACTGAGCGGAACAGGGCAGCATTAGGCGTGATGTTTCCACTACGGTCTGTAATTCTGCAGGATACTTATACGGTGAGCATTTACAGTATGAATTGCTGCCAGAACTACAGGCACATTGTTGCTAGAAGAGCAAACAGTGGAGAGCTAAAAATTCCAAGGGCCAAAATTTACTTTTTGGGTTGAATCTGAGAACTGTGTTATTTTTTGAGAGACTCCTTCATGCATAACCAGTTTACCAGCATACACTGCTTGATATCTGGCCATACAAGCCCTTGCTTTCTCAGTTTTTGTAGTGAAGGATTCCTCCAGATCTACCTTGGTTTTTTTTGGAAGGAAAAGCACCAGGCCTCTTTCTTTCCCTCTTGTTTCTCCGTTTATTTATTTTAAGCATCACCTTTGGTTTACAAAAGCTGATGTCCTTTAGTAGTTGTCAATGCACAGGATGCCCTTGTGCTAGCTGGTGATTGATAGCTCCTTTACTGAACCAGTGTTGTCTTTCTACATCCCCTTCCTTTTCCGTGTTTCATTTCCTTTTCCCCTTGACTCCGCAGTGGTTTCCAAACTGGATGTCTTTGGCACTGCTTTGGCTTTAAAAATACTTTGAATTTACATGTTTTTGGAGTTCTGGAGAGGAAAAGAGGATCATTGAGGGCTTTTGTGTTCCTCTTATTTTCTGCTAGAGTTTGAATTTCCTTGAATTCCCATGGGAAAGAGAACAACTTTCACAAGGAACAGCTTTGCTGGACTGACTAGGAGTTAGATCCAGGGAACTTGCACAACTATTCACCTGTACTATGAATGCAGCAGTCAGAATATCTCCTGTAATCTCCTTCATCTTGCAATTCAGGGCTTTTGATTCAGACTGCAAAACATGTTTAGTTCAGTATCAAAAGAGATGAGAAAGAATAGGTATCCACCTCTTACTGGGCTTCTAAAGGTGCCAGAGAATGAATAGCCTTCCTTCTTGCAGCTTCCCGTGTGGTGGTGTCATCTCTCGCCTTTGCTGAGTTTTGCAGTATTCTGGAGAGCTCTGCACAGCGTATGTTAGAGATATTTTTCTGAAGGTATCTTCTGTCTCAGTTTTGCTAGCCAGACTCAACTCCATTCTCCCAGCTTCCATTAGACGTTGGATTTGGTCCATATATTTGTTCTTCCATAAAGTGTAGCCAGGCTATCAGAGGCAGTTCTTTCCACATCACTCCCTGTGATAGTCTCCCCCCAATGACCGTACCAGCCTGGTTGGCTGGCAAAACCCCTCATCTGACAATCATTTGCAATTGTTTAGTTTATGTTATTGCAACGCTCTGAACAGTTTCCACACACCCAAACTTTGGTTATCTTTTCTACATTTTCTATTGAACTCTCAACTGTTCAAACTTGAAACTCCCTGCTGCCGATGAGACACCCCTGGGAATGGAAGGTTTTAGGCCAGCCCTTCTCCACCTTCACAACTCTAGGTGATAGCATGAAAGGAATAGAAAGCTGATTTGTACAGCTTGAGAAGGGATTATCTTTGTAGAGAAATCTCTGTGTGGCCATGATAGCAGAGAATTCTTATGGGAGTGTGAACTAACCTGTGCAGTATTTTGGGCAAAACTGCTGAGGGCAGAAAAAAGAAGTGTCTCCTGACCACTCTGTTTTCCCGTGGTGGAAAACAACGTTGGCCATTACTTGTTGACTAGGATATGATCCTTTTGGTCTTGGAGACCAAGAATAGCAGTACCAAGAGCTTAATGTGACTCAGTTACAGGCTTGTACTTGCTACACTGAATAACACAATCTAGACAGTTTTTTCTTCCTATCTACATATTAGCTTTGGCTTAATAGTTCAGAAGGATGATCCAGAAAATGGCTCTCATGCTTTAGTAATTTCAGAAACTTTTATTTATGTTCACAAAATTGAGTGCAGACTGAAGCTCAGTCAAATAATAAATATAATTCCCTCACACATGCACACATGTTTTCTACAGTCTATTGTATTTATTAGTATGTGTATTAAAATAACACTACACAGAAATATCAGTCCAAGCTTTTTTTCTTGAGCATGATCCAGCTTAACCCTCCACCCCATGGTGGACTGTTCCTGCACTCTATTCCCACAGGACCTTCCTCTCTTGAGAGCTGTCTTAATCTCCATAAATATGAGGGTAAACTACCCTGATCACTGATCATCACTGAGCATTTTCCGGGTGGAACCACACGTGTTCATTTGGGTGTGGGGAATACGCAGCAAAACCATTCCTGTTAGCCTGTGACAATAAATAATTTCACTGAATTTCACTGAATTTTTTAGAGTTGGAAGGGACCACAGAGATCAGCTAGTCCAACTCCCCTGCTGAAGCAGGATTGCCCAGAGCTAGAGCATGTTACTCAGGACTGCATCCAGG
>JAOXNO010000033.1:57112746-57142254 GCA_028565335.1 Limnodromus scolopaceus | reverse complement strand
AGGGAGATGCTCTAACCCTTGAATCATCATAAATAATGTTTTGTTAGTTTAAAAATTAGTCTCCTAAAACATACAAAGACATGAGGAAAACTCTGGGTATAGGGCTATTAAACACGCTCGTCTTAGCCTGCGTCAACAGAGTTAATAAATGCTGATGCTATGCTTGTATGATTAAATAGGGAATGCATAGCTGACCGATTGAAACAAGAAAAGGACCTGCCACGCAGAAGCGTTTTGAATTCAGCTTCTTCCTTTGGGACTGAACAGCAGTTTTAGCAGACAGAGAGCTCAGACAAACCCATGACTGACCCTGCGTGCTCCTAACCCACACAACACGGAATAAGATACATCAGTTTGAATTTTTTGTGTTAGCAGTTTCCATAATGAGCCTTACCTTGCATTTGTGGTAGGCTAACAGCATGCACCCAGTCGGTTACTGTCTGACTGACGTACAGACACATGCTGGATGGTAGTAACTTGTTGTCTGGGTCGGAAGCCCAGGTAATGTGGCAAGAATGGCCTGTGTTTAGAGGACTGAGTTTGAAAACAAGGTTCCTTAAACGTATTTCTTACAGACACTTCTGCTGTAAGAGCTCTCTAGGATGAAGGTTCCCTAGTGCTACGTTGAACAGAGGTTAGTTGACAAAAAATGAGAAAACATCTTTATGAAGAGGTAACAATCCATTAGATAAAAAGCACTGCTTTGGAACCTGGAGAAAGAATAAATAGAGCTGATAACCCTTTTTGCTCTCATGGCCCTATTTTTCACTCTTAAGATTCAGTCTGAGATTTCTGGCCTGTAACTAATTTTTCCAAGTCTAATTAATATCTCCCAAAATACATATTATATATGCTATATATAAATATATATAGCAAGAGGATATTTTATTCTAACTTTGTCTGATTTTGTCACTATCCCTTCAAATGAGAGAACATGGGGAGATGAAATAGTATCACCCATGTCATCCTGCTACAATCCTCCATTAAGCAATCCAGAATGCCAAAGAAAAAAACAGGAAGAAACTGTGGTCTATAGAAATTTTATTCCAGGCATCCCTACTTAAGACTTCGGCCTGTTGATCAAGATTGGAGATCTGTTGCTGTACATGCCTCTTGGCTTTTACTTTCCTCCCCTAGGCCACCTCTGGATTACGTTCATTGATTTTTTTTTAGTGTTCTGTTGTGGTTTGTTTTTTTTAAATCAGGCTACTTTCATTTAAAGTGTCTCATTCTGATTTAGTAAATCAGCAGTCAGATTTAAATATCTTGGCCATAATGTTCGTACTGCATTGAAATATTGAATCTGTTCTCACTAACAAGGCAGCTTTTCACACATTAAAGGAATATGTCGAATGTTGGATCTGTTAGATTCTTGAAGTGTTGGATCTCTCCCCTTCTCAGAGCAGCAATCCTCATCATACATTGCAATTCAATGGTAAAATATTGAAACACTATTGAATCACATGGATTCTTTCTATGCTTTGGTCCTATAAAACAAGACACAAAGCTCAATTGGCCCCTTGAGCCTGAGACAATAATTCATCAAAGCTGTTAAAAGAGAATGTATCTTAAAGTCATAACATAATTTTTTAGCTTTATACGCCCTCTACAAATAATTGGGGGGAAAAAACCCCAACATCAGCTGAAATAAGTGTATATAACATGCACTTGCCTATTCCTTTCCTGTATCTTGTCAGGTTTAGTGTATGGCACCGTCTGTGTCTCTGCTCAGAGCTTGTTTAAAACCAATATGCCTATTAGGTTTCTGTAAACTCTATTTATTCAGTGTCCTGGACCTCTACCGGAGGCATTTAATTCACTGATAAATACCTCAGCTCTTTTCTAGTTAAATGATAGAATTCTGTGCTCCAGTAAAACTAAGGTAATAACATACATCTTGACTAAAAAGTGGAATATGTGGTACTTTAAGATACTATTTAGAAAAAATAAAACCTTGAAATAGAATTTCTAGTAAAATAGTAGACAATGCTGTACCAGAAATATCTTTAAAAAGCAACATTACTGGGTGATTAGACTTTGTTTTTCAGAGTTAACCGTACTGAGTTGCACGTGTGTATTGATGCAGTTTTCAATGTCAATAAATAGTGCATCAGCTCCTGTATGGAAAGAGGATGTTGCAGAAATAATTATGACATGATGCGATAACCCCTTCTGTAAAAAAAAAAAAAAATTAAAAAAAAAAGAAAGGAAAAAAGCAAAGCAGAACAATACTATAGTGTTCTGGGCCATCAGGAAACCACGACAATGCTCCCACCTTTTTCCTGTGACTTACCCAGAGTTCCTTCCAGGCGACACAGATAACTGATAATGCTGTGGACTGGATCCTGTGCCAAATGAAAATAGAGTAATTTTTTTTGTTAAATTTATATCTGATTAAAAATGGGTCTTAACAACACCCTTTCCACTCAGCTTTGCAGCTCTTATAGAGAACATACTTCTTTGTAAGTCTAAACGCTGCATTGTTTTGCAGTGCAAGCGTTACTTCAGCAGACGACAAGCACCAAAAAATTACTGTACTTTGTAAATTCATATCGTAGAACAAACTGTGATTGAATAACAAGGTCATTCATCACTGTTTCTACTGAAGAAAAAAATCTTTGGAGTTACATTTTATGATTCTCTGGAACTTGAATATTCCTGAAACAGCTAGATTTACCAATAATGCTTTTCAAAGCACATGTGACTTTGGGAAACCACCTCATCTCACAGTATGTGAAATGCAGATGTAGTCCTCTACATGTGAATGTTTGGGGTTGTATGTGTGTTTTTATGGACACCCCCTTATTCTCCGTGCATCCACAGATGCGTGTTTTACTGTCTCCCTCTGTGCCCTGGGCAGAGTGGAACTGGGGCAGATTTCCAGCCAAGGCTGCAGCAGCACATGGGCTTTAGCCACAGAGGTCCTTGGTGTCTCACCTGAAATAGGGCCACTGTTTTATCTGTTTAGGAATGGTGTTTAGGTAAAATCCCCCATCGGTGCAGGGCTCTGCAAGCATGTCTTTGGGGAGTGCGGTGTGGATTAGAAGTCGGCTACGGCATCGGGGTGCAAAGAAACTCTGCCTTTTGCTTGCTGGGTGAGAAGGGGCCTCTCTGGTGTGGGTGAGTGATGGTGGGGTCCACGGGGCTTCGCTGTGGCTCCCATCAGCACACTCCCACAGTTATCTCATGTTTTCCTTACAGGTAGGAAACTCTATAGTCCCTTGTTTTTAGCTCTGCTCACTCAGTTAATTTTCTCAGGCATTTTGCAGGGTTATTTATGCTTCAGCCTGTACTTAGCAGTCAAGTTATTTTTTTCTGACTGGCTACTAATGAAGAATAAGTCAATTTATCCTCATCAGTTAAATTATAAATACAGAGAAAACAGAGTAAAAATGTCACCACATGGAGATGGCTTCACTTTTTTCCATTCCCTAAATCCTGGTTTATGTAAACTGAGATAAATATTTATAAATAATGCTGGGCACAGTAACCCTCTTTTTTAAACTATTTGGATTAGCTTGTGAGATGTAACTATTGATAACACAGTTTGGTACCTTTGTAGATAGATTTACTCTGTACAGCTATGTCTTCCACTACGTTCTAAAATAAATGTGTTTTATTTGAGCTGTGTAAGAAAGGAACTTTTGAACCACAAAAAAAATGCAAGGTGCCAGAAGAAGGTTAATTTTCACAGTATATATTGTGATTTTAAAAAAAAGAGAAAATGCCTTACTTACAGGCCAAAACTTTGCCCCAGACCAAATGGGATTAAGGTGGACAGACAGGAGGAACTTCCATGGACTTTGTGGAGGTCTTCTGTGCACCCAAGGCATGTACAGGATGAGAACGGGTGTCAACACAGGTGTGCTGGTCTCCCCCTTCCGGGATGAGCCAGCTGGTCTGCTCAGCCAAAGACTTTCTTAGAGGGGCTGATCCTTCTCCTCTTGAAATCAGTGCCAGGGCTTCCTTGTATTTCAAAGGAAGAGGGTAAAACGCTCTATTACATGCCCTGGAGGATGTCCTTTGGTGTGACTGCCTTGTGCCATCCCAACCTCACAGTTACTACTTCTGCTATAGTAAGTGTGCAAGCCAGAAGAGTTTGTACTTCTTTTTTTCCCTAAAAAAAAAAATGCAGTGAGAAATTCCAGCATTTTATGATGTTTTAAATAATTAATTGTCAAAAAACACAACAAAAATAGATGGAGCATTAAAGCAAATTTGCAAGCCATTGAAGTAAAGAGCTGCAAATAGAAGCAACGCCTGTATTCTACCTTCAGCTATCAGTATAAAACTCATCAAAGTAAACCAGTTTTATTTAGACATCTGGAAAATGTACTTTGACAAACATCCACTTGATGACTGTCAGTGTCTTATAAAGAGACTTTGATATCAAAGATCCCCAGAAACTGTCAGAATAAATCTTTTTTTCCTTTTTTTTTTTTTATGACAAGAATGTTTCCTAGCCATGATTTGTATTGTCTGGTTGATATGTTTTTACTATCTTAATACAAAGAATTATTTTTACAAATGTTTTTATATCTAGTTGTGCAAAATAACATGACATTAAGAAGATATTTTCAGAAGTTAAGCAAACTAGAAAAGCAGAATCTGTATTTTTGCTCCTTCCAGCACTCTTAATTGTTTTGTTTCTGAGGTTAATGGATAGCAACTTTAAGACTTTGTATTTTCGATAGACTCACAAAGCTTAGGTAATCTATCAAAAACCCTTTTCAAGCAGATAAAGAGAAAATGCTAATCATGTACTTTGAATGATATTGTTTCCTTGCATTAATGCTACTGATATATATAGGAATGGGGCAAAATACAGTTGATGCTGTTACATATTTTAGCCTTTTCTGCAAATGGCTTTTCATTGGCCACATCCAGCATACTTCACCTTAGTTAAAAAGAAGATAATTAGTCACTGAACTGTTTGAGGCTGTAGGTATGACTGCAGATATCCAAACCCTTTTTTTCCTCTTGGCTTTTTGTTGTGTTTTCTTTTTTTTTCTCTAAATCCAGAAAGGAGGTGTTTCTTTGCAGTGTTACTGGAGATGCTGAATACATTAGAATACGAAGATGAGAGGAATGCCTTGTGGGGACTTCTTGTAAACATGCAGCATGATTGCTTTTTATTGGAGAAGGCATTTCTGCGATGTTCTGTGCAGGGCTGTAGTGCCATAGATATGTTGAAAATGCTATGAAAGCCTTAACTATTTAATTCTCGTAATCCATCTGTGAGCACTAAGTGATTAGTTGCAGTTTATCCCAGTGAGGAAGCCGGTACTGGTACTTGCATAAGCCCTGCAAGGCCCTGCAGGAGACAGCGACGCCCACGCTTGGTGCGGATGGCAAACCTTCTCCAGGAGATCAAGAAGAGGGCTGTCAAGGTGGCCCTGGGTAAACAAAAAACTCTGCAAGAGATGAAGGGTTTAAACTGGTTGGAGGAAGAGCGGTGCAGTGGCTTGATGGCTGCAAGAGTGCTCACACTGCTTAGCTTTAAGCACCAAATTTAGGAGTATAGTTCCCAGTTTTGTCAGTAGGGAATGGAGGCTCCTCACATAGGTGAATCAGAGCAAGAGGCAAACTAGGTTTTATGTTTATATATGCATTTTACATATATATACATACATATATACATTTTGATGGTTGGACTAGGTGATCTTAAAGGTCCCTTCCAACCTAGACAATTCTATGATTCTATGATCTCTAGGCTCTCCTTTTCAGCCTCACTTGGATAGTCTGGTATTTGCTTAAATGTAGGTTTCTGCACGTCTTTTTTTCTGGTACCAAAGAGACGCTGTGTTGTATCTCAGTGTCCCTGCCTTGGGAGAGTACATTGTTTGCAGAAAGTCATTTTATAGGCAGATAAAAGAAATCCAAGAATCTTGAAACAGTTTGTTTTAGGAAAGCAGGCTGCCTTGGGGTGGATATCCTGTATGGAGTCAGGAAGGTATAGGAGGGGACAGGAGATGCTGTGCTTGCAGTGGCTGTAGATTTAGAAATGGATAACAAAGGGGTGGGGGGGAAGTTAGTCGGTCTCTCACTCTTTCTCTCACACATAGGCTATTTTTGTCTAACAAATATCAATTCATCAGTATTATAAAGTGGTCCTGCTAAGGAAATACCCTATTTTCAAGTTGTTGTTTGCTGCAGAGTTTCAGAAAGTCTGGCCAACTTTATATCAAAATTAAATGACTGAGTTATTTCATTATTTACCTTCATAATGGCTAAACAAGGATTCAGTTCACTTCTAAAACACTCTGTCGTTTCAGAGCAATTGCTTGTGATACAGGTAATTACATGATACAAGTCCCTTGTTTAAGGATGGCTGTTCAGGGAATCACAGGTATCAGCCTACTGGGACAAAATTAGCATGGGCTGCAGCCTGAACATTGGACTGAGTTAGAAGGAGGCTATTTCTACCTTTCAAAATCCATTTTTCTTAGACAGTTTGTTGAGTATCTTTCCATGTTTTGGGTCAACCTCCTATGGTGCTCTAGGAGAACCAACTTCAACTCTCAGTGTGAACCGAAGGGCAGCTGGAGTTTGCTTTTTCCTGGAGGCTAAGAGATCATGTGCTCCGTTGTCTCTGCTATTACTTATTTATGGATTTTTATAGGTATGCACAATGCTTAGTCTAGAATTGCTTGAGGAAATGAAATCATCAGTAATTTAAATTTTAGCTGGAATGAGGCAAAGCTTATTTAGGAAGGGGCTTGAGAATCACTGGAAATTGGCATATGCTGCTAAACTTTATCTTGCAAGGCAAGACTATGAGCTGTTTTGACTAGGTGGAAAAGTTTTTAAAGTTGCAGGTAAATTCCAGAAAAATAGCTTGCATCTTTGTGATAGTTGTGTCCTGGATTATATTACCCATTTTCTTTTCATGACTGTAAGTGTTTGAGCTCACAACCTTTTATTTCTAGCGAGGGGCTCCTTTCAGCTGATTTGGGTCGGTTACTTTCCTTGACCTAGGGATGGTGTCTTCCTCCCTACCTGCACATGTCTTACGTGTCTTTCTTGAGGGAGGTGGCCTCCTCTGCTGGTCATTTTAATTTTTCTTCAAATGTGGGAGACAGAGAACTAGTATCCTCACTTCCGTGTTGGTTGTGGTTTTTGTTGTTTTGGGTTTTTTTTGTTTGTTTTTTTTTTTTTTTTCCCCAGAAATGATCTTCAGTTGTTTATTTTGGCAAATGATTGCTGAGAAAGGATCCGTGAGAGCAACTGCTACTATTATATTAGCTTCCTCTAACTCATTTCTAGCCCCACCCCCAAGTCACCTCCTCTCCCTGCTTTTCCTCTTCTTGGCTATTCCCCCTCTGGTTTCCTTTGGGATTTTATTTTTTTGTTGCCTGTTTATATATTTTTGTCGTCCTTTTACTTATGATTTTTCATCCATCAACTCAATGCTTTTCTAAGCCAGGCCAAGAAACTTGCACCCACACTCATTTAGCCACACAGAGATTTAAATCTTCAAGTAATTTGTCAGCCAGTTCTCACCTTCCTTTCCCTCTGTATGAACGGCCTGTGTCTTCCAAATTCTGATTTTGGGATACTCTTCCCTCCCCCCCCGGCATTATGTTTAATTCCTAGGAGGTGGGCTGAATTAGGCAGAATAAAATGCTGGCTCCACTGCCTGCTCTTTGCTACAGAGCAGTGCCCACACTTTTCATTTCTGTGACTCATAACATACAAAATTAGTGCCTGCGAAGCTCAAAGAGCAGGGAGAAGCTACAGTTCCCAAGAAACACTGTTAGCAGGCGTAAGTCACTGCTGTCACTGAAGATGGTGACTTCCTTCCTTGGGCTTATCCCTGTTGCCCACCCTGCCGTTCTTTCCTTATGCCAGAAGAAGCATTTCTGTAACTTTCCAAAACAGGGAAAGATTTCAGCTAAAACAAGTGGGGAAAATAGAAGGGTAATTTGGGGTTTTTGTTTGGTGTCAAGTGCAAAGATTTCTTAGTTGATTTGTTCCCCCTTTTTTTAAGGAATTTTTCATTACTTGTTTTTTATTTTTCTCTTCATGGATTCTGTCATGATAAAGAATGCTTAAATCTTGTGTTCACTGCCAGAGAAAATGTGCAAATTTTTGCATAATAAACCTGTCCAGGTTTTCCTGTGGTAGCCAGAGACCTGCCAAAACATATAGATTCCCTGGGAATTTCCTAGGTCTCCAGTAAAATCTCACATCAGCTACAAATTTGTAGAAAAAAAAGAAAAAAAAAAATACTTTTTTTTTTGCTTTTACCACACCATTTAAGAAACAAAAGTTAGTATGTCACAGAAGGATTCTCAGTTGGGAATGATTTCTGTCGTACGTGGAAGATGAGAAATGTGACATACTCAGAGCATTATATCAGCAACTATAGCTAACAATGTAGTTTTAAAAATATTTTAAAAGAGAGAATAAAAGGATGTTTAAATCTAAACTAATTTGAATAAGCTTTCAAAACTGTTGTGCTTTCTAATAATTGTGTATTTGATATGTGTTCGTGCATGTGTTTACTTGTCATCCACAAAATTGAAGCTTTACAGTTGGTACAACTAAAAATAAGAATCCAAAGAGTTAAACGTTCAAGTTTTGATTGAGCAATAAATATACATATTCATGTATGTATATGTATGTATATATGCATATGTATACACCCTTTCATAAATATAGCTAGCAATATGCCTTTCTGCTAGATAAAAAAATAACAGTAGAGCAGAGTGTAAGTAGTCTGTAATAATCTAAAATAAATCATTCAAGAAAGCTGAGATGACTATATTTCATTTGAAGCTGCATAATTCTGCCCATTTCAGAATTATGATGTAACAGAAAGTTATATTTATCAGCACAGTTTTTTTTTAATTCAACTGTATTTTTTAACATTTGAAACAGCATGTAATACTCTGCTCTGTTTAGGGATGCTTTCCTGAAAATTTAAGTCTGTTCCTAAATGCTAATGCAAGAGCTAGTTATAGTTCAGTTGAATTTTAACAAGTGTATGGATGGCACATTTCTGTGAAATAAAATTCAGTGTAACTTTCCAGGATACTTGCTCTGCCAAGAAGTATGTAATTTCCCATGCTAACTGTATGTAATTGTTGGAGGATATCTTGTGGTTTCTTGTGGTAGGGATGGAAAAATATGCCATAATCGGTCAGGCTAGGTAATGTTATTTTGAACTCAATCCTACATAGCACTGAGCATCTCCATCACTCCTTCCTCACGGGAGACAGCCAGGAGGGAGGCACAGTGTTGACCAGTTTTTTTCTGTCCCACTTGGGACTGCAGCTGCAGATCCCAAGGAAATGGATGACTCTTTAAACCCCAGCTGGAGGTTAAAGCCCATTTAACTCCCTGTTTGCTCCCTAACCCCTCTCTGCAAAACCATTGCCTCTTATAAAAAGGATGGCTTTTGGTTTTAAGTGGAATCGGTTCCCAGAACTGGGTTAGAAAGTGGCTAGACAGACAGTTCAGCTGGCTGTAATGGGTGTGCGGTGCCTCTTTGGTGCTGAGTGGGGAGGGGGGCTGACTGAGGACAGAGTGGAGCATGAAGGAATAAGGGAGGGCTGAGTGATGGTGCTAACTCAGGCCTGCTGCTGGCTGGGTCCTTTGGTGAATGACCTCTTAAGCTGCCGCTTCTTGTCAAGGTGGCCTCTCTCCAGGTGTGCCCCTCCATAAATTGATTCGGCTTGCAAAGGAAACAGAAAGCTACTCCAGACAAACCAACAGACAAATCTCCCTGGGGTTTCCCCAGGTGAATGACCTGACTTGGCCTACAGAGGAGTCAGACAAGCTCAAATGCAAGAGGTGGAGGGCTTGCAAAGCCAGAGAGGATGAAGGAGTCTGGGATTTGCAGCAGCCAGGACGTTCTACAGGGAACCCACCAGCCTAGACACCAGGTGAGGCAGGAGGAAAACCAGGAGCTGTAAATCCTGTTTTCCCTTCGGTCTGCAGGGAAAGGCTTGCTTCAGTTTGGGACTACCAGCACACATGCTTCCTGGAGCAGCCACATGTCCCTTTCCATCCCCAATTTACACACTTGTCTTTGTGTAAGGTGCTGGTGACGAAGTTCTTCAGCTCTCTTGCTTATGGTGGGCAAGTAGGCTCAGAGAACCACATCCATGCTTACCAGACAGGATGGGGTTGGAGAAGGGACTTGAGAGCACAGGTTAGGAAATAGGGCACTTACCTGGAAACAGGGAAATCTGGGATCCAGCCCTGCTCCCACCACACTGGCCACAGTTCTTATTATGTGCAGAAGAGGAAACCTGTAAACAGGAGGGATGGGATTCACGGGACCAAATGTGGATGGCTACCTTTGAGTCTCATTTCTAGATTCCTCTTATAATCACTGGAGAGAAACATGCTTGCACAGGAAACATGTTATCTCCTTCTAGTGCGGACATTTAAAATAGATCAGATGAATTGCAGCCTCAGAGCATCTCTTTCTCTCCACCGACTACAGGAAATTCAGAGAAGCAGCTTGTATGTAGATGGCTACAGTGAAGGAGCCTGGTTGAGATAAATCTTACAAGGTAACTGAGGAATTCAGGGGTATTTTGAGAACAACACTTTACAATTCTTTTGCCTGAGTTTTCTTTTCAGCATCCAAGTAATTTAGTAGATCTGAGTCATGTTACCTTACAGGATAGGACCTTTGTTTCCTAGAGTATAATGATTTTCATGTCCAAAAGTGCACTTCATGTTGCCCATTCTGATGGAATTTATAGCAAAAAGCCTAGCACAGAGGAGACATAACATGTCAGAGGATAATCGTCTACTGACTTAAACAGTGAGCAGATTTTGTTTTGTGCAACTCTTTGTCAATCTGAGCCATTTTCATATCATTAAGATGCATAAATTATTTAGGTTAGGGAAAAAAAAGCACATATTGAACAATAGTCTGGTAGCCACAAAACTGGGGAAATGTTTGCAACGTTTATCAAGTAATTTCCTTTGAAATATTGCAGCCTGACCCTGCCAATTACAAAACTGATTTTGTTTCCGGGCTGGGAAGATAATGGGTGACCATAGTACACAAGCCTTTCTGCCAACGGAAAGGTGGCCACAGCACACTGGGAGTAAGTTCTTCCCCTCCAAGGTGGTGCGTTACTGCATACTGGGTTAAGTGTAGTAACGGTGTAGTGAAGTTATTGTACTATTTTCTTAAATAGTATCTGAATTTACTTCTGGTTTTATTTGCTCACTATAGGCCTCTTATGGAAATTATGAGAATTAGAATACTGAAAAATTGAGCTTGAAAAAACAAACAGTAACGATACTGGTTGTGGCATAGCTCTGTTCCCTTTACCTGGCTGTGCTGCTGCTCCCTTCCTGTGTGGAAGCCACCAAATTTCAAACTGTAAAATAAGTGTCAGGATACTTGTTTTTCTAAAATTTGCGAAGTGACATGACTCTTGAAAGTCTCTGAAGGTTTCTTTTCACTGGAACAGATCCAATAAATGCTAATTTATCTGCAGAAAGAAATCAACATTTCACTGTTAAAAACATAACCATGTAACAGGTGTGGTTGTGATCCAAAAGGGTTGGTGTCAGGGGTTGTGGCATATGAATAAGGTCTACACAGGGTCAAATAGGACTTGCAAGTAAAGACCCCTCTCTCCTCCATAGATTATCCATAGGCCATTACATCTGCTATGATATGTGGTGGCATCACTGTAATATATTCCTTTCGATATCATTCTCAAATTCAGAATTTAGGTCTAAAATCAACATTCTTATTTTTCATTGAAATGGTAATTGCTCAGTAAAAATGGGCTGGGAGTTTTAAGAAAGAGAGGTAATATGTTATTACAAGCACCTGAATAAAATGAATTCATGAACAACTAATCCAATTTCAGTATTCTGTATTTATATATCACAGTGTCGTGGACTGCAGTCCCCTTCAATCAAATGACAGTTGCTTTATAGGACTACAGTACTAATCATAATGAAGCAAAAGGTGGAAACCACAGTAATTTAATTAATTAAACATCAAACATTAATTTCCCCTGTATTTGAGTCATAGTTTTGGGAAAGAATAATAGAAAAGTTGTGTTTGTTATTGGAAGTTGCTCCTGTGTAGCAGCTTTGCTTTATCTATTTTTTTATTTTCTAAGCTTCACACAGTGGTTTGATTCTGATTTAGTTAATGTTCAGCCTATTCAGAAGGGTAAAATTACTGGGGTGAGCTTTATTGCTGTAATGGAGGTCTTGAGAAATTTAAATTGAGAAGTATTCTAATGTATCTCTGTAGAATATTGTCTGCCTCACTTCTGAATGCTTTGCTACCGTGTGCAGAACATGGCACATAAGTGGCTTTTGGGGCTCAATGCATTTATGCAAGTGTTTTTCCTTGCTGTCTCCTAACACAACAAAAAAACACTTGAAGCCTCTTCTTGGGAGTTATTTCTGTTGCTAACTTAAATGTAAAGAGACTGAAGTCCACCACAATGGGCCTGTAGGCTTTTTTTTTTTTTTTTTCAAATGCAGACATTGTGATGATTTTCAATGTAAAATTCTGTTGCTGAGGAATTATTAAAGTGCAGGTTTGTAAAAAATCTATTGTTGAAGATGGAGCTAGGATTAAATTAAACAAAATTATTTTTGCAACTTGTACATGGAAATAGTTTATAAGCTTATATTAGCTAGTCAGGGAACATAAACTTTATCCTGTGCTTTAGGCAGCTGGCTCTAAGTGCAAATGTTGAACTGCATCTAATAAATTATCTAAGGAATATGCTCTGTGAACAGTTGCAAATGTTATATGCTGAGATGTGTTCAATACACTGCTCATTGAGCGACTCTGAAGGGTAACAGTAATAATAATAATAGGAGCCTATTTGAACACAGTTGCAAGCAGGAGAAATGGCTAAATGCTTCAGTTAAATTAATCCTTATTTGCCTTGTCATACTATGTGGTAACAGTTAATAATATAATGCATTTTAGTAATGGGTTGGGTTGGGGGTTTTTTGTGTGTTACTTCCCCTGGCCACATTATTCTCCTCCATTAGCTTGTTCTCAGTCGTTTATTTGTTTGCGAAGTCCATCTGATGACTGTAGGCTGAATTCAAACTTGGCTTTTCCTACTATGTCCAAGCAATGAAATAATTTCTTTTTGTGGACACTTTTCCAGCAGATCTACTAGTGGAAGGTTTTGTTGCTATTTTATTGAAATTCTTCCTGGAGGCTTGGTAATAGCTGTGCTGAGTATCAAAGCTGGAGATGGATATGGATCTTCTTTACACATTTTTCAGAGAATTCTTAGCCCCATTTTCTGACCTTTAATACTATAAGATACTTTAACAAATATTATGATTGAGACTTTCAAACAATACGACTTAGGATAGTATTAAGTCAGTTTAAAATTACATCAGTTTTGTAGGTCAAATATGAGACTTTACACCTCACTAAGCTTTCCTATTTGTATTTAACTCATCTATTACTTTCTGCAGAGGAAAGTATTTAAGCTTGTAGAAAACTGTTTTTTCTCTTAGCTGTTTATAACAAGCTGATTAAGGTAATATATTACAAATAATGTGGTATTCAGTTGTTTGGTTTTTTTTAAACAACATCAGTTCATGTCAGACTTTAAAAAAATGGTTAGGAAACAAAGTATATTCAGATACATCCATCTAAAAGCAGAGGAACATTGTGCATTAGAGTGAAGCAAGAGGAATTTTAGTGTATGTGGTGGATATTGCCACTTGCATAACAATTCACCTCCCTCTGTTGCTAGTGAATATTCATATTCCCATAGTAGGGCTCTTTGTATTTACTGTTCTGGCAAAGTGTGAGATGGCATCCAAGCCCTCTAGCGTTTTATCCGAGTAGACGTGTCATTTGCAATGTTATTCTAAGCCTTCCTAAACAGAACAAGCTGCGATGAACGGCACTCTTGTATACCTCTCCTAAAACTCCTTAAAATGTAAATGTAACGTGATATTGACTCCTATATAACTTCCTCGTTTTGTAAAATCACTTGTACTGGCTTGACTTGGAATAGGAAGCGAAGGTGGGGAGGTGGGTGTGAGAGTGTTTCTGTGGACCTTGAGCAGAACATAGTCCAGAAAGTAAACTCCAAGAACCACTTGTTTCTAGTATAATAGCATGCAGGAGAGAATTATTACTGAGAAAATAAATTATGTAAATTATAGGTGATTCCATTCAAGAATTCTGTTTACTGTATAGCTGGAGTACAGACTTTCCAGTAGCCATCACTGCCTGTGCGTAGAAGCACAGCCTGTAACTATGAACTATAGTCTGACTATAAAATAAGTAATCAGCGTGATTCCTGGCAGTCGTCCCTGCTCTGGCTACCTTTGCCTTCATGGCCCTTCCTTGTTTCTTACACCGTTCTTCCTCCTTGTTCTTCCCCTCAGGCCTTTTCTTCCTGCTCTTACCACACTCTTCACATGCTACATTCTTCACTGTTCAGTGCTGGAGCTGCTCAAACCATCCATTCTCGCAGCTGCAGCTTTTCCAGGAAAGCAGCCCTCACCCCTGCTCTAACAGCCCCTTTCCCTGGGGATATTGGTTGCTGCCTCCCTCCCCTCCCTCCCCTCTGCTGCCTTCCCACTCCAGGAGCTCATTACCTCGGCAGGTTAAGTAACACCCAAGAGTTGCATGCAAATTTTAGCACACTTTATTTACAGCTGCATTGGCTGCTTTTCTCTAAGGGAGCATCGCCAGAGCAATCTGGACCCAAACCAGGACAGCAGTAGGTGCTCTCCTTGGCTTTGAGGGGGCTGTTCTCTCTCTGGGATGGAGGGGCTGCTCCTTGGCAGTCTGGGGCGCAGCTGAGTTTTGTGCAAAGCCTGCTATCTGGACTCTCTGGGTTAGACCCAGACACGAGACAAATATACAGCACAGCCTCAGGTTTCAAAACAGAAGTAAGTAACTTCTTCTGTCCTGAAAGGGATTCAGACCCACCTGCATAGCTGCCCTTATCAGCCAGCTTGTTCTCATACAGTGAGCTTCTACAGTGTTTGTGTGCAAACAGTGCTTTAAAGTGATCAGCCAGCATAATTAAGCAAAACTGCACTTTAGAAGAGTTTCCTCTTCGTCTTGGTGAGAAAAGCGGAAACAGCCATCAGGCCTCACACTTCAGCACACCGGAGTCCTATGACTCCTGTTGCTGCTCTTCAGCGCCTCTCTAATCAAGGTGTTTCTTTCCCGATCACAGTTGGTGCTTTGGCAAACCCTCCTCAGCCTCCAGCGCACTGCGAGGACCGGGAACGCAAACATGGGAAATAACAACCTGTTGTTCTGGAGGGTGGTTGTGTGCTTGTGCTGACAGTGTACCTGCAGCAGCAGGGCTGACGAATGTATGAAATCAGAGATGGGTGTTTAAAAAGTTCATTTTTAGCAGTGCTGGAAAGGGCTGAGCACACCTCAGGCTCGGTGTGCCTGAGCCGGAGATGCTCGGGTCCCTGGCAGCAGCTCCACAGCTGAGGGGCTGCCATCACCCATCATTTCATACATTCGCCAGCCCAGCTTCATGGTGCAACCCTGCAAACTACTGAGGGCTTCTCCAAGTGCCTCAGGGCAGGAATTGAAAGCCTGCAGACAGACCCCACTAGGTAGCATAAGGAAACTACCTGGCTGCTTTTATCCGCTGTCCTTATTCTATATTAATATTCCCAAATACACGAAGGCAGGGTTTTTGTTCTCAGATTATAACGTGACTTTTGTGCACCATCTGCATTCTCTAGAAATACGCCTTCAGCATGCTCTGGCCACAGCCTGCCGTTACAGGTAGGCCATATTTATCCGGGTATCCAGTAGGTATCCAGTGCCTGTTCCCTAATGAAAACCTCGTTGCCACAGGTTTCTGTCAGGGCGGGGGATGTTCAGAGCAGCAAATGGGAACCAGGTGTCTCATTCCAGTTGGATTTCTTTGGCTTGTGTATTGAAACTGTGGTCCTTTTAGGTGTCCTTTTTGTTGGCGTAGTTGTCATACAGGGTTTAAAGGACTGATTTTTGTTTAGGGAATGTTGTTACCAATAAAGATAATTTTAATAATTGCCTTTCTGTAATCTTTTAGTTTTATAGTGCAGCAGGGTTATATTTGCTATTTGATTTTATTGCAGTCTCTCTTAATTTGAATCTGATTTTTGTTACTTTATTACAGTATTCAGCAACCACTGTATTTTATAAATATAAATGACTTATGACTTGAAACACTTTAGTGGGGCATTGTAACTTGTCTTTTTGTATTTTGGAAAACAGATTTTCATTATTTTGTCAGGCAAACTTTAAGCAAAAATCTCCTTACCAGTAAATGAACAGCATGACTTACCTTGGCTGGGAGATCTAAAGTAATTTGAGTGAGCCAACTGCAATGCTTGCTTTGTGCGCCTTACAGAAGTGGTACTTCCATCAAAAATAATGGTTCTTAGCACCACCTTTTCATAGGGTTTTTTCTTTGCCCTCAACACATCATGTACAAGAACTCATTTATACAGGCGTGTGTGTAGATATGGCGTAGGGATGGGGTATATTTCAGATGGCACCAGCTGCCTCTGATGCAAGAGGAGGGGAATGCAATTACTTCTGTGGAAGTCTGTACATATTTGCCAGAATTTATAAATGTTTACAAGTAACTGGTCTTCACATAAGCAGGGCCCTCAGGGAGTGCTAGGCCCCCATCTGCTGGAGAGTTTTATGTCAATTCTGGTGATTTTTAGGTTATTTTCCCTGCATTTTTCTCTAAGAATTATCATCACTTGGCTTTCTTACTTGAACGTTGATAGTGCCTGGAGAGGCAAAGGCCTGATTGTTCAGAGTACTCTACGTACATATGGTGAGAGACAGTTCCTCTCCCAACAAGTTTTCTATCTAAATAAACAAGGTTAACAGGGCTGGGAAGAAGCAGTAACTCCCCATTTCACGGAGGAAGCACCAGAAAGTGAGAGGAGCTGAGGATTGAGCCCCAATCCTGACAGGCACCAAAATGCTTGCTCCTGGCAAGGGCAGAGGTTTTTGGAAAATATTTTCAAGTTGAAAACAGTTGGAAACGTACTTCAAGAAAAATAAACATTGCAATCTGCTTGGATAATTCAGGAGGAGTGGCACAGAACTTGGCATCCCAGAGGTTGTGGGGATTAACGGTTTTCAGCTACTTTTATGCCCTTTTGGGAATATTCAGTGGCCTCCTGAGTAAGTTTGGTAGCTTAATTTGCAGCTCCTTCCATGTCGTAGTGCTTCCTAGAACTGTGCCTTTGACTTGAGTGTCTCGATTGTACTTAGGCAGCAAAACCCTTGATGTGACCAAACTCTGACTGTGAATTGATCCCTTCTTCAGTGGTTTTGAGGAGCCTGAGATGGTAGCTGGGACGTCTGCCCTGGCATTTGCAGGGAAGGCTTGCTTGAGGAGCTTCTCGCATGAAACAAATGGGGACTCTTTCTAGTGTGCTGTTGTAGGGATGTAGGAGGATGACATGGGAGGATGTAACCAAGACACTGAGAACAGTCAGGCTCGTATAGAAAGTCCCTGCTTTGCCCCATCTTTCCCCCAGTGTGGCCACTGCAGAAAGCAGCAGTGAGGATGCTCCTGGGACCTGCCTCACAGCTCCTGCCAGCCACCCCATGGCAGTGTGTTCCACTGGCTGGAGCAAGGTTAATTGCACGCTTGAATTTCGCACACGTCTTTAAGGGCACCTCTAATTATGAATGCACTACAGGTTACAGTTAAAAATTGTTAAAAACGTGGGGAAAAAAAAATTGACTCTTGAAATTGTAACATTGGGAGTGTTTAAAAATATCAGCAGGGAAATATTTAAGGAGGTAAGTCTTACATTCTCATTTCCCTCTTCTCCTGGGTAAGAATAGGAGTGGATGAAGAGGGGAGGCCTCTGATTCTGCGGAGGAAAAGCCTCTCTGTCTAGTGGAAATGGCATTCCCAGGGGAAAGCATCCAGGTTTTGGGTTTCTTTGGGAAATCTGCTGTTTCTCCTCTGAGGTGTAAAAAATCCTTCACAAATCTTCCTGAAGAAACTAGCATGAAGCTAGGCCCAAGTTGTGTCAGCAAAGAGTAGTTACACTAATCACACCATGTTGGTTGAAGAAACCATCAGGGCTATAAATATAGCTGCCTGGTTATAACATCGGACTGATTTGCAGGAGAAATGAATCGTATTTAGGTAGAATCCCATTTATTGCTGCAAATTAAATTTGAAAGTGTCCGGATTCACCTAATTCCTCTGAAGTCCTGCTTTCATTCTGTGACCCAATGTGGTGTAGAAAGGATCAAACAATCCCTGTGTTAAAAAAAAAAAAAAAAAGAAAAAGAGAGAGAAACTGTATTCAAACCATGAAAAGGTTTTTGGTTTCTTCAAAATAAGAAAGGCAGTCCTGCCATAAGTTTGGTAAAATGCATTTATAGTGCTTATGCCCACAGATTTAGCTTGTAAGAGGGAAATGTGCTATGTTTAAATACCCAGAAGGAGTCTGGAAGACAGATTTGTCCTGATAGCTTGTCATTTACCAAAATGGATAGTGATAATTGGACACGAGAGATGCTTGCAGATCAGCCTATAGTGACGGTGCTGATAGTTACTGAAAACATAAAATATCTCATGGTGGAGCTTCAGTGCCTTTTCTCTGATCAGTCCAGGCGATGTCCCCAACAAACACCATAGGCACCATTGCCAACTGCATTTTATCAAGATATTCTCAGTTAAATCCCTTTCCCATTCTTTAAAATATTGTGCAACTATGCATATTAAAATTTACAGAGTATTAATGAAATCAGAAATATGAGATAAGGGTGGATAAACCCATCCTTCTGAGGTTGCCTTTGGCTCTGATGGCTCGGGCCTGGCGTGCAGCAGGCATATTAATTACCTGCCAGTTTAAAACCATTTTCCAAACCTTGCTACCCCTTGATCAGCATTATGCCACCAATCTTCACCTTTTAGCCCCGGCTTTGGTGTTCTGTGCCATAGGGCTGAACACTGCTCTGGTGGAGTGGAACGAGATGAAGAAGAAAATAACTACTTCGAAGAGTGAAAAATCACAATTAACAGAGAATTTGAGTATCAAAGAGCTTCCCAAACTTTTTTAATTAGAACCTTTTCTTTTGCAGCAACTTCCTTTTTATTTAGTTTATGCTTTTTAAGAAATATGTTATTTATTTTTTTTTTGTAGGGCACTGTACACAACTGTGATATAATGGTAGAAATTTCAGGAACAGGTCATGTATCATTCTGACTTCTCTGACTACACTTCTGCCCATCAAGTAACTTAGAAAAACTGGGGTGTTTTTTACTGTTTTTTACATGCCTGGGTGCCACATCTTAGAAGCGGGATACGTATGTCCTTACTCTGTACTGCCTTTTATGCGCTTTTAACTAGTCCCTTTCCTGTTTATCGCATAGGATACAGAACACTGCCTGCAATGGGTGCCTACATTGCTTAGTTGTAACATTTAGCTGCTGAAAATTATATTCATAAGAAGCTAAATTGCCAGCTAAATATTGAATTAAGCACTCGATGATGAAGTCCCATGTGGTATTTTATTATTAATCTCATCAGGAGGTTGTAAAGAACAATAACAATAATTAGTCAGCCTTCTAACCCCACAAAGCAGAATCTATTAGTTATATTACCCTTCATAGTGTATTTTATTAATAACTTCCTATTGTCCTCATCATATATTATGATGTGAGAAGGATTGCTGGGTCTTAATGAAGGTATTATATGAATTAAATAATACAAATTGACTGAACAGGTTAAAAAATTATTTGTTCAGCTCTAAACCAGGGCTCGGTAGGTTAGTGTGTGTCATATAAAAGATAAATCTTTGTTTCTGAAATGAAACCTTGTATTTATGGACAGATTTAAGAATTTACTTTGCTGCCCTTCTGCTTATATTGTTACCCTAGATATAAGGTAGTCAGGCTGTATGTTATATTCATATCCACTGCTTCTGAGACAGATGACCTGAATGTAGCAAAATGATAATTTTATAATATAATGGTAAAAATTTATAAGGATAAGAAACGAGGCCAGGCCGGTAGCTAGCCTATAATGAAGGGTTTTTTTGAGGAAAGGTTCCCTGTACAGAAGAGCTGTTAAGATCTGGTGAAGTAAATGGGATTTAGGCATATATATAAGGTTAAACACATGCCTCAGTGTTATTATTAATCAGGATCAGAAAGTTTGTTGAAATTTGAAATTGAGTCAAGAGAAAATGTTGAGTATGTTTTCCTTGACTTGTTATGGCTTCAGTAAACTCTGTGCTCTGGTTGCATCATTTTACCCAAAAGTTATTGGTAATAAAAGAGCCAAGGGAGTTTAGTAACATGGACTGGCTTAAGTTTTTAGGAGAGCACAAACATTAAATACATTTATAGATTTAACTTTAAATGAATTTGCTAAAAATTACTTAACTTAAAATTTGTTGCTAGATGCTAGAAATGGTTTCTCTGACCGTACATTCTGTGTACATATGATTACCAGGTTGGCTCCATGCTTTGAACTGATAAATATTTACTTAGAAAGTTGTTGGTTTTTTTCCTCTAGTTATTAAGCTGATTACTGGCTCGTATAGGTCTGGTGTGAAGAGAAGTGTCATCTCAAGCAACCCTCCTTAAAGTAGGCTAGACACTGAGACTGTCTTGTTTTACTGCTGTCCCCTTGAATGCTCACCACAAGCCACAAATTGCCCTTTTAGGAAAGCATAGCAAACTGAAGGCAATGGTAATCAGCAGTGGCCAGGCAAAAGCACTTTTTAAAGGGACTTGCAAACATTGCTGTAGAAACACACAAGGGCAATTAAAGCTTCAAATAAAGAAAAAAAAAAAAAGAAAAACCCAAAGGAGGTAATGTTGAATGATCTGTCAGTATTTAAACTTAAGGTTGAAATCCTGCCCCTAGCTTTCCTCCTACAGATTGGTTTGGATAAAAATGTGAAAGAGAGAACACTGCTTTTGCTCTTTGGTATCTTCAGTTTTTAATTTATTCTTCTGTCTTTGGCCCCAATTAATCCAACTCTGATAAGCTTACTGTTATCATCTTTTTTTCAGACTTTTGAGGAGAAAGGGATGTACTGAAGACCAGTTTTGAAGCTTTAGGGCTTGTTTGCTTTTCTTGTTTGTTTTCTTTTAGGCTGTTGGGGTATTTTTATGAGAGTATTTTTTTTTTTAATGTGTCTGAGATGCTGAGAGCCAGGCTAGTGGGTCTTTGGGGTATCCGATGGACATTCAACCCCACTGTAAACTGTATTTATTACTCTGTGTAAGATTCAAGGCTAATGGATGGAATTGATAATGCTCTGCATACACATGCTGTGTTTAACTAGTTCTGCATAACTATGAATGGAAATTTTACTTATTGTTTATCTAATAATTAATTAACCAGCTATATTAGTTCTGGGTATTGATTTTACACTAGCAGTAAATTTGATAAATCTTTTTACAACTATTAAATTGTTGTTTGGTTTTTTTTTTGTTAGATAATAAAATTTAAGAGTCATGGCTGAGACATTCAGCTGCCAGGAATGACCACACACCTATACAAACCCAATAATAATTTTTTTCTCCCAGAATTCTTTGCAGATGTCAAATTGGAGTCTTATCTATGTACTCTCATGTATCTAAATGTTGGATTCTTTAAAAGTTGAAAATAACAAACCTCTAATGAAAAGGCAGATGTATGAATTTGGAGTAAGATGACCACTTAGAGGTCCTAATGAGGAATAATCCAAGTTGCAGCCACAATTAACTGTCCTGTGACTGTTTTAAATTGAGTTAGAGGTGCTTAAGGGTGTGAGGAACCACCATAGGGTAGAGAATGGGGACCTGAACACTAACAGCCTATGCAAGCTTCACCTAAAGTTAGTAAGTCAGAGTCCCGAGGTACGCTTTTGTGAGTAAGTGTTGTTCCTGGGGGGTGTAAATGGTGAAGAAAAGTGTGTCTGGAGCAAAGTGGGTTAGGAATGATGTCCTGCTGCTCATTTAGATCATGAACTGTTCATCAATACTAACAATTAGTGGGCTAAAGATTCCATTGACCACATGACAAGAATCAATATACGCAGTACTTGTTAGTTATTTACCACAGAGTGTATTAAAGCCTATAGATTCACCATAAATCCTTTAAAGCTATCCTGCTATGATCCTTGCCACAACATGCATTGACACATGAATAAATCCTTTTGACAAGGGCGATATGTGAAAATCAATACCAGTTTATCAGCTATTTCCATGTACTCTTTTCTACAAAGGTTTAAAGATCTTTTCCCAAAGCTGTGTAACTGACACGGTGTAGGGACAGATCTTGTATCAAATAGTGACCTTGATTAATGCCGTTGACTCAAAGAATTTTTTAAATCCCATACAAGGGACATAAATCCTGTTTCTGATGAGATTCACTGTTTGGAAAGTGCTTTTCAAACCTTTTACTGAAACTATTTTTTTTTTTTTTTTTTGTGAAAGAGAATAAACTTTCTGTATGCACACAGAATGAGGTAAGCTTTTTCTCCTCAAAGAAAAAGAAGTTTCTTCTGCTGATAAAAATTGCCAGGTGTTTCCGTTTCATTAAGCTATTTTCTACAATGTAAGGGCCATCACCAAAGGCTGTGATGTGTACTTATTCTGCTATACAAACTTTATTGCATTATAAAAATAGATTTAAAACATATATGTATAATGCACAAGTATACATTTTAGGCTGAGTAGACCATATTTTTTAGCTTGTTCTTATTTAGTGCTGGAGGAATATTGAGCTGATGCCATCTGATTTCAAGTGTTGAGCAGTCTTTTAAAAATCTGTGCTCCTTAGGCTTCCAGTGGTTGGTTATCTTTCATGTCTAAGTAACATGATTATTTAGATTTTTACGCTGATTCCTTCTATGTACATTTTCCTCCAAACGTATGCAGTAGTTTTATCCTGGAGTTGTATACATTACTTGTTTTACCAGCAAGTTCTAATTGTCCCGGAGGATGTAATAACCTTGGGGACTAATGGAAGAAAAGACATCTCCCTAAAACCAGAAACATATCTGAAGCAAAATTTAAACAGAAAACAATAGCTACATTAATAATATTAATAGTTATTATTTTAAAATTAAACTTTTCCTACATTCTTGCAGAACAAATGAACAGTTTGAATTCTAAAGTAGGCAAAATATTTAATTAGTTCTGTATCTTGCATCCAGGGGCATGTAAGTCATGCAGCAGCTTAAAAACCATCTCAAACCCCACAGAGAGGAAAGGATAAGGAAGCCTATTGCATGGCTCTTTGGGAGTACCTCTGTCAAAGTCAGCTTTGATAGAAGCAAATCCAACTCCCACTTTTAGTCAACGGGAGCTGGCGTTGCTAATGGAAGGGTTTGATTCTGCCCCTTTCATATATTTTTTTCCTGTGGAAACTGAATGCGTTGCATGTTACAACTCAGTGCAAATGTTTCCCCTAAAGTTTTCCACAGATACTGACCATAAAGAAAGGAATGAGAAGGCTTTGGCATACCTTGCGATGGTTTTAAATGAACTGATGCAAAAGATAACTGTAACATTCACGATGGGAGATTCTGGTCTCTCAGTCTCCCTTACTCCATGCTAGAAAACATTTTATTATACAAATCTTACTTAAAGCTTCCACTCTAAAATCTCAATTATTCTGCTGTGGCTGTGATATAATATTATACATTGTGTTAGCTGCCCTTCTTTTTCCCTTCTATTTTCCTCACTTCTCCTTCATTTCTCCTTTATGTTGTTCCATCTGATGAAACTCTAAGTACTGATAAATTTAACGTATTAAATAGCAGTAAAATACAGGGAAAACTGTGTATTTAACTACCTTGTTTATGGTGATAAAGATATTTAGATGGCCTCCCCTCTCTGGTTTAGATATGTGGGCTATCCTTAAAACTAATTAGTGAATTTTTCACTTTTCACAAAGGTTTTGTTAAATACCTTCTCTCTGTCTCTTTCTCTCCTTTAAAGAGGAAAACTGTATTTTCACTCAGAGCTGCTCTTTCCCATTAGAGTAGTCTGGATTTCTTGGTGCACAACCAGATTGGGGTTCTGGTGTGTGCTGTAGGGACTGCCAGCTGAAAAGGGAGCAAAGCACAAAGAAAAGGATGGAATAAAATCCACATAAACAACCAAAGAACAATGATCCCTGAATGAAAAACAAGGTAGAGTAGCCTCGGGCAACAGATAACCCAAGCTCCAGGTGACCTTGGCAGCATGACAGGGTCTTTATATAAGGACAGAATCCTCCAGCAATTTCATCAGTTTTGCCCCAGTGTCAACCTTGCATCTATTGTTATTTTATTTCTTCTTTTCTTTTCTTTTTTTTTATTTTCCTCTGCTCAAATGTATTTATTGCTCAAGTGTAATTATTATGGCTAATAGAAGGAAACTCTCTAAGTACACTTGAGCTCTCACAAGTCTCTTAAACTCCAGAGGACTGATAAAATTCAGGACTGTTGCTTTTTTTTTGTTTGTTTCAAAACTCTTGAGCCAGGGAAAATTAGACTCTAGTTCTGCACCAGCAGGGTTGAATTTTGGGCATAAGAGCGGTCTTGCTTTTCATTTTGGCGTAGTTGTAGACTGTATCTTTCACCCTCTCTGCTGTGAATGTGCAGTTAAACTAACAGCAGAGGATGGAAAGGCAGCCGTTTCAAGCACGTCAGTTGGCAGCAACAAGACCTTAAGCATGAACAGATTTGTTGAGGCAGCTTTCCCAGCCTATTCAGTAAAGGCAACCAATTCTGAGTCTTGTGTACTATGAGCTGATGGGGTCTATTAAATATCCTCACATAAAACACGCCAGGGGCCAGTGTAAGGGAAAGAAAGGAGTATTCATTTAGAGACCTGAGTTCAAAACTGTCAACAGTTCTGCCTCACCAAGGCTACTTGTTTGACTATTCATTTGCAAAGGTTGCATGAATGCATCTTACTGGAAGATTGTAAAGTCTGCATTAATTTTATAATAATAATTTTGTATAATAATTTTGCCATTTCTTTGACTATAACAAATGATCATGCTGCTGCACCCACAGCTGGTACATATGGGTGAAACTCTGGCCAGCTGAGGGATGAAGATGGCTTGGTGGTGTTTTTGTTACAGACACCATGTACACTATGCACCTGTGTTGTTGCACAAGAAGAACTTTTAAAAATGGCAGTATATCAACAAGAGTAAAACATTTGGGAACTAAGCTGAACAGGATAAAAATGTGTTACCCTGGTCTCTTGATGTTTTAGCAGTTTTAAATGTTAATAATCACTTAAGAGACTGATGGCAAGTTTTAATTGAAGATTGCAAAAGGATAGTTTCTACTATTTGAAACATTTTGTGTATATCTTCATTTCAGACTGATCAACTAATATCCAGTGTGTTTATTTTTAAAAGAATGAGTCCTATAGCTTCAAAAAGCACACTAGGAAAAATACTGTTATTGTGTAATGCTGCTGAAAATAAAGGGGTCTTTTTGGTACCATAGTTAAAAAAAAAAGTGACATCATATGACTAGACTGATAAATTACTACACAGAGCACTGCTTGCTGTTTTCAAAAGCAGAGAGAAATTTTGTTAGTCTTCTGCTGATTGCGCCCATCTTGATCAGATTTTGCTGCAGAGGAGGCGCAGTGGTAGAAGTCTGTGCAGAAAAAAAAAAAAAAAAAGCCCTGTGGGAAGTATTGCTGCAGGTAGTTATGCAGGGAACCACGAGGTCTCTCCAAAACAGGATTATGCCTGGAGTTGGCAATTTGGGTTAGGAGCAAAGTTAGAAGTTTGCACAAACAAACAAACGGCAAGGAGCAAGAGGGGATTTCAGAGGCAGGGTTTTGTGTGGCAGTCGGGAAGATGGTTTATTCTTGCCCTCCGGTCTGACCTACTTTCTTTGCTTTGGTTGTTTCATTGTTTTACATGAACAGTGATGTAGCACGTGTGTTAAATAAGTAGCAGTGTTTTGGCAAGAGGAGGTTGTATTTCAGTAGAAAGTCTGTATCAGTAGCTTTAGAGAGTTTGTAAATCCACTAGTAGAGTTACCTGAAGTCTGACACTGCTGCATAGATATTTAGCTGAATTAACAATAAGGTGTAAAAGCATACCAGAGTCTGTTAGATGGGGAGGCTACAAGCACATTTTGGTTTCACCTTCAGTTGTTTTGTGACAAAACCAAAGCACCCATTTTTCAGTTTGTGCCTTTCACAGGGGGAATGACGGAATACTTTACTTCTTTCCAAGTGTACGATGTTAGTGTGGTAAAATACTCAAAGCCGTTTTTTTCTTCTAGAAATAATATTTCTTCAGCTTCTAGGATCATAAAGATCCAAGCCTAGGCTGTGTGGTCAATCCACCCATTATATGCGTCTGTCCCTGGGAATTTCTCAGTTCCTGGGATTCAGACATCCCTTCTATACTCTGACTGAGATCAGGGTCTGTGCTTGGAGGCAGGTTGGAAGAGGAAGAGCTTGCTTTTAAAGATGTCCCAGCATGCGAGGTCCTCTCAGGAATCCTAAAAGAAATTTGGCAAGTGAAATGCAGTGGTCCTTTGCAAAGATGTTTCCTCATGTTTGAACAGCTCTGATGGCCAGTGCCGAGGAGGGACAACTGCCAGTCACTCCTAAACTATTCCCAGCTCTTTCTGGGAGAAACTGATGTCATGATTCATCTTTGCATGAGGCAGTGCTCATGTTTTCCTGCTGTTTTATGCCTCGGCACAGGAGGAGGTTCTTTGTTTTCTCTCCCTGCACATTCGCTCCTTGCAGTCCCATGCTGGGCTAAATACAATCTGGCCCATGGTAGAGATTTGGAATCCATTTGCTTGCTCTTCTACAGCTTTCAAGGCTTGCCAGCAGTACTGTGGGAAGCCTGGAAAAAATTAAAGCGTTATTCTACCCTGAAACTTGTCTCTGCAAAAATGCTATTCTAGGCTCCCATGTTTATTGTTTCTCCATGATTCTCTCTATGAAATTTGATCAGTTTAAAAAAGGGGACCAAAAAAGAAAAACACAAAAAAAGAAATAAAATCCCTGATTACCTGCCCAGCAGACTCCTGTGAGTTGCCAACCTGAATTCCTTCTCCTCAATCTGATAAAAAAAAGATTCTTCAAACGGGATTTAGCACGGGTGGTACACCCCATGTCAGATCCAGCTGAGAACGGTTCTGCTGTATTTGAACTTAAAATTCATTTCAACTGAATGAGCTGAAGCTACTTGACAGCAAATTCACAGTGCAAGACTATATTTGAAGGTTAGTATATTAACTGGTTCATGGAGAATACTGAGGACTGTAAACTGAGGTGGGAGACAGGATTTCCTGCACAGTCATTTCATCACCTGTATTCCAGCATCATTTATTCAGCCTGCAGAGTAACTTCTCATGCTTCAAATGCAATTGTATTCAAATGCTCACAGACCAGTTCTCCACTGAGCCCTCTTCTGGCAGCCCGTATCACCCCTGTACTTAGTTGCTCTGGAGTAAGCCCCTGGAGATTTGAATATTTTATCTCTATAAACCTCATTCAAGTTCATTGCAAACTTTCCATGTGAAGCTTTACATATACTCAGAGGAAAAGCAGGTGGCACATGGCTTGGCTTTACCTTTAGGCTACTGGAAGAGAAGTTGTGTTCTGCTGAAAAGGATCTCTATGCCATAAATACAGGGGAGTACATCACAAGTCCCGATGTGAAGATCTGCAAGCATTCTGAATTAAAAATAGCAGATTCATTAATGGTCAGATCCTGTAAACTGATGAGTAGCCTTTCTCCTCTGTCGAAATTGTTCTCTTTCTGTTTACATACAGAAAGCAAACAAGTGAGCTCAATCAAGTCTTCTTGATCTGTGAAAAATAAAGCTCTTCTGGCCTACAGAGCCATAAAGAAGACACTTGAACTGCACTCCAGGGAGCTAAGAGCTTGGCCATTATTGGGAATGAGCTTGGGAGTGTACTTATCTCCTTAAATATAATTAATAAAGAAGATCAAGCTTAATGGACCACTGCTTACTTAAGCATAGAAAAGCCAGGAAACTCAGAAGTCACATGTGCAAATCTTTTATTCTTTTTGGTATTCCTATACAGCATCTCTTAATAGTCATGTATGAGGGACTTTGTACCCAGCTTTGCAGCTGGCAGCTGGGACCTGCCCTCATGTCCTGGCCTTAGGGGAACCGCTGAGTGCCTTGAGTGGTGTCCCCTGCTTCTCCTCTGCAGTGCCAGTGCTGGGCACTGTGGGCACCTTGGCACCCAAGGCTAAAACCTGGTGCTTGGTGCTCATCACCAGGAAGGTGAAGGTGGGCTCAGTGGGGTAAATTACTGCCTCAAGCGCCAGTCTTAGCTGCAAATACCTTCACTTGTCTGCATTTAAAACTGTCTCGTATAGGAAGTAAGGCACATTTTAAACACGGCTGTTTTCCCATTTTTTCAAAATCAATCATAATATAGCCATTAAAAAAAATTGTGGATACTTAAAACCAAAGAGAATTGCAGGGCATTATTTGTTGCAGTCATTGCCAGGGCCAATGTTCTCATTACTTCTAGTTTTAAAAGTGCTTTTGGCCCATGACAAAAAGGATTTTTTCAATTTGATGACATCTTGCAAAATAAAATAATGCACTCTTAAAATAATGTGCAGTGAAATGATTGCCAAAATCTATCACAGAAGGCTATGCTTTCATTATATCAGAAGCATCAGTAATCACATGTTTTACACTACATTTTGTGCTCTTTGGTAGTGTAATAGATGAGGTTTTACTAAGATTGCCTGGTGTTCTCCATGATAACTCTCTTTTTGCAGTTGCCTATAACTTTGCCAGACTTTAACCATTTGGCATCTCTGTGGGGCAAAGCTTTCCATGCTAGGTTTCTTCTCAGTTGAATCTGTTTTGGAAAATTTCAGCATAAACGATTCAAACACTTCCAGGCCTTAGGCAAGGGGAAAATGTATTTGTTTTGACCACACTGAAAAGTCCTGGCAAACCTTGCTCTGAATAGCTGTAACTTCCCCTCCCTCTCTCTGTCCCGCATCCTATTGTTTTGGAATAAGGATCTGAAATTTGGCAGGAGGGTGATCTTTGTCTTATAACATTTTTGTGAAAAGCATCACATTGGCTGAATTATGAATCTTTGAGAAAGTTGAATGAAGGCAGGTGGGAGAGTGGAATTAGCAGATAAAAGAAATAGTACTGTCTCTGGTTAGTGCCATTAGGAAGTATTGGAGGAAAGCAAGAGGGAAAGGGATATGGACAGAGAAACAGTGAATTGGGGATGAGACACTGATATCGAACTGAAAACCAAAGGGAGTTATGGGATTTGGTATTTCCTACACAAAAAAAATAAGGCCTTGTAATCAGCCTTTTTAGAAGAAAAGATTTGTGGGGAAAAGGGGTCAGATCATAGAATAGAATCATAGAATCATCTGGGCCGGAAGGGACCTTCAAAGATCATCTAGTCCGACCCCCCCGCAGTCACAGGGACACCCTCAACTAGACCAGGTTGCCCAGGGCCTTGTCGAGCCTCACCTTGAATGTCTCCAGGGAAGGGGCCTCAACCACCTCCC
>JAOXNO010000033.1:57093468-57112646 GCA_028565335.1 Limnodromus scolopaceus | reverse complement strand
CTTGAGCCCCCCTCTCCAGCCTGTCCAGGTCCCTCTGGATGACATCCCGTCTCTCAGATGTCCCCTGACCTTCCACCAGCAGTGGATGGTTTGGAAAAGTGTTAAGTGAGCAAAACTGGGAAAGGACCAAACGCTTTTTACTGTTATATCAGCTTATCCCAAACAAGAGGTTGCGCCTGGAGCACTGCGTTCAGGAATTACCAATGCATTCTGTCTCCACTAATACACCTAATATGTTTTAAAATTTGTTTATGCTTGTGACTTCTACAAAGCCCAGCAGCAATGAGTTCTGCAGCTTGTGCGTTGGATGAAAAATTACTTCCTCTTACTGCCTTTAAAACTGTGAGCTAATTTTATTAGGTGTCCCCAGATTTTATTTTTTTTTTTTTGTAATTTATTTATTACAATGACAATTATTAGAGTGAATAATCATTCCCTAATCACAGACAAGAAAGTCCAGAACTTTTATGACTTGCAAACCTCTGTTGTACACATCCCCAGCTGCCTCTTTTCTGAGCTGAAAGCATGCGGTTGGCCTTTTTTTATCGCTACATATCATTAAACCAATATTTCCATGGAATTATCCATAATGGTTCCGAGATTTTTGTGCCGAGTGATAATAGCTAGGGTCCATTGTGGTTTAGATCTAATTAGGATTGTTTTCCCTCATATGCATTACTTTGCATTCATCAATACCCTCTGCTGTTTTATTGTTGTTTAGTATTTTAAGCCTCCCACAACTCTTCGCATTCAGATCAGCCTGCCAGAGTGACTCTCCATGCCTGGTAAACTTTGTTGTTATCCATCTTCTTTCAAAGTCCTACAAGACTATACGTAACATCTCAGGTTCTTGGGAGATGGGCTGCTAGGTTTCCTCTTCTGTGAAAGCTCGCCAGTTATTTCTGCCTTTTGTTTGCTATCTTTTAATGATTTATTAACCAAGTCTTTGGTTTTTCTTCATCAAAACTTAGAATAAGATATAAACTGTCTGACTTTCATAAAAAACTTCAATGCCACCACTTGGAGATGCAGGAATTCAATTTGCCTATGAAATTTTAACGGGCATCTTTTAGCTTATAATAAATTCTCTGATTAACTGACCACACAGTATCTGATCACGTGCTTCCTGCTTTCTTCAGTGCACAGCATGGGAGTGGATCAGGGTAAGATGGGAGAAGAGACTGTTGTCTGGAGAATATTTATTCCAGAACTTGGCAACTGTATTGTGAATAAAACAGGGGGGGAAATGTCCCCTGGTTAAGGTGGTTAAACATTAAGCTGAACAACAGGTTGTATTTTCACATCTCACTTCAAGGTACTCACACATGCAAATAACACACAGGTACTCATAGGGTCCAAGGCTTTTGCCTGGCTATTTACAACAGGCTGCAATAATTTTACAAGAGATTGGAACAGGGAATGTTGTGGTATTCTCTAAGAATAAATACTAGATGAAAGAAGACACTCACATAGATTTATATGGACAGATAGTCTATGCACATAAGATTGTTCTTTTACGCGTAATTCAGAATTACACTATTAGTATCATTATTAGAAAATATCTTTATCGCCAGGCAGCAGAAGAACCAGTGTCCACTACAGTACAGAACAATTGCTTGCAAATGATTAGGCTTAAATGTTGGCAAAATAATATCTAAACTATCAAGACAACTCTGGTGTTTATAAATCAACACCAGCTGTTCCTGTTTATGCAATACTTTGTAAAAATAAAAGAATAAAATAGAATCCGATATGACAGCTCATATACCAAGATTCAGCTTTCTGCAGTAACAAACCAGGCCATTAAAAAATGTGGGGTTTATTTCAGATATTCTAACAGAGCCAACGGGTCTCATGATAATAAATGTAACCGTGTTTCTCTAATGCCTTTAGGCGTATGGCAGGTACTTGGCAAAGAGACTCCTAAAGCTACACCGCCAGAGAGGTTCTCTTGCTCTCCCCTGGAAGGAACAAAGAGGAAGACCCTCTCATAGGCAGCACCTGTCAAGCATTTCTGAGCCATGTCAGGCTCAAATTTGCCTGAAGTGCCAAATTCTGATTTCTGTCACACAGATTCTGTCACAGAAAGTGAAGGGGTTCTCTGAAGCTGGTGGGGTTTGCTTTAGAATAATTGCCCTCAGAATATAGCCCCAGTTCTCTCTTACGAGTTGTGTATGTAGTACTGTTGGAGTATTACTCCTTGCATAATTGAATGTTCTTGGGTTGCTTATTTCGGTGATTATTTCTCATGTGCAGAGTGGCCTAGCTGGCAGAGTTAGTTAAAAACCAGTTAAGTGGGGAAAAAAAGTAAGATTTTGTCATCTCACAGCTAGGTGCCTGGCTCCCAGAATGGAATAAAACCACAGGCTGATTCCATGTAAAGTGTAGGTGAAACCCAGGCACCTTGGAGCAGTTTCAAATAAGCCGTTTGCTAAACTCAACACTAAGCTCATGGTGGGGTGGTCTTTAGAAGGTGAGATTATTATTGATTTGTTGTGAAAGATCAGCACCTTTCCAGAGCTGGGATTCACCCAGACAGAGCTGCCCACCCAAATCCTTGAGGATAGGAAGCTTAAATTTTTTCTCAAAATCTGGGTGCATAAATGAGCGCTGCTTTTCTTCTTAAATACACCTGGAAAAAGTAATATAGGCTGTATCTTCACCTCTGCTAGTGTTTTAATTTTGTACTTGGATTGCCACTTTTGAAGCAAATTATCTGAATGTCTCCACTTCCTGCATGTTGGGTCACATCGCAAAGCAGCCTTGGCATGTGTGAACTGGATCATAAGGTCTCTGCCTGCTCCTCGGCATGCAGCCCATGAGATTAGTCTCAAGCTCATCGAAATTAAACCCTTCTCTTCTCCTCCCTCACCCCCCAAAACCCATACATTGTGGGCATTGGATCATCAGCACCAGCGGTTGTGCTCTCATTGCAGCTTGCTAATGCAGATGTGGGTAGAGACCTTCTGTATGAAAAGCTATTGGTTTGTCTCCAGAAATACAAGATCTGTATCTCCCAGAGGTTCTTGGCTCCCATAGCTCCAGAGTAAAGTTCCTTCTTGCTTAGTCCCTTCTTGTCCCTGAAAGTTTGAGTTCCCTTCTGAAAACAGTGAGAGTGCCTCAAAAGAGGGCTAAAGAGGAATAAATGGTTCCTCTTTTGGAAATCAGAGCATTGCCAGGTTGCTAGAGAAGACAGATTTGAATCTCTGCAAGCTGACAAGGTTGGTAAATACTTCGGTAAATACTTTACTGACAAGGTTGTTCTGTGGGAATTTTCTCCTCTTTACCCATAGCGGCCCAGCCCTGCCGTGGTTAGGTGCGGTGCTATCTGGCACTTGCCAAACCATCTTGTGGCTGTTTGGGGAAGAGGGGTATTGGGCATGACGGGGCTGAAATCCAGCTGATTTAGGATCCCTCGGTGTGGACATGACAGTATTTTCAGAGAGGGAGAGATTACACTGTGGAGTTTTTTTTATTAAAAGCATGGATGGGAGTGGACTTCAGTTGATCTAGGTTTTTTAGGTGATAAAGGCATTCTTTGGTTCTGTCTTCCTGTTCTTCTTATAGACAGCATATCTATAAGTTTTTAGTTCATAAAATGTCATGATCATGTTTTTTTTTTTACTGCTTTTGGAAATGGTTCAGATGAGTGTTCTATCTCACTGTTTATTGTTTATGAACTGTTTTTAACAAATTTCCTATCTCTATTCAGATTTGCTACTCTTTCTTTAAGGTTGGTCACTTTTACTCATCATTTCCTAGTATTTTTTTAAAGCAAACAGAAATCCCATCATATGGCAGACTAACTAGTAGTAATAGATTGTCATGCCTGTTTTTCTATTCTGTAATTCTGCAACTCATTTTTATAAGCTACCTCTGTCTCTGCTGGAAATGAATTTAATTTAATCACAAAATGATTTTTCTTTTGATGATTGCATTCATCTTGGCAACCTGCCCTTGAATTTGTTGTTCACAAACATTTGTAGGAACTAAACTTTGGTTGCAAAAATCTACATAAACAAATCAAACTGACTTCAGATTTGTAATTTGAAAATTTCCCTACGAAAAGGTTTTTACATTATTCAGCGACTTCTTCTATTGACTGTTAGACTATAAACAAATGCCTGTAGATTATTCAGCAGTGCAGTGATAGGACACAGCATTACACTGAATACTTGAGAAGTGGGGTGTACTTTCTCTGCTTGAATTTTATGGGCCTTGCCTTGATAGAATTGTTCTCAGAAAATTTACTGTTCAAAAGCCACTTTTATTTCCAAATAGTATATAGCAATAACTGTGTACAAGAGAGCGCTATAATTTTTTGAGGGCGGGGTTCAGGTGGTGTTTGTCACAGTGATTTAAAGCTAATCAAAAGGGCTAGATAAAATAAAAAAATCAGTCCTGTTAGTAGAATTTTGGCCCCAAAGTGGAGCAGAAATGCTCACCTGGGAAGGGAGTTGTTATGTCTTGATCTGCAACTAAATACTGTCATCAGTACTGACCAGAAGCCCACCAACTTCAAGGTGTCTATCATAGAATATAGACTGATTCAGGTTGGAAGGGATCATTTTTGTGGCCCTCCTCTGGACCCTCTCCAACAGGTCTATGTCTTTCCTGTGCCAAGGGCTCCAGAGCTGGACACAGTACTCCAGGTGGGGTCTCACCAGAATGGAGTAGAGGGGCAGAATCCCTTGACCTGCAGGCCACACTTCTTCTGATGTAGCCCGGGATACTGTTGGCTTCCTGGGCTATGAGTGCATATTGCTGGCTCGTGTCCAGCTTTTCATCCACCGGTACCCCCAAGTCCTTCTTGGCAGGGCTGCTCCCAATCCCTTCATCCCTCAGCCTGTATTGATACTGGGAGTTGCCCCAACCCAGGTGCAGGACCTTGCACTTGGCCTCATTAAACCTCACAAGATTCACACGGACCCACTTCTTGAGTTTGTCCAGGTCCCTCTGGATGTCATCCCATCCCTCAGGTGTATGAACTGCACCACTCAGTTTGGTGTTGTAAACTTGCTGAGGGTGCACTCAGTCTCACTGTCTATGTCATTATGAAGATACTAAATGGTACTGGTCCCAAAAGGGAACCCTGAGGGACACCCCTTGGCACTGAAGAAACATATAGGCGGCCTTCCTACTTACCAAGCTTTGTGCAACATCTGAAAATGAAAGACATGAAACTCCGAAATCTCAACTTTCTTGTTTGCAGATTTTCTGGGAGATGACATTTTAGTGGCAGAATATGCTACATAGAACAAATTATTTTGGAACTCTATTTTTAGCTTATTTATTTACGACTTGGCAGACTCCTAGTCAAGAGGGGATAACCCTGGCCCTAGTGATAAGTTTTAACAACTGCATGTTTATGCACCGGTAGGTATCAGGAGGTCAGTCAGAAAACCCTGTCAGTTTGTATTACTTCTCTTTTGACTTTCTATCAAAGCATGAAGGAAGGGGAGCTGCCATCTTTTTCTTCAGACCAGTGGGTAGTATGTCATGAATTAGACAAAATAAGCTGATTTTTTCTTTTATTGGTGCAAAGTACTCTCCCTTTGAGAACTGGAGAAAAAAATTAAATTTCCATGGATTTATTCTGTCACTGAAGCAGAGATACTGCTTTTGCAGGTGAAGGTGGTGGAAATAATGTACAAGACATGCTTCTTCTCGTCCTTTTTAAAAACGCATTGGCAGTGCTCTCAGATGCTTGTGATATGTAGTGCTGAATTCTGATCAGAACTCCCCAAAGCAGATCTCTTTGGATATTAATGAACCGTTAATTTTTAAGTCATATGCAACAGGGAATAGTGAAACTTGCATCGTCTTTAATATGTTCAGGTCACTTTCTTTTGATACCAACACTCAAATCAAAGAAGCTGAATGAGAAAAGGTAATATCAAGGATGATCATGGTTTCTTCTGCTCCAAATGAGAAATTTGCACTCTGTTTAACACCCTGCCTCCAAGTGAGCTTCCAGTTACCTGATATCGATGGCCATGAGAATGAACATACGCAACTAAAATAGCCAAGCCACTCAGTGCTTCTACTCAAAGCAGAGCCAGGCTCTGAGGGATCATGTGATTGGCTTAAATGTCATCCTATGGAAGAAGAAAAAGAGTTTGGAATTCCTTTTATTCCCTTGCTCATGTTTAAATGCATTTTGTCACATTCAGCTTCTCTGCAACCATGGATCAGCTGAGGGTCCTGTTCCTAAGAAAAAGAAAAAAATCTAGTATCTATCTAGAGGATGTGCGAGCTTTGATTTCAAGTTAATTTTTTGGTAGGAATAGTTACAGAGTACACAGTCCACAGCAGAAGAATAGAGGACCCAGTTATTCTAAGGTTGTAGCTTAGACTGACAATTACAAACGTTAAGCTACAAGGTCTATCTGTTTGCTCCCAGCTACACCATGCAGAGCAGACAGGAAGATATCCTGTAGATCAGGAAGATATCCAGAATTATTTTGATCATTTTCTGGGGGGGAATATTTTTTTTTAATTGAAACATGATATACAGTAGTATCCTTAGAGAAATTTATGGTAGCAGTAGTCAAAGTGAACAAATTGTATACCTTTTTTATTTCACTATGGGGTAAGCCACTTTTGGGTTTTTCTCTCTCAAAATGGAACAGATGGCCACCTTGGAAGTGCAGAAGTACTTGATTAAATCTAAGAAGCACACCTGGCAAGTGGACATTTTCTACGAATGTGGGAGGTGTCCCTGCCCATAGCAGGGGTGTTGGAACTCAATGATCTTTAAGGTCCCTTCCAACCCTAATGATTCTATGATTCTATGAGAAAGGAGTGTAGTCTTTCAAGTAGGAAACATCAATTCTTAGAGCTATGGTTACTTCATACATTATCACCTTTTCACCTTATGTTTCTGAGGAGACATTTATTGTGCTTGACTGCTGTGCTTATTATCATAGGAACATTGTGGAACATCATGTCTCCTTTTATGTTTGCAAGGTGCTGCTGTTGGTGGTCCAATAGGTTAGGTATTTCCTTACAACATTCTTGATTGTGAGACTCATCCTGTACAATGCAGAGGACACTTCTGTTTTCATGTCCCATCTTGACCACTGGCTTCAGTTGGTTTATATCAACTGACAATCCATAGAATTGTATGTCTACAGCATACTGTATAATACAGGGGAAAATATTCAGTATCTCTGCAGTTTCTAGGCCATTTTCCCCGGGCAGTTTGGTATCACCTCCTTGGTTGCTACTAATGATGCTCGGAATATTGGCAGAGGGATGAGGAGAATACTGACACCATAATCCTGCTTGTGGTCCCTTCAGATCAAAGTGCTTGAGTATTTTCAGGGAGAGAGAGGGAAGCTGCTTTGATTCTGTACTTGGCGAATTCATTGAGGCTTAAGGACACAAAGACCTGCAGTTGTCAGCTGTACTGGAGAGTGCTGAATCAAGTCAGAAGAAAGTCAGCCCAGATCTGACCCCTGCCAGATGTTGAGCCTCACTGAACTAGAACATTCAAGGAGTCTGAACAAGGACCTGCTTGCTTAATACAAAGCATATTTGATCTTCAGTGCACTCCTTCGTCCTTGCTGATGTGCTGGAAGATACATGGTGGGCTCTGTGCTGACCTTGCAGTTTCTGGTGGGCCTCTTGCAGCTTTCAGACCTCACATGTTGTGGAGGTTATAAAAAGTTCACATTCATTCAGACCAGGGATAGCTTAATAAATGGTTTTAAAAGGCAGATGACCTGATCCAGGAGACACTGCTAAAGGAGCTGAGAATATTGACAAAAAGTGAGTGTATGCACATCTGTATCAGTGCATCTGCTTGTAGAAAAAACTCTTCCAAATCAGAAAGTGGAACTGAGAAAAAACGAGGGAATAAAAAGAACAGAAGTAATTTGTTCTAGAGCAGAGAGGTGATCTTTCAGCGTGACATACGGAAATCAGGTGTGAAAGTAAAGCTGATTGTGGAGGAACTCATTTGGAGGAGAATCCAAAGATGTTTGAACAGCCAGCACCTGAACCCAGAACTCTCAGAGGAGTATCTGTGAGATTTCAATATATTCTTTATTTGAGGACTTAGAGAGAGATCCAGCTATGAGCAATTTTGTAGGATCTGGTTAAACATAGTGCATATAAATATGATAACACCTCACAGTGGTTGTCACTCCATTGGTAGAAACCAAGCTGCTTGGTGTGGATTCATATATTCTGGGCTGAGACTTAACATAAGCTTTGCCGAGTCTAGGAAGACACCTTTCCTGGTTTTCTGTCTCACTTTCAGATGACAGCTCCTCTGGCAGTTACACATTCCCAGAAATGGGACTGTGCAGTTTCTTGGCTTTGCCAAGGAGGCTGCTGCCTTCTCTGGCTCTTTAGCAGTCTGAACACAAATCTTCCTACTAAGCTCTGAAACTGTGGATGCTCTGGGTTTACAGCACTCTTGAGGAACACAAAAAAAATATTTAGGGTTCTGAACACCATTGTCCCTTATTTTAGCTAGAAATACACAGCTGTAGCAAAACAAAACAAAGAAACAAACAAAACCAAGCCCCCACACTGTATGCTTTTGTTAAGACGTGAGGATTTAGATCTTTGAAAATAGGTCTGAGCTCCCTGAGAAGTTCATTCCTGTACATAACTTCTTTAAGTTATTTCACTCTCCTCTGTAGCACTTCTGTGCATGATTCACCATGTTCTGCAAAAATGTTTTCTTTCTTAAAATAGTTTTCTGTGTGTCTGAGCTTTCCCCAAGACTTTGTATTCTTTATGGTTTTAAAAGGTATCAACACTGATAATTTTGTTTAGGCTATGGATATGCACCATGTCTCTAGATCTTGTTCCTTATAGAAGCTGGGGAGGAAAGGAACTGCTTTTCCCGAAGCTTTGCTTGCTCATTTTCAGAACATGCCTTCATCTAGAAGGCAAAAATTGTAAAAATCTGTATTGGGAGTCCTAGGTGTCGCTCGCTCAGCTCTCAGACTATTGTCAAAGTTAGAAATCAGAAAGACCATTAGTCACTTTTCACAGTGGAGCCTGGAGCCTGGCATGAACACAGCAAGAAATTCCATAGTTTCCAAGCAAGTTTAAAAGCTTCCCATAAGAAAGTTTTCCAAATGTTCACATGCATATAATCCTTTTTTATACTGCTTTACATCCTGCAACTTTATACAAATAAATTTTGAAATCATTAGAAAATAAGGAAAGCCCAATACTATCTATCCAAGGCTAAGAAATCTCAAGGGAATCAGCTTTACTGCTGACCTAACAGGTCCACGGAGTCTGAAGTGGTAGGCTGTAGTTCACAGGAGGCTACTGCTGTGATGAAAAGATGTTTAAAATTTCATTAGATGTTTACGGACCTAGAGGTGAGGCCCCAGTGGATTATCATATACAACATAAAATTTGTTGGTTTTTTTTTTTTAAGAAAGGATTAAACGCTGACCTGTTACGATCTTTTGACTAGATCATATCAGGTCTCAGCTACAAGGGTGACCTTAGTGGGTGATTTCCCTGACATATGTAGTCCACACTTGGCCTTGCTTACTTTGTTTAAATTTAGATTTATACATTTTTCATGTTTAAGCAGTAGGGTAGCTAGTAACTAGACATTTTTAGTAAATAATTGCTCATGTTGCTACTAGTTGACTGACAGCAAATGAAATCCTACAAGGATTTTTATACATTTTGGTGGTAGTGATACAGCTAAGTGGCCACTTGGTAGGTGAGAGCTTTGTTTGTCTAGGGTTTTAGCATAATCATTAAATCACAGCTTTCTCTAATTGCTTCAGCTGCAGCCAAACTCAGTTGGATGGGATTCTGAGCAAATGGAATTCTGTCACATTCAATATCGGTGTTTGCTTTATTAAATAGCATTTCTCTGGGGACCCGCATAGACTTTTGGAGTTTTTAATTTGTTACAGTATGTAATAGCTGGCTTCTGTGAAGGAATTGTTCAGCAAACTGCATTCTTATTATTACTACTGATGCCTTTTTACTTTAAATGAGGTTGACAAGATAAGATATGCCATTTAGAAGAAAGCTGTGCTTACTTTGCTCAGCGCAGACCAAGTTTTGAAAGGGAGAACTATTTGGCATGCATAAATTCTCCCATTTCTTTGAAGTGAAAATTTAAAGTTAATAATTAAAACAAACATACAAAACCACTCTGTTTTCACAACCTCTGGGTTTCCCAATGTGTGCTGCATTCCCTCTGTGTTTCTTTCAGTGCCTTTCAGGACAGGAACTAAATATCCTTTGATTTAGCTACCTTAACACCCTTGTCAGTGATGTGTTACACTGCAATACGATATTGTAGCGGCAGTAACAGTAACAGTTTTGATCTTAAGTACTTTTTTTTTTTTCATTGTAGGCAGGTGATTCAGACATCTCCATTTGAATCGGAGTTTTAATTTGTAAATGCAAATGTCAGTTTAAAAAGTTCACTGCCCTGTACTAATACTGCTTCTCACCATCAAAACTTGTAAACCATGGTGTATACTGAAACCATCGTGTATCTGTGACTGTCGTAAGCACAACCCATCCTTACTTTGTTGCAGCAACCTGAACTCCTGATTATTGTTCCTTCATTAATCAGACTTGGCTGTCGCATGCCCGTTAGTGAGTGTTACGTGCTTGAGAAGGATAGTGCTACACAACGGAAACAGAGGGACTGAGTCATCTGGTGGTAGCAGAATAATACATGAGAAATGGCAATATTTGAAATGTGTTGTCTTGACTTAGAATTTCTTCATATTTCAGATTTCTGAGGACGTAGGAAAACACATACGAAGAATTCTTCCTCTAGTTTAATTGTGTTTTGTACAGGAATTTTGTATCCAAAGACAGGGTGAGGTAAAATACAGGACCGGAGGACCTTTATTGGCAACTATGGCTAGCTGGGGAGTGCAGTTAGGAAGCCAGGCAAATAATCACATCTTCTTCATTTAAAACATTTCATACTGGCAGAAATCTTTAACCAGTGCTCCAACTTCTGTCTGCCACTCGGAGCTTTTTATATGAAACAGCGGGAACCTGGCAGCCTGGAGAGCGTTGAGCGTTGCGAGCAAAAAACTTGAACATCATTTATAGGTTTTCCTGCCAAGACTGTAAAAATCTAGACAAAGTAGATACGGTTGTTTCACCCAGCTCTTCACTTATGTTTGTCCTTCATTATGGAAGCTCCCAAAACCTGAACCAGTTTTCTTCCTGAATTTTAAATTCTTGGTAAGTACGTAGAATAGGATTCATCTTACCTACCTTTATCCCTGTAAAAGTTACATGGCTAGAACTATTCTCTAGGCTCCCTCTGCAGTCAGTGAAGAGACAGATATCTCCAGGAGGCTTTTTATCTCATATGAATTTAGACAACTGTCTTGGGGTGAAATGAATCCCAGCCCTGTTGTCACCCTCCAGCTTTGATTCAGCAAATGTAACAAATTCCATTTCCGTGCTGGGATTTGGAGCCTTGCACAGAATATTCCAATATCTGATTTTCACTGAATTTAATGGAAAAAGGGATGCATAAGTCTTTTAATTAGTTTTGAAAATCTCAGTCTTAATGTTTATATAAGTTTGAATACACAAGCATTTGTATATAAAAAATGTCATGCAATAAATGTAGTTGTGTTTTCAAAAATGCGAGCGTCTGGCAATTTCAGCTGAATAGTGGCCCAAATGGCTGATATGGATGATACTAATTATGCTGTAGTTTTGAAAATTGGACCAAGCAAGTGTAGTCTAAAAGAACTTAATACTTCACCTCTACCTTTTTTCTTGTCTCTCTCCCAAGTAGAGTTTAGATGCTGAAACACATTTAGCGAGGATAATATTTGCGGATGGAGTGACATTGGCAGTTGACAAAAATGGCTGTGATTATTAATCCTAATAAGTATAAAATTATATAGGAAATAACTTAAAATGTACTTTTGCTATATTAAGGAAGTGATCCCTTAAAAAATATGATAAAAGTGGGGCCTCTGAGATGAGTTGAATAAAAAATGTGAATGAACTTTTAAGGGACATAGTTTACATGTGAGTGTACCTCTCTTATGAAGTTATTTGTTAATTCCCACAGATTTCCACAGCATTTTTTTTCTCAAAGAATATGTGCTGTTTATGTAGCAGAAATATAGTATATTATTAAGGCATAACAAAGAACTTGATTTTGTGATTTACCATTGCTTCTTACCAGAATTTTGGTTAAGTGCCATAGCATTTGCTTCTCTGCACTCTCTGGAATTACATCGTGCTCTTTGTGTGATACCTGAACACCTAGAACCACAGTTATATTATTAAGCACTTAAATGCAGTGAACAATATATAATTTAAAGTGTAGGTATGCCTGTAAATAGTAACAAAAGGGAGTGATTGCTTAAATGTTTTCTCTTTTTCTGACTGGTTATTGCTAAATTAAGCTTTTGTGCATGAGATTACCTGTTCTCTAAAGGAGATGGGACATATGATATGCTGGATCTTTTCCACTTTGTGTACCTTTCCAAGAAATAACAGCTCTTGGTTAGACAGAGGTCTCCAACATGGTGATACGTTCTTACCCGGTTTACAAAGCTTAATAGGAAGTCATAATCTTCAATTAATTTGATTTACAGGCTAAAAAATACATACTTGGATCCCAGTCCAGCAAAGTATTTAAGCATATCCTTAATTTTAACTCTTTTGCTGAATGTTAGCAAGAGTTTTGTCGAAGTCCTGTAGACTAGAGGGTGTGTAAGTGTCATATAGAGGTACAACTCCTCATCTATATGTCTTTTCAACCCATATAATCTTCATTTATGATAAAATCAGCTCTTTGTTGCTACATTACTTAACCCTGTCACTATTTGGTACATCTCCAATCAGCTGGAATGGAAGGCAAAGGATGGTTTGTCTGGGTTTCCGTTCCCTGCCCAGGCTGCTAGATTTGCACAAGAAGGCAACACAAGATAAAAGCAGTATGTTTTCTTAACTCAGCTGAAGAGCTGTTTCTTACCTATCAAAATACAGTCTGGTAGATTGTAGTTTAGATTGTAGCTGTTCAGAAGCAGGGAGGGACCCCTGAAAGTCCCAGCTTTGTACTTGTCTCTAATGTGCGTGGTGCTTTTGTGAGACTTCAGTGAATAAAGAGGTGGTGAAAGTCCAGTGTGAAATGGAGGTGTCAAGGGTTGTCTTCATCGTGTTCCTATTGTAGTATTTAACTGCTGTCAGTAATAATTTTACTTCCACTGTAATAACTGATAAAGGCATTTGTGTTCACTAGATTTTAGAGCCTTGGGAGTTGATGCAGTTGGGTAGCTAGACCCAGAGAGACTCTCTTACTAATGTTGCTGGGAATACGACTTTTTCTGTGCCCTAGTGACATATGATGTTTGATGCTCTACATTCACTGATGGCAATACTAGTTATTGCCTTTTCATTGGGATAGACGGCATAGTAGCTTCCATTTACTCATAGAGATGGAAGTAAACAAGGTAAAAAAGAAACCAGGTCAAAATGTCAGAATAAAATAAGAACATTCATATGACTGATGGTAGTACAATAGATAATAGACACACTTAATATTCCATCTCTATAAACCATTCTCAAAGGCTGAGGCTGTGGGGTATTTTGCGGCAGAATAGAGAAGTGTAACTGTGGTTCATTTTTGATAAACACAAAACTCAAGTCTGTGATTTGTCTGCAATGATCATGGATGGAGAATACTACTAAGGAAATCCATTACTGTTCCCAGCCAGCTAGAGACATCCTCATGCCTATTGAAAAGAGGGCTCAAATTTAAAACAGCCTTGAACATGGATTTAGCATGCGCTGTTTGTATCCCAAGTCCAAACAGATACTATGCTATGGGTGGAAGTGTCTATTTCTGTTAACAACTGCACATGATTTAGTTGTTAATGCCTAGTCTCTTTGTTCACACAGCCAGAATATAGGTCTTACCCACAGAGACCAAGAGCAATCTTATCCCATATACTTAAAAAGGACAAAAGAGCATCTTCTGCTAGTTATTGATAATATTCCTGTGAAATATCAAGGATGATGCCATGGTGGCTATAAGAATTGGCAGTGGAATATGTCTTGAGCCCAGCTTCATTGCTCTTTTTTCCCCTTTCTTTCTCCTATCCATTCTTGTGCACAAGTTTCGGGAGTGGAAATAATGAATTCAAATTAAAGAAGCAGGTGAAATAGCACATTTCATAAATTAACTATTTCTGCTCTGTACTGCTTACAATGCAGTATTAAACTATATAATCTGTCTCTGCTGTAGGTGAATAGTGAAACATGCAGAGAGCGAATATTTAAGGATTCGTTTCTCTTTTGTCCACAAGCTGCAGTAAAATTTAAACAATGAAAAATAATAGATTTGAGACCAGGCATTCTTCTTTGTTTCTGTTATTAGAGTGAACCAGAATGCTCTGCCTTACCTTTTCTGTCAGTTTAAGTTAGAAAATCTCCATAATTTTAAGCACTCCAATTTTAAAAGGATCTCCAACTTGATATACATATAGCATCAGTGCAGACAAAAAAATTGGGTGGCTTAGTTGTAATTGAATTACTGCACTTTTATAGCTGTGTGTAAACTGGTCTTGCTATTTGCCAGCCTAGTGAGCAGTTGCCACAACTAGTCTAAGAAAAAGTCTCTAATTTGGGCATATAACAAAGCCATATAACGAGTTGGTCAACCATTCTTCTGAACATAAGGAAAGTATTTCTCTCCCTCATATCAGTGTCATCATGTTTCAGTTAATCTGAACCCCTGGTATAATTGCCTGGTGTGGACTGGCTGTTTGAGAATCTAAGTGACGCTGTCTCAAAGCAGTGTATCCACAAAGCTGAGGCGTGGGGGCCAGTATCACTACAGCATAATTGTTTTGCTCTAGTGGTGCTGGTTCCCACATCCCCAGGTTCAGAGTACATCAAGAAAATGGCATGAATCAATCTGCATAGTTTGCAAAGCCTCTATATTTCATTTTTTGTTTGTTTGTCCCATTTTTATCTGAAATAAAATAATTAATGTTTGATTTTCACAGTTCCCCATTCAGAAAATGAGCTGTCATGGCTACCTCCTCCCCCTATTTTGTTGCCTTATAGTGCACTGGTTTATTGGCAGTAAGAATAGGATCCTTGGTATAATAAGAATTTCCAGTGAATCTGTAAAACTAGCTTTCCATTATGAGATTTTCCCTGTAATTCCATTGGATTCTTAAAAGTTACTCCCGATTTACACAAGAAGCAGAGACATTGCCCCCATTTTATACCCAAGTCAGTCTCTCTGAGGTGGTATTGCTGTGGGGATTTGTTGCATGACTATATTCTCCCTTTTCACTAAAACACAAACTTGGTGTTGTTTCTTTACTGTACAAATGAAGATAAGTTCCAAAGTGGAATGTAAACAATAATTTAATTAATTATTAAGTAAACTGAAGAAACTGATATGTTTTGGGCATTGAGTAGTGTTTTGGCAAGAAGTTGTAAGTATATAATGGAACAGAAAACTACTTATGACCAAAGCCAAGTCTTAAAATTTTTCTGCCAGTTTTACTACACATTGTTTGAGAGATGGCACCCAGCCACACTAGTAAGTGAAATAAAAGCATGCAACACCATTAAAACTGTGAATATGTGTGAAATAACAAATGGAAGTAATAGAGTTGGGCATTCCTGACAGGGGGAAGGGAGCCGGAGATTCTGTAAGATACCACTAGCTGCAAGATTAAAGGTATTTTTAATGTTTTGTAAAACATGCTTTATGTTTAAGATAAAATAAATGAGATGGAATAACAAATGCAAAAGCAATGGGAGTGGTTCTTATAAACCAGCCCTGGGCAACCAGATTGGTATTCTTTCTCAGGTGCTTTTAATAACAGCACAACATACCACATATTGCTAGCAGAGATGCTCTGAATGTAAGATAGGTGTGCATTTTTCACCTGTGTGATAACAGACAGCCATCTGAATATATGGGTTTCTCACCTACATACTGTATATGAGTATTTCAGTCTTTCACTCTGTTCATACTGCCTCCAAGAAAATCAATTTGAGACTCAGAATATCAGTATTCCATATAGAGTTTATATAAATAGCAAAAAAAACCCCTATGCCAGATCATAAAAAAACACTGTGCATTGCAGGGCCAGACCTACAGATCACCACTCAAATGTCCAAATGTATAAAATTAAGATATATGGATCCCTGTTAATTTGTTACTCCTGTGAAATTTATAGCAGAACCTTGAATATATTGGGTGGACTCAAGACGGGTCTAATTTAAAGCTAATGGGCAAAGTTATTGGTTTCTTGTATTCAGGCATTTTATTTTTAATAGTCTGTCAGTGTGCTCCGAGTATAAACATTAGTGTCAGAATTTTTTTATGGCACTTATCTTGTGAGTTTCATAATTTGTAATGGCTGTGCAGTTTTTACAGGTGTATTTAATGGCAAAATCTTATCTTGAATAGCATTTTAAGAGCTCGACTGTAGTTTGATTTTCTGGGAATGGGAGGAGGGGAGGAATACCATTCTCTCCTTGGGGAGACAGCAGTTTCCTCGTGCAGTGTTAACTTGATAGAATATGAGAAGCGTGTATGTTGCCAACAGGAGTGTGGACGTATAGAGTTCTGAAAATAGTAAGTGTCAATAGGGAAGGGTGCAGGTGCCAGAAGAAAAATGTAAGCCCCCAAGGGCACTATCTCTTCTTATTTTTGCCTTGTCCAATGCCAAGCCACATAGGTTGATATTTTAAATTCAGTTTTTCCCTGAAAAGTGATTATATAAAGAAAAAAGGTCCCATTTCAGAACAGATGTGTTTCCTGTGTGTATTCAGAATCACATTTGTTTCCATGACTCTCTTTTTAATACACTATTTACACCTGTTATACATGTGCAGCCAAAAGCGATGTGAGGGGGAAAACAAAAATCCACTTCTTGCCAGGTATGAGCCGTGGAACTGCTGTGATGGCGCAGCTCTGCCCAAGGCTTGTAGGCAGTGAGACCTCCGTGTCCACTGTTTTTGGGAGCACAGTAGCCATGCTATGCGGCTCTTCCTCTCTGCAAAACACTAGCCCAGAAATCTGTGACAGGGGATTAAACCATTTAACCTGTGATGGCAGCAAACTGAGCCGATTATTACTCCTTCTATCCTTGTTAGCCACCAAGGACAAGTGATTGCTCTTCTTTATAGCAATCTTTTCATACAGTTGATGACTGTCATAATGATCCCTCTGAGCTTCTTATACTAAACACAGCAAGGTCCTTCTGCCTCGATTCCTGTGAGTCTTTCGGAGTTGGTTGGTTTGTTTTCTTGTGTCTCTAAACTCAATGATTGCTGTTGTTCTCAGCTAAATTCTTTAAGAGTGGGTGGTCCAGACCTGGCCGCAGTACTCCAAAAGTAAACGGACTATTCCAGTTGAAATCTTTCCAGAGATGTGTTTGCTGGAGTGGAAGGGAATTATATCTAAGACATTTCCCTTATTTGCAAGAGCAACAGATTGCTGACATATTTGCTTTTTGATTGGGACCATATTCTACAGTACTGCTTAGCCAGTTATTCCCCATTTTGCATTTGAGCTTTTGTCACTTTGCTTTATTGAATTTCATCTTCATTTCAGATCATTTCTGCAATCTATCAAAGTAATCTTGGATTCCAGTTCTGTCCTGCAAGGTATCTGCATCTTCTCTTGAGCACGATTTCATGTACTGACTTTTTACATGAACTCTGTTCTGTCTTCCAAGTCATTAAACAAAAATAAAGGAATTTGGAGAAAATGCCATAGGCTCAGTTGGCCTTATATTCCAGTTGCAAGATCTATTTTGGTTCAGCAATCACCATCACAAGCAAGTAGAAAAGCCTCATTTAGCTTGCAGACTGTTAATCATGTAAGTGTGTAAGGTGTAAAGAAGAACCCAGCTTGACTCTCAGATCACACAGTGAATATGTGGGACTATTAGACAGAGGGGGAAAAAGAACATCATTGAACTTAAAATCTGATTACATTTGCCAAAGAAATCAGAGTCAGGAAAAAATAGTGAAACCCTAGGATTCCATTTACTTGGAGACCCTATTCAGAGTTGAGCCATGCTTCAAATTACAAATAATACCAGGGGTGGAGGGGATCAGAAGGAAAAATGACAGTTGTGGCAGAAGACTTTTTGCTGCTTGGGTAGCTAGCTACAGCAGCATGGCATCTTCACTTCTGACCCAACTTGCTGGCTGTCTCTGCCCTCTTCTCTCCTTTGACCCATTCCTTAAGTTTATTTTAATACAAAATATTTTTAAAGTATTAATTTTTTTGTGTGTTATGTTTAGGCCATTATTTCAATGTTTGAGCGTGTGAGTGCACTACGTGAAAGGGAGGTTGCCATGGTAATTTCTCATTATTGTTGAATAGAAAAATAATTACTCTGGCAAAATCCCCCGTAACCTGTCAGAGCATAAGTTAAAGATGCCTGGGGGCAGCCTTGCCTTCACCATCCCCTTTTTGCAAGAAAAAGGGGGTGATTTTATTCTTATTCTTTTTTTTTTTTTTTTTCATAGTAACTGGATCTTTTTTGAGCTTGGCTGAGGGACACCTCATTTGATTTTGTTCACCATTTGGCTGTGAGAGTAGTTGGGCCCACCTGCGACAAGGGTGGAGCAGAGAACTAATCAGCAGAGCGTGTTGAAGCTTGACAGAGGATTTATATATTCTATTAAGGTTTGGGGGTTATTTTTGTGAGTGGGGGTGGGGTGTTGCATTTTCGGTTTTTCCTTCTTCCTGACATAAAGTATGCAAAAGTGTAAGATAAAGACCTTGGACAGTATCCAAACTGTGACAGAGTCTGGATATTTCATCTGTCCAGGGAGAGAATCCACAGTGATTCTGTGTCTACATTTTCCTTGCCTTCAGACTTCTTGGAAGCAAGAGTGAGTGCAAATATGTGTGGGTTTGAGGTGAGGCCCTGCACTTCCCTGGCTCTTCTCTGTCTTTCCCGTGTGCATTTGCATCCCGACTATGTGATGCTCCCCTTTTGCCTTCAATATCATTGGATGGCTATGAAGATGATTAGGGAACTTGAACATCTCTCTTATGAGGAAAGGCTGAGGGAGTTGGGTCTTTTTAGTATGGAGAAGAGAAGACTGAGAGGGGATCTTATCAATGCTTATAAATTCTTAAAGGGTGGGTGTCAGGAGGATGGGGCCAGTCTTTTTTCAGTGGTGCCCAGTGA
>JAOXNO010000033.1:56946852-57093368 GCA_028565335.1 Limnodromus scolopaceus | reverse complement strand
TCCTTCTCTGGAGACATTCAAAACCCACCTGGACACGTTCCTGTGCAGCCTGCTCTAGGTGGACCTGCTTTGGCAGGAGGGGTTGGATCTCCAGAGGTCCCTTCCAACCCCATATCATTCTGTGATTCTATGATGCTGCATGAGTAGCTCCAGTGATACTTAACTACTGAGTTAACAAGAGCTGCAAATGTGGTATGTGACATTGCAAGGATGTGACAATCCTTCCCTCCCCTTTTTCTTCCCTGTGACAAGTATATCCAAAAGATCCCAGTTAAGTGATACTGCAGCCTCTCTTTTGGCAAATGGCAGAGTAGGGTAGCTTGTAATTACTTGTTGGACCACACACTCTCTTATGGGCTTATAACGTCACCCACCAGGCTCTCCCGAGTGATGGGTTGGTACGCAGAGGTGTGTTGCTAGAAGCTGGTTCATGGGCTTCTGTTGAATATATATATTCTGTACTTAGCATTGTGGCTACTCAGATAGTCAATGCAGTGACGTTTGCATGTGGACACACTCCTGAGGTTTACACCAGCAAAGAGGAAAGAGCAGCAGCTCTCTGTGACAACAGATTTTTAAGACGTGGGGACAGTTTTGATACTTCTTGGTGTGACTGGATTTTGAGCAAGTACCACAGGGCTGTGCTGCTTGTTGTCCTGCTGCTGCGGGGTGTGATGAGCCTTGGTGAGGAAGGTGAATTACAGGCTCTGGGCCAGCCATGAAGTCTCGCGGGGGTCTCTGGTAGGAGCTGGAATGCTAAAACCAGTCTTTCCCATTTCTTCATTGGATGCTTGGCAAAAACATGAGTAAAGTTGTAAAGCAGGAAAGATACCCTGCTTAGCAGTTTGGAGTGAAATCCAATAGTAATGTCTTCAGCAAAAAACTAAAAAACCTAGATAGCTATTCTTCTGCACGTGTACGTATAATGAATATGATAGATGCATGTTTTGTCTTAAATCGGCATTTTATCTCAGGTTGGGTTTTTTTTTGTTTTCCTGTGAAGGTAATAAATGTTTTCTGGCTTAGTTATATACTGCTCAGGCTCAGGTGCTCAGTGCCCTGAGTGAACCTGCCCTTGCACGCTGGGAAGGTGGCTGCCGTGAGTGGGATAGAGTGGCTCTGAAATGAAAGTGGAACAAAGCAATTGGTGGATTCCGTTATTGCCTGACTTCTCTGAAAACCCTTGCAAGCTGGACCACTTGCACAGCTGCTGCACATGGAGGCTTGGGTGCCTGTTGTTGGTCACCCAGGTCTGAAAATGCCTGGTTTAATAGTCAAAGCCAACAGGCCACCTGTAATGCTGTATTAGTATATGCTTTACATTGTAAACTATATTAATAATTGCTACGTTCCAGCTATGTGTATTACTCTAAGTTTTAAGTATAAACAGGTTATCTTAAAATATTGTTTTCACTTCATGTATCCCATTGAAAAGTAAAGATTTCTCACAACAATTATATTTAAGTAACTACCTGGTATTTAATTAACCTGCAGTTGCATTGTATTTATATTAAATGCATTGGAGTGGAATGGCTATTATATTTAGTTTCTAAATAACTTTCTTGTCAGTGCATGCTGATAATCGGGTTAGGTAGCATTATAGAATTAAGTACTGAGTTTTTTTCATTATTAGGACCAAGCATTTGAGATACACAGTCCAGAAAAAGGAGGGAAAATTCACAATTGCTTTATTTGAAACTGATTTATTAAACCATTTTTTAACACTTGAAGAAAAACATTTTTATGAGAATGAAACTTTTACATATTTAGTATGCTTGATAAAATGAAAAACAGTTTATTGTATAATAAACTAAACATTACTAAAACTTTATCTGGGGAAATATCAGATAGGCTTCTACACTCCAAGATCATAAGTGAAGAAGTGCAAACTATGTGTGATCCTGTCAAATTTATTTTACAAAGGATGAACATATTTTCATTTTGCCTCCTGTTAAGTGAATGATCTGTTGCTTCCTAGGATAGTGACAACCTCTGGTGGGATGCCTTTGCAACTGAATTTTTTGAAGATGATGCAACCTTAACCCTTTCATTTTGTTTGGAAGATGGACCAAAGCGATACAGTAAGAGATATATTTTTTGTTCTAATTTTAAGCCTGAGTTTCTAAACACAGTTTATCTGTAAGAGACAGATGCGACCCTGGCAATAACAGAGTCACTTGTTTGGATTCAGTTACCATCAAGTTCCCTTATAGAATCGCATGGGTTGGGAATCCATTTTTTTTGTGGAATTCCTCTGGATTTTATTACATGAAAATAAATTATTTCCTGGTGGAGTAGGGCAAGTAATACAATATAATCTTTGGATTTTTAAAATTAATTTGCTTTGGACTCTTTGTGCTTGCACTCTTTGTTATTTGGTTTCTGCAAACATTCAAGTGTTGGGTCTTGTAAGCAAAATTGTTCACAAAAAGAGAACTTCGTAGAAAATTTCAGTATTGTTGCTGGAAGGGCTACTAGATTTAAACAGGGATCTCAAAAAAACCCAAAAAACCAAACCCAAAAGCTATAGCCTAGCTGGTGTAGATAATCATTATTCCATCAGCTGTGTGGATCTATGCTGTTTGCACACATTAAGGACCTGCCCTGGATATTGTCTGAACAGCAGTGGAAGTCTAGAACACTCTCAATCAAGCACTAAATGAAAGCTTGAATAAAAGCGAAGCAGTGGATAAATCTGATGGCATTGGTATCCATTGCCTGCATACACTGAGCAGAAAAAGGGGGTAAAATCATTGAGCAAATTGTTTGAAGTGAATAATTCACTCAGTTTTAGCACTAAGCAAGAGAGAGATAAGTAAACATTGAAAAAAATGCATTGCCAATTGTTTCACTCCATTCAGAGTGACCCGTGCTTCACGGTGACAGCTTGTGCTCTCTGCTTAATGTTCTGAATCTTGTGAGGTTCTTTTTTGTGAGAGTGACTGATTGTCAGCGTATCACTCACATACTTCTAATTCCTTTTATCAATTATCTCAGGTATTTATTTGACAAGTGTTGCCTTCTCCTGGAGAAAAAATAACAGCCACTTTGAACGCACGTTCTGGGATTAGTGTTGACAGAATTACAGTTTCTTGCCTTTCAAAGCAAGTGATAACTCTGTAAAGGTCCTCAAATTACAGCCTATAGCAACGGTGGTAACAGCTGATCTGTCCTGATTAGGTTGAGTCAACTTGTCAGATATCAGATTTGCTAGTTGTGTTATCAGTCCAGAAGGCACAGATACATCAGCAAAAAAGCAATTAATGTCCAGTTAGATCAGCAGGAGTTGTGTTTCTGGAAAACAGTGCTGCATATGAAAGAATTTGTCAAAGAGTGAAATATTCCTGTTGTCACAAATGCTTGATAATGGTTGTGCTATCTGTAACTGGGACAGTTTGGTACGGGGCAATACTGCAATTCTTAGCATTGTTGCTGATAAGCATGATTGAAAGATCAAATTACTGTAGGCATGTTTTTAAAAACGACTAGTACACAGGATTTTTCCTCTGGAATTTTAATTTCTGGCCTCTGTACAAACTGTTGTTGCTTTTGGTGTTATTCTTAGCATCTGGAATTGAAGCTCAGCATTTAGGGCGCTTTCTGTTCATTCACATTTCCTTTCCTTCCTTAGTAAATATTTATGTAATTCTGAACTACAGTATTAGAGATTCTTTCTGACACGAGCACTATTCCTGTTTAGTGGTACTCTAAAGAGCATTCTTGAGCTGTTCCAACCTGGAACTTCCATTGCCATCTCAGCGGGCTTTGAGAGCAGCCTTGGGGGTGCCAGGTTGTCTAAGTCTCTGCTCAGGGACACCTCCAGGGTTTACTGGGGAGGGTGCAGAGTGGAGGTTGTGTGTTAAGAGCAACCCTCTCTTCCTACCAGGGAATTTTGTGTCCAAAAATATGTCCAGGAGTTGAGAACAGAGCAGTCTGGTCCCTTTTGGGTGCAAACATTAGGAGAAAATTACTTCTACCTGTAGCAGGTCCTCGCTGAGCACAGACACCTGATCGAGGTCTCTGTTTTGCCTGCTCAAGCCATGCACATACCCCATTATGACCATGGAAGGTCTTGATGTCTGCCAAAGACCATAATGTACCTTTATTCCAACAGTGAAGTCAATGGCCAGTTGGCTGGAGATCCCCTTAGATGAGCCAGAGTATGCTGGGTGGTGGCAGCACCAAGCATGGAGTTTTGAAAGAGATATTGGTCTCCATCCCTGCTGTCCTCAGCAAGACACCTGCCTCCTCACCCAGCGTGCATGCTCTTTAATACGTAGTGGGCATTAAAAACATTTGGAGCTGGCTGAAAGAGAAGAGAAAAACCGAGTTTCTTGTTCTTACTCTTGCAGGCACAGACAGTAATGGAGGGAACCAAGATTAGGTCCTAGAAAAGAGAAATAGGCAACCGTTGAGTTGAAAGTGATGAAAGATGCCGACCTCTTTTCCTCTGCTCCACGATTCAGCTCAAAATTGCCTGTCTTTGTCTTGCTTCAGCTTGAGACATTTGCTTACATCTCTGACATTGGTTGTGGCTGCCACCTCATTTTCTTTCTTGGGCAATGGTTCTGCCTCTTTTGGGAACTAAAATATCCTCTTTTGGAGCAAACCAATTCCAGAAAAAATCTTGGGGGGTGTGTGTGTGGAAGGACAAGTAGTTTTTCATTGTCCGTGGCCACAATTTTTCTCTGAGTTACGGCAATTTCTAGTCCTTTTCCGTCCTTGTTCTCAGGGACTCCAGCTCTTACCTTAAGCCACCAGAGACAAGGAGGAGCATGGTGTTTTGCCCCAGGTTCTTTCTTCAAAGCCCCCAGATGTTGTGAGAGGCTGCTGGGAACTTGCATATTCTCTTCTGCTCTTCTCTAATCTTCACAGCAGTCCCCAAACCCCTTTGGTGTCTTCTGTTCCGTGCTTGCTTTACACTTTTCCTTTCCATGGGTTTCCTATCACAGCCCATTTCCCAGCTGGCTCTCTTTTCCCTCTGCTCTTACCTGGACAGCCCAAGCCCACAGCCAATGCAAATGTGAATCAGGCTTGTAAATCATTGTTTGTGTAAGTGTTAAGATTAAAAAAAAAATACTATTTTTACTTGCCTCCTGTTTCTTTTAACTTTTGATATATAGTTCTGTCCAAGAAATTGTGAGAGTTGTAAACTCACTTTTTTTACTTTTTTTTTTTTTGTCTCAGAAAACCAAGCTGCTAATTTAATTTCATGGCTCTAAACTGAAGCTTTATGAAAAGCACCAAATAATTTTAGGCCTGCCTTTCACATTATTGTGTTTTACAGCACAGCTCTCTGTGCTGAGAATAAGTGTTTCTTTTCCCTTTGCTAGTCTCACTGTTGAGCCTGCGACTATCAGCTCTGAGATTCTTTAATTTGTAGGCAAAAATAGATACTGGTCAAAGTGCGGATTTTAAGTCACTGGGTTATGTTTACTTTACTTGGCACAAGCACTATGTATGGATACTCGAGCTGGCTTTAAATGTGCCTGTATATCTGTATGGCACAGCATGTAAAGATACTTACTTCTGCCCTGGGAAGAGTAGAGGTCTGTTAGTTCAGTGATTCACCACTGTTAATTAATTTGATTGCCAGGTTTGTTAGACCCAGACTAGTTATCTTTGCAGAACATTATTCTGTCTCGGATAGATGTGCACTTGAAAGCCCAGCTCAACTTTTCATGCAGAGCTTCTGTGTTAGACCTGAAAATCGCTGCAGTGCCCATCTTTGCAGCTCTTTTTGTCTTTCTTCAGTATTTTATTTCTGTAGATGTGAGAACTTTACCTTCTGCAGTTCTTCTTCCCTGGTACAGCATTCCTGAAAGAAGATACTATCTTCTTTCAAACATCCACTGAAAATGTATGTTTTTCTCCTGCTTGCTTACACCCCTCAGCTATTCTTTTGCTCTGCTATTATCTATGAACCCTACTCATGTTATTAAATTCTATGTTGAAATTGAGCTCTAATGAGAAACAGTACGGAAAGAAGAAGATATATTTTAATGTAACAAAGGTATAAATTGTGTGTGTTTGTTCTACTCTGGCGTTTTGGCTACAGTGAGATGGAGAGAAAGCTCCCACGTTCCAACGCCTAAAGGCAGGGAAAGAGTCCCAAAACCAAAGAGATACTACCTGTTTTAAACTGCATCAAATTTTATTCAACAGGAACTTAGAAGTAAACCTGTGAAATTGATTTTACAGTGAGAGTAAAAAGAAATTTGCTTTAATTTATTATGCCCTGATTTATTGGGTCAAGAAGTAAATAGGATTTAAACAAAACCAAAAAAACCAAAATATGCCTAATGGAGCAATTTTTTTTTTCCCCCTTGTTGTGGATTTGTTTCCTGTTAAGAGCCTTCTATCCCTGTAAAAGAGTAAATACTAGACTCTGATCCATTGTTGCCCAGGTTCTTTGTTTCTTAGAGACAAAATATTTCCCGAACAGATAAGAGAAACAAGTTTGATTGACAGCTCTTAGCAGAGTCTCATCAGCTGCCGCGCTGACAGCCTGGTGATGCGCGCGGTGCTGATGTGGTAGGGACTGACAGCTGATTGACAGCCCAAGACTGTGGAGACAGGAAAGATGAAGCATGCTCAGTAAGAATAATGTGCAGTGTTTATGCAGCACTGCAGAGAATGGGAGCTGGAAAGTTAACTCTTTCAGAGCAAAGTGAGCGCAGAATGGATGCAGTTGCCACTGTACAAAAAAAAAAAAAAAAATTAGAGCTCTATTCACTAAATGCTTTCTGTTCACGGAGGACCTGTAATACACTGTGAGGAAGCAAAAGCATGAGGTTCACATTTGTAGCTGTAAAAAAATTTCATGTGTGGTAGGTATGATGGAGTCCTCAAAATGGATTTATTTAAGCCTATAGGTGTAGAATGTATTGAGAATTTCAGGTTCTTTTTATGGGTTTCCATCACCCAATTTTATATGACAATTGCATAATGTTACACAGCAGAAATTTCAGAAGTAACCAGTTGAGCTCTTTTGCTCTGTGTATCCCTAGAAGAATATAGTGATTCCAGTTTTATTGTTACTCTCAATCTGTAGCTGATAATTGAATATGCATTTTGTGTTATAATTGCTACTGCAGTTTGCGTTTGCAATGTACAATATAACTATACCGTGCTTTGCATTTTATGCATTTATTGTTCATCTTCTCTATTTGTTGCATGAACCCTACTTGATTTTTCTTCATTTCTTGATTTTTTGATAACTGGAATATTAGAGGTAGAGTTTTCTGGGCAATAGTTTCAGACTACAGTGAACTTTGGGCCAAAATCGTCAGCTTTAAAGTGCTTATTGAAGTTTCTCTGTGTGCCTTTAGAATATATTACATAGGTGTATCTCAGACTTTACTACAAATTATTTAGTAAATACACAGTGAGTGAACCACAACAGATTCATTCTACCTTAGTCCCTGTTTATAACCTGTGTGATACTGGTAATAACTGTGTGATACTTTACAGTCCTTTGTTGGATAACTTCTGCAGGGGTTAATGGTGGAAAGCTACGTCTAGTGGGCACTTCTTACAAGCAGGGAACATAGTCTGGGAATAAACCGGCAAAGTGCGCCACACGTTACCTACTTGCTTAACTATTGTCAAAAAAAGATGGTTTAGAGGGGCTAGCATGCTACATTATCACTCCAGGTTTCTATAAAACTGTCGTCTGGCTTCTCTCACATAACTCTTACAGAGAAAATCAAATTTGCCAAGAGAAACAGATTGTAGTATTTCCAGGAACATGCTCTGAATTTTTCCTTTTATTTTTTTTCCCAGAGAAATCCCAGTCATTAAACATGATTTGAGCACTGAGGTACAACAGTAAATTGGCCTAGCTTAGTTAGGGAGACAGGGTATTCTGTGCGACTGCCTGGTCTGTCTTTATATACCACTCTTCTCGTGTTGTTTTCTTCATAGCTTCTTGGTAATACTTTTGAGTTTAATTTCAGAACAGAGATGAAAATTTCTTTAAAATCAGGTCTAGTAGATCCACAGGTGCATGTGGATAACCACTAGCACTTCCATGCCCCAGTTAGTGATCTCTAATTGATGATTACTTCTTAAAATTGGTGTTTTAAGGAGTTCTCAATCCATTTTACATATGCTCTATTAAAAGTGTATATTAATGATTTTTATTAAGAATATAAGCAATGCCCTAGCAAGTCAAAGGCATTACAGGTGGCTAAGTGTATTACACCTATGCACTTATCTTTATCACCCAAACTTCTGTAAGCTCATCAAAGAATAAAAAGAGATTTGTTTGACAAGAACTATTTTACATAAACCTATGTTGACTGGCATTAATTACATCCCTTTCACTTCAGTCTCTGTCGGTTGAATTCTGTATCATTTTTTTCACTGTTTTGTCTGGACTGGTATCAAGCAACTGTATTATGTTATAGTTACCTGACTGTATAGTGTCCCTTCTTAAATATCAGCACAAAGGTACCGAGTTTTTTTAATTCCCTTGGTAGTTCTTTTTTTTTAATTACTATTTTATAACACCAGAGAGAAATGTGCAAAAAACCCTCTTAGAACTGCTAATTTTAAAACATTTACTCCTAATAGACACTATTTAAGATCATTCTTACCTGCTGATGGACTAGGAAGCACTTTTCATCTCAAGATCAACATTCTTTCCAAAAGTAGAACAAAAAAGCTTTTGATATATTGATGTTAACAAATTTCCTGTTTCCAAATTAAATTAAGTTTTGAATAAAATTCAAGGTCTTTCTTATTTTCTCTAGCCTACACAGTCACGGATTTTTCACTGCCACCTTCAGCATCTTGTTTGAATATTTTGTGTTTCCTAATGTGTTTTTACAGAATGTTTTCACCTTTTTTCTCTTTCCTTTTATATTCTAGGTTCATCTTGGTTATCAGAGTTTTTTCCTTCTGATTATTGCCTTCCTTTTTCTACTAGTGTTTTTGCCAAAGTTGTTTTCTTTCTTGTGGTATAGTTGTAGCTTTTGGATATCTTATCAAGTCTTTTCAACAGGTTCTTAATTTTCATGGATAGTTTTTACCCATATTTTGTCCCAGTCAGTTGAGCTTTTGTCAATCCACTATTTTGAAGCACCAGCTGTATCTCTCCTATTGATTGGGATTGCCTTTTCTTTGTCTGTACTGAATGCTTATTTTGGATGGCATTTGTACAGAAACATGTGGTATGATTGGAGAGTGTCCAGAGGAAAGGAAAAGTTTTGAAAATAAGTCTTACTATGAAAAATGAAAAAAATATGAGTTGGTCGGTCTACAGAAATAAAAACATGGGAAAAAGGAGAGGGGAAAATGGGACATAGTAACAAGCATATTAAGGAAAGGCATGTGGTCTGTTTCTGTATCTGTGATGAGCAGGAGAAGAGGTGCTGGACTTAAATTGCATAAAAATAGCAGATTGAGGGGTTAGTTCCTACCGATACGAAAAATGAGGTGCTGGAACAGGTTCCCTGGGGAAGCCATGGAGCCTCCGCCATCCAAGGGGCTGTGTCTTACCCACATCTCTAATTCCCTGGAGTCACTGGTTCCAAAGGAAGTGCCAGCTTTCAGCCCTCTTCTCGGTTCAGTCTCAGCCATCATAACAAGTTCCAGAATTATTTTCTCATCTTAGGTGCTAAACTTTTTGTGATTAAAAACATCCTGCTATTTCTCATTTTTAACAAAATGAATAATGTTCTTCTAATACTGCTGGCTATGCAAGACTTCCCACACGAATCTTCCACCAATTTCCTTCAGAACATGCATTTTTCTTTTTCTCCATACTACTGGCAGGTGCTGAAGGAATTATTCCTTCTAGTTCCTGATTTGCGACTAGTAGATATGAATTAGACCTTCACCTCTGCCTGCTGCAGGCTTGTTAGTTAGCATAATATTCCTGTGCTTCTGAGCTATCGATACCTTTAAAATACAAAAGGGCTTATTTACTGTGAAGTGCCACCTATATGCAACATCTGTGTGCATACATGTATGTATACATGCAACCCCAGTTAGGAGCTCCACCATGGGAAGGTTTATGATGAAAACTGTCCTATCAACCTCTTTTTCAAATATTTTACAAATAAATACAAGATTTCAGACATCTTACAAATGGGTATTTCATTCTTCTGCTTGTTACTAAGCATGTTATACAAGTCAGTGTCGGAGACCCTATGACTGTAAAGTGGCACCTGGAAAAGGACTACTAAACTCCTAATGTGAGTGTTGCACAATTATATATAGCCTGTAATTGCAATGGCACACCAAAATCCCTGTCATTCAGATTGATTCTGCTGTTGTATAAACAGATTAAGCGATAAGCCCTCTTTGGGAGAAATCATAATATAATAGGACATGGTGCGTTACAGGAGTCTAGGGTCCATTCAGACAGCAGGAAGAATAAAGGCAAAATTAACATGAGAGAATCCCAGTGATTTATGGGCTTTTCCCCTGCCCAATACAAATAATCCCTTTGTTGTGGTTGGCTTGTGTTCACCCATTTGGTCCAAATTATGTAGTGTTCAGTTCTTTCTCTCTGTTGGAGACAATGTTAATAAAATGCTGGAAATCCATGCAAAATAATGGAAATCAATCGCATTTTACACCAAAATACTAAAGAATTTCTCACTATCACAAACTCAGGGTAAACGATATCTTTCTTTGCGTAGTGAGACGGCAGTTGTGAAGAACTGGTCAGTACTTTCTCTGTTTTGTGAATAACTGGCAGGTAGATCAGTATTTGGCTTCAAATGGCATCAGTATATTAAATCTAGATTGTTAAGGTTTTTTTTTTTAAATTTAAGATATAAAAATGTTGCTATGCTAAGGTATTTGAAAATGTTTTTTATATGAAATTGAAAATACTTGGTTGTTACTACTTCAACTTTTAAAATTATCAGGTGATTTTTAAGATGGCAAGTTAATACATGTTATGGTCTTGCAGAAAAATGTTCTAACATACTTACATATTTCCTGTAAGAAACAGGACTTAGTCTGAATATTCATCCAAATCTAGAATTACATGTATCTTTCCCTTACTAGTTTTTCTTCTGCATTTTTCGTTTTCTTTCTTTTCTTTTATTACGCTTACATTGTTTCATTTTCAGAAGTGACACAGCCCACTCTGTGGATGACCTAAGCAATACCATAAAAACCTAGAAACTTTGTGGCAGAGCATATTTTCGTGTTGTCATCTCATTGCTAGACCAAAGAGAGACATTTAACTAAGTATAGTAGTTTTACCCACAACCAGTATAAACTATAACGCTTTGGAGCATACCTACTGCCTGAAGGTATTGGAAACAAAGTTCCTTTTATAGAGCACTGAGTAACTAAAGAGTGGATCATCAGACTTTTTTCTTCCCTTTTTGAATCCTCAGGTGTAGGTGAATCAGAATATCAGTCCTAATGGGTCTGGAAGCTTTATGTATGTTATGATAACTTTGCAATAATTTGAAAATTCTCTATTGTGCGTATACAGTTAACACTGCAGGTATGTGGTGTTGCAGACCTCACAGCTCTAGAACAGTGGCAGGGCAAGGCTTGTAGGTGCAGATGATCTTTTTAAAGTTCAGATAAAAAATTTGCTGCAAAACAGGATCTCTACCCGCAAAATTTAGTCTCGCGGGCATGTATGCACACACAAATAGAACACAGTCAAATATGAAAACGTGCATCTGAATATACTATTGGCTTTGTTACACAAATGTTACACAAATTAAACAAAATGGCATGTTTGTGTTTACTGTACAAATAAAACTTTAATAAAACTTTTACATAGTATTTCAATGATGCAGTAGTGCTGTTCCACACGATGCACCTTATTTTTAGGCACTAGCTATTTACTGTAGTGCAATATTTTTAAATGGCTTAGGAGAATACAATATGCAACATCACCAAAAAAAATTATGGAATCTTTATAGAAATACATTTTAACTGGGTCAGCTGCAGCACCATGATTAGTAGAAATTGAGCCAGAAGCTGACTCTGGACACTGAGATACTGTCCCCAATTCCATATTGGAAGTTTCCTTGAATTAATGTAGTCATGATTTTTTTTTAAAGTCTGCTGTGTATGAGAAGGCTGAGATATTATACAGTGGCTATCGTTCTTTATCATATTGAATTCTGCACTCCAAATTATATTACCTTTAAAATGTTGCTGACATTTTGCTGTTCCACTATTCTGATCCACACAGGTTTTATACCATAGTATTTTAAGTTCATTCTGGTGCATATGGCAGTGTAAGCAGTAGCTTGCATTTCTTGTTTCTTTTCTCCTTATTTTCTCAGAGAAATGGGTTCTTGTGGAGTATTTTTTTAGGATTTTTCAAGACAAATGCAGCCAATATATAGGTACTATTAAAAGTTTACTCCAGAGAGGACTGTTTATAGGAATACGTATTGGATTTGGAACAGAATGATTGAGATTTGTGATATTCCTTTGGTTTTGTGGAGTTCAAACTACTCTTCTACTGAACTGTCGGTAATGTCGTGTCTCCTTAAGGACATTATTCAGTGCCCAGCTCTGCCTGCACGGAAGGAAGTGCTTATCCAGGTTCACTAGTCCAGGGTTGCTCTTTTTTGAAGGATCTTAGCTCCAAGTCATTGAAAGTGAGTGTTGGTACCCCGATTTTATACTGTATGAGAAAGCTAAGGAGTACCGGTTAGCTCTGATGCACTAAAGGTGGTCTGGGCTGCTGAGGAGATAATGCTACAGCACGTGGACTTACCTGCAACCTTGTGGTTTCACTGTGTAGGTCTGTTTCATTACTGTCACCCAGACAAGACACATGGGTCATCATTCACTGGTTGAGAAAAGTTTATTGCTCACGGGCGCTATCACATGCAGCTTAGCATTGGACAGGAGTCCAGGTGATGACTCTTCCATACCTCTATGCCAGAATGAAGTGCTGCTTCTAAGTGTTCCTTCAGCCAAAGGGGCTGTACCTTGACTATGGTGTCTCAGAAGGGCTATTCCTTCATTATCAGTGTTGCCTTTTTCATACCATTCAGCTTGAAACAGCTGATTTTCTTAGAAAGTCTTAGAAGGTCTTAGAAGTTTACCTTTTTGGACATAGTGGATGAATGTGTGCAGAGAAGCACCAGTGGACAGCTGTCTGTTCAGCAGCAGCTTTTGAGACACCACCAGCTGGGGAGTTCACTGGGTGCCTGAAAGTAGATGTTGACCATTTTGTTGTATCTTTTAAAAATCCATTACTGCTCCCATCTCCATTTGGCTATGGAAAAGGCTTTTATATACAATTTTATCTAGTCCAGAATTATTAGAATACTGTGTAATTCAATTTTATTTTTGTCTTTAATGTCTGGACCTGAATTAATAGGGCATTACTTTTCATCCTGATATCAATCTTGTTCCTTTCATTCAGACCCAAATTCCTTTGTAGTACATGATTTAATTCACTAAAATGAGGTAAAATGAAACCCTAGTCCAGGGAGCATTAAACTAACATATTTTTGGTGGCACGTGATACCAGCAGCTTGCTGTATAACTGTTTGTGTTTCCCTCACCTCTTTTAGTTGCTCAGAGACTAAAACTTTTTTCACTCTGAAGAACCGATATTATCTGTATTTGTTCCTCCTCTGCACCCCCCTCCACCCTTTCAGACTTAAGGAAAATCAGTTCATCCATTATTAAATGAGATTAGAGAAATTAAAAACATACTTTTCTTTTATAAAATCAAATCAGATTTTTTTTTTGAGGAGTCCTGAACTCAAACTAGGTTGGTATTCCCTAACTGAGGATCAGTGCTTTCTTTTGTGGCAAATTAGCTTTGATTTGACAGCTATTTTTGTTTCAAGATTGTATGCACACCAGCTTTTCTGCTGAGGCTTGGCTCTTAGGGACAGTTGCACATGCATGGCTGGCTATGCATCAAATTCTGTAATCCAGAGGGATCCTCCAGGTCATGGTTATTTAAAAAAAAAATGTAAAAAAAATCCAGGCAAAGAAATGTTGAACCAGAACGTGGCCTTGCACCGAGAAAATATTTATCAAGTTGGAAAACAAAGGAGTATCTGGCCTTTCCAGACTGTTCTCTTTAATATCCTGCTTCTTTTCATCATGCATGCACAACTAAATTGATTGAACTGGTGACTAGTTTTAGAATGAAAATGAAATAGAGGATATCTATACTGAGAGAAGGGTTTAACTTAGCTCAGTAAAATGTGCACAACCTGTAATGTGAATTCGTGTACTACTGCAGAGAGCTAGGGAGAAGGTGCTTGAGTAAATAGAAAGGAAAAGTCTGGACAACACATTCCAACCTGGTGATCCAGCATCCCCAACCACTTTAGAAAGGTAGAGTTTGTACTTTTAGCACTCTCAGGGGCAGCTTGTTGATTTAAGGTCATAATCTGTTGTGGTAGTAGCTGGAGGCTACATCGACATTATTAAGCCATGCAGTGCAGTAGGAGAAGATCCGGAGAGCAAAACAGCTCATGTGGAGGACATGAGGTCCACAGGGCACCTGTTTTGCAGAGGTTTACTTGGGACTAGTCTGGTGAACTAAACGCCTGTTAATGGCTGGTGTGCATTAGATGCATTCCTGGAGTCCATCTGATTCCTCTTGTGTGAAGGGAATCCAGTTTGTGAGCTTGGAGACCTCTCCACAGTCCAGATCAAAGCAGGATGATTTGGCCACTGGCTTCAGAAAAGCGGTCCTTAACTGAGCTAAAAAGTGAGTGTGAATTTAGCTCCAGAGAAGGAACCCCTTTGTGATAAGGCATTCATTCGGCATCCTGCTAGGTGCCATGTCTGGCATCCTGGATAAAAAAGGTGGTTTAATTTTACTTCTGAAATAATTTATAGCATAGAGGGAATAGCCCTCTGCTCTTCTCCTGTGTTTCCAAAAAAAGCATGTTAGTCCTGGAAGAGTCTGTTCTACATACCCAGCACTGATCACGTTTCTATGATAATGCTTTTCTCTGGTTTGATGGCAATTCATCTTCCCCAAACACCTGCTTAATTTTTTTTCTTCTTTAGATGTGGAGAAGGTAGACTATGCAGCACATCGCCTCCCACCCTTTTCACCTGTTTTAGTCTTTGTGAGGTTTGCAACCTTGCTCTTCAGCTGTGTCTCTGCCCTTCTGGTGCTCCTCACCTCCCTCAGGTGAAGCTGGTAGCCAGGCTCTGCAGTAGCTCGTTTTTTCTGCTCCAGACCCAGGTACTTCCCTCATGTTGGGTCAAGCAATTAGCCCCAGCTGACTGTCCTGGAGGGCTGAATGGAAATCTCATTGCTCAGGGAATGGGGTCATGTGTGGTTTTGGCACACTTTGAAAGCCAGTCTTTCTTCCCAAAATGTTTTCTTCTGAAGCTTCTTTTCCCCCACCAATTCTCTTTAATAATAACAAAGATAAAAGATCTATTTAGAATCTAACGGTGTGATTCAACAGCATAGAGCTCAGATATAGTAAATATAATGTTAGCTGTTCCTTGCAATAACTTTTTCAAAAGAAAGTAACCAATATGTCAGTAGAAATATTGTGGACTGTCATGACTTCAAATTAGCATTAATATACATTGATTGTAGAAAGGTGCACACATATATCTAGATTGTAGTAAATTTTTATACTTTCAAATTCATTTGTGCAAATGTCTGTGATCATGTAATTACAGTCTGCATTATTGCAATACAGATGCACAGGGAAGCAGGATTAAGATTGTGCTGTCAGCTTCAATTTGAACACCCCCTGGCATCTGAACATGCTGCAATGCAACATTAGCTTTGGGTGAAGCTTTTGCTGCAGCTGCTAGAATTAGGATCAATGTCTGCTTCTCCTTGGCAAGTCACTGCTATGCTAAATGCAGGTATGTGGACCTGGTCATTCTGATCAGTGTATTGGTCTCCCACAACACACAAAAAAAGTATGTTGTGGAGTACGTTACACTGGAAAAGGCTGCCCGGAGAACTTGTGGATGCCCCGTACCCTGGAAGTGTTCAAGGCCAGGATGGATGGGGCTTTGAGAACCTGGTCTAGTGGGAGGTGTCCTTGCCCATGGCAGAGGGGTTGGAACTCAATGATCTTTAAGGTGCCTTCCAACCCAAACCCTTTTACAATTCTATGATTCTATGAAAGGAGGAGAAAGTCAGGATTTTTTTTTTGCTTTTTTGTACAATGTATCATGAGGTAGTCATTCAGTTCTGTTTAAGTTGAATGATTGTTTAAAGACATTTTAGTATCTACTGAAAGTGCTAGTTGATATAGAGAGACAATAAACAAAAAATATTATTTACAGAGAGCATGTTAAAGCCATTTTTAAGCAAGGGTTTAATGAGATAATATTGGCATGGGAGAATTTTCTGGCTTGCACATCTTTCTAATTGAGTATTCCATTTCTGTCACTTCTTTTTTAAAGTAAGGGTTATTGCAATTGCACAGCATTTATAATTTGTCCTTATGAAACTGATACATCTACTCACCAGACCGTGACACATTTCTCTAGACCTGTTGATAAGATCTAAACTATACTACTTCTGTGTGCTTTGAATTTGGAAGCAAAAGTCAGCAGGATTGAAAGGGACAACCGTGAGTCCTTTACCATGAAATTTTGAAACGGTTCTAATATTAGAGAAAAGAGCTGGGAGCTGGGATCAGACAGCTGTGTTACGATAGTATGTACAACTTTTCATGTACATATTACCATCTGATTTTCTTTCTCACCGAAGAACATTATAGATTTTCTTTTTTTTTTTGCAAGCTTTTCAAGTGCTTATGTCTTTCGCTTTTCCTTCTTTATACGATCGTAGTTATACTCTGATTTTTGTCACTATTTTACTTTATGAAAGGTGGTATTTGACATCTCTAGCTAGTTTAGTTATTAAGGCAGGAAGCAACAAGAAAATAATGTCCTAATATACTCGTTATATGCAAGTCAACAGTGCTTAGGCAAAGCAGTGCTTTTAGTTCATGCTTATGCCTTACCTACGCAGTGATGAGGCAAAGGGCCAAAGATCAAAAATTATCAGAGGCAGAGAACGCTTATAATAATTTTTACATGTGTTCATGTAAACTTCTCATTAATATATCCATAACTGCCATTATATACAGCCTTTTGAGGAAAAGTCAAGTCACTATTAAAAACATTGTGCTATGTATTTAGAGTCTCACCGTCGTTTTTGAAATTTATTCATGAAACTTAAACTTTTTGTTTTTCATAAGATGATTATTAGTGTTCCCAGATTTCTAGCCCCACTGACTTGGTAAAATGTGGTGCTTATATAGCCTTCCTATTTGAAAAGCAGCCTAGGAAAGATAACATTTGATTGATATGAGTAAACCTACTATTTCAGACAAAATAGCTGAACATATTTTATGCAAGAATATTAAAACGCATCGTTCGTCTAAAACAAAGATAGGCCAAAACATCAGTAATTTTAAGACTCTTTATGCAGGTTCACAGCAGTACAGCAGTTCTCTTTCATTTGATAATTACGTTGTTAAGCTAGTGTCCAGCTAGCGCTGTATCTTTTAAAGAAAAATAATCTTCTCATTAATTCATGGCAGACTCCAGCACTCCTCATCAAAATATTATTCTGGAAATTTAACTGAGTTTTAGATTTTCTGGACTGCAATAAACAGCTCCTTCTTAGATTCCTGCTGGACCATTTGCCACTCTCTTTTTCCATTTCTTATCTCTACTATTAGACTTCAAATTATGCCATACTTAGTTTCCTGTGTTTGGATGAGTTCTGCCCAGCGCTACATAAATGGCAAGAACTCCCTGTCTCAGTACAAACCAGAGTATGTGATTATTTTTTTTTGCCAGTCCATTTCCCCTGTAACTTCATTAAAATTTAAAAAAGAGCAATATATACCCCCTTTTTAACTCATCACATATTTTTCAACCTAGAGAAGACGTGGTTCATTTTGCAGGGATAGCAGATAGATAACACAGGAATTCTTTAACAAAACCTGTAAAAGTTTCCTTGGGTGATATGAGAGTGGCTACAAATCCTCAAAGGGAAGTTTCTTCCTTTCTTTGATATTTCAAATGTAGCTCAAACTTGTTTGGTGGGATTGCTGAGAGCTGTTGACAGACTTAGATCAGTGGAAACCTTTCTTAAAAGTTGCATTTTCTTCTTTTTCTTCCTCCAGAAGAAATCTAACTTCCTGTTTCACATCTTAGATGCCTTGTGCTCACTGAGAATAGCAACAATCAGGTTTATGCTGTTGCTGAACTAGCTTAAATATAGACATCTACAAAGACAGCAATAATGAATCTCAGCTAATATCCTGTTTATTCTTACAGAGCTTTTGTATAGATTCCTTTGCTGTCACTGAAGATGCTTTTATGATTTCTGTAATGTATTTCTCTTTCAAAACAGCAGAGAAGCTTTCATCTGTCTACCATCATTACTATTTACAATTGCAGTGGCACTAAAGATGATCTTCCTCAAGTTTCCAATCCACAGTATTTTCTCAGGCGCTTCAAAACTGCCAGAAGTTATTTCAGGGATAATACATTTAATATAGACTATTAAATCTGATGCCTTAAATTCCTCAAGACATGTCAGGAGTGACTCAAGCTCTTATTTGTTTTCCCACAGACCACATGAGAGCATCCTTTTATTTGAAATCAACCCAATTTTATCCATTGCCAAAAGTGCAATGAAAATTAGTTCAGGATGACTGAAAGGTCATAAGATGCTTTGCTAAAGGTATATCTCATCAGAGTCCTCCACCCAGTGCTCTAGACACACTGCAGAGTAGGAAAGTCCAATTTTCTACTTGAAGAAAAAAAAAAAAAAGGCTTGAGGGGGTTGGGTAGTGATGTTTCAAAGTCCTCCTTTGCTTTTACTTAACATGACATCTTAAGTAGTCAGTTCTTTTTTGACTTTTTATGGCAGTTGAGTGCCCAGTTCCTTCATACGCTTTCACATCCTGACCTTGTGCCTAATCTGAGAACATGAAAGTGGGAGAGGGCAGGAAGGGGCTCTGGCCTATTGGACCCCCCCTGTGAAGGACTCATTACTTTTATGAGCTCCTAAGCTGTCAGTGCATAGTACCATGCTACCTGACATCCCGAAGTGCCTCTCTGCAGCCTCTGGGTTGACTGTAATTCCCATGTGGATGGAAGCTGAATTGGCTCTAGAACGGCTCTCTGCCTCTTGTTAGGAAGAGCCAGCTGTTTTTTCTGTTTGGGAACATTTATAGGCATGTGTTGAGCCTGCCTTCCTCTCACCATGCACTTGTATGCTTATAGTTCCAAGGATCCCTGAAATGCTTTGGGAATACCACTTTACTGATTCATCCCACCCAACTGAGCTATCTGTTGGAAGGTATCTGGATTTGTCTGGTTTGGAGATTTTTTTTCCAATTTTGGTCAAAGTAAGAAAACTCCTGCAAGATTAATTCCAGAACTTCCTTCCCTGTTCAAATAGCAATGCATTGTTATGTGAAATTTTACTGAAGACCACCTGCCTTTCATTTAAAGTTTGGTTAGACTGTGCTATTTCTTTTAATTTTTGTGGGACATAGGCATTAATCAGTGTTATGTCTCTGTAGGCAGAAAAGTGTCTTTTGGAATTAGAAGGATGCCACACTTTAGAATCACAGAATGATATGGGGTTGGAAGGGATCTCTGGAGATCATCTAGTCCAACCCCCCTGCCAAAGCAGGTCCACCCAGAGCAGGTCCAGGCAGGTTTTGAATGTCTCCAGAGATGGAGACTCCACCACCTCCCTGGGCAGCCTGTTCCAGTGCTCTGCCACCCCCAAAGTAAAGAAGTTGTTCCTCATGTTTACATGGAGCTTCCTATGTTCAAGTTTGTGCCTGTGATCCTGTCACTGGGCACCACTGAAAAAGACTTTCCCTGTCCTTCTGATGCCCACCCTTTAAGTATTTATAAGCATTGATCAGTTGCCCCCTCAGTCTTCTCTTCTCCAGACTAAAGAGACCCAAGTCCCTCAGCCTTTCCTCGTAAAGTGAGGAAGTGTTGTGGTCTACAAATTTGACACAGGAACAGTTTTCCTATTCTTGTTTCTGCAATATTTGGACATCTAAGCTCCTCCAAGCTCCCTATTACCTGCCACTTCACTCTCTCCTCTCCAGCATGTGAAAACAGTCAGTGGGGGCCTTTCCAAAGGAGCAAATTCTTCTTCTAGCTGGAGATAGAAGGTCGCTGATAGGACTAGGTAGGAAAATGGGACCTGAGACCCTGAGGGGCACTTGGTGTGGGGGAGAATGAAGGATTTTGTAAGATTTTGCAATGTCTGCCAGTGGGGTAAACACTGGAGAAGGAGGTAGAAGAATAGCAGATCACAAATATTTATTTTTGTGTGTTCATTTCTAAGAGGCTCAGTATTTGTCTTCTCGCAGATGTTCAGTGAAACCTAGCACCTGAAAAACACAGTGATTCTCCCCAGACTGTTGTGGTTCTATTTAAGTAAACATCATGATGGATTTTTTTTCTTAATATCATTTTTGAGTGTTCTGAGGTCTCATCTCTTGTGAAAGACAACACAGTGAGCTGGATAAGTAGTATTCTAAAACCTCTTAAAATAATGAGTCCAAGTTTAATTGTCTTACTCTACTAATATCTATATATATATGGTGGGAATTAAAAACAAATCCTCTGAGTTATAAGTCCCAAACTTTCACTACAAAATCACATGTTTTCTTTGGACGACTCTTTCTGAAGCTTTGGACAAGATGCTGTCTAATTAGAAATTTATTTCTTTAGTTAACCTCTTCTTTTACTATTATTTCTTTCACTTATTTTTCTGCTATTGCCACCTCTGCCACATTTTGCGTCATTTTGGAGAGAAGGCACTGAAGTAGCATGGAAACTGCTGTTTTCTCAGGATCTGGAAAATTGCCAAATACCGTGCCAGGTTGCTTATCATTCTAAGAGATGCAATCTGATTTTAAGATCATAGTCAACGAGGTCTGGCTATGTAACCAAAAATTTGAAAGCCTGCATTATCTAAACTGGACCTCTTGTGAGTTGTATATCACCATAAAATGCAAAGCAGATATTTTTCTTTTGCTGCAAGTGTTGTTTGAGAAGAATTCATGGAACTTGCACAGGAAAAAATCTCTCTTTCACGTTGGCTTCATTAATCCTCCATTTTCCACAGCAAAATACAAATTAATTTTATGTAGCAGAGAGCTAAAAATCAAAGGTAATAAAACCTTTCAGGTTACTTCTAATCTTCTACAGTGTGTCTGACTGCATCACATTATTGATGGAGAAAAGATAGTTTCCATTTCAGCGCACAGTCTTTTCCAGTTTTTTTATCATATAACCTCCTGTTTTTTATGAGGAAAATTACCATGCTCTCATTTATTTTGTCTCTGCCGCTTTTTATCATCCCAGAAGTGAAAAATTCTGTACCCAGCAATTCCTGTCCAGTAGGTGTTCTGAGAATTCTTTTACATACTTTTTCAGTGAGATTTTTCTTCTTTAATTCATAACCAAAAGCTACTGTAGACAATGCTGTGCAAGCAATGTATTGTATGTGCTAAATAAAGCTGCTGCCTTCTGCTATGATTTGTGACTGAAATTACACCTCAACAAGTGGAGAAGGTCTAAGGGATGCAGCTAGCAAAGGATCAAAATCTCGTCTACTCAGATTATGACAGTTGATTCAGGTAAGATTTGTTCTGTTGGACAAGTTCAGACGCCTTCTTTGATTGCCTCTCCTAGACACAGCCACATGTGGGAGATGGGTGTTTGACAGCTCAAACTGCCTTTCCACGTGCACAGGTTCTGGGAGCTTGCAGGCTCATCAGAGAGTTGTCTTCTGCACAAATCAACTGTGAAGACTTTCTTGTTGACCCTCTTGTGAATGGAGGTCCAACCACATCTTAGATGGAATTAGATGGTGTGAATTTTGGTCATCATGTTTGCAGTAAAGTGTCTTTATATGCAACACCAGTCCTACTTACATTTGTTCTGTTTCTTTTATCTGCATTCATTATTCCTGAGAGAGTTCTTTAGTGTTAGACCGTGATGGTGATGAACGTGGACAACAGGTTTCAATAACAGGGGTCCTGGAATATGTTCTAGAACGTTTATTTAACACCTTAAAAAGTTGACCTTTTTCAGTTTTCAAAATTCCAAGCCACATAATTTTCCACAAAGCCAATGAAAGTTACCTGTGTGGTTGAGACAGAGGAGACAAATGCTGCGTGCATGTGACAAGCCAGTGGGAGGTTAGGTGGCCGATACCACTTGTGCAGTTGAAAATGCAGATCTGAATATCAAGGCACATTTTAAGAGCAAATCTGTGCCACGGAAAAATCTTGTCATGCAAATATCATCATTTTCACCCATTAAGTTTGTAGCATCCAGAATACCTTTGGCCTGTATTTCAAAGTTTCTTATAGGTGAGAAAGCCTCTTGGAGGCAGAAGATAAATGCTGGTGTCTCTCTCCATTATTAAATGCCTGCTAGAAAAGGGCAATGCTTGTTCAGTCACATGGCAGTTGTGCGTTGCATTTGTGAGGCTAAACTGTTAGTGATTCATAGCTGTCCCATTTTGGATAGGAGAGATAACCTGTTAGATCCTTCTGAAAGGCTGAGCCTCTTCCATACCACTTCCTCATTCATATCTTTTGGGGTAGCGGTGACAGTCGGTGCAGACTGCATCATCTTGTCTATGTCTGTCATTTGTCTTGTAACTGTTAGGTATCCATATAAATACATGGCCACGGAAGTATAATTGAATGAATTATACAATAATTTTATTAGCTGACACAAGAATCAACTTCTACACTTTTTCCCCCTAGAGAAATACCATGACATTTGTGTAGATGTGAATTAAAAATGCCATATAGATAGAGCCTGGACTTCTGAACTCTGCTGAAAATGGAATATATATAGCTGTCAAAAACAGTAACAAAAAACTAGGCAGTGAGGAGGCAGATCTGTCATTCAGACTGATTGGGCTTACATACATTCACCACTTTCTGTATCTTGCACTATACAGTATTTGATCGTCCAGACGGCTTTTATCAACTGTTCAACTGACAGAAGTCCATTGAAAATTGGCCTAACGGTGTGCGAATTACCTTGCTGTGGTTCCTCAGGCACCTGAGGGCAGCTGTTAAAGGCTGAATCCGATTCACCTCTCTGCTCCTGTCAGACTAAGCAGGTGTTACTTCTGTTTTTATTTGTTTCATCTGATTATTCATTTAACAGAAATGGCCAAATAAAAAATCCTGACAACTTCTCTTATCTAAAGAGAGGAGAATTTGCTGGAATGCAGTGTTTACTCCTTCCCTAATGTCAGTTTTGTTTCCATTCCTTTAAAATGCATATCCATTTTCTCAAAGTCTGAGTTTAAAATTAAGTTTAGTTTTCTCGAACAGCTAGTTGTCTGTGCTGTTTCCGAAGCAAGCCAGGCTTGAGTCTTTGCTTTATATATTCTCATCTCCATAAAAAGACAAAAGGCATCAGGGGAAATTAAAACAAAAGTTCCTTATGTACAGGAGAAAGTTCTACAGATGTAAATGGCTTCAATCGAGTAGATTTTATTTTGATATTTCGTTATTCCCAAACTTCCGTGGCTACTTCTAGAGTGCTATTCCTGCTGTTTGCCAGCCCTTAAAAATTTACAAAGAGCAAAGACTTTTTGCATGAGTAAATTCATCTCCGTTTCCATGTCCTTTCCTGTATTCAAGATCAGCCGCTGCCTGACGGGGAGCGTGCTGTTAGCTCACCCTGCTCCCTACTATGTAAACTGCTTACTGCCTTCCTGGAAAAGGTGAGGCTCTTAATAGGCAGTTAAATTGATAGAATCTAAGTAGAATAATGCATGTGGTGTGCTACACAAGCTATAATCGTGCAGAACATGAAAAGCACACGGTGTTTGACACAGGAACCACAGCTGTGAGTGCAAGACTCGCTGTGCTCAAGCCCACGTTGAAGCAGCACATTTTTTTCCGTTCTGCAGCAGTTGGAAATCCGTGTATTAAATTAAAGGCTGTATTTCTAGTCCTTATTCTTTTGCGCGTGTGTGTGTATCTGTATACTTTCAAGAGTCTAAAATCATAACTCATATCTGCAGTTTTCTTTATAAAGCAAAATCTTTGGAAAAATTTTTAATGTGGACAACGTGAAGAAGGGTACTTAGATCTCTCCACACTGCTTGAGTTCTAAGTCAAGCTTTCTAGTCTTTGGCTCAAGCCTGTAACAAATCAGGTTGAAACCAGGGAATGCAATGGCTAATAATTTAATCTTTTGAGAGGAAGTTTCATCCTATGGGGAAATGTTCCCATTTAAAAGACTGAATTCTAGGAGGTGGGGCCTGAATCTGATACCGACATCGGTGCTGTCACTCATTGGCTTGAGTCATTGCAAGACTTGTGTGAAATGGGTGTTAGTCCTTTCATGCCTAAATCTAAGCTTGATTGTATAGAATGGATTTAGACATATCATTTGGATATGTCTAAATTAGATAATAAAAATTGCTTTGTTTTCCTGGCATGACTGGCAGACAACTGGAACTGGAGAGCATCTCAATCAATACCCTGAATCCCAAATAAATCCCAGTGCCTGATAGGAGAGCTCAGGCATAAGTTTAGCGTCTGTGACCACTTCTCTTGTTTTGGATTATGCATGGGGTTCTGGGTTATCTACAAAGAAATGGCAAAAGCACCCACGTGCTATCAAACCAGGTACTCTAGTTCATTTTTGTGAGGTCTCTGAATGTGAGTACAAATATTTGTCAGAACTGGTCTTGGCTACTCACTGCTTTTAAACAATTGGACAACCCTTGTACTGCTTCCCTAGGTGCTAAAAATCAATGATAATGCCAGACTACTTCGCTCATTGTTATTTTCGAAAATCCCTAATCAAAACAAGTATAAGTGCTGATGTGTGCTCAGTGGTGGAGTTTTGTGTGTTCCTTGGAAAGATGATATTCCCTGGAGAGAGAGGAAAGGATTAGAAATGATAACCACTTTTTAAATACATCAGCTTGCTCATGTGTGTGGCGTTTTTTATCAGCTTTACAGCAAAAGCTTCATTTGATTTGTGCAGGGATGTGGATAATAAGGAGAGAGGCCAGCGAGCTGATTTTTATAGTCTGTTTGTAGCTTAAACAAAGATCTGGGATTTTGCGGATAAAGACCAACTGAAATACAGCAGATTATGCAGCTTTGGTTTTTTTCGAAGGTTTGTTAATTTTTCCCCCCACACAGCCTGATTTTCATTTGTCCACTCCACACGAAAACAGGGAGTTTTAAAACAGAATCTGTGGCAGAACTTCATCAAATCCCACTCCTTGACCGTGGCTGATTATTTGTATTCAGGAATGTGCCATGCTTAGGCACTGTTGCATTTGTGATAAACAGGGTTTGAACTTAGACCACCGTGATATTAGCAGGCACGCTTCTCGTTGCTAAAATGCCACTGTTCTGGGTAAAATCCTTGAAGTCAAAGAAGAAGTGGAGCGAGCTGCTGCCTTCACTGGAGGGCGAATGTAAGTCGGTGGCGTGGCTCCAGTTTTTCTGTGATACAGAAAGCTTGATGAAAACTGGGCTGCCTTGTCTCCTGTACAGGAGCAGAACCCACAGCCCTGGCAACAGATTTCTCAGGGCAGGCAGAAGTAACATTTTCCCTTTTTTCACTTAATTTCTTGTGAGCATTGTATACTTTATGCTTACAGTAGGATCACTTGAATGCAAAGTGGTTTCTGGATGCTGAGAGCTAAGTGAGAATTGCTGTTAAAAGTCCAGGGCTGCGGCTCCTGCACAGACTCTGCAGTTCACAGCTTGCTTTCTTGCGAAGCTGAACAAGATGCCTTCACAACAGGGCTGGGACCTCCTGCATTGGACATTAGCTGGAAGTGCAAAGAAGCAGATAAATAAAAAGCATCACAAAGATCCTCTGTGTGAAAGTATCTGCGTTATTTTTAAATGCATAGCAGAAAGATAGGCAAGTGCGAGGCAGTGTGGCAGGACAACACATTATTTTTGCAGTACTATTTGTTTTCTTACTCTGATGACCTTTTTTTTTGTATAGTGTTGAAAGAAATGGATGTTTTTAAAATTAATTTTTAGCTTGGTCTAGATTTTAGCTTTTTTCCGAACCCGAGAGAGAGATATCAGTCACATTTATTTTAAAATTCCAAAGGAAAAAAATACAGGAATAAAATCATGTTTCCCTGCAGTTACTTGGAAAGGCACCTACTATTTCATCCACCAGGTACATGACCACCTGGAAATTTGGTTGACTAAAAATTGACTAAACAAAGTTGAATCTGCAGCATTGCAGAGAAAGCTGCAAGGAGTAAGTCAGCAGCAGTTCTTGCAGGCAGTGTGATTTAGTGGGCAGGGCTCTGGCACAGCTCTGGGGAGGATGTGAGGAGACATAGGTCTCAACTTTTATCATTTGTAAAACAAGTAAAGCAATGCTTTTGACTTATGTGTTTTAATTTTTCTGATGCGATTTAGATACTTTGCATTTTCAATGAGCCATCCTTCCCCCCCCCTGCCTTAAGCCGGAAATAGCAAATGGAAAGAGGTGGTAGAGGCAAAACGGAGTGTTCTTAAATAAACTAGAGCTACTTGTAGGAAGATTGAACCAGCTGTCAGTGACTTAGAACAGCTAAGGGATTGGAGCTGATTTTGCTCTTAATAGCTAGACTGCCCCTCGTTTTAGAAGACGGCTAGATATTTTCAGCTTATGTTTGCAAATTTGCCATCTTTGCCGTAGTCTTATCATATCTCATGTACAACTGACACCCTGATGAGAGATTTCTGAGGACAGCTCAGCCTGGCTGATCAATTACTGCATATTCAATCTGTAAAGCACTTTGGGCTCTTACTGAGGTTAAGATGCTGTCTGAGTTTTCCAGAACTACAGGTCAGACTCTGATGCTAGTCCTCATATTAGCTAGTTCCTAATCCTGCATCAACTTCTGCGGGGATGTGTGTGGAATGCAATATTACTGAGCATGAGTTAAGGTAGCTGATGTAATCCTTAAAGAAATACATATCAGTAGATATGGTTAAAAAAACAATGCCTTTTATAAAACCATCATCCATACATGAAGAGGAAAATCTCAGAAAATAATATGCAGACCTTTCAGAGAAACAGCTATTGAGACTCCACTTCCAAATGATCAATAAGTGTGTTGTGTTTTGTGGTGTGCTTTTGAATGGTACCAGGCTGTGAGTTTAGATCACGTTCAGTTCTCTTGCAAGTGTCTGGCCACAAAACACAGTTCTGAATGACCTGCTTTTTATTTTGGTGATTTTGAAAGGACTGAAGTAGTGGGGCTGTTGTTGAGGGACTGCCAGCCAACTGCCGTCCTCAATTATATCTGGTCTTCTTCAGCTTCTGTAGGGTAAAGTCACAAAGTCCCTTTAAAAGCCTTTTTTGCTCTACAGGAAATGCCATGTTTAAGATATAGTAGTGTATCTGTCATAAATTGTTCAGTTATGGGGCAAAACATTGCTAAGGGAGGTAAATTTGGTCTCTGGGAAGCAGATGAAATAGAAAGCAAGCTAAGAGTCTCCTACATAAATGAAAGAATTAGTATCAAAAGGATAATTGTGATGGTGTGAGACAAACCCTGTGTTGCGGTGACTTTTGTACAGCTGGCCACTGACATTCAAGGTCAGGTTGTGCTGGATATGTAAAGGCATATTTTGAGGACTTGATCCAAAGGGAAATGCTTCCAGTGGGACTGGCTCCATCAGGATAGGCTGCAGCCCCGGATTAGACAGAAGATGGTATGGCCACATTCATACCGTGGGGCCTGAAGCAGAGGTGTGTTTCCTTTCCTATTTGTGATGAGCATTGGCCTGGCTACGCAGGGTGAGGAACCCCCTGCTCTAGGCAAGGACATCCTCCCCGTGACGCAAAGTCTTTAGGTCAGCGCAGGGGGGAATTAATTGCCGGAGATCTAGCCTTGCTGCTAGCCAGAAGGTTCCCACATAACCCTCTCCCGTTTTTTAAGAAGTGGGTTATCTCGACTTAACTCAGCATGGTGACTTCATTAGGGACCTTTGAAGGTACCCGTGTGCTTGCTCCTGCCAGTGGAATAGGCACTCTGTGTCTCCAGCCCCTGCTTTGTCGCAGGCCAGGAGCAGAGGATGCCCCAAAGTTGGGTAGTGGTGGCGATCCTCCCTCCTCTGCATTTCCCAAGTGCTGCTTCCAAGTGTGCCAGTCAGCAGGAAATAATTTCTGTGTCTTACTGTCTTGTTCTGCGCGTTCCATTGATCTGCTCAGCACTTCAGAAATGGTAGAAACATGACCTTTCCCATGAATTTTTAACATGAGGGCCCTTACCTTGCAAACTCGTCTGCCTCTGCACACCCTAGAGGACTAAAGTCAGAGCAGCTTGAGAGGGTAGCAACAAATGTTAGAAGAGATCATCCTGAATTTGGCAGAACTGACGCCTAAGTGCTTTCTGATTCCTTCAGAAATGTCAAAAAATTGGGGGATTTTTCTCTTTTAAATGTATTAAGCAGAATCAAAATTTTAATCTTTGCTTTAAATTAACTTTCTGACCATATAGCAGTAATTTCAACCCGTCTTTTGTAGTCTATAAAGTTAATTTTTAATGCTTCAGTTTACAATTTGGAATAAGATTTTATGATGTTCTATTACTGTACATCAATTTGACAAGATTCTGCTATTAAAGTTAAATGTTTTAACACACATTTATAGTTGGAAACAATCTCTGTTATTGTGAGATTGTTCACCAATAAATGCAAGCTGAAATAAGTAAATTTTATCTGTTGTGAAAGTAGTCTGTCATTGTTAAACAGAATTTCTATAATACAGAAATTATTTACTATTATTTGAATTAAAAGGAACAATTTATTTACATTACAAATTGTAAATTTAATTTATTGTTAAACAGTTAAATTACAGCATTTGCGAAGCTAAGCTGCCAGTAATTTGACCATAAATGTATGCGATTTTTTCCCTGAATGCTTTACACAAAACATTATGAAAATGCATACATTACAAGAATCCAGAGAGGGAGTGCAATTCAACCTCTCCTAATTTTTATCTGAAAATCTATCCATTTTCAGCATGAGAACGTAAGGTGCAATAATGTATTCAGAGTGATAGAACAAGGGATTCTGATGGCTTTCAGCGTCTAACACCCTTCTTAATGCTTTTAGGTTTTGATCCTTTAAGATATCATCTTGAAGATCATTGTGAAGGAAAGTCACTATAATGTACGTGATACAATGCATCTGGTATCTGCTTTTGTGCATTTGGTTTTTAACTGCCCTTTTTTCAGGTGCTTTAAACTCATACATGTTTTTGAACTGGTTTCCATAGTCAACAGTTATTACTGACAACAGTTTTCATATCATTCACCAAGGTCTGTGTCGTATGAGATGTTGACTGCTCTGGTGCTGATCTCACAAGGGTTAGCTCAGATTTGACCCGAGCATCATCTCTGTCCCCTACTGACTAGGTGGGGTGCTAGCAGAAGGGCTTACATCTGGCTGCTGGGATTGGGGAGGGAGCAGCCTAGTGGACAATAAAATAAGAGACCCGTCCAGGACTTGGCATCAACAAACCCCGAAAATGAAGAAGGTCTGAGTAGTGGCTCTAGAGGCTCTAACCCTTCCTTGCTGTCCATTCTGGCTTCCAAACTGGAGGCCTTCAGTTCAAATTGTTGCTGGCGTATGCTTCTGGATGGCAGAAGGTGCTGTCACTTTTGTCTTCTGCCACAGAAACATTAGCTCTGGTGGCATACAGAAAGGAACAACATGGTAAGACCAGCCAGCCACTGCAGGACTAGTCAGGTGGCAACCTTGGTTTTTGAAGGGTTAGTAAGAATCTGTAAGTTCTTAGTGGGACATTGCTGTTGTTGGGTGTTTTCTTCATCTGTTTTCTGCTGCTGTGGAATGTACAGGCCATGCACACATCATCTGCCACTTTGACACTTAATTTAAGCAGAGACGTTAAAAGATGCCAATGGCTATCAGTTAATTTGGCAGAGACTAAACAGCCCTACTTTAAGTGATCAGTTTGTCCCTTCTCAAGCCTAGGCACTTAAGATTTGCATTTTGTTGTCTTAGCTGTGCATTCTGGATCTGGCCTTTGGTTTTTCTGCTACTGGTTGGAGCCTTGTGGTTAATTCTGTCCCTGCGTACATGGCACTGTTTCTCCTCTGTGTCTGTATTGTCACACTCGCCCTTCATCTTCTTTGGAACTGAAGTAAGAGTCACAATTTGTCTTATATATAACTGTCCGAACAAGAAAATATTTTAAAAATTAATAACAGAGAACAAAGAATTTTAACATCATCAATAAATGAAAAATGTAATTGCTTATGTAAGTGCAGTTGGAACAATTACAATTTCACCGTCTTTTCTCTGCTTCAGCTGCTCTATCCACACTGTTACCCCGTCAAAACTCTCTGACAAAAATCTCATCCTGACTTTCCATTTCCTTTAAGGTCTGCTTCTGTGCCCATCACCTCTTCCATTGCTGCACACTTGACAAACCAGAACAGCATATGTCTTTACTGTGTGTTGTCATGTGCAAGAAGCGAATTAAAGTGCTTTGTGAATCTCACTGCTAGTTTCATTTCTACATGATATGGTACAGTATGCTTGCACAAGCTGTGCTGCCAGATAGGACAGAGAACATATACCTGCCTTGAACACTTATAGTCTTATCAAACGTTAGTTGGCTATGGTTTTGAGTTAGATCTCCTGAAAAGAGAGATTGGGTCAGTGATAAACATACTACGTGTTTTCTTCACATCTCTTTTGAGAAAATTTCCAGTTAGAGCAGAATGGCATTAGAGAGGCACCAACTTGGCCAGATGGTCATCGGCATGGCTCTGGCTGTGTGTCCCTCATGCCCACCACGGCCCCATCCTCTTGCTGCCCCTGGTTTATGTGTAGTCGGCAGATTGACAAGGAAGACCTTTGTGAGTACCAGCACAGGCAGCTGGCATGAGATGAGTTTGAGATGAGCAAACTCCTTTCTAAAGTCTGTGACAAAACATTACTTGGAGCAGTAAGAGGTCAGGAGGTATCTTTTTTAACACCAGGAAAGCCTCTCATTCGAGCCATGGAAGCAAATTTGCGTGATGCTTCTTGTTCTCTTGCTCTGTGCTACTGAGTTGCACGTATTGAGTTCCTTGCCTCACAGTAGCGTGCCATGGGTACAGCTGTAAAAGGTCAGTATATAATGATATTGCAGTTTGTACTTGACGACATTTTTCACACTGGATTTTTTCTCCTAAACATTTCTGAAAAATATCACACAGTTTTCAAGCATTTCTGAGCTGAATTTGAACGAGGTGCCGTTAGGAATTCGCCATTGCGCTGCTCACCCATCCCTAACCTTGAAATGTTTAAAAATAAATAAATAAACGGATTAGCATAAAATAATATAGTAACCCACAGAATTTATTTAGTTTAATTTATGCTAATCATGGCATATTGGTGCTCTGGCAGATAAAATAAAGCTGGTGGGGAAGATTGCGTCGAGGAAGCTATGACAATTAACCCTAGAAATTATCACTCTGAAAGTGGGTTCAGCTTTGCCATTGAAAAGAACCAGTCCAGCAAATTGTGTTAACTGTTAGTAATAAGATGGATTTATTGATTTTAGGGGTGTATAAATTCAAGATTTTATTTATATGTATACACATAAGTACACATGTATGTTCTTAGGGATGTGTATATTCCTGTTGGATATTAGAAGTTAAAAAATTTTAAAATATGAAAATACAATGTAAAACAGGAGTGGATCAGGTTATTTTGTATAGGCTTTTAATTATTTCTGGCTTATAATTCTAACTATGCCTTTTTTCGGGTTATATAATATACTATTTAAGGAATAACTGTACATAATATGGAATTTAATATTAGTATAGGCTTTCAGTAACATCAGAAGTAATAAAAATGACCAAGTAGAAAAGCTCGTATTCATCTTTACTGCTGTTTGATCAGAGAAGGAAGGATGGACTGTATCAGGTTGCATCTGTTATAATCGTACTTTGGCTCTGGCTACCAGAAGTAGCATACAGCCCACAAAAATAAATAAAATTATTATCATAAACAAACAACTATCTCAGGGCTTCTCATGTGCTCTGGTTTTTCTGTGTGCTGATTTGCTTTCAGATGTAAATTAACTCCTTTGGTTTCTGACTTATAAATTTGTGTGGGGCTCAATGGAAACAGAATTTTAGCTGTAACTTTTATCCACACAAAATGAAAGATTTAGATTTGGGGGAGGTGGGGAAGGAGAATGTTCACTTCTTCACCTTAGACCACATTGCATAAGATAAATATCAGAAAGGATTTAAGTGCAAGCAGTCTTTGAAAAGGCAAGGTATTTTTACTATTTGCTAGGTTGGGGTTAGGATTTTTATTGTTTTGATTCGATTTTTAAGGAGTAGAACCACAGGCTTAAAGGTGATGGCAAAGATTTTCCAAAAAAGATGCCTCAATTAGATTTTAATTTTATTTAGGACATAAGTAGGTGGCCTGATTTTCAGTATTGCAGAGCAAGCAACGGCAGTCCAAGGCCCGTGAGGACAGCAGGGTGCCCAGCATTTTTAGAATCCATCCGTTTGTTTTTCTGTTGCTTTTTATGGCTTTAAATCAAATTATTCTGAACCTTAAACCAGTTCTGTCCTCCTGGTTGCTGCCTGCAATGTCTCAACATGTGGCGGGAGCTGAGCAAGTAGATGCCTCCGCACAGAGAAGACTAAAACTGGTGATGTGCAATTTCTCCCATATACTCAAAACAAACATGAAAACAAAGCTCATTCTCTCAAATGCCTTTTGTTTGCTGGGGTCACTAGCAAATTTTCAGGCACAATTAAAACCTCTTACGGTTGCATTATGTGTTGAACTTGGCGTAATAGTTTTCACTTGAACTTCTTGTTTTCAGTCACTTATAAGTTGCCAGAGTGTTCATTTGGGGGTTAAAAATGCTCCCGGCTGCTTCCCTGCCTGGGAATCCCGTTTGCCAGTCTGAACAAGGTTTAAGCCATTTTCTAATACAGACTGAGATAAAACATACTTTTCCACTTTTACAGAGAATATTTGTGGACTCCGACAGCTTGTTCGGCTGTAGGTAGAAACTTGAAATTTGGCATGGAAATAGCTCTCATGAAGGAGAAGTGCTGTTACTTTTTCTAGAGAAAATTGCTTTTGATTTGACTGAGCTGTAAGCCTTTGAGCAAGTGAAAAAAAAATTTATTCTCAGAGCTTACAGGGTGTGCAGCGGAGGAAAGACTGTGCATATGGTTAATTTAGTGAAAGTGCGGAGTATAGTGCAATATGCTTCTGAAAATGGGTGGAGGCACCTGGGGCTGGGACTTTATAAGATACGAGGAACACGTGGGAAGAACTTTCAATTTTTAGGGACTAAGCCAACAGCTTCCTCCTCTCCTCAGCTCCTAGAGATCTCCTAACTGATGCTCATAACAAAAGCAAGCAGGTTTTCCTACACACACAGTCATGTTGCTCTTCCCCAGAGAAACAAAAGAAAGAGAAGACTTTGTACAAATGTTTTTAACCTCTTGTGGAATTGAAATGACATTATGGTTGCACTGCAGAAAATCCAGCAGATCTATCATGCCCCATACAGCATGATCCAGGTAGCAGGGTCTGTATCTACTCTAGCACTTGCCACATCTCCTGCCTCAATTTCTTCACTCCTAGATAATATCAACCCCACATTTAAATCTTTGAAAATCAGTCTTCAGGTATCTCACATATTTTTAATTGCCTTTCCAATTAATTTTTCCAAGGCCAACATATTCCACTCAGTCTTTTACCAAAGCTTAATTTTATGGGTGGTGGGGTTTTTTCTTTGTAGACTTCCCAGAGGGTCTCTACAGTCTTCCCTAAAGTTCAAACAGCTCCTCTAGGTTTGATGGCACAGGACAGAAGGGATATGGGGCACGTTCCTTCCAGAACAGCTTTTGTTGACGGGGCAGACAGCAGCTCTCCTGAGCTCTGGCAACTTCTGCCCCAGCTCCAGCTTCCCTGCACCTCCTGCCTTTCTCGCTGACCGAGCCCCGAGCTTCATTTCATGTGCAGCTGTGTCACCTGGCTGTCACTTCATGAGCACATCTTCACTTCCATCACCCATGAAGCAGATGAAATTGTTGAACCCAATATATACTTAAAAGGCCAGCTCTGTGACAGGCCCAAGCACTTTACACTCTGTAATTTTACTATCTAAAGCACCACCCAATTATAATTCCTCTGACAGGTGTTGATTGACACCCCCCCCCACACTCCCCCAACAGCATCAGATCCAGTCTCCCCAAAACACCCCTCCTTCAACCCTGGCTTGACTCCCTGCCCGCAAACACTGGGACTGAAATCAGGCCAGGAGTTTCTCACTTGTGGGGAGGTGAGAACAAATTCTCAAATGTGGGGTGAGGTGAAGAAAACATCCCTGCGGGACCTTCCTTCACCAGAGCTTCCTCACCAAGAGCTGCAGGTGGAGACCGGAGTGCCAGACCAAGGGCAGATCCATCATAGATCTACCAATCATAGAAGGATATAATGATTTTCATATTTCCCTTGTCTCTATTATAAAGCTGCTTTCTCCAAAAAAGCTGCCAAATAGACACATCATTCACGCTTGCTCAGGCCTGCCCCTTGGCCTGTCCCGCTCTGTCAGAGCCGGTAACGGCTCCTGACCCCACTGGACTCGGTCCCTGCAGAGATTTCAGAGAAGGGATACTTTTCTTCCTTAGGGCTCTAGCTGCCGGGCTTCCCCAGTATGGACTGACACAGTATCAAAGCCAACTTATTCACTGCTAAATTAATTATGCTGTTAATTGGTTAACCTAGGGCAGACCGTATGGAAAAAAAATGCTTAGTATGTGTTTGTTGGCAAGAGTGGATGGAGCTGGGCAATGGAGGTGCACAGATTATGACAGTGGGACTTTTTCATTGTAAACCATTGGAAGATGATGTACAGCTGAATGTTGCAAAATGTTCTTAACGTTATTTGAAAATACAAGGTCCTTTGGAATTTAATCATAGACATGTGAGGACTGCGTAATTTGTGTAGCTCTTCACTTTTTCATGCTTAGCTGGTATGGTCTTACCATTCTCCTAGCTGCCTGGTGCCCAGAAGACAACATGGCACAAAATGGTAATGGGGTGGTGGCAGTTGAAATGGCGAGGTGCAACAGCTGGATCCCGGGCCTTGAGTGTGGTTCTAGCAAAAGGACAGGATAACACTGCGAGCATTAAAAAAAAGAGAAAAATTTCCAAAGGTAAAACATCTCCAACAATGTGCTGCAAGGAAAAAAAAGCCTAATTAAATTGCCCAAATCATTTTAGCCCCCGAGCTTGAAAATGTCAGTAAATAAATAATTGCAAAGATTAGTCTTTTCTGCTAATAGACCATAGGAGAGAGAAAGCAAAGCCACTAGGGGTTCCTTCTTTGATCCATAGCAGGTAATACACCCACAGACGATACCACCAAAATGAAAAAAAAAAAAGACATTTCCTTTGGTAGCTGCCAGTCCTCTCCTTGCTTTGGAAGGCAGGAGGGCAGGTTATCGCTCGTGCATGCGTGAAATTCAGCCTTGTTTGCAGTATGATTGTATAAATGGCACTTTATTAAAAGCTAACTGTTATTTGCAGACTTTAAACTTAAACACAGACAAGTTCAGGGATAGATATAAAATCAATATAACTCTTCAAGTATTGCAGACAACATTTTGAAAGGCAACTATTTAGTGTAGCAAGTGATTTACTGATCAGGTTGTTTTGCTGATCCCTTTGTTGCTGATTTGCTATACCTTGTCCATTAACGTGACTGCAAAATGGGACTGAGAGCTCGGTTTGGGTCTGCTGTAGGACTTTCATTTCATCCTCTGAAAAAATTGAGAGCAGCGTATCTGAAAGCTTGTACAAGAGAACTCCTAACACCTAATGCGAAGGCACAGTGTGGTTTTACACAAAACCTGCTGTGCATTTCAGATTATTCTTTTAATTGTGAACTGTGCTAAAAATATTGATTTCTTTTGGAACGATTAGGTGCATACAAAACTCTAGCAGTGTGTAAGCAGAGGTAATGAACTGCTGAGTTACTGACTATGCCTTTAATCGCTTCTTATTGTTTTTATATGGATTCTGATGAAATTATATAGGAATTCTGCAGTATTAATATTAATAGTATTTTCCTCGTTACATGGACTGAAGAGAACAGAGTAGCCATGAAACAGAATGCCAATGTTTCCTCGATGGCCTCATCTTACTACATTCGTTTTCCAGCTTATCAGGTGCTGAGTACCATCTAATAGGTGAATGTCATTCATTTCAGCGACATTAGGTTGATGTCAAATGTGACTTAGGTTTTGAGGTTGATGGGATGATAAGTAGCCCACCATTTCCCCCTGTGGGAGATAATGTCTGCACCAACCTGTCTTTTTACATTCAAAGGTCATGTCCAGTTGAGAGCGCAACATGTACAAATGGGATTTTAGGTACAAATTACCTTTTGCCCCTGAAAGTACAGGGGGGCTGTGACACAATAAATATGCACGTTTTTCTTCGACCTTACCTGTTCCTGTGACTATTCAAGCACTTTAAAAAAATGTACACAGCGTTAGCTTAGATATGCTTGTCTCTTTAATTAGATCCTTCCCCAAAAAAGTCAGCTTTTCAAAGCACAAGTCAGTCAAAAGAAGAAAACAAATCTGCAAACTGGACAAACGTCTTTAGAGATAGATATATATATATAGTCACTGTGATGAGCATGGCAGAAGAGCTTCTTTATGGTTTGAGGACAACAGATGGAAGCGCTCTAGAATTTTTTTTTTCTGGAGAGCTTTTTAAGTAAATTCAACGATGATATATTTTTGCCCATTACTTATAATTGGTATTTTAGGTCTCTTATTTTACTACCTACTCTAGAGATCTGAAAAAATGAACTAAAGTGCAAAAAGAAGACGTATAAATACATACTGATACAGTGCTGAAAAATGCGATGGGAAAGATTCTTATCACTTTCCACATTTTATTATGAAAAGATTATTTTTAATTGTGGTATTTGATGCATAAGCACCATATTTTGGACCAACATGAGTTTTAACAGGTGAGGCATCATTTTGTGCAAGGAAATACGGACTTTATGGCAGTATCACCGCCAGACCTCTAACTGCTGTTACCGTGACGCTTTATAGTGACACTACTGACCACCAGTGTCATGGGTGTAAATTCTACGTGCACTGAGCTTTTATACACAAGTTGAAGGGTGAGGGAGGGAGGAGGAAGAGGAGACAAGGCTATACAATGCTTCATGACTGGCTTAAGGGATATTAAATCGACCTTAAATCCTTGCCAACCGGTTAGATGGATAGCGCACTGTTTCTAAAATTTGCAAGTCAAAGGGAGACAGGCCTAAATTCTTTCCGCTATGAAACCCCCACAGTCCTCTGCCTTTCAGGCAGAAGCAAAAAGGAATGGAAAATTCCAAACTAACGAGCGCTTCATTTTTTTTTTTTCTGCAGTGCTGTGCTTAGAAAAATTGCACTCTTTTTTTTCTAAGGCAAAGAAGTAAAATTAAAGTTGTATGACTGTTATAAATATTACATGTTCAGGGTATCAAGAGTACCTGTAGTTCTCTGGTTTCTGAGGGTGTTTTTGAATTAACCCTTTTATAGATACTGGGTGTTGGGAGGAAAGGATAATATTCACGCTTAGTCAAATCTTACACTATCTATTAAGGAGAAAGTATTCTATCTTAAATGTGCACTCATTGGAGTAATAATTTATGGTGTTTGTATATACACTTGTTTGCATGACTGTTTTGTAGTAGTGCCCTGTAGAGCACTGAAAGAAACAATGACTTGGCCAAGTTTGCCTGACAAGCCAGAGATGGAGCAAGAAATGGAACCCAATGTCTACAGTCCGGATTCTGTGATGTTTCATAATTCCTTCAGTTTTACTGAATATTAGAGACTGGTCAATCTAGATGTTAGTTCCATATAATTACACGTGTATTCAACAGCTGAAGGATTCAGGGTTCAGAAACGGTGAACTTTCACTGAATTTCTCAAAGGCTGAGACAAATATGCTGTCCTATTTCATTGACATGGTTCAGAAGAACTTCTCACTGGTCCTTTGGGAGGAGTAATGTAAGATGGAAGGAAGTTGGAGCTGCCAAATTCCTTGGCTGAGATGTCCTATATCTGAAGGACCCATGCAAGCAGGAATGAAGCATGCAGCGAAGCTCTCCTGCTGATCCAGAATACATACACCAAGAAACGTGCCCGGTGCAGAGCGCTGGTGTTCAGGCAGTAGAAATGTTGCCTGGAATTTACTTTGTCATGAACTTCACTTTACCTGAACACTGCTCTTGCAGGGGATGAGATGCTCCCAGATATGCTTCCTACATGGTTAAAGCTCATGTGTAGCTTTCTGCTGGGTGTTGTATAAGCAGTGGAAAGACTCTCTATGTCCTCATTTCACATATTCACAACATCTTCCTACATAAAATCTATCTTTAATTTAACCCATACTATCCAGAGTACAATGCTTAAGAAGAACTTCCATGCTAAACCAAAATAATGTATACTGTCCAATTCATTGTATTTCTTCTTGTGATACTGGGGATAATTTTTTAAAGCTACTTCACTTCTGCTTTTCCATTGACTCCAGTGAATTTACTCATTGGATCAAACTTTTCCCGTTCATCATAATACCCCAAGCAGATACCCCAGCATCTCTCTGCCTGTCTCCAGTCTTCATTTTGCAAGCTGCTCACAGCCAGTAATAACGATGCCTTTTCATTTTCTTCATGATCTTTCGCTGTCTTTGGGTTGGTTGATGTTCCTACAATTTAGGTAAATGCTACCCTATTTAAATAAATAAACAAACACATTAAGTAGATTGACAGGTATTAACATAGACAAGACATCCCTAGTGTAATTATTGTTCTGTGCATTAGTGCTTCAGAAGTGGAGCTTTTTCTGTGTATGGCATTAAAAGACTGATTTTGGGGAAATAAATACCAACTCTTAAATTCACTACTCTCTCTTTACTGAAGAAGGAATTGGTGATCTTTGAGAAAAAGTACCATTTTGGATAAACATAAATAGCTTTACTAGTTTTGTCACAGGCAAGAAAAACAAGTTAAAAATATGATAAATTTTGTATTTAATTTATGTGGCAGCTCTTAAACATTCCCCAACATGTCTGTCTCTTTAAAGTATTCACTTGCTTCAGAGCTATTTTTGCCTCTGACCACTATCTGATGAGAAATTCACATGTGCTAAATATACCCATGATAATAATCTTATTTTCAGTCCACTAAAAATGCTGATGGCCTGAAAGGGATTTGAGTCCTCAGTGTAGCTTCCCTGCCATTGTTTTTCCAGTGGATTTCAGGGGAAAGAAATGGTTAGAATGCGAAGCAATAAATATTGCTGTAATGTTGTTTACCAATTATTCTGTCAATACAACGATAATATAGCAATAACAGTATACATTGTAATAACAACGATGTGTGTCTCACAAAGGACTCTTCATGAACAAGTACCTAGAGAAAGGGGTTGGGAGAAATGAATTGTGCACACATACTGAATGATAGAATTGTCTAGGTTGGAAGGGACCTTTTAGATCATCTAGTCCAACCATCAATCTAACTCTGATAAAAAATCATCACTAAACCATGTCACTAAGCACTATGTCAACCCGTCTTTTGAACACCTCCAGGGATGGTGTCTCAACCACTTCCCTGGGAAGCCCATTCCAATGCTTAATAACCCTTTCAGTGAACATCCATCCTAAACCTCCCCTGGAGCAACTTGAGGCCATTTCCTCTTATCCTATCCTCTGTGACTTGGGAGAAGAGATTGACCCCCACCTCTCTACACCCTCCTTTCAGGGAGTTGTAGAGAGCAATAAGGTCTCCCCTCAGCCTCCTTTTCTCTAGGCACAACCCCAGCTCCCTCAGCCTCTCCTCATATAATAACATAATACAGTTCCAGGTGTGAGTAGTATCATCCCACCTATGTACACAAAGGAGTGTTGCAAAATTGTTGAGTTGCTCAACCAAACTTCAGTTCGATTTTCAGGTCTCTGGGCTGCTGCTTGAAATACAGACCATGGCAGATCCCTCAGAGCAGCGTACACGTTCTTAGCCTGAAGTCAGTGACACTATTGCAAAGTTACCTCAGAAAGACGGCATATTGGAATCCAGGTTTCTTCTGGAACAGATCTAAATGCCACTTTCCACTCATTATTTTGGCATGTTTAGGGTAAATGAGGTGAGCATGTATGATTATGTGCCATGTTTTGGTAGCTGGACCACAGCTCAATCAGAACTCTTCTGCTGTTTCTATGTTAGTCCTTTAGCTGAAGAAGTAGAAATTTTAGTTCTTGTGTCCAGCAGTTCCTGATTTAGCTCAGGTAGATGACAGACAGGGCTCAGGTACAACTGCGCTGTTTGTAAATCCTGAGCCTCTCTGCTGGAATGCCCTGCAGAAAGAAGGCACCCTGATACATGGTGCATTCCACTTTAGAAGTGTTTTTGTAGCCTACAGGTAGCAATGTCTGTATTTTTCTCTCTCTTTCTTCCTGAGCTGGTCTACACAGAAGGCAGCAGCATCCTGGTGTCCACCAGGCATTTCTGTGAGCTGAGACAAGGAAGCTGTAAAAAGATTCTGCAGAATGCAAACCTTTTAGATTACCAATGAAAGATTAAAACAGTCAAACAAAAACCCCAAACAACAACAACAACAGCAACAGACTAAACACAAACCCCCAAGATTTAAGAATCTGGGCATTATTGTTGGAAAAAGGTGGAGGGCAATAAATGTGGGTGTTATACCAACAGTGTTTTTATTCCTGCATTGTTTTTGTGATTAAAGCAATCTGGCAGAGTGGGATTATTTTTGAGAGCAATAGGGAAGATCTCAGCCAGTGTCTAGAGAATATAAGATGCTGGTTTTGTGAGCTCCAAAGAAGTCAGGAATCAATTTAATGAACTTACTTTTCCAGTAAGGTTCACTCTCAAATTTTTAACTAGCATGGCCAAAACTAACTGCTTGTAAGTGGCAGATTGCTCTCCAAAATAGCATAAGATTCAAAGAAAAGAATATTTTTAAATTTTGTGACTTGATTTCAAATGTTTTGAGTGTCTGCTGGTTCAGTTTTGGTTTTCTTCTGCAATCACTAAGTCTGTAAGGATTTTCTTTTTATCACATGAAGGCTGATTCTTATTCTGGAACCTGCTATTTAAGAAAGTCATCAACTAGCATTTGACTTTCAGTAACATTATCAGCTAATCGTTTATGGTAGACTGCATTCTTCAGGGCACTATCAATGAGCCACAGAGATGCTCTCACCCACAGGCCACCATTTCTGACTCCCATGAGACAAGGCTGATACAGTCATGCAGAGCATGAATTTTGCTAGAAATTTGAAATAGCAAAACTGTAGTTGCTGCACACGTCTCAGAGTTAGATGGAGAAAATTAAAAATCAAAACAATGATCAGGACCTAAACACTTAATTGAATTTAATTTTAGATTTGTGCTCAGACCCAAGCATTTGTAACTCTGAGGCTTAATAAAGATACTACCTATCCTTTTCTACTATGATTAGTTTTGAGGTTTGTGAGCAGTTCCCAAATTTAATCTGTGAGGGTCTCCACTTTTGCATGCTTATTCGTGGTGGTAGTTCTCCTTGAAGATTTGGATGATGTTTGGGTGGTATTTGCAAGTTCCTGTCCATCAAAGCAATTCCAACAGTAGTAGAAGTAACATAATAAAGAGCTCTATCTGAATATTTAGCGCTGAAATTAAATAATAATTCCAATTATAAATCATAATTATTTTACTTAATTACTTATCATGTCAGAAGGTACAGATAGATAAATGGGTCTTTCTGGTAACATTCTGAATAAAAGCGTAATTTTAGTGAGCAGGTGAACATTATCTTCCTTCTACTAACAGACTGACAGAAAACTACAATGCAAATGTATTCTCATAATATGAAAACACATTCCTTCAACAAATATTTGACTTGGGTTAAGAAGTGAGGAAGATTATAGCTGTCTCTTGTTTATACTCAAGTGATGTTAGTTATGTAACAGGAAAAATTAGGAATGTGGCAAAGAACTGCACAGAATTCTGCGTTATAGAAGTACATTGTGTTTAGTAAATCTTATTCTCTTTTGGCTACGTTAGGTGAAAACAAACCATATTTATCTTTGGTTTCTTTATGGTGCACTCCACTACCTCACATGAAGGTTTGTCACAATTTAGCAGTACCAATAAAAGTTTGATCACATATTATTTAAAGAAACTAATCTGTAACCTAAATTAATTACAGGTTTTCTTCATCTTGAAGTTGCTTTCCTGCTTAAATGGTGTTTAGTTATTTATATAAATAAGTTCTTATTATTGGTCTGATTCGTGGACACAGAAAAATTGCTTTGTGCCTGTTTTTGGAGACTAATTTAGGCTCCTAGTGTGGTGTGAACCTTCAAATGTGATGGGGTTGTAATACACATGCTTCATTTACTAGCTCATTTTACAAACTCTGAGGATTTTCATCCTTAGGTAGGGGAAAATGGGCATAGGCTTACTGCCCTTTTAAACCAAAAATTTAAGTCAGTCAAGTGAATCAGAAATATTTAGGTTGCTAGGGTTGTCTGAAGGCTGTCCGGTCCAAACTTTGTCTCAAAGCAGGGCTAACATCAAAGCTAGAAGGTATTCTGAAAGATGTAAGTCTAGAATCTGGTCAGTGACAAAATAACCTATTCATTATTAATTTTATTCTAAAAATTTATGTAGTTTCATTTTCTTTTGTAAAGGAAAATAAGTGACAGGTCATCCAGAAATAAAATAGTGCATCTTTAAAGCACAGGTTTCTGTATTGTATAACACAGTCTGGATTATCTCAGTCTTAGCCCAGTGAAATCCTATCACGTTGTATGTATAATTTGCTAGACTAGTGGTATGATTAATACTTCAGCTTGCTACACGTGCTAAAAGATCTAGAAGGAAACCAAACCATTCCTTTTCAATTTCTAGATAAAAAATCTGAAAGGCTGCAGGAGATCTCTCAAGGCAGAGACAGGAATTGAGCTGATAGGTCCAGCTTTTATCCACTAGTTTTGGAAAAACCATGTTCTTTCTGCTTGGCTGTCCTCCCCATACACAATAAAATATATGCTTCTCCCATAACTAGAAATAAAATCTCCGATTTCTGTTTCCTTCACTACCATCTAGTAACTTTAATAGGAGGTAATTGGTCATTTTTCCATCTAGCTCTTGGATCATATAGAAGCTCTATAACTAGTTTGGGCATTAGAAGTCCATGGTCAGAAATTGAGAATGCATGCAAGAAACATGATCATGGAGTTTTCAACAGGACAAGACAGGGCTGAAAAAGAAATCAAATTTAGTTTGCTGATTTGACAGCATGAACAAATCTTCTGCAATGGACACCAATGTTTTGCAGTAAAGTTTTATCTTAATCTTTCAATTGAAATCATACAATTGAATAAGAGTTTTTTACATTTCAGCCACTTCTCAGACTTGGATTTGTTTGTGTTTCTCCTAGTGGTATTGTAGATGGGAAGCTGTGAATCACAGAATCACCTAGGTTGGAAGGGACCTTTTAAGATCATCTAGTCCAATCAAAAGCAGTTATCCGTTGTCTTTTGGCCTCAGTGGTCACTTTGCATTGTTTTATGTGGGTTAACTTCTTCAGAGCAGTCCAAAAAAAGGAAGAGGGATATTGAGTCCATGGTGGTGGTCTAAGAACATACAAATTATGGGTCTCAGGGCCTTTCAGCCCTAAAGACCAGCTGTGTTAATTCAACACTGACTGCTTCTCCTCCCTCTCTTCTGCCTCTGGTGGTGCCGCAAATTTCTGTAGAGCTGAGCTTCAGTTCATTGCCATCAGAGCTTCAAAAAACACTGGAGTGAGTCTTCCTCTTTCCCCAATATTGAAGGTGAATGGGAGCATAATACGGACAATGGGCTTTGGCAGCTGAGGCCTTTCCAAATGCATGCAAAAAGTCAAAAAACATTTATATCAATCATGTGGAATGTTTTATTACTATTGATAGATACAACCCCTCTCTCTTTCTGCTCCACAAGAAAGAACTTCAGGCTTAACTGAACCCCTAGAGGATTGACCATCTGAAAAAGGAGAAATGCAGCAATAATAGAGAAAGAACTCAAACAGGAGAGAGGGAAAAACAAACTGGAGATGTTCCCAAAGCAGTGTGTAAGCCCTTCCAAAATGTCACTGTTAGTCTCATAAAGCACCTTAGATCTAGGTTTTGGCATTTTTCATCCAATGTTTTCCTAAGCAAGAAAGAGACTCTGGTGAGACTGGTCATTTTGAGGTTTTTTGGTCTCTCCCTATCTAATATTTGGAATATTCATCTGCCTCTTCCCACACTTAAGAAACTTGGTGATGCCTTTCATTTACCTTACCAGAGACTTGGGAAGGAGTGTTTCATTCCCTCAATGAACCCAGTCTCAGCTGGGAACATCTCTCGTTCTCTGTCTGTGTCTCTTTGTTCAACTTCACGTCTACGTATCCTCCAGCATGTTTTTAAGGCCAAGAAGCTCAGCAAGGAGAGAATCACGTCTGCACTTGTACGCATGGTTTAAAGGAATTATAGCACAGAATGATTTACAGATATTTTCTAGAAGGCAGTATTTTGAGGCATGCACAGTTCTTTTTTTTTTTTTTTTAAGGAACAAGCAAAGAGCTGTAGTAATTACCTTCAGTCAGCATAACCCTCACTGCTCATTGCTGTCACGGAATAGAAAAATATTTCTTCTTTGTATTTCTGGATGCAATGTTTTCCACTTTTAACTGCAGTATAAAAGGACAATGATTTTCTTCTCCACCCCCAGAAGAGTGAGAGATGAATGTTTAATTAGAGCCAGAATTTGTAATGTTCACAGAACAATTTTTCCCCATAAGTGTCTCCGCTGATATAGATACCGTTTGTAGCTCATCTCCATACGTCCTTACTATCTGCAACAGCAGAGCCTTGCTGCGGTTGCTGCATAAGCAGGTTTTGCTTTTTTAATAAGGAGAAGGGAAGTCTTGTGGTTCATCCCAGTGGTGCAGTTTAAGAGAGAATCAAGAAATGAGGCAAACAAGGGCAAAGACAAGATTCTTTTAACCCTCTGATTGCTTTTACCATGTTGCTTAATTTACAGCGGTGACAGAAATTTTGGCAGTTTGCCTGATGCACCTCATTCCCCCTCGCTGCCCAGAAGTATCAACTGGGTGCTGTCAAATGACTTTTACCTGGCCATTTTTTTCTTGCATTATTTGCCATAGTTCGTTATCTGTTTTGACTATTGGCTCCCTCAGATTGCCGCAGCAAGTCAAAAACGAGGGGAAATAGCAAACTGTCCAAATGGCATCAGCTCAGCGGGGCCCTGGTGAGAGAAAACCTGCTGAAGCAAAAAAGAAAAGTTGTGGGGGAAGCAGAGGAGAAGACCAGGACACCAACTGCATCCTGTTTTAAACCTTCTATAGAAGCCAGCAATTGTTTTCCTTAACTTTTGCCCGTATAAAGCAGCTATAACCGAGATACTATTGTTTGTGAAGGAGCTCTTTGCTGCAGCTGGTGCAGGAGGTGATTTTCCATAGTCTCCTGAATCTTTCAGGAATGGGTGGGACTCCCAGGGCTGTGTTTTTAAGGTGAGTTTGCCTGGCAGAGGTGGCACTTACCTGCACGCTTTGCATCCTAATAGCCAATTTAATTGCTTGTCCCCGATTCCGATGAAATGACTTACAGAAAGGCAGTGCGATGTTGCCAGGCATAAAACCTAAACCCCACAGAGGGGTGGGATATAGGAAAAGGTGTGATGTTCATGTTAATCACTAATTCCAGTAAAAGTGAAACATTGGAGAGGGAGGGTTGTGTGATCGCGAACATATTGCTGGAGTGGAGCCGCTGTAGCATCTCTCATTTATGGAGCAGTGAAATGTAAGAATGATAATAGCTGGAGTTTATATAGCACCTTTCATGACAAAGGATCCAGAGGTGATTTACAAACTTAAACTGTTATATAGATGACACTTATAAAGCAGAACACAATTGCTGTTTTCCGAGTAATGGTCTGAAACACTACAGATTGCATTAGTTCTACTGACCTTATTTGGGCCATTATTGGAAAATAGGTAGGATTTTTTATTTTTGTAGACTAAAGGCCGGATCACAGCGGCCAGCTCGTGAGCAAGCTGTGACAGCTGTTTCAATGTGCCCAGAAAAGCAGCACAATGCAGGAACCAGCACATCTGGGAAAAGAAGGTCTCTCTTGACACAGAAATGTTAGTAGCAGTGGTTCAGTGAAAGCAGCAGCATCACCATCCCATGGAAAAATCCATGTATAAGGGCTCCTGATCTCTACAGAGTAGCGCAGACTTTTCAAGGAGCCTTGACTTAAATTTCCTGCAAAAGTATGTCCAGCAGCTTTATGGCCCAAAGCATTGCAGGAGGAAAACAGGCCTGCAGTTCAGGTTCCTGGGGAGGAGCAGCCTCTGCTGAATTTACAGTTTCTCTGGTGCCGCCTTTAGGTTTCCTCCCAGATTTCCAGGCTAGATGCTGGTGCTCCCTGTGATGTTTAAACATGATTTACGGGAAAATAACACTGAGGGTATGCTATATGAAAAGTTAATATAGGTGGATCTGACACCTGTAGGTCCTATCATCTTTTTTGTCGCTCATTGCCCCTCAGATTGTGATTGCAGAAGTGGTCTGTGCTGGCCCAGCTGGAAGAAGGCAGGTAGGACTGTACAAACTGTGGCTCTTCTGTCTGATTCCCGTGATGTGAAGCCTTATCCCGAGTACCCATTGCTGGCTGTTACAGGTGAAGTTACAACACAGCTCTCTCCAGCACGAATGGATGTAGTGACTCATTTGCCTGTAAACTGAGTTAAAACACTCTAAAATTTTCTCTGCAGAAAAAAGGACGTGTCATGGGTAAAGCTGAAAATGAGGCATCTTCATTTGGTACAGACTGAAAGCACGTATCGGTGAAAAGGGGTTCAAATGACGACTAATCCTTGACTACTAATTCCATACTAGTCATGAGGAGGTGGTGCTGACACCTCGTGCAAACACTGTGCCTGTGTTCCTGCGCAATTATCACCACACAGTATTAAATGGAAGTTGTTCCATCAATGTTTTCAACAAGACTTGCATTTCACAGTCTGTAGAAATTGTATAAAATACCCACTGTAAACTGTTAGTGTGAAGTGTTTGGAAATATTTAAGAGATGGGCAGAGGAGCTGTGTGCTTTTTGTTTCAGCAACAGATTTAGTCCAACAAGCTGTTGGGGTGCTGTATCCATTTTTATTTTTGTTTTTCTGTTGTCCTGATTCATTCCGGACCCATCTATTCCATACAGTTTATTTTGACCTAAAAAAAAAAGTTCCAAATGTGATGTCTTCTAAGCAACTAGGATTGAAGGAATGTGTCTCGCTGGCTATATACTACTAATAAAGTAGGTATTAAAAAAAAATGTAAAAAATTTCAGCTGGAAGATGTGAGATCAGCTTGACGCTATGCAGAGTGTTGGCAACCTCTTGTGTGGTTTTGTAGCTATGGGACTCCTGCGCGATTTAGTCTGGAAAATGCAAGCCTTAAAACTTTGCGTAGCAATCTGAAAATATTTGCGTCTGTCCAGTGCTTACTCCAGTGCAATGTGAAGGGTAATTCTAAATGTAACTACAGTAACACAAACTGATCTACATAATGGGATTTGTAGATTAAAACCTAATTAGGGCAAGTAGCTCATGAAAGCCTCCTCCTAAGTGCAGCTGCTCTCCCAAAAAACACACCATAGAGCAACTTTTAACAGTCTTTTACCAAAGTTCTGGGTTTGTAGCTAAGTAGACTAACTGTCACAAAGAGCGTTGGTCCTGAATTTATGTCTAGGTTCTGTTAAAACTAAAGAACTCCTGAAGGAGATGAATGCTGTGGGGTTGTTTTTAAGCGGGAAATGGGGAATTTGCTCAGGAATATAAAAAGTTAAAATAATCAACTATATGTAATCCTTCTTTACAAATGCCTGTACAAAACTCAAAGCTATTCTTAATTCTTCCCCAGAAGATCTGCCCTGGACAGTTTTTTTTGAGCTAGCTAGAATTATCAGGAGACCATGCTTCTATTCTGTTTTACTTGAGCTTATAGTGTTATATATTCTATTTTTATTATTATTAATGATAATAATGTTTTAATAGGTTTATTTCTTATGTATGAGATACAAGTTGACGAGACAAAATAGGAGAATAATATATTTTCATGTATTCACATTTTGTCAATTCTGGATCAGCGCACCAGTTTAACAGAGAGATGCTTAAATTTAAGCTTGTGGATGATTGCTTTGCTAAAGTGTGATCTTACTGTTCTTGTGTTGGTTTTGTTCACTGCTTTGGTAACACTATTGTTGATGTCAGTGGGCATTCTGCCTCAGAAAGAGCTTGCTAGAACAAAAAGGAAATGTGGAGGTATGAGCCAACCTATAAAGGGCTGGATTTGCTTGCCCCAGAAATGCCGGCACAGGAAGAAACTCTTACACCAAGGATGGTAATTTAAGCTCTATCCAGCTGAAATTACAAGGGAAGGTTACAAAGACATAATGTGACAACCCAAATTAGATTTTGGCAAACTGGGCAAAACTAGCACCTTACCCTCAATTTTTTTTACAAGATTTCCAATGTCCCCAGTGGTAAGGACCTTAGATTTATTTCTTGCAAGAGGACTGGTGCGTACAGGAGCAACACATGTGAGTTAGAAGATAACAGGGGGGAAATAACTCAAAAAGGAAAAAAAAACCCACAACCCAAAATAAATAAAAACACCTAGAAGCACTTTTATTTATATGAGGAGAGGATAAAGGTGTGTGCCTAGAAAACTAAATCAAATTCTGTCTGTAGATCTGAGAAATGTTCTGCTGGTTTATGAAAATTCGGCGTTGATCAAAGAGAGGGAATCGAGCGGTTAGCTTCTTTGAATGAATGCTAAAATGTGTGTTTTATTAGGGTTTCTGGTACTTTTCAGATGTATAAATGCCATCCCTCTGAGCTAAGCGCGCTGGGACTCCCGGGAGGGCAGGTCCCTTGCAGGACCGTGTGCCGCTGCGGCTGGGGGGGGTGCCCCGGTGACCTCCCACTGCTGTTTGTTGCGGTTCGGCACAAATGCTTCTTTTCAGCGGGCATCTCGGCAGAGAGTGCTGATTTAGAGCAAAAAAAAATTTGTTGATGTCTGTTTTGCTGATGACCAGTTTTTGTGGGAAGGCTGGGGCCCCTTGGAGACCACACGCCGGGCTGTGCTGTTACCTGCTCGTGCTTCGTTAGCAGCCGGCTGAGGCAGAGCTGGGGGAAAGCTCAGCCTTTGCCGGGAGTGGTTCTGGGGGGAAAAGAATCTGTTCACTGACGCAGAAAGTCTTTTCTCGTGCAAAGTCCCCCCGGCTCATTCAGTCTTGTTTCCTGAACTGACTGTAGGCTCTGCTGCGGTGGTTTGGGCACCGCTGGGGAGGGTGCTGCGTGGCTCTGCATTGCTTGGCTGCGGCTCCCGGGGCACCGTGCCCACGGGGGACACGGCCCCAGGGACACAGCATCCCTCCGTGTGGCTTCGCTGGAGCTCAGCATCCTGCTGGCACTGCTGCCTGCCGCAACACCCACCCCTGGCAGCGCCCCACGGCACAACCCTGCCGCTTCCCATCCACGCCAGGCTCCCATGTCTCCACAAAAGCCGACCCGCTTCTGTGGGTGCCCCCAGTCCCCTCACTTGGGCGATGGAAGGATTAGAGTACGAGCGCGTTTCTTCTTCCTTTCTCTCTGCCTGGTTGTACAACCCGCTACTGGGGACAGGCAGCGCCTGCCAAATTGCATCCTACATCTGTTCATTTCCAAATGCGCCTTTGTTAGGTGCAAACGAAGGCCTCATTATTGGCTCTAAGTATGTAGTCACTTAGGAAAATAAGCCGATAAGTAAACATCTGAGTGAACAAATTGGTGATTTGCATCTACTTGTTCCCTGAATGCGTTCACAAGTGGTAAGAAAAAGAGCCAGTGTCTCCAAATACATCCACGTGGCACTTCCCCACAATATACTTTTTCAAATGGAGTGTCTGGCTTTTGCAGCCAAGTGATAGGGAGCAAAGTCTGGAGAGAAGAGAAATAAATGTATTGGATTTAGTAATGTGGAGGACCATGGTAGAGGTATAAAGATTACTTTCCTTCTGGAATACTTCTGATTTACTCCTTAACAGAAAGTTGACCATATGGAGAACTTTTTACGTCTAAAGAAAAGCAGCTCACTAGTTCAGGTCTGTGAAGGGAACTTCTGTTTCTTATGACAGTAAATCTGTGGACTCTCCATGCCTACAAACTTTCCATTTTTCTGTTCAGTAGATTGAAGTTTAGATTCAGGAACAGTATAGAATTAGAGGCGAATAAACTGTTAGAGAATCTCCTAAGTCATATTGACTTAAGTGATGTGATCATGCCAAGAAAGTTAATACAGGCAGCTCTAGGGGAATGCTGATCAACTGATTTATTCACCTCTGTATGTTCTGAGCAAAAACATATGTCTAAGGAAGCTTTCAAAACAGAACAAAAAGCTAAAAAAAACAACTTTCCTTTAAACCCTTGTTGTTTTCACTCCCTTCACTATATATTTTTCATATAGAGATAAAACAGTATGAAGACGTGAACACACAGCATAAATGCCTTTTAAAGTATCGTTTCAATTCCGCATAGACATTTATTAAAAAATAACCTTGGATTCCAGGTTGTGTGGTCCCACATCGGTGGGGCAGAATGAGGCCGTATATTGCTGCTTGCTTTGGTCACTGCTGATCTCCCTCACCCACTTGGGTTATGCTAGAGGCCACTGCCTGTGCTTTTATTATCAATGATTTTCTGCAGTTTATGATTGCCTGTAAGGTTGTACAAAGATAACTTGACAGCCTAAGATCTAAAGTGAGTTTAGGCTTTTTCGAACTGTAAATGCACATTGCCCACACAGGCACACAGTCCCTTGTGAAAAGGATGATTTTTTTTTTTGTTAGTCCTCTCCTCTATGGAATCCAGTCTCACCATGACATGCAGATTCGTTGAGACTTTGTTAGTGTTACAAGAAAATGGGATCCAGTTTTAATTCTTAAAAATCTCTTAGAAATGGAGTAAAACAGAAATTCCAGACAAATATTTGTAGCACACAAGTATACTAGGCACATTTATTTCTAGAATATAATCTTTCCCAAAAGTTAAGAAACATACAAAGTCTAGAACAAATCTGTGCTCTAGACTGTGCTCTGGACTTTGATATAGTCAATCATCCATCAGTATAAACTATAAAGCATTTATATCAAGGCACTGAAGATTTTAAATATTGCGTTTTTAATATATTTAATAGGGCCTTGTTGTGATTGACTATCAAGCAAATAATGCACAGCTCACATGCAAACTTACAGCTCGAAGGACTGGCTGTGTAAATTAAACTCATTTGTGTAACTGTGCTTTTGCATGCGTCTGCCTGTTTCTGTGGTGGATGGGGATATTACCACATCACCAACGAGAAACCCACCTATGAGAGAATTCGCATCTCTGTTCATTCAGGTGTCTCTGGCCAGAATTTTGAGTCCTTTCTTGTAAGAACCCTTTGCATGTGCCTGGCTTTAGTTATGCCTTTGCTTACATAAGAATTTCAAGGCTATCTTCTCTTCTGCTTCTATATGTAAGCATACAGAAATACATTTAACCCTATGTACAAATGCTGTGCTCTCCAAGATCAGATTTTCTTCTTGGATGTTGAGATCATTAGATACTAGATCACCATAGTGTTGAGAGATGTTATGTCTTTGCCCCAAAATTCAGTACCACTGCTCTTTGCCACAGCAAAACCATAAAGGGATCCCTGACAAAGCAGAAATGGGCTTCTGGGAGACTTTGTGAGAATCTTGTAATTGAGTGGGTATGGACTCACCACCACTTCTTGAAAGGCCAATTCCGGTTGTTTGAAAGGGAGAAAAGTGATGAACACGGTCTGGATGAGAAGTGCAGCCAACAGTGAAAAAGAGAAAGTTTAGACTAAATGTTATGGGATAACGTCACTTGGGCCCTACAGTGCTCTCCACTGAGAAGTGGTTAAATAAAACGGTTGCGTTGGGTTAAAAAATAAGTAAAGAAGGGGTTGGGGAAAGTCACAGAAGTGTGCCTCAGGGAATGATTTTACATGGTTTCAGGAAATGACCAAATGATACATTCATTCTTATCTCAGTGATTCATCTTAATATGAGCCAAAAGCTCTTCAAGTCTCTGAAGAGGTGCATGGCTCATCATTTTTCAGTGTATATAGGGGACAGAAATGAAATCCCATATTCTTTCTTTCTTTCTCTCCAACTAAGGCACGCACTGTTAAACTTGATACACTCTGAAGAAAAGGCTTTCCCCATTAGGGGAAAGGCACATAAATCCTAGTGAACATAAAGATTCCCCATTTGCTGCATGATGGAGAATTTGGATGTAACCAGGATCAAAGTTACTTTTGAATTCTAAAGCAGAGATGCTGGTTCATTAGCACAGGAAATACTGCTCACTACAGGGGGTTCTGACGAACGAGGAGTTACCTGATTATCTAAAAAGCATTTATCGCATATGCAACTAGTGGTCATGAACTTGTTACATCTGTGAATAGAAATTATGACACTGGCCAATAATGTCTACATTTAATACTTTAAAAAACCCACCTTTTTACCAAAGCTGAAATCTCTCCTCGCACAAATGATGGCAATATTATATTTAAATTTGGAATTGTAAATTCTTGGTCTTGTTGAAAGAGACTGTACTGGGTGATCCAAAAGCTATGACTGTAAAAAAGTTCTGAAAAGTCCCTGTCAGAAGACATGTAGAATCATCTTTAAAAAGTAAATACAAGTAAATATAGAAATAATGGGAAAATGTGAAAGTAGAAGCAGTGAATTTAAATTACAGGTTAAAAATGCATGCAGTGGATAAGAGAAGCTAAAGAAATCAATGAAATATAAGTAGAAATAGAATTAAAATAGTAAGAAAGATTTTAACGGATATTAGGAATAAAAATCACCTTAATCCAAGACTAGGTCCATTGCAATATGCAGAATGTAAAATCAAATAATACAGAAAAGTCAGAAATGTTCAATTAATAATTCTGTTCAATGTTTGAAGAGAAGTAGAAGATGATATGGTGGATGAAATTAGAAGTTTACCGTCTGCAGTGAAAGACAATGTGAAACAGTATCTTCTATAATTAAATGCTGTAGAAACAAAAGCCTGGAGAACGTACAATTAGAAGTCTTAAAGGAATTATCCAAGGAGCAGAAAGAGCTGAATCACTTGATGACTGAGACATAACTTTAGGACTGGACATGGATTATTACCCATGGAAGACAGGCGTGATGGAAGCTTAGATGTTGCAAACAAAAGCAAGTGTCCGGTGGGTAAAAGTTTAACTTAGACAAATTCTGCCTTGAAGGAGCCAGATTTTCCTTGTATTAAGGTAATTTAGCATGGGAGCAGCTCACCAGGGAAGGTGGCAGACTCATCAGTTGGGACTAAAATGAAATGAGACAACTCTTAAAAGAGTTGCAACTCAGAAAAATTTGGTCCTGTGTATAGACGAGGTCAGACTGGATGGTCAGAGCAGTCTGTTTTGGCCACAGAGTGTAAAAATTATAAATTCAACTAAAACTAATTTAGAAAATTAGGTTTCAACCCAAAGTAGAAGCTAATTTACTGTCTCCTGCATTAGACTCTTCCCTCTCATGGTGTCTCCAGCATAACTGCCATTGATTTTTATTAATGAATGGCACATGTTTCTAATGTGGTCTGTTTTGTAGCCTGTTAGTACTTAGGTTCCTTTTGTGTTGCTGCTGTATATGTCCATGTAATGAACGATATGTAAAAGAGGACTGTAAAAGAACTTACACTCGAAATATAATATGGGAGACAACAGATGGGCACAATGGCCATGTTGAAGGGGGCTGAGGGACGGGACAATATCAGGTAGGACTGAAGTGTTCCTGTTGAATGTCAGAAGGATGTCATCTGTCCATACATGCCTGCATATACCATACTTGTGCTTTTCACCAAGACTTGCTGCTCTAGCAAAAGGCTTGGAAGTAGCATTAAGAATGACAAGGAGAAAATTTTATTTAATTGTCAAAGAATCAGACTTGACAGAGGAAGGTACCACAGTCCGGTGAATACAGACAGCACATGCACAGCATCCAGGCCTGCATATAAATATTTTCAGTTTCCTTGTTTTAGAGGATGTTGAATGTAAGAATGTTGGCATCCTTAGAGAAGCTGAACCGAGTCGTTAAAGTAACTCCTTGCAAACCCTACCTAGAAATACGTACTTCTATTCTGTAACAGATACCTCCAAAAATATCTGAGCAGTAGTGGATGTTGTACCATCAGCTCCAAGAAAAGACGGGGTACCTCTCCTACCATTAAAATAAGTTTAGAATGGCTATGCAGTGAGAATGGTTGCTTGTACCAAATGAGTTTTCAGATTGAGAAGAGTAGCATTGCGTCCTTCCCAATCACTTGGAAAGGCAGAGTGTATCTAAACCCTGTGATGTATCTAAACCTGCTTTCAAATTCTCAGTGGCACCTTGTACTTCACTGGGTACTTTTAACATGTTTGGACACGGTTCTTCAGTCCGGTTAATTATTTTTAAAGGATAAAGACAATAAAAGGCAAAATGAGCCAGATAAGCATCCCCCAAAACAACTCGTAATACTTAGAATATAGTGGGTTTCATATACTTATTATACACATATACATAACAATATATGTAATGTGTATTATATAGTATTTGTTTAGTTATTTGTTTATTTCTGTAGCCAGCTCAACTGCCAATGCTGGATCAAGTACAATGATTCCAGTATTTCTGGGAAAGCATCTGGGATGGACTGGGGAAAATAATCTTGGACTGCATGCAGTGCTAAGCATGGTGATACCTTCATCCATAGCTGTGTGTGGGGCAAGCGTATGAAAGGAGATAGTTTCAAACCTTTATGTGTCATCTCTATCTCAGGTGGCATTTAACATGTACTGTATACAGTACTCTTATCTGTAGCTCTTCCTAGAGCTTGTTAAGAAGCAGAGGCTGTGGTTTGCTAATATGGTCATATATACAAGTATTGTGCAGAAGTACACCATGCAAACTGAAACGGGGATCATTTGAGAAGTAGAATTTGTCCAGTGATTTCAGTGGGCGCAAGTTCAGGCCAATACCATTCGTCATCGTTCCTGTTTAAAAGTCCCAGCAGTCCCTTCTGAAGAACAAACAGCAGGAGAAGAAAAAATCTGTATTTCCCAGTAACTAGTTAAAGTTGTGAAGCATTGTGGCTGTCTGAGAGAGAGCAAAGGTCCTCATGGTGCAGTAAGGCAAGACTGGCACCAGTGGGGATTTCTCCTGCATTGAAGCCCCAACTCTGGGTCAACACTCTAGCTTTTTCAGAGGCTCCGTAAGTCAGTTCGTATTAACATCATGGCTCGTGGTCCTTGGCACAGGAAGAAGGATTAAAAAAAAAATAGATTGTTAATACACTTCTCAGGGCCCGTTGTTTTTTGCATTATCATCTGTATACCTACCTGCCTCTCTGGGTGTCTAGTTATCAGTCGTAGCGTGGCCTTCCTAGAATGCTGTGTGTATTTGTCATTTGAGCTGCTTTTTTGGCCTGCTTTTTTTTTTTCTCTGTAGAAATGTAATGAATGTATAGTGCAAGCTGAGGTGTTTCTAATGTCCCCATAATTTGGAATTCAGGTGCATTAAGAGAAATTGGTCATGCCATTCCTTGCCCAGTCAGTTATTTATCTGGAGTCATTTGATTTTTCCTAAAATTGAACAGTTGCAGTCCAATACAAATGTTATATAGTTTTAATATATCATTACTTATGAAAGCAGAACTATTGATTGCAAAACATAAGTGACTGCAGATAGCTCCTTTTGTCTCTTATTGTGTTTGGCTTCACCATCTCAATTCTTAGACGACAACTCTTTTTCTTCTTCTGTACAAGGCACATTTCATATTGTATTACTGAAAAGTACAGCTGTGTTTAGTAGCTCCATCCTCACACATTTAAGAATAGCCGTGCCTGATTTTTTTGAGATTGTGCCAATATTCCAAATGGCTTCTCTTTTGTTTTTGAGAAGTTAAAGCTTAATTTTGGCATTTATCAGTTCTGAAGTTATGTTTGGTTTCAACAGCTTTTTTTTTTTTTCCCTAAGATTCATCATCTGAAATAACCCGCGGTAATTACAAGAATTTGTCAGGATGTTGCCGATCACCTCCCGCACGTGGATTTTTTTTTTCTTTTGGAGGGGGGGAGAGGTGTGGGGCAGGAGCTGGGGAAGCAAACCCTGTCCCAGGAGCGCTCCCCGGCTCCTGGCCGCCCCGTGCCCCCGGCAGCAGCCACCCACCTCCACGGCTCCCTGAGCTTCAATCCCTCTTTATGGCCCCCAGTCGCTTGTTGTTCAAGCTGTGTGTCACAGCCAGTCACAACAGTTACTTCAAGCAAATTTTCACACTCTTTGGCTCAAACTGCTGGCAGCATTCCTAAAGACTCTGAGGAAATAATTCCACAAAGTGGCATAAATTAATGTGACTAATTAACATGATGTTAATTATTTGTAAATTGTATGTTTGGATACACATTACTTGAGAGGCATATGTTACATTCAATGTTTACTGAAACAAGTGACTGCTAATCGCATCTCCTGAGTGTTCCTTTCACAACAGTCAGCAAATAGAGGCTTCTCTAAAAATAAAAATTGTGTCCTAAGGGAACGCGTGAACTATAGCATGCGGTGAAATGAGGAACTGGAGCAGAGAGTTACCTTCGTGTCAGCCTGAAAAACGCATTGGAATGAGTTTCGTAGGTAGTAACCACTTTCACCTCACATGTAAGTCAGGACGTATGTAGTATATTAGCAGAATGTTTTTAAATGGTCCTTTTACAAGCCTGTGGAAACAATAAATGGAGCTCATGTAATTAAAAGTGGACAAGACCTCAATTTAGAGTTGAAAGAGTGACAGTAAGCTGATTGTTTTCTAACTTTTGAGTTGATGGTGTGATGCTGAAAGAGTCCTCCTGCATCGTTAGCAGTAGATGTTTCAGTGGTAAGGGCAAGGGGGCCATAAATACGACATCCTCAAGAACCTATGACTTTCTCAGCACACGAGAGCCTCATGCGGTGGGTTACCAGCTGTCTACAGACAACTGCTCCAACCACACCTGGTAACAGATTAAGGCAGATAACAGATTATTATACTGAGCCCACACGGGTTCTTGCCTGCTCTGGAGAGCATCGAGAGATCACGCTGTTTTTGTGAACAGGGAGTTTGGTTTTGAATGACAGTACTAAAGGGGTATAACAGAGAAATGCAGTGAGTCCAGTGGTGTGGTACCACAGGCCACCATGTCATACCATCCCTTTATTAACTTGGTCAAGCTCCATTATTTAGGATTTTTTTTCTCATTATTGCTGCCGGAAAGTTATTTTAGAATACAAGGTGGTAATGCTTAGAAACTCTTTTGTAATTTCTAGATTACATTTCTCCATGATTGCTTAGAGCTATTTTTTTGTCACATCAACATTCTCTTTTAGATTAAATAGTTCTTTTACCTCTCCCGTGTTTCCCCCCAATTTCATTTACATCACATCTTTCAGAGTGCAGGTCCAGGGAAGCTTAATTACTTTAAATGCTGGGTTATTTTCCTTCCACAGCCGCTCTCTAAACTCACTCGCCACCTGACTGCACACGCGCTAGTGGTGGTGCAAAGAAGAGGGAGGGACCGTGTGGCTGGAATAGAAAGACAGAGAGAGAAATATAGAGGGAAAAAAGGCCAGGCATATGGTAGCTGTGAATTACATCAGTTGAAGCTGCCATGGTACAACACCTTCAGGCTTCACTTGTCTGTACTGAAAACATTAGCTCTTATTTAATCTCCTCTCATGAAGCGAGCTCTGAACCCTTCCAATCAAACCCTTCTCTTCGTCTTTTCTAGTTCGTGTGTTGTGAAGAGCTGTGACACTGTGGGTTGCTTTCAGTTATAGACCGTGGATGATGAAAGCCGTTGAAAGTGCCCCCACATTGCCCACCTTAGCCTGTGATCTTCCTGAGGTCTGGGGCATTTGTGCAAGCCCCACGGGGGTGTCTTAGATACCCTATAGCATCTCAGATGGCACTTGGTCAAGTCCTGCATGACTGACAGTCTTAGATATAAAATTTCATCTCCTGTGTGAGATTTATGTTATTCCTGAGTCAGCAACCTTGATATTATTGAAATATGCTTGAATTAAGAAAAAAATAATAATTAAATGCCATTTTCTACAATTTGAAACCAAACAAACACTATCTTGAGAATTGTTGGAATCTTTTGCTACACAGAATAAGTCTGCATTTCTTGAACTATGCAGTTGGCAGGTACAGAAAACTCCCTCTCTAAGAGGTACTTTAGCAGCCGGATCCGAAGGGGAGAGCATGGTCAGTACAGACAGAACATTTGGTGACTGAGGTGACTGATCTAATGGCCTATGATGTATTTTATTGTGTGAAAAGTACAGATTTTTGAGAAGTGGATTTTCAATCACAGTAACAACCATATCCTGGATACTAGGGAAACCTTTGCTTTTTACCCTTTCTCTCTATCCTGCCATACTTCCTATTCTTGTTTCAATGCATCAAGGCATTTGAGCTTTCCAGTAAAGAAAAAGGTTTTGACTTTTATGTGGGTTTTTGTTTTGTTTTGTTTTGTTTTGTTTTTAACACAGGCGAATAGCATGATTCTCTAACATTCTTTTTTTTTGGAAAGACAGAAACTGCTTTTGTTGAAAGTTAAAAAATAAAATTTCATCTGAGGCAAATATCTAGGCTGGAAAATTTCAGCTAAATAATTACATCTTGGCAAAGACATAAGCAACTGAAACCAATGTATTATATTAAAAAATATTAAGCAAACTTAACCGGAGCTCTTGTCTATAATAAAAATGTACGCAGGCATACATATGTATATACTGTGCTATTTTCTTATATGTGTAATGAATAATGCAGTTCATTATTTTTGGAACTGTATCATTTGCAGTACTCTTTCAAGCCAGCTCCTGAATTCAATGGGGCTTATTGTATATGTAAAGTTTAATACATGCATAACTCTTTTGCAGGATCATATTCTACAATATTAATGTGGTATTCACATTATGAATTTACCTGCCTGAAAATCTAGAATATTTTAAAATATGGCTGCACACATACTGGCAATTAAATTAGAAACCCTTGCATTCTGCATTTTCATGCTTTCTTTGTGTAAAAAAGTTGTATTATATTGAAAAAAAAGACAACATGCAACTCCTGTTTTTTTCCAAAAATGTTATTGTGGTTTGTCATCTTTTTTTTTTTTTTTTTCTTCTCCTGGAAGAGAAAGAGAGGGGAAGATACATTCAAACACCAATTTTACATTTTGCTCGTTTAGGGAGTACTTCAACAGCCGGGTGCATGAATCCTGTACTGGCAAGGGTGGGGTGGAAGCCCCGCTTGCTGTTGTGCTGAGGTGCAGGTGTTCAGCAGGCTGGTTTGGGGCTTCTGTTGACTTCCCTCTACTTGAATAAAGAGCCTTCCGCAGGCAGGTACTCTACAAGTCTGTTTTGTGACCGGGAGTCTGATCTGTTTGAACTCTCTTGACTGTTAAGCTAAAGGGAAAACTCAACTCTGTGCATAGATGGGCAGCTGAGACTGGGATTTGGTGCTGAAGTTATACAGAATACAATAGCAAACTTATTTTCAGAAAGTTACAACTTCCAGCCGCTTTTCAAAAGAAACTTAGAAGAGCTTTATTATGCCACAGTTCATAGTGACTCAGAATTCTCTGTACAAGGCATTTTCAGAAAAATGGAAATAGGTGAGTACTGGGAAAAGTTTTTGTTTTAAGGTTTTGCAGTCATGCTGAAATCATATTAAGGTTTTTGAAACAAAAAGAAGCAAGAGGGCGAAGAGTTACATAAAAATAATGACTAACAGCAGGTCTTTAAGGTATGGAGTCTATTCCAAATAGAAATGTTTATACGTCTCTTCCTCAATTGAAGTACTTTTCTTAAAATTTAGGTATTTCCTACGTGTTTTTGACAATGGTCAGACAACAACAAAAAAACACGGATAACTCAAAATGTTTTTACAAGAGAACAAATTATTGATTTTTGAAAATTAAAAAGTAATTATGATCTCTCACTTATATATCCCATTCAGCCAGGCAATTGCCAGCTGACTCGGATAGCAATTGAATCAATTACACTGGCTAGGCCACCCTTTAAAAGGTGAGAAAATGTGCTGGCAGGTCTTGTCTCGTGTGGCTGTGCTCAGTCATGTGAAACACAGCCACTGCTCACAATAAAAGAACACAAAACAAAGTTGGGATAGGATGGGAGGTAAATAACAGAAATTGCAGAGAAGAAATTGCAACCTGCAGGCAGAATTAATCATCAGAGCTGGTGGTGGGAGATACCGTGGAAATATGTCCGGAGAAATACCATTTCACTAAGCACATGCTAAGGACTGTTTCTCTGGGGATCTGTGTGCCCTGGTGACATAGACCTTCAAGGCTGAAACCTTGCCCAGGCAGCAGGTCAGCCGAAAGGAAAGCTTTGGTTTCTTTGATGGCCGCTCCATCTTGCAGCACTTGAGTTCCCACTAGACGTTTCGGGCACAACCCAGTCGTGATTAGACCGAGGAGAGGACAGGCTGAGACCCTGTGGAATCAGCTGTATGATACAAATGTAACTTTGGGGATCTGACAAAGACCCCAAAGATTTTGGGAGAACTGACTTCCATTGAACTGCTTAACTATTTGTAGTTTCCTTTTTCCCAATGACTATGGTCCCTGTGCTGAACAGCCCATATGAACTGTTGTGAAGTCCCTCTTGAGGAGACCTGTGTTGTAATGCCAACAACCAGTAGTTGCTAGTCCCACCAATTTCACTGGGAGTTAGACCAGAGCCCAGGCACCAAGACACAACAGGAAATCCAGTTTTCTTTCTGAATTCCTGCATTCTCCAAGTGATATTTTGAAATATCCCTAAAGAAAATAATTTAAGAACTGCAAGGATCCTACATGTATTATGAAAATTGTAACCAAAGCTATTGCAATCCCAGACTGCACTGAAGAGATGAAGAGAGCTGATACCGAAAGTCTCTGAATCATTTTTCAATGTTGAAATAATTTCAGACACATAACTTCTGCAGTGTTTTATGGGCAATAATTTAAGTTTCAAAACTGTGATTTCTGAATTTGTTTTACTTTCCTTCATATTTTAAATTATTTTAAACTTTTATTTTATATTGGTTTTAACTGTTTATATTCTTTGGCATTATTTAGAAAGTTTCAGCCTCATAGTAACTGCAGCTATACATCCATCGCAGTTGCATTCTAGCTGTAATATTTATAATGAAGGAAATCCCCCCAAAAATTCAAGTATTGGATTTCTAGAAAAAAATTAGTTACAACTGTAAAAGAAGGAAAGCCATCACAACCTAACAGTAGTGACTTCCAATGTATATTTTAATGTGTTCCAAAAACTGATTTTCCTTCTGGAGTCACTGCTGCCATCTGAAGTCCAAATGAGGTTTTCTGAAATGAAAAATGTTGGTATTAGATTTTCAAGAGTCTCCTTAGGTGTGGGCAGAAGTTTGCCTCCAGGTAAAGCAGGGAATAGACCCTGCAATGTGGGGAATAGACCCCACAATAACATGAAGTAATGGGGCAGGGAGAAACTCCAGGGGAGCTGGTCATGTTTTTAACTTAGAGGTCATTTTTTTCTGTGGGATGGTAATGGAAGAATCTCCAAGAGGATTTGGGGAACCAAAGTGTCAGGTTAGGTCCCTAAAATTATCAGTACCTTTCTGGCTGGGCCAAGTGATCAACTGCTGCTTCTTATGGAGTCGACACTTTGGGTTAAATATTAATTTCCTACTGTCAAGTTAAGGCAAGTTATTTTGGAATAGTTCCACCTATTGGCAAAAATTGTGCCAATATATTAGAAGTTCTTGAATTGAGCATATACTCATTCACAAAAATAACCAACAAAGGTAAAGTTAAATGGCAGGCACATAACTTTTTTGTCTATGTGTCTTCTGTCTTTTAGGAGTGTTTCTGTTGTAGGTTCTGTCCTTGGGAATTTGCATGTCCTTTCACACAAAACTAAAAAAGCTCCTCTTGCTACATTCATAAGGGACATATTCTTGTCCCTCCCTTCTCGGCCTGGCATGTGACACACAGTACAAGAATATACCCACCAGCCTCTCTGGTTTTGTGTGACAAGACACAAGTCCAGGTGTTGTTAGGACACCTCTTGGCACTCTGCATCTCAAAGATGATGAGTTTCGGGTATGTAATCTTCCCAGAAAGGAAAACCACCCCAGCAGCTCCACATTAAAATCAGATTAATTCAAAAAATCACACGAATGTGAAGTTTAGATCATAGCTGTATTCTTAAAAAATGCGATGACATTCAGTGATCCATTTTAAGAATCTTGGTATAATATTGTCACAATTTGCCTAGCCATTACTTAGACATTTTTAATGGAGAGATGTCACTTAAAAGTGCAACGGCGATGTTAGTTGCTTGATTTATAGTCCATTCTTCTCCCTGGCTTTCTGGCCTGCAGTGGGATTTCTATTGTTGTCTGTTGTTAAATCCCAGCATAATGGATACCGCAGCTGCAGTGGACAGCTGTAATTTTTACTGACTTCTGTCTTGGTGTGTGACTCAGCTCTGCAGTTTGATACTCAGCCCATGTGTTTTGAAAATGGATTTAAATAACGTAAGTGTATATATTGTTTAATTAACAATAGGCAGTGTTTATTCTTTTGAACTTCACACTGGTGAAAGAGAAAGAGAGCGTGTCTGTTTTGAATTTAATATTGGCATTCACTGTGCGCTTAATGAGGGAATATATAGGACAGCTGTTTTGGATGTATACAGAATGTAAACCCTCAGTGGAGTGTTTAACTTTTTGAAACTACATTTAATTTTAAAGTCTCATGAAAGGTAAAATAGTCACAAAACACTGAAGGAGTCATATGATCTTACTACAAAGACAGCAGGAATATGGTATCTATTAGCCAGGATCCTTAGTACCTAGCACCGTGTTTGGTGTTTGAAGAAGCATTTCTTGCCATCATTTACTAACTCACGTTTTTTTTTTTCCCCTGCACAAAAGCCCTAGAAAGTATCTTCGTCGTCCCTGAGCTGAAATTGAATTGATATACCTGCCTTTCACTAGAATATCCCAACACATTCAGCTTGTCATGTTGTATGTTGGATCTTGTCCGTTGGATGGCACCTGATGCCTCATATAATTGAACAAGAATTGTAGGCTGCTATTGTTGGGGTTTGTACTTAATAAGAGGTAACACATGCTTACATGTAACTTGCTTGAAAAGCTGAGTATTTTCCTACAAACAGCTTTTACTGTGAGAACATCCATAAACACATGCTAACCCCATGTCACTTCTCTATGGAACAAAAGAATAGGGAAGACGATATATTTTCACACACTGAAATGGAGCGGTGTACTCAAAAAGCATCCCAAATTTAGCCGTATGCACAAACCCCCCTGAGAAGTAAGAACCATCCCTGAGAAGACATCACTCAAAACTTTGACCTCTCTGTCTTGTGCCTGATATGCCAGTGAGCATCCCGTGATCTCGTAAGGCAAATCTAGATTACTGAACGGTTTGAAGGTGAAAAGCTCGATGCTAACTGCAGTTTAAGTATTTAAATAGTAAGTCCTCCATTGCATTAGGTACAAATCTGTTTTCTGTCAACATTCAACAGTATTGAGAATTAGTAGTCTCTTTTTTGTGTGTTGCAACAGGAGGTCAGGTGGTTTTCTAGCTCTTCTCCAGGTGAGAGGCAATTTTGCTGGCAGCAGTGGTATTTTAAGAGAGGAAATACTGTCCATATTTCCACATTTTTATCTGGTTACAATAAGTGTTTAACAAGATTCTTTACACCTTCGCTGATAATTGATAAGTCAGAATGGATGCTAGGTAGAATCTCTAAATTAAAACTGGAAGGGTTTGGTTTTCCTTGGAAGAATTTTGGTGAACTGTCAAGCGAGTGGTCAACAGGGACACTAGATGCTTATGACAATATCCAGGTTACAACTATCTGGGTCAAATTCTGTATTGGATTGAGAAAATTAAGAGCGTAAGGCTGTAGAATACAATGTAGTAATAAAATTCATTACCTTTGATACCTGCATCTTTATGATAGCCAAGGACATTTTGAATATGTACAACTAAAAATTTTTGGGGTTGGAAATGAAGATTTGCTGCTACGGATCAGCATATGAGTTACTGTTCTGTTTGCAGTAGTTTGGTTTTTAGCTGGTTTAATTCAGAGACTATCACTATTAAAAAAACCCCACAACTTATTCTACAAAACCTTTTCACTTAATTATGATTTACATGACTAATGTAATTAATGTAATAGCACAAGTAATGTTTCTCACAAAAAACCCAGGAAGGGTATTATCCATTTATTTCTGTTTCAGTATTTACTCTTTGCACCTGTGTGCTGTTGATTTTTCCTGTTAGTAGCTTATTGAATTTTGCACTCTCTTGTAGAATAACTTTTCCGTTGCAAGAAATACCTTGCATACAAGATCAAATGTTGTGCTATGTATTGCACTCATTAAAGAATCAGTAAGCTGTTTTCTGGATTGTTAGTAGCTTGTTCAAAGTAGGAGCTTGCAAAAGTAATAGTAAGACATCTCCAGTCTGTTTTTTCTGTTTCCCTGGATACAAAAGGAGCAGCTGGATAGAATCTGTCTGCCATATTAATAACATCCCAGTAGGAATCACTTCTCTCTCAGAGAAAAGTCTAACACTGAAAGACTTCCCAAAACGGGCAGACTGGAGATTCTGCTTTAACTTTTACTTTCCTTCAGCCTATAGGTTTTGTCCAGGTGGATCTTTCCACATATGCTTTTTACGAATGTATTTTTGAGTTCTTCAATTAAAACCTAATAAATGGAAGGGACCATTAGATTTTTCAAAGGAAGGATGTAAAACTCAAGTCCTGAATTCTGAGTTTTAAACTCCTCTGGGAAGGATGAAAACCCTATAAAAATATTTTTGATGGTAGTTACAATGTGCATGTTCACATATTCTGTATGAAGGTAAAAGCAGTGCATAAGAATTTTCCAAAGGGCTCTGTGTATGATAAATCTGCAAATTAGATGCAAGCTATTCATTTTGTTTAAATTGTATAGCCATTTGTCGCATAGCTTGGAAAAAAGCTGTAAGCTACAAAGAGTATATTGAATTTTATACAGCTTAAAATATCTGAAGAGCATTCTGTTTCGGTGATGTCTTCAACTATTAAGTACAAGGTATTCATCATCTGAGTGGCAAATATAAAATGTTAAGAATGTTATTTGGCATGTTGCCCTGTTATATGTACTTTTTTGAAAATTCATGTGATAATACTTGTTACATTTTTGAAGATTTTCCTTTGTTTCGTAATCAAGAGTTGAGGATGATTATATTTGTAATACATTTGTGTAGGTGTTCACAGACACACACCCTTAGACATATGTATAAAATAATGAGGTAACAATTTATTCAATAGTGAGCTATTTATGCTTAAATATTAGTTACAGATTCATTATGCTGTTTGACATCATCATATTTGTATGTTTAAACCATGAAGCATTCTTCTTACATAGCAAACTAAGACTACATTATTAAAAAAAATAAACAGTGGAAAAATAGAAGTAGCAGTTAACCAGAAGTTCACCTTAGTGAGCTAAATTCTCCTATTTAACTCACATCCCCTCTACTGTGAAGGGTGCGAATGAACTTCATGTAAACGTTTTCCTGCACTGTACCTGCAGGAAAGCAATTGTTGCTGTTACAGATTTCAGCTAATCTAAGAATAGGATTTTGTCCAGTAGGTTATATTGCAACTGGGTATAATTACAGTATCAGGGGCTGCTCCTAGAAGCAGCCACAGGAGGCCAGACACCACCAAGGGAACCCCTTGCAAATTGCTGGAGGTACAGCAAAGTCCAGGGTGAAGGAAATAAATTTAAAACCTGCTCTTCAAGTCTGGGAGAGCGTGTCTCAGTCTTACCTTAGGAGAGAAGGAAGCTGCTGCGGAAACGAACTTTATTCATGTGATAGAGAGTGACATTGCACCAGAGGAAAAGGGTCATCACTCCTGAGCTTTAAACAGTCATTTAAACATCCTACACCCAGATCTTTAAGTGATTTGGAACCAAGGCTGCAGAGCTGACCTTAATGTAATATTCTGGAGGGAACTGGCATAGCTAGTGGTGATAGATTTGACATATTCTTGGCAGTATTTCCAACCTTTTGCCTGGAGTAGATTACAGAAGCCCTTCGGGGAGTGTTTGGTGGCCCCCTGTCCTGTTGTCTGACTACAGATGTGGTTCTCCTGTGATCCAGGTAAAACAGGAATCAACTGTAAGTTAGTCCCATGCCTGTCGTATACACATCCTGACCCGTGGTGGGACATGTAAGCAGCCTCCATCATGTCATGAAGGGCTTGAGCACTCCCAGCGTGTGATGGGTGGGAGGCCGTGGAGCTCCAGAAAGCAGGAGAGGGCAGCGAGGAAATTCCCGCAGGCACAGCTGGGCCTGGGCGGTCTTTCGTTCAGAGCATCCTTTCAAATTGGAGAGAATACTGCCATATTCACTACTTGTGGTTTCTTTCAGCACAATGTTTAAAGCTCAGGCAAGCTGCAGTGTTACAGCCTGGTCAGACGTTTCTTTCAGCTGCAGATTGGCGTGGTAATTTAGTTTCATGCTCTCAGAAACATCCTTCTTATCAGTTCATGGCGGTTGCCTCCTGGGTGGGTACGGTTCCCCACTAAAGATCTAAAAAGCTCCAGGAAAAACTGGGTCTAGCGGTGCAAAACATCTTCCAAAACTCTTTCCACAGCCACATAGTAACTGCAGAATTTAGGCTAACAGCTACAGATCTGCCAATGATGTTGACTTACTTTCTAGCAATAGCAAGCTCAGCAACCCTGCTAGAGCACAATGCTAATCAGTCTCTAATCAAGTCTCTAACCAGCCTGGAAAATGCATTATCTGTTTGAAGAGCAGAAATTAATGTATTTGTCATTTTTTATTTTTCTGCCTGACTTTTTCTTGCTATGCTCCATCTTCTATGAGAAGCCTGATATATTCTCATAGATCTGTGGTTTTCCACTTCTTTTCCTGCATTGTGAAGATGCACGAATGCTTAGTTTGTTAATAGATATAGGAAGATAGTTAGGTTTAAAACACAAGTTCATATAAGAATATTTATTTCTTGCAACACATTGTATGCCACAGGGCTATACCAAATCTACAAGATAAGTTATCCTTTTTCTTACAAACGTTTTTGATTTCTGCTGGTTAATAGCTGATTCTTTAATATGTTAATTTCTTGCATATAAGTTGTCCTTATTTCACATGTTGCTCAAGAAATAAAATTTCTTAGACGACAACTTTCTTAAGAGGTAATTTACTACCATCTTATTTTTTCTGACCTTTAGATTAGTTTTAAGCAACCACAGTATTAGAACATTTGAACAAACGCAACGCAGACTTATCCAACTTATTATCCCAGACTACACTGATACCTAGATACAGAAAATGTGGTAGATCTGATATTATTTGGAGTTTAACATTTGATACAGGATCCCACATGGGAAATTACTAGTCCGGTTCGACAAGGTGGATGTTAGTACTGCAGAACAGAATGGAGCTGAATGAAAAAGACATGACAACAGGTTATGTTAAATGGAGAACTGTCACACTGGAAGGAAGATATCAGCAGAATTTTTCAAGGATCAATCTAGAGGACTTGACTTACTTAACATTTTAATTAATGATGTTGGCACAAAACGTAGAAGCAGAGGAATGGAATTTGGTGCTGGCAAAATATTGTGAGGCATCATTAATATAAAGGATGATCAGAATATTACACAGGAAAAATGTTCTGACCTTGAGGACTGAAGTAATAGAAATGAGATGGAATTTAAGAGTACGGATGGCACTTAAGGGCTGCTAAAAAGAATTTCTGCTAGAGACTTATCAGTTGAAAATGACAGAGGAGGCAAAAGACCTGTGTGTAACAATCAGTCACAGAATATGAGTCATCGATGTGATACAGCTGTGAAGAAAGCGATGCGATCCTAGAAAGTATCAAACGAGATATTTCCTGCAGAGACAGGGAAATGTTAATGTTGTAGCAGCATTGGAGAACTGGCTTTTGAAAAACTGGACACCCCTTTTTAAGAAAGATGAAATCCAAGAGGAGCAAGCATAAGGAAGGGATATAGGGATGATTAGAACGATACAGAAGTTTATAGTGTGCAAGCAAAGTAAAAGGTTGTGGCTTGTTTAGTCCAGTAATATAAGGTTGAGAGGAGACTGGATTGCTGCCCACATGCTCTTCATGGGGAGACACAGCAGTGTGGGACAAAAGTGGCACTTGACACTAAAAAAATATGGATATGAGAGAATATAGGCTGGAAATTAGAACATTTCTAATTGTCAAATCAGTGGGGTCTGAATCAGTAGTAGCAGTGGAGGAAGAAATGGACCAGTTTTAAGACAGAGTTCAGTAAGGTCATGGAAAAGATTATACGATGTCATTTGCTGAATCAGTAGGGGACTAAATCTGCAGATTTATGAGGTCTTATGTGCTTCATTGCTGTTAATCACCTTTGTATGCATCACGTGGCACAGCTTGCTTAGACCATGCTAGCTTATTTATCCTCAAATTGATATTGAACAGCAAGATGCAATGCTTCCTTGGGAGGTATCTTCATTCATACCTAAAATATTGCTCAAAAGTACTCAAACTCAGAAGATGTATGTATTTATTAGAGGTACTTCAGATTGTACAAAAGTTGGATTGTATTCTAAAAAAATTAAGGAATTATTCTCATTTATGTTAAGGTTATATTACATAATTTTGGCACAGGAAACACAAAATAGATGTGAATAGAACTGCTGGGCTGCTAAGAGGACATAGAACATCGGTAAATAATACCGGTAAAAATCAGGTCTTCTTTGCTGACATGAGTGCAAACCTTAAAAAGTATGAAAAACATAGCATCTGCTCTCTCTGTTGTATGTTCACTTCCACAACTAATTCACTGGAACAGTGTGGTAGTAAGTTTTACTGAAGTAAGCGGTTGAATTTGGCTCAGAATATAAAAGGAATTTCTTGGAGGTTACGATCCCCGCGATGTGAATTCCACCGCAGAAATTCAAATGCACATCAATTCTAGGAAGATAATAAAAGTGAAGGTCTGGGCAGCTAAAAGTGTTGATCTTTAGGTGCTTGTCAGTAGCAATTAACTATACAGGAAAGTTTTCCTATTAAATATATTTGTAATGGGTGAAATTATTTTATGACTTTAGGAAATTAAAATAATTTTAAATATATGCAAGAAAAGAAAATGGGCTCTGGTGAATAAAGCAAGTCCAGGTTATCTAATTTCAACTGTGAAGTGGTTTTTCACGTTACTCCCTACAGTGATGGATTGAGGGGTGGAGGGGTATGTCTTAATAGAGCACTTGAAATGAAAAGAGTTTTTATTAAAAGAAAGTAGAAGAAAATTCTGAAGGGGGAGCATCCTGGATTTGCCTGGCTCACACTACTGGAGAATACTTGTCTGACTCGAGAAATATTTTAGTATTACAATTACAGAACCTTCTGGGCTCTCTTCAGCGCAAAGTATTCGCTGCTTTACCATTACAGACATTGCAGAAGGTTGCACATAGGGTTCCGCGAAAAAACAATTCTTCCAGTATAAACACCCTTTTTGCAGAAAGTTGAAACAAAAAAAGAATGCACTACACTGACAGGTTGCTAAGCAGCAAAAAGGACATATGTCAAGAACCATCTATGTCTTTTGTATTACTACACTTCCTTTCTTCACACCTTCATCGCACAAGCTGTTATGATTCTTACATACCCATATATAGAGAGAAAATGACACAAAAGCTAATTTTTTCCCCATTTCTTCTCCATTTCCTTTTTTAAAAATCTAGTGTTAAAGACAGGTCCCTGGTGGGTCTAAGTTGGTTGAGACATTACTAGTTTCAGGTCAGTCCAGGGCTTTAGGCGTTTTCATTGTAGCTGATTAATTCATTAGTTGATGGGCATCGTGTTAAAGTCTTTTGGGCCTGGGTTACTCTGAGAAATGAAAGGAAAATCTCACCAAAAGGGAGAATATTAACCTTAGGAATAAAATTGGCCTCTCTAGACCGTGAGGAGGTCAGCAGTATTCTGCTGCTTTGCTTTGGCTGGGATAGTTAAAACCTGCAAAATGGTGACTGCCAGAAAAATCAGAGCTAGTTTGAAAACACCACCAAGCAGGAGTTTTGAGATGGCTTGCACCGACCACTAATTTATGTTGCTGACCACGTCTCTTATTCACTGGAGTAGGTGTAGTTCCTTCCTAGTAAATTTTCACTGAAAAACCATTAAGGTCTTCCGCTTGCTCTCCTGGAAACATTTATTTGTGTGAGTAGTTTCAGTGACATGTATTTGTAAAGTGTCTGGTATTAAAGACCTTTTACTAATTGATTGTGTTTTTTGCAAGGATGTATTTTATGGTAATCACATTCCATGGTTTTAAAAGCACTTATTTACTGTGAAACTATCACAGTCTTCCTGGTAACAAATGTACCCTGAAATGACAAAGAGCTTTCCTTAATTTAAAATTTCAGTATTGGGATTATTTTTTATTATTACAGCTATTTAATAATCTCTTCCAAGTAGTTTCATATTTTCAAGGTCAAGATTTTTTAAAAGGACTAATGGGCCCCAAATTTCTTTTCACTTCCCTCAGACCAACTATGATGAAGTAATGGTGTTCTGCAAGTTGGCATTGGAACAACAAATTATACATCAGCCAGGATTCATCAGCCAGGGCACATGCCTTTTTCCCTATGTGCCCTATGACTATATGACTAATAAAATGCCTATTTTTATTGTGTGTGGTCCAGCTTCGGAATAATAATCATCCTTGAAGATTAAATTAATGAAAAATCAATTTAGCAATCAAATATTTCAGCCATAGTGGGTGGCTGAGTTAAGAAAGTATTATAAGCAGAATATAATTTGTTCAGCCATATAGGCAGTTGTTGAATTTCTTATTCAGCCATTAATTACTGCAAAATGGTTAACTGAAATTACAATTAAGTAATGGTTGCAAACCACACTGGTAGAGCATGGGCACATGTGGAAACAGCTGCAGTTATTTTAAAAGTTACTATCTGTGCTGTTTGCTACTGCTTTTCCTTTGGAGGTGGCTGACCTCAGAGGGGGCTTTTGTCACACGCTGCCTTCCCCAGGCAGCTTCAGCTGCCACCAAGCCCTCATTTGGAGTAGGAGCCTTCCCAAGGGCTGTTGTGATGTCTTTCCGTGGGCTTGTAACTCCCAGCAGGATGACAGCAAGCAGCTAAGGCTGGTCACATCCTCTTGGGTCCTGCACTGCCTGCGGTGTGGATCTGCCTGTGAGCACAGGCCTTCGCTCACGTGAAGAAGTCGTCCTTAACCCTTTCCGTGGTGATACATTTATAATGGCATGATTCATGCCCGTAGGCAAAAGAGGATAAGTTTTACCTGAGTAATATCTCTTTCCCCACTACTACTGTGACTGCTCTTGAAATGGTGCTGCTATGAGGATTTCAGTAGTATTTCCTGTTCTACAATTGTACTTCTATCAAATTGTGTGTAGATTAGGAACTAGGCTGTAAGAGCAGTATTTCCAGTGAAAGTATTTGCAGTAAGCTTTCTGTTTCAATTTCCCACATATTCAGGACCTATCTTTATGATATGAGTGAAAATAATTAATTGCTTCTTGATGAACTAATTGCCCCCAGTTTACTGTGTGCCATAGGACATTACAGGAGACATGGGAGAGCCTTTGAAATTTGCTCTCAAGATTTTCAAGGGAAAATGATGATAAATTAAGGAAGGCTTTGGGGCTCATCATGAGTTTGTGATTCCATTTTAGGGCTCAACTTCTTACAGAAAAGCAGTGACATAATAGTGTGGGCCAAGTCTTTCCTTTTTATTCAAGGTACAAGGGGTTTTTAGTACTTAGAATCTCTCTCACAGAGCGTTATATGCTTGCTTGCATTTTCAGGGGGAAAGCTTGTTTGTTGCAATATTTCTAGCTATCCTGTATTAAGGCATTCTCTAGTAGGCATACATATGAAATACACCATGAAAAATTGCAAAAAAAAAAAACATAAAAACTTATTTTGTGTTTTGAAAGAGGCTGTGGGTTCAGCTGTGCTCCAATACTGCACCACTACTGTGTCTTTTTAGTAATTTTACATGTAGGCGTTTGCTATTAGGTGTTTGCTATTGTTAAAAGTGACAGCTACATCCCCCTCTTTAGGCAAGCCTTTTAAAAATAAGTGTGATTTGCATATGGTTTGCATATTTTAATTCTTAATTTGCATATGTTAATTGACAGTGCATTGCAGCGACAAATGGTGTTGCGTGAAGTCAGCCTAAATTGTAAAGAGTTACAGGAAAGTTTGTCTGCTGGAAGTCAGGGTCCTTTCTGTATCTCAGCAAAGACCGCTCTTGACTCTTCCCAGGGATGCTGTAGTGGGGGGGGGTCTGTATTACACACTTCAAAAGCGTGTGTAAATAAACACAATAGTCTGTTACCTATTTTCAAAATATATTTTGTGAATCTGGAAGGGAATCATCCCTTGCTGTCAAAGTCTTTCATGACAGTAACTTTGTGCCAGATCATACAGAAAGTTGCTCTTGCATTTTGTGAGCCTACATTTCTGAAACCTTTTCAGGTAATGAGGGTCTTAACTTTGCCAGCAATACCATGTGTGAATTAAATATCTCTTGTAACTGTGCTGAGGAGTCTGGAGGCAGAACTGTGGTGTAGAGTGAACCAGATGAACACACCACTTTGTAGTGTGGACTGGCATGCCATGGAAAACAGCGACCCTGCAACATGAGATTCATTTCTGCAGAACACCAGGGTGTTTTCCAAAAACAAACAAGATCAGTAGGAAACTCAAAAATATCCAAGATTTCACTCAAAAAGGTGTTACATAGGAAAAGACACAGTAAGGAATAACTCCGTTAATGATATTTAGGTTGCTGAATATTGTAACACTTGACCTGTACTGGAATAATCTTATAAAGGGAGCCCTCTGGGATCCTTCCACTCTGTAGCAGACATACTGGCATCAGTTTATATATTTTCTAGGCCACTACGTTTCAAACAGGAGCAGTTTCACATTACTACTGTCAGTGATGCATTGAGAAAAAATAGTGAAAAAGACAAAAAGAAAACCTGTATAATTTTCCATTACAGTGACACCAATGTGGTATCAATAATATGGAGCATCCATCTTGCAGCAGTGTATTCCTGTGGTTAGCAGATATGCAAGTGGATGATGACTCTTTCCTTCAACATATTTAAAGTTGCCAGTAGTAGTTTTTATTCAATGTTTCAGCAAGACTCCTGCTTAGTATCACATTTAATAAAGGCAACGTAGCAATTCCTGGTAAATCTAGGAGAATGATTCATAGACGGGGAGGTAGTTGGAAGAATCCCCCATAATTGTCATCTCACTGTGCCCATTAAGAAACATCCATTGGCAGTCACCCTCTCGGGACAAGTTTGCAGACGTGGCAGGGAGCACTGATGCATTTGCCTAAGATATGTCAACCCAACGTATCACAGCCTGTATGATGAGTAGGGCGTATGGGAAGGAGTTGATTATTCCACATCAGTTGGCTAGTTATAGAAAAGTTTTGTATTTTAAATATATCACTATAGAATATACCAAAATATTAGCTTCTGGAATCACTGGGAAGACAAGACACCCACAACATCGATATTGTCTGTCTTTTTTTTTGATGATACTGGAGTGTAAACATAGAAGCTTCTCTGAGAAAAAAAGTACAAATTTTTCTTGGTTTCTGATCGCATTTGGGTTCAAATTTACTCCTTATAAAGGAAACACCACTTTTTCTTGACACTGTTAAGAATGTCATTCCTCAAGTGTAACTTGTAGCTCTGATGCAGTAAACAAAAATGTTGTTTTGTTAGTACTACCATTTGCTCTTAAATCTTCTCACAGTTGCATGAAAACCTGTGTTCTGAAATTCAACCATTCCCATCGTCTTTCTTGAGCTTCTGCAGTTCTGGGTGCATTTATCGCTACTCAGAACATACGGAGCACCGATAACTTAACAAACAAGTGGCAAACACAAATTCTTCAATGGAAAGGCTTTGGGTAACCTTCTTGTGAGTGACTTCCACATGAGTACCCCTTTGAAGGACACTGAATGGAGCAGACGGCTTTCGGCATGGGAGAGTAAAATGTGAATGGGATGACTTACAAGTGATGAAACTCGGGGGGGGAAAAAGCAGGTGGAAATAAGGAAAGTTCAGCTCCCCTACACAGCATCCCCACGCAGAGCAAAGGCTTCCTGTGAAGTTGCCTCTTTGGGGGTGTAGCCTGCCATCTGCCACGGAAGTGGTGGATTTTTAGGAGAAATTAAAGGTGAGAAATGTCAGTCAGAGCCACTGCTTGCGACTACGCTGCACACCACCTCAGGGGAATAGCTCTGGGAAATCAAACCCATGCTGCTCTGCCAGCACAACGTGCGTATGGTTGGAAGCTTCTGTTCCACCCCAGTAGGATATTGCGTGAGTGTGTAGGCGCAGAGGATTAGGCTGAAGAAATTCAGAATCACTGTGCTAAATGTTCGTTGCTCCTGGAGTGGGCATGTTATGTAGACACAAAGAACATACTGTAAGAGAGGGTCGGTATTTTCTTGTTTCAGAAGTATAGGTCCCTATATACTGATACAAGTTTCGTCTACATCAATAGGTGAGACACGGTTGCATGGTGTGGCAAAACCAAACCACCCCATGAATCTCTTCTGCAGTTATGTGACATGAACTTTGTTATATCGTGCAGTCAGTGTGGGCACCTACAGACTATGAAGCCCAGGGGAGAGGAGTCTTCACAATGGTCACTGTGAGTTTTTTCTACGTTAACTTGCGTACATCCAAATATTTAATGAGTTATCTAGAAGTTCCAAGCCATAGCTCAGACTACCAAAGTTATTTCACTTTTTTTGCAATGGCAAGCAAAATAGCCATCCCTTTTTAAGAACCACTTGCCTCAGACGTTCTTGCAAAGGCAGGAAACAAGAATTTCAGGCTCAAAAGCCTTCAAGAATGAACTCCTTCATCTGATTTTTAGCACTTCCTAACTCTAACCAGATGTGAGGTATGCAAGAATAACCTTTTAATTTATATTTCGAGCTGTGCTGATTCTAGGAACAGGAGGATAGGAGGGATGTGGATAAAGTACTGTATAAAATACAAGAGTGCTGATCCAAAAATTTTTAAATGTCACGTTCAGTCCAAGGTTTGTGCAGAGGTCTGGGAACAGCTCTTATTTGTCTAAGTTGCTTTCCTTATGCCTCACTGTGGGTGATTTTTCCTCCTTTTCTATTTTTTGTCGCAAAACAACATCTTAGTTTTGAATTAATCCACAATTTTGCTGAAAAAATATTATCCAGAATTCAGTTTGTATTAGCAAGTAGTTGCAGAGCAAAGCCCATGTTTCCCAAGGTTTTCAAGTTGCACACAGTGTGCTTTATTGATATGGTCCAGACATAGAGCGAGGAGAAACAGTGGAGCTACCTGCCCTGCATCAGAGTACAGCGCTCCTCCTCTGCCCTTACCTCTTAGGTGACTAACTTCACAAAAATGAAGATAATTTTCTTCAGTTCTTATCATTATGGAAGCAAAATTCCTTCTGTTTAAGTAGAGATGGATGGGGGACCAGGGTTTGTTCTTGAATAACATCTGAAGCATGATCAGGATTAACAGGGGGAAAAATAATTTGAAAATATTCGTGTGTGAGTGTAGTGAAGGAAGACTGACTTTAGGCAGAGATATTTTTCTGTGGTTATGGTGAAAAAATAACTTTGTATGAGTGTTGCTTTCTATTAGTCTTCCATGTAATGGATGGCCAAAACATAACAGTTTTGGACTGGCATTTTGTGCATTTTGTTCCAGGACCTTTTTTACTTGTCTTATAACAAAAGTATGAATTGGTTCCTATCAAGCGTACTCTTATACGGTATTAGGCTTTGTAAACACATAAGTTAGTTAACTATTCACTGCAGTAATTGGCACACAAATTTGTTTCCAGATCCTTAGTTGAGTTTGCAGTGCTGCTGCTAAAAAAACATAGTCTCAGTTGTGAAATAAGTATAAATTATTTGAAATCTATGGGGGTATTTCAAATGTGTAGGCATACAGAACCATATTTGCATGTTTACATTGCCAGGTGGAGTATCTTATTTATTTATTCAGAGTCCTGTTTGACCATAACAAATATAAAAGATACCAAATTAGCTTGGTCCTCCCACATTAGGTGATTTCTGTACACTTTTCAAATTTGGTACGTTTTGAAAAATATATTTAATTGTCAAAGAAGTATTTTAAATTAGATAGCCTTAGCATGTTAAGATATCAGAAGATTGAATTATCTATCTGGATCATTCTCCCTGATGTCAACCGGGATGTTTATTGGCAGCATTGTACTGTAACCCTGTCAACACTGCTGAAAGAAAAATGCAGTTCCTAAACCTGTAGAGAACTTCCTACTTCGAATTTCTCCAGGTCTATAAGAAAATATGTTCCAAGAAAATTTTATTTTTTTTTATGTTTCCAGTCTGGGACCATAAAGTTTGTATATATTTTTCTGTAATTAAGTTAAGAGTTATTAGGTTGGTATTTGGAGCATGGGGTTGGGGTTCCCTGCAATCACATTTTACTTGGATGTTATTGGCTGTTAGTAGCCGTGACTCCCATGTGTAATTGAATGCAACCATCACCTTTATACCTTTCTACCTGTTCTTGTTTGGAAGCAGGTATGATGGACCAGGGCACGGATCATGTCACACTTGTCCTTTTTTCCCCCCTTTTTGTCTTAGGTTTCTAGTTTGGCTGTTGTCAGACCCAGGTGTTGGGCATTTGGGTTGATCCTCTGTGGTGGTTGTTATGTTTTATTTTCAGGGAGTCCCTGAAGTTGTCCTGACAGTGGCAGTTCAGCATTGCCACGGGAACTGCATCTTCCCTGTGGTGGTTCCAGAAATCACAGCGAGTCATTGTAGCAAAAATTTATCAAGAAAATGATATAATGACTCTCTGTGAAATGTGGGAAAAAATGTATCATACAGTTAAAGGACAGAAAACATAGGAAGAGGCTATTTCAACTTCAGCACGTATTTGTTACAGCACTTACTACTGATGTTACCTTTTTCAAGTTAAGAGCATTCTGCATTACTTGCTGCATAAAATTTTATTAAAAACTACATATAACGTGTGTTCTGGCTGAAGCTTATAAACCTGTTACATTGCTTGCCCTTTTCTGAAAGTGGTTCTTTATTATTTGACATTATTTTGTCAGACATCTGATTTGTATAGCTGAACACAGGGCACTTGCCTCCGTTTCAAGGGTAATAAACAAGCCGCACTTTTAAAACCAACAAAACATTTTTAAATGGTAGAATATTTTCCTAATTATTTTGTCTAGTGCGTTGAATACCTTTTTACTTTCTCTGCAGTTACCTTCCATGAGCCTGAAAGAGAAAGAGAAAGAGGGTGGGAAACCAAGCTTTGCTGCAGAAAAAAAAAAAGAAATCAAAGCCAACCACCAACAGCTTTTTGAAAAAGAGTGTTCTGGTTGTTATAAAACATGTATATAACCGACAGCTGATATTATCCACTGGTGAGATATTGTTCATACGTCTACAGCATAAAATTACCAGAAAAATCATGCTGGTTATCAATCCACATGTGCTCAGTGCAGTTTGAGGAATTTGAGAATGCCATGTGTATCTTTTATCGTACCACCGTAACCCCTCACCTCCCACCAGTTCTCCAGACACACACCCCACCATGTTACGTCCCCTTTGATGCACGTATCAACACATTTCACCTCTGATATTTTTCACCTGAATGTGGACCGTGCTGCGATGCTTGAGTGACAGTGCTGGAGCATGAAGTCCTGTGTTCAGGGAGGGGACTATCTTTCTCCTTCACATCGCCTACCTGTGGGCTTCAGCCTTGCCATGAAAAGAAGTCTTCCAGTGTTGAGAAGGTCAGCTATGACAATATGGCAAATGTCTATACGAGCCCGTTCTGCCCACGTGGCGAGCTGCCCAGATGTTGTGCGGTCATTTTCATCTGGCTTGGAGCCCAAACAAATATATCCCGCCTCTTCACAGGGTTTACTTGCTCAGACATGATGCCACACTGTGCAAACGTCTAGCTTTTGGGTTACTTGGAGTGTTAGCAGAGCAAGTCGGTGTCTGCCTACAATGTGTTTTATAGACACGTTCATGGCTGTGTTTACACTGTACTAACCACAGCGAAGGAGTAGCTTTCACTAACTTAAACTAGCTGCCCTAATCACTGTTAGTAGCTTTCTCTCAGCAGAAGGGAGCTTGTGGAGAGCTGCAGAAAGCATCTAAGAAAGGTAAATTCTGCCTTAGCTGAGCCCTGTGAGGTCCTGGCAGCCCGTGCTTGTCCTCAGGCTTCTCATCAGGCATCATGGTGGTGGTGTGAGGTGCTGTTCTGGCAGATACAAGCTGGGCTGGAACCAAAAATAGGATTTATCGGAGTTGCAGCTAATGAAAGGTGTATGTCGCTGCTGATTTTGCCCGGATGTAAATCAGGAACTTAAGAAGTGGAAAAAGTATCCAGTACACATGGTGCTCTGCCTTGGTCACTCACAGCTTCTCTTTTAATGTTTCTAAGGGTGAAAGTGATCTATGCATTATTCAGATTTGTCAGTTGTTTATTCTTCCCTCATATAGGCTGTAAATGTTTAATAGTATTTCTAGAATACATGTAAGATTTTTGGATATTTTTTTCCTTCTGCCTCACCTTCCCATCTCAACATGGTTCAGAGGAGAGAGTGGAGATCAGAAACTGGAAGAATTACATTTGTAGACATCTGTCTTCAGAACAACTTTGTGCTAGCAGATACAGCACAACAGATTTTCATAAACACTTTCCTAACAATAGCTTGAATATTTGTATAATCTGGGCGGAGGACGATCCCCAGCATAATGGCCAAATTCTTTGCAGGTGGTGATTGGTGTGCTTCATTTTCATGGAACTGTTTGGGTTCAGATCAACAAGAGATTAATTGAGCCGTTTGCTGTGAAATGTTGGTCAGTAAACCCACCATCAGCACGAGCGTGCCGCAGAAAGGCAAACACCCATTTTCTGCAGCATCTAAGCTTTGATTTTGAGCTCTCTGTCTAGGTTCTGCTGTAGACCGGCTTGGGTACCCGCATAAAAGAATTGTGGCAGTGTGTGAGGGTATGGCCAATATCACTTTCCCTTAATTTTGCTTGTGCTTTTACATAATTTTTTGTTTCATGCCTTTTTTAGTATTCTGTTAGGTCAGATGAAGTCAGGGGTCGGGGGTGTGCTTGATTTAATACAACTGGATGGTTTGCCTGTTTTTTGTCTGTTTCTTTTGGTGTCCTGTCATTTGAATTTTATGTTTTTGCCTTTATTTCTTGAAACGACTTTTCTGGGTATCATTTTCTGTGCTGGGTTGGTCCTTTATGCTGGTACAGATTGCATTTGTTCATCTAAAATGCCTGTCCTGCACAATTTCCATCATTTTTACGGTCTTACATTTTGTCATTTTCTGCTTGAGTTTGGTTGTGGTTTGTTATGTTTTGACAGTGGTTTGTCATACAGCTGTGAATAACCTCTCTGGCTTGCCTTTAAAACTTTCTTCTTCGCAGTTGTTGAACAAAGTTAAGTGAAATACTATTTCTTCAAACAGAATGATTCTCACAGGCAGGAGTGTGAGTGGATGTGTACTGCAGCCAGGCAAGCCGTTTGTTCGGGCTTTATTCACATTCAGGTGCAGATTTTTTATGCAAATATAAATGTTCTCGTCACTAAAATATTCATGCATAGATCTTTGCTGGGGAGTGATGGTTTTGATTTATAAGATGTGGAAGTTCATACTGGAGCTTCCTCATCTAGGGCATGTCAGTGTAAAATTAATATGAGTCACTCCCTCAAACCCTTCTTCCCCCCAGCCTAAAAAATCGGCTTAGACCATAGGCTTCCTCAGAAATGTGCCTGCCATGAGAAATTCTGAATTTTTCAATGTAGAGTAAGGATCTGGCCTGCTCTGTACTACTATAAACCTAAATCAGTCGTGTAAGCCACAAATCGTATGGGCTCTGAGATTTCATTTTATGATCAGTTAGCAGGCTCCCCGAGTTCTTAGGGTGTTGTCACTGGAAACAGAGTAAAAACTTAAAACTTGAAGCTGGTAGAGAACCGTGCAGGGCCGGTGGTCTGCTATTAGTGCTTTTATTTGAGGTGCTGGTTATGAGACCTGCAGGAAAGGAGCTGAGGGTTCAGGTTGACTGTGATCTGGCAAAGGGCCATTGCAGCGAAGAAGCCAACAGCCTCCTGGGCTGCATTTAGGAGAAGTTTGAGGGAGGTGATCCTTCCCTCAGTGCTGGTGAGACATATCTGGAGTACGATATCCAGTTTGGGCTCACCATTTAGAAAAAAGACATGGTTGTACTGGGGTGGGAGAAGAGCCATGGGCATGATTAAGGGCTTGGAGGACCTGCCATATGAGGAGAGGCTGAGAGCACTGAGACCGTGCAGCCTGGAGAAGGGGCATCTTATCAATGTATGTAAATGTATGATGGGGACAGAGTAAAGAAGACAGAGCCAGACTCTTCCCAGTGTTTCCCAGTGAAATGCAAGAGGCACTGGGCACAAAGTGAAACACAGAAAATTCCATTTAAACATAAGTAGAAGCGTTTTCCTCAAAGGATGGTCAAACATTGGCACAGGTTACCCAGAGGGCTCGCGAAGTCTCCATCCTTGGAGATATTCAAAACCTTACTGGACACAGTCCTAGGCAACCCACTGCAGGTGACCCTGCTCTGAGTGGGGGGTTGTACCAGACAACCCCCAGGGGTACCCTCCAAGCCCAGCTGTCGTCCTGTGACATGGACCTTGGACTCTGCCGCTTTCTTTCCAACATTCCCTGGTCCACGCTGTCTCAGTCTGAGGCTGAAATGCTCTAGATCTGAAGACTCTGAATTTTGTGGTAAGCAATTCTTTAAAGATTGGTAGAGTGTTGCAAGTGTAATAAGGAAAGCACTGGAAGGGAAATTTATTGTAATAGGTAGGCTGGCTGAGCCTTACTGAAAAACTATGCTGATGCAGTTTAGCTTTGTACTGAGACACACAGAGCTTTTTATAGTTGTTTTCTGACTATTTTTACCAAAATGAATTACAGTAAAATATTGTCTCTCTGCAGAGAGATGATGGATTTAAGACTGAGTTGCAGATTATGTGTCTATGAGAATAAGGGTCATAAGGTGTGGGGAGTTAAGCTGAGGTCTCATTGTCATGAAGGTTCTGTTACTCATTCTTCACTCAAGTGGGTTTTAGAGGATTGAAGTGCTAGTTACAGACTTCCTAGAAATGGAAATACACCGTAAACTGAATCAAAATTATACAGGCAAATCCTCACCAGGGTAAATTGTTGTTAGAAAATACTTACTGGAGAAAAGGCAGAGTCAAACCTAGCACACTGATTGAATTACACAGGATAGAAGGAACTGGAGAGGGAAACCTAGACATTTACATTTTTATAAGCTTTAGTATTTTGAGCTATAACTTTTAACTGTAGACTATATGATTGACATAAAATAAATAAGATATTTCAGATACCATGAAAGTATCATGAATCAAAACAAAAACACCCCAAAACCTTGGGTTCTAGATGCGGAAAGGATTCAAGTGACTCAGTCACACTGCTGAATCCGTGTTACTCATCCCACTTTTTTTACAAAATTGAAAAAAAAGGCAAAATGGTTAGAAACCTTAGGTTTCCCCAATTTCCATGCAATGCTTAGTAGGTCATTAAATATAAAAACAATGTATATACGGTTAATTTTACTCCTCAAAAAGCTGTGCTTTATTAGCAATATGGAGGTAGTATTTCCACTGTCTTCCGGCATGGAATTTTAAACTTCATGGAGTTAAAAATCTACAATGTTTGTAGATTAAACAGGTGTTTTCTGAATGTTTAAATACAATGTAGTATAATACTAGTATACTATTATTCATAATATACTAGTATATTATAGTATATTATTATTGTTAGTACCATTGTAATAGTTTTTAAATAATGCATTTAATTTTACTTAATATTTAATTTGTATAAATAACTAGAAATTTCTGATAAGTGAAAATTAATCACGCATTATAATTTTTATTCTATAAGTGGTCTAAACAATTGGAGCCCAAACTTACCCACTAGATAGGGAGAAAAAAAAAAAGGAGAGGCCTGTGTGTGCCAGATTCTGCCTTGGATACATGTGGGTGGTTTAATCAACATGGCCCACACGTCTCTGAGACAGAATATTAGACTGTCTTTTTACTGCCTTTCGTGCCATACTATCAAATCTGACAGTAGCTTTTCCTGGGAATTGACAGATTCATGCTGTTTGGGTTTGAATCCGCTCACCAGATAAGGTCTTATAAAGGTGGAGGGGCGTTCCCGTGAGCTCTTCAGCTCCAAAAGCCTTGCAGCTCTTCCAGAGAGCAGGAAAACTGGAGATTTACTGCTGTCCAGCTTCCTGGAGGAATCCCTCCCTCCGTGTCCCAGCCAGATGGACTATGTCTGGGAAGGAACACACCTGATGTGCTATTTCACTGCAACAAATTTCAGCAAATAGAACTAGAGGCAGAATAACTGCACGACATCAGTACGGAATTCCATGCTTTGTTTTGCTTTGTTCGTACTGATTTGATTATTTCCGTTATAAAAACATACGTAAATGAACACACCAAACTCTGGCCCACACGGATGTCAATTAGCCATGCCCAGAGATGTCAATTAACAAGTAGCAGAAAACTCAGGCTTTTTTTTCTGCGGTGCTCAGGAAAGCTCATTGCAATCAATGGGAAGTCTTCTCCTGGGTTCCCTAGCCCTTACATCTGGCTGAGGGAGAGTTGCTTGTAGCTTGTCCATTTAATTCCTAGAGATGCAACTGTGATAATCTCTCAAGCAAGAGACTTTCATGGTCTAACTAGCACTTTACAGGACAGCTCAACGTTGTGTGTTGGGAGCTAAAAACCCCACAGCCTCAACCAGTGGAGTTCCTCAAGCCCATCTATAGGATGTTGATGGGATAATCAGCTGCAGGCTGCACCAGAGCTTCCAGACAGAGCTCATTTGAGCTATAGGCATAGGGTGGGTTTTTTCATTCTGTTGCTGATTCTGTGGAACTTTTAAAGGCTTTTTATATTTTATGTTTTTATATTCGTGTCTGTTTTATTACTTATTTTATATCCTAGCTTTAATTGAAGACATAGGACTTGACAGGATTCAGAGCTGCAAAAACCAGCCTGGAAGCAATAAAACCAATATTTTTATTTCACTGATTAACACTTCCATTGTTTCACTTCTGTACCAACTTGGCAGTTATCTTAGATGGTGTATATGTATATGCTAAATCCAAGTCTCTACCCCTGAAAGCTTCTACTGTAACGGCAATACAGGAGCAGTTCAGTGAGCAAGGAGAAGCTCTGCTTCTGCAAAGAGGCCCTGAACCTTCCTTCTGTAGAGAGGGCATTGAGATTTTGACAGCCTATCTTTGGGACACAAAGCGAGGAAGTGTTCTTCTATTCCTAGCCCACAAATAATACCAGTTTCCTGTGAACTAGAAAAACATGTTTACTTTCTATTTTATTCAAATCTTCCTTGGGAAAAAGCAAATGCTAACAGTACCATCACCACCACATGGAGTGTGGTGGTGCCACAATTATATTACAGACAGTATTTTTAACTAGCTTTCTGCTCATAGCTAGTCGAGCTCACAAAAACCCCAAACTGCAAAATTATCGCCATTCCCACCTAGGGATCGTTGGGCTTTTGGGCTCAATTTGTGATGGAAAAATAATTTTAGACTTAAACATATTCCTGAGAGAATAAAGTGTTTTACACTCAGGCAAACATATTTAAAAGGGGAAATAAATGAAAAGACAGCATGAAAATAATGGTTGCTAGGATCAGGGTGACAGAGGAGCAGCTAAATCATTCTCGTTGCATGCCCAGGCCAAAATGCAGGAGCATGACCCAAATGCCTCCCTCCTCAGGAGGCAGGCCTTGGGCCATTTAATATGTCAGATGGTTTCATTCTTTTCTTTAGAATTCCCCAGGAATTATACTTAAGAAATGATACATAATATAACTGTTACTGACCTATAAAGCTTCTTGCCTGTGTTCATAGATTGAATTAATTGATTTCCGGACCGCTCATATTTGGGCAAGTGTCACAAATCTACCTGCCTTACTTCAGCTCTAAAATTGTATTTAGGTCTCTGATCCACGGGAAGGGGATACAAAATCGCACGTAGCTGAGCTGTTACACCACTGAATGGGCTAAAGGTACGTCATTCCAGTGGATGACATGATATATTTTGTGCAAAATAGTCACTTCAGGTGTGCCTTTCTCAGAGATATTTTCATATAAATAACTATTACCTGTTGCTAAATCCAGCTGATCTTTGTCAGTTTGCTTTGCTGTCTGGGGATTTGCTAGCACAAGTGAAGCAAACGTTCCCACTTCTCATGGGAAATAGTGCTTTCTCAGATACTCAGCTTGGAATGAAGGATGCTGCCCAGGACAAAATGATAATATAAATCGGCATTCCAGTGATCTGGAGTTAATGCCTGAATGCTGAGAGGCAGGTGAATCTTCCTTTCTTTTCTAGTCCCTTGATCATCTTCGATCATCTTTGTAGCCCTTTGCCGTACCTTCTCCAGCAGTTCCCTGTCTTTCTTGAACTGGGAAGCCCAGAACTGGACACAGAACTCCAGATGAGGCCTCACCAGGGCAGAGTAGAGGGGGAGTATAACCTCCCTTGACACCTGCTGTTTGTCTGATATTCCACCATACAGTATTTAGACTGTACCTGCCATTATTGTGTGTGACTGCCTCTGGGGAATCGCAAACCCAAGACCAGTGTACAGCTTGCTCTGTGCTCTGCAAGGTGTGAGTTCATATTTTGGGTGCAAGGATGGCTAAACTACATCCTGAAGTGGCCACAGGTATCAAGATGTCCCACAATCCTGCCTTCACATCATTTACTAGGAGTCCTCCTAGGAAGTAGCCTTCAGTTGACTCTGGCAGAAGATACGTAGTGTTGTTAAAATCCTGTTGGGATCCACACCTGAGTGTGTCCATCTACTGCAAAAAGGGAAGGAAAAGCACGTTTGCCACATTCGTATTCTTGTGCCCAGGAAAGGACTGTATGAATGCATTCAGCAGAGCTGAGAGTGAGCGGACATATGTTCTTGAACGTTTATATACACAATTACATTTTGGAGGAGAAAAAAATCAAGGAAAAGTCCTTTGCACTTAAAATGCACAAAGTTTGTGATGATCCCCAGACTTTGTAAGAAGCGTTCCACAGCCCTTTGTTGTTCTTGGAAATACCGTCTCCTGCACAAATAAGCTTTGTTACCCCTGTAGAGAATTTCATGTTTATGCTAGAAATTAAATGATTTTTTTTACGCCATTGAGTGCTTCAGGAAGAGAACCAAAATCTTGAAACCCCTTCAGTCTTCTGCGGCAAGTCAACATGGTGACCCAAGGACAGGTCTGGTTATTAATACGGGTTTCCATGAATGTTTCTTCTGGAGGTGAACATTAGCTATAATAGTTTATGCCGGCCATTTGCATTAGCTAATTTCAATTTTACAGACAGACAGGGTCTGCATGTTCATCTGTCATTGAAATTCAGGTTCCATGGGGCATATCCTTGTGGGCACCTCTATTCCTCTTCATCGCTTTGGTCCTCCACTTTGTTGCTCACAGTAGCATATCCCTGTGGCAAACATAGATAATGCTTACTAGGAAAAGTAATACAGTATTTTATGTGTTTCTGGCCTTCTTTACTGTGTTGTAGCTGTGAATACAAGGCAAAAAGCAACACCATGCTACTTTGGGAACAGTCTATAAACTGGAGTTAAAACAGTTTTAAGATATTTATGCAGTGTGTAAGTCACGTGAACAGAGGTTTATCACAATCAGTAGGAATGCTGGATTTTCATATCACACATTTGCTGCTTAGGATGATTAGCAGGAAATTTAATTTGCACTAATTAGCCTTAGGGGAGCAAGAAATTAACTTGATGGGTAAATTTCACGTTTTACTATATACCATACCAACATGGAAAAATTTCAGTTAAAGCCTGGGTTTAGTCCTATGCTGATACACTGGACTTCAGTTTTTCTAAATTAAATTAAAAGACTGTAGAAAATTAATATATGCATGGTGAGTGGGTGGGGTTTTTTAGGAGCTAGAGTCATAGAGTAGTCGTTCAACGTATTCATTGAGTTGTCAGCCACTTCTAGAGAGTGCGGTATATTTTTGTACATTAAATTACATTAATATCTAATATAACAGCTAAAGTTTTAACAAGTCTTAATTTTCTATATTTGTGTATTTTCATTATAAAATGTGCATTATGGCTGCACATGCAATATTCCACATTGTAATGCACAGAGCAGAAACAGTTTTCACAGAGCTGCTGTGAAAACGCCATACTTTTTAATTTACAACACCCACTTGCAAATACATTTTTAGGGTCAGGAGCCTTTGTTCGTATGCTGGCAAAATTCCTATGAAAATAATTTTTTTTTAGAAATTACTCTCAAAAGTAAACAGCAAATGAGGGAGGCATGACTCACCGCATCGTCCTAATCGACAAAGAATTTGGAACTAATAAACTCTAAGCTTGCCTGTTGATGGGGACATTTCTATCTCATTTTTCCAAAACACAGTTTAAATCTCTTGGTTTTTCCCTCTGTAAAATGGAGGCAATTTTTATGTGCCCACCACTCAGAATTACTGTGGATTGATTAATGCACGCAAAGCAATGAGTCATTTGGTATGGAAGTATCGGTCTATTATAAACTGATGTGTTCTGTCATACCAGGCTTGTGGTTGCATCCAAATTTATCTGCAAAAAAGGAGATGGAAAGCATCAGTTGCATATGAGATAATTGCCTTTGATGTCAGTGCTTCTGTTAGTTTGTGAATCTGAAATACACCCAGAAGCTCACTGTCACTATTACGTATTTGGAATTAGACCTTGTAGTAAAAAAGTCTAATGAAACTGATTTTGAAGTGAGAGGTGTGACTTCAGGGAGAGTTTTGGCTGAGTAAGTATTGCAAGATTGAGTACCTTGGGTCCATAGTTTGAGGTTTGAATGGTGCCTGTAAGCTAGATCAGATGTCTGCTCAGACTTCCTAGCCTATGACATAAATACTTCTGGTCTGAAGAGAGATCTCAGGTGGACCTGTGGGTAGTCTTGCATTGCGTAACATGCATCATTATCACATTCTCAGGTCCTTCTGCAGTCCCCAGGACTCTGATTTCTCAGCAGTAGCCCTCCTGTTCAATCAAGAATTTGTCTGTATGTGTGGGTGGGCATATATAAATATACATGTGCCCACGCACAGACAAACTTATATGTGTACATAACCCCCCTATATAAATGTGCTTTGCCTTTTTGGGTGTAGGAGTATATTTCCGTAAATGCTCACCACTTGTATTTATACATTTAAGAGTAATACCCAACTTTCAGTCATAATTGACACCATGTGGCTTTCTTTATAATAATTACTTTGGGAACAAAAAAACCTTGCAGATGGTTTCAAGAATGACTCTAACTCGCCATCAATGTAAAAAGATTAAATCAGCTGAGCCCACTCCCTCTGAATGGAGTAAGCCATTTTCATTGATTTCAATGGGAGCAGGCGCGACTCCATTTCTACAGCAGGCAGAGGACGTGTATTATATACATTAAATGAAAGTTTGGTTTCATTGCGCTTAAAATTATTCTGTTAGAAAATAGTTTGAGATTTTTTTAACCTAGAGACTTTGCTGAATTCTGCTTTGTATTTTCCTCACAGCAATTGGAAGGACCCTCATTCCTCGTTATTTTAGCACTGTCTTTGAAGGAGGTGTAACAGACCTGTATTACATTCTCAAGCACTCAAAAGAGTCATACCACAACTCATCCATCACAGTGGACTGTGATCAATGCACCATGGTCACTCAGCATGGAAAACCCATGTTTACCAAGGTAACAGGGAAGACTCAATAAAGCATGTTGTTGGTTTGCTTTTTTTGTTGGATTTTTTTTTCTTACTTTCTTTTTCAGTGTGTATAAGGGTGAAAAATACTGGCTGTTGCATTTTTCTGGTAGACTGAGATTATTTCTAATACTGAAAACCCTTGAAGCCATTTAATTACTATTTTCTATATTCATTACGTGACTGGAAAATTCTGTGGGCATCCCCTGCAATTCTCCCAGAAAGATTGCAAGAGAAGCACATAATGCCAGGTTGCCAGAACCATCAGCTGTACGTGAATTAAATTCAACCTGCCCATCTCCTTTTCTCTGGGCTTGATTTTAAAGCAACAATGAGATTTCACATTGCTGGTACCTACCATTTGGGATGATATGCTTTACATTTGATACTTACCCAGTTCAAGGACTATAAATCTTTAGGAAAACAGTGATTTAATACAGTAGGATGCCAGTCCAAAGGGCAGGAAGGAGTCAATTGATTTAAACATGCTCTGGATCAGGCACTTAGTGAATATTCAATATTTGTAATTGATAGTGAATTATCTTCATACATTGGTCACTTCTAGTCCTGTAATTAAACTGAGTGCCATATATTTAGAAAAAACAGTACCAAGAAGTTGGAAAATACACATTAAAACAAACATTTGCTTATACTCAAAAAATCAGTAAACTGATTTTCCAAATGAAAATGTACCCTTTTGTAAATGAACAGGAAATGATGATTTTTCCGTCTTGTACCTGTTCATCTGTATGAATTTTAACCTTTGCGTGGAGAAAAGCACAAAAGGAGAAGGAGCAGCAGAAGGAGATAACCCGTCCCTGTTGCCCTTGACCTCCAGGACTGTGGAGGTTTCAGAGTCAAAAAAGGCACCGGCTGTTGACAGTGTCATGACCAGGGCCCGCATGGCTTGTGCTGTGTTAGCATGTTTGTGAGTCCCATCCCTTCGTGGTGTCTTCCCTAACATCTCGATGGCTCTTGGAGGTGTGCATTTAATGGTGTCCTTGTTCCAGCTCTCCCACTCCAACCCCTTTGCTTACAGAGACACAGAGAGAGAGAGATGTAAATAGACCAGACATTCCTAGGTAGCACTTTTTTGCCAGGAGAAGTTGTGCATGCTGACCGCATGCAGAGGACATGACGAGGGTAACAGCTGCTGCTTCTTTGGGTAGCTCCTTAAACTGATTTCTGTTATTCCCCTTTGTATTCACTTTAATACAGTAGCAAATAAAAGATTGGGGTTTTTTACATCAGTAAAGAAAACACGCTATTCTTGATTCAGTTAGTTTCTTTTACTTCTCGTAACAGCACATTACAGTGTTGTTAGTTTGAAAAGGAGACTAGTATCCAGCAAGACAAAGGCAGACTAGCAGCAGGGACGGGGCTGGGGGCACCCCTCGTGTGAGGGGGGACACGGTCACCTCCCGTGGCACCATCCTGCCGTGTGCAGTGAGACCTTCCCTGGGCACCGCAGCCCTGGCAGCCCACCCCCTGCTTCAGCCCTGACTTTACAGCCCTGGCAGCCCACTGCCTACCTCAGCCCTGACGTTTCTGCTGCGGATTCCAATATAAATCTCTGCAGCCCGGTCGAAAAGTTCAGGTGGGGACATGATTCTAGGAGAAAAATTGGGGGGAGGAGTATGACTGTATGTTTAAAATACAACTGTGTTAGTAAGAGCAAATTTGAAATAAAACACAGTAGTTGGTGGAATAAGGGAGAAAAAAATATATTACTTTCTCGGAGATAAGATAGAGCTGAATATTGTCTCAGCTGAAGGTGTGTAACGTCTAGCAGAGATACTGAGGGCACAGCTCTTGTACCCACAGGTAAACCCCTAACTCTTACAGCATCGGTGGTGGAACAAAGCAGACCTCCCATAAGAAGCAGCAGTCCAATGGACTGTGTAGCTGCTTAGATCACGTCTGAATTTGACCCAGTGAAACTACCATAAAGGGTTTTCTTATTGCAAAAATACAAACCGTATTTGTTAATAGCTGTTTCAGTCTCACAACTTGTAAGGTACAAATTCACTAACTTCTAATATAATGGGCTGAAACAGTTCTCATCACGTATTGAATCAGGAATCCACAGCTGCATTTTATTCATTTAGACATTTTCCTAGTTAGAGCAACTCCCTGCATACTGCAGTATGGGACGAAGCTATAAAATGGCATTTCAAATTTTTTTTCAAACAAATATGGCTAAAACATGCCTAACAGTAACAATATGAATAGTCCGGCTTGTCTTTAAAGGGCAAGAGGTCCTAGTAAAGTGTCACACACTTTAAAATTGTTTTATCAAGTTATAAATAAATGCCATAAAGAATTTAATACAGTTCAATGGCATGAATTAAATGTGGTAAGAGAAGAGACTGACGCCCTAACTGCCATGTTTGTTTACCTGGCAAATGCTTGGTTTTTTTTCTCCAGGTAAAGGAAAGCTTTGGGAGTTCTCCTGAGTCTTTGTTTTCACCATGTTTACTGACACTCCAACTTTATGTATAGGCAAACTGGTTTTCTGCAGTTAGCGATGTGTGTTTATATTTCCCGATAGACTGGCAGAGGCGAGATTTTCCTTCACCACTGGAGCAGTGAGCACCCCATGTTCTAACCCTTCTCTTCCCGTGCCCAACAGTGGGGCCAACCAGCTGGGTTTTATAGGTGAAGCCCCTTGAAACTGAGTGGTTTTGATCCTTAGTAACAATCTCAGGCATTTCCCAGATTTGTATAAGCTTTATGTTTATTTTCAAGCGCAGATTCAGGTGTGAAAAATGGTCATTAATAAGAGGGGGAGAGTTTTTAAAGATGCCTGGTGTTAGGAGAGCGAGGCTCTGAGCAATAAGGCACAGGACCACAGTTGGTTTTCATAGGTGCGAGCGAGCACTTGAAATTCCTACGATTAATAAGTGCAATGAAGGGGTTAAAAAGCTATTGGTTAGTTTGAGAAATGTTCTTTTTTAGTTTTTTCCTGGCCTAGTCTAGAGCAACCACGTGACATACTGAATGCCTGCCAGCCTCTTTCTTGTTGATCCTCCGGAGACCATCTGTGCTGGGGGCATTGATTAGAGTGTGTCTGCTGGGATTACATCTTTTCTGTTGCCATGCCAACTAATCAGCTGATTTTGGTTACCACAGAAACAAAATGTCAGAGCTCACAGTACGGTAACATGAATTCAGCACAACAGAAAATGTTTTCTTAATTGGAGACCCTTTTGATTTTTTGGATTCTATGTAAAAGGCAGCTTTAAAAAAAAATTAAAAAGAGACCCATTTAAAATAAGAACTGCGTCAATTTTATTGATTAAAAGCAATGCGTAAAATTCTGCTCTACATAAGGAAATTAAATTCCTTTATAAGATGTATAAAATTTTACCACTGTGATATGAGGTATGTGTTTCAGTTTTTCTATTAAAATTTGTTAATGCCAGTGCAGAAAATAAATCTGTTAAGAGCTGTGGTGTTTTGAGCTCAACAGAAGAAACATTTGAGAAGCCACAGGTATTATTATAAAAAAATACTTTAAACTGGTTACTGGTCGGCAATCAGCATTTTTGGCTTCAACATAGTAATACTAATATAAAATGTTTTCTTCTTGTATGAATCCTTGTGTGTGCACGTGTACCCCTGTGTAATTCCTTATCATAGTGCAACTGATAAGAAAATAAAAATCAGGGTCAAGTGACTAAATAAGTCATATTAAAAATTTGAAGGCATCACTAAGGTATGTTGAAAAGGGCAGATGAGAACCTGTTGCAAGATTCTCCTTCATAGGTCTACAGTAAATTTTCTGTATAATTTAATATAATATTAATATAGTTAATTATATATATATACAATAATATAATTTTTCTGCTAAAATTGCCTACGTGTTTTTGCAGAAACAACCAGGAGGAAAAGCTATGATGTCGTTAAGTGAACTCTTAACCAGAAAAGGCACACATTGCCCAAGTGGGAACCAGCCAAGTCTGAGTCGGAGCTTGCAAAAAGGCTCAACAGACTCAACTGAATCTAGGATGGCTAGTTGTTAAATCAAATATTAGCTGTATTAACATTATAGTCGCAGGAACTTTTTCTTTTGAAAACCATTACACCCTGTTTCCACAATATCTCTGTGCCCTGCACCTGCAAGTTTATTTTGAATAGGATTTGTAAGTCTAAATATCCAATTGAAAGAAAAAAAATCAACAACAGAGGGAGTTAATTTTCAGATCATGCATCGCGTACAGTAGTCCAACCAGGGTACTGTGCTGGGCACTTATTTTGCGTTTTAAAGACCACCACAGCCACAGCGCTTTTTCCACGTAAAGTTGTGGACAGTTGTTTAAAAGCCCCCAGTAATTTCTTTTACATTTCATTTCCAGGTAGTAACCACTTGCTGCATTTATTCCCCCCCTATTTTCTCTCCTTTCTCAGCCAGGACCCCTTGCAAAGCTGCGTGAGCCACTTTCTGTGGAAGCAGCTCCGTTGTCCACGACTGCAACCTCTTCTCTGCTCCCCTGGCTCTCAAACCTGCCTGATGGCAGACACCCCATCTGGTTTTCCTTGGAAAGTTGGGGTTAATAAAAATTGATCAGAAATGAAAAAGAAAAACAGTATAAAATGTCTGGACAAGACAAGGATACTTGAAAAAGACAAGAAGGAAAAAAATGGGAAAAAAGTCATGTTTGGCCACAGACATTCAGGGCTCTGTTTACTCCAATTGCACATGAAAGGAAGGTTTATATGCCAAGCTATTGTAAGGAAAGGGCAACATAAAACAGGTTGGGAATGACTGGTTCAGCAACTTGACATCAAGTGTGTGCAGTTGCACCATAGCCACCTCCACTGCGAGGTTCAGTCATTAATTAGCAGTGGCGAACTGCAAGGCAAAGAGAATTGATACAATAAATATGATTTAGCACACACAACATTCTATGTTAGTAAATTGCTATAAAATCTATAGTATTATAAGTTACTGTCTCTGTGGTAAGGCCTATGAAGTCATTTTTCCTACATTTGTTTCCCCCCCCAAGAGAAAGAAAAACAATTAATCTAGCAGAGATGAACAATAGAATACTGCTCTGATATTTTTGAATGTTGTTTAATCGATGATACAATACCGTTGAAAACAAAATTCCTGGGAATTTATTTAATGCGTTTTGTGTATTCTAGGTATGCACAGAAGGACGTCTTATCTTGGAGTTTACTTTCGATGATCTTATGAGAATAAAAACATGGCACTTTACTATTAGACAGTACAGAGAATTAGTCCCACGCAGCATCCTAGCCATGCATGTAAGTAATCCTTTTTTCACTTGACCTAATGCAAAGAGATGAGATTAGGTTTATGAAGAACTCCAGCAAATTTCACACCCAAGGCAATTAACTATAAATATTTTGTTTTGCCTGGAACTACATCCGTTTACAAGTTCTTTCATCACTCCCTTGTTTCTCAGTGCTCTATTGTTGCCACTGTTGCTATGTTTTCATTTTGTTTTAGCACATAGTTTTCCTTTTAATCCCATTTGGTGGTCTGTATGATTTCGGTCCATAATCTGTTTTTACTGATATGAACTACACTAAATTCAGTGAATTTTCATCATTGTAGATACGAATTATATTTAATCTTTAAATTAAGCAAACTGTTACCCTTGTATGAGACACAAAATAAGTAATCACCTTATATTTACTTAGAAACCTTAGAATTTTAATCCAGGTTGTTGTTTTTTTCACATTTCAAGACTTTTTTTTTTTGTGTAATTGCATGAAAACACACACAATGGAATATTAAATTATAAAATATTCTACAGGTTGAAGTCAAACTATTATAAAATAAATTGCTGGGGAGAAACAAAGGACAGAGTCTAATTGCCAGTTTCAGTTTTGCACTGTAGAATCGTTCAGATTCATAGTGCTCCATATACAAAATTAATTGCAAGACTATGGTTTTATAGAGGGTAAGAACACAGGCCCAAATACGTGCCCATATTTTGACATCAAGTTACTTAAATATCCTGAGATAAAGAGGTACTCTTAGTGAGGAATTTTAAATAACTTAAGCAGCCTGGCTCTTTTGTAAAATGCTATTACAGACCTGAAGAAAATACCTTTGAAAATCTGCCCCACCGTTTCCGTCTCAGAGTTCTTTTAGAGGGCTGATCTTCTGAACTCTTCAACAGCATCCCGTTAAGGGACAATGAGGATGGCCATGAGCAACAATTCAAAGAGAGTAGACCAGGTTAGGCAGCAACCAGCAGGTATTAATTTTAGTAATGAGGTTGATCTCATTTTAAAGAGGAGGCTGGTCTCACAGGTAAAGCTCCTGGCTAGGGTCAGAGAAGGACTGTGCTTGCATTTTTCCTGTTTAATTCTGGGAAAATAACTTAGATCAGAAGGGTTCTCCAGCCTCTGCTTAATGCCACTTACGTGATCAGCTCTGCTGAAGGTGCCTCGATGAGTTCTCTCTGCTTCGGTTTCTGATCCATGAAAAGAAAGCAATGCCTTCTTTACTCCCGCCTTTATCTGCTTAGTCTCCTGGGACTCCCAGCCAACAAATGGAAGGCTCAAAGTGTACTCTGATCCCTCAGAAAGCTCTTTAGCGAGGCCTGCTCGCTTGCCCCCCTGTGTGTGACTGGACCTCCTAGGTCTGTCTCTTGACTGGGTAGGGACAGAAAGAAGGTATTGGAAAACAGTCTTTATTCTGCTCCAATTTCATAAGGGTTTGCATTTTCCTGTGCAAACAGAACTCTGTAGCTTATGACATAAATTTAGCATCAATGTGTATTTTTTCCATAGGAACAGCATCTCTCTTCAGAGAACCCTCCCTGCACTCCACCAAACACACAGAGAAAAACAAATAGGCAAAAAGCAAAGTGAAAATTCTTTTTTCCTCTGTTGTTTAGGCACAAGACCCTCAGGTGCTGGAGCAGCTGTCCAAAAACATCACTCGAATGGGTCTGACAAACTTCACCCTCAACTACCTCAGGGTAAGCATACTATAGCTGATGATTATTGTGAGCATTTTTTAAAAGTTACTGTTAGCTTTGAGTCAAGGTAATGAGAGCAGAGCCTGTGACGGTCAGGTAAGAAATGGACCTTACTCTTAATGAGGATGAAGGAGAAACACAGAGACTGTAATAAAGATATAGCTGGTAACAACAAGCCGTTAAAAGGATAAGAATTTTATCATGGAGTTGAAGCAATGTGTGAGTAGCCAATGCTTTTAAAGGTCTTTCTTCTCCGAGTTGAATAATGGGTTCATTTTTTGTTATCAAGAAGTTCCCCACCATTTTTCCTCTCTGCTTCACTGTTCCTTGGAAGATGGCAGCTTGTTCTTATTAAGGGCTGCCCGTCTTCTCCAGCTCTTCAACCTCCCCAGCTCTCCCAGGCAGAGGCAGGGCTGAGGGAAAGCTCAGCTCCAGCCCCGTTTGCAGCAGCCCCTCAGAGCAGTCCTCGCTTCACTTGCCTCTGGGATCCTGAGCTCCCTCCTCAGCCTTGTGCTGAATCGAGTGTGGGGTTTTTTATGGTTAAATAATGCATTTGTTCCCATTGCTTTTTGACCCTTAAAGTGCATTCAAAGTTTGGAAGTTTATTTTTATTTTTGAAAGTATTCCCCTGGTGTGGGCTTACAATGCATACGCTGAAATATGGGTTTGTAGAGTTCATATTTCAAGGTTAAAATTCCAATTTTTCTTATTTCTAGACATGCCATTAGTAGATAAAAAGAGGCAAATTGCTCAATGATACACCAAGCTAACTTGGCCAAGAATATCTGATATTTTTTTTCCTTTTAATTGTGTGAGTAATTATTCCAGATGCTTTTTTAAGATAACAAGAACACTAGAAAATGCAGTTATTTTCAGCCTGATGTAGAGCTGTACCTGATAGTCTATATTTTAGTTGCATTTCATTCATCGATCTTTGTAACACCTTCCCTCTGGATGGAGTCCTACCCCCAGAGTGTTTTGAACTCTTAAGGGGGACAGCGTGCAGACTAAGAGGTGCAGTGAGATCTCTCTTGCTGTACCCCTACAGCTTACAGACAGCCTGTAGTTGCCCTTTCTCTCCCAGTATGATTAGCCATTGCTGGTTGTTGCTTTTGTGGTGTTAGCGTAAAAGTTGCTGTTCAAATTGTAGCCTGAGTTATGCTGTAGTCTGACTGAAAGGAGAATATGGCATGAAACCTCAGAGGAATAATACATTGCATGAGAATTCTGCCACGTATGAACACAAGGATAATGTGTGTGTGCTGTGTGTGTTGTATTCTCACAGTCAGTTTAGGCTCTGGTTCGGTACACAGAGCGACTGTGGCTCTTTGGTAACATCTCTATAGCCACACCGTCGCTGTCTGGTGGCGAGGCATCCTAGAGCACGTTCTCCAGAAATCCCAACCTGGGATTCCTCCTCGGTCCCGCCAAGCTTTGCGTTACGCCCCCGTGGCAAACTGGGCAAGAAGCAGCTGTTTTGGGTAGACTATTTCCATATTTTCTTTCTGATTTCTCCTGTGGCACGAGGCATTGCCCTTCTTTTGGGATCGTAACCCCCTTGGCAGGACCGGAGGCACGGGGGAGCTTTTGGGCTGGCCCACAGCAGCAGCAGTACTTGGTCCCCCTCCTCTGCCAGGCTCCGTGAGGCCGTGTTGAATTTGCAGCACCGTCTCTATCACCGACCCCTTCTGGGTCCTTTGTGGCGTATTCTGTAATTGCCGAATGTGACAATGCAAATGAGAAAGGCAGGGTCCCTGTTAGGACGCAGCTGGCATCAGGCACCCATGCTGCTCCCCTGTCAGCATCAAAAAAAAAAGAAAAGGAAGAAAGGAAGGGGGGGAGGGAGAAAAAAATCCTCAGAAGAAAAAAACTGGGATCAAGATAAGCACTAGGGAGATGAGCAGTGAAGTGGAAGGGGATGAAAAGATGAAGTCTTACTTTTTTTCCTCTTCCAGACTAGTTTTGTTAGCTTAACAGACAACATTAGGTCTCTGGGTGCAAAGCTTCCTCTGGCTCCTGCTGTGGTGATTCCAAAAGGAAATCTTTTTATTTTTCCCAAGCCAATCTTTGTGCCTCTCTTTCTTCTGGTGAGGAATTGATCATTCTGCTCTTTTTTCAGATGTTCAGCTCATCATGGGAGCTTGTATTAGATGATGTATTTCCATTTTGATTTACTTCTTTTCCAATTACTTTCTTCTGTTAATTTTAACATGAAAATGTTTTCTGAACTTGGGATTGTGAAATCATGCAGTAAAAAAATGTGTTAAATGCACTTAGGTTTAAGGTGTTTTGCTTTGTGGTTGTTTTTTTTTTTTTAAGTCAGCATTTTACAATATTTTATTCAGTCTTCCCAGTGTTTAGTAATTAGCGCTGTTACATGGTTTTGAATAAGGATTTGAAACTAAGCATAAAAATGATTTTCTTTTTTTTTTTTCTGCTGCACACAGCAAAGGCTTGTAATACTCATAAGCGAAAACTTCACTGATGGGCAGAATTAATCATTTTTATTCTCCAACGTGCGCACAGCAGCAAGCTGTGAGGCAGCCTCTTTAAAGGCAGAATTTAAACCTGGATTTCAGATGGTTGTGATGTAAAGGTACAGCCTGGGTTTTTTACACTCTAGATATTGCAGAATGTTAAATCATTGCTAGTTGGGATAATTGCAGTTGCTGGCATGTAAACCTCCCTTCCAGAGTGCCACATGCCTGTAGAGCCACAGCTTTGGATGCGTGCCCTGGTTTGTCTTCATCCACTCCAAGTAAAGCTGTCCAGCATAGAAGAACATTGATTCTGTAAATCATATTTAATACAAATTTAAAATATATCTTCTTGGAACCTGGAAATGAAATGTTTTGTCCTGTGTCACTTGCCAAATGCTCCTTCTCCCTGTTTTCTCTGGCTCTGTACAAAACCATAGGCTTCCTTTCTTTCTAGTTACTAGTTTGTTTTGTCCCAGCATAATTGATTACCTCATCAATGGGGTCAGCATACTTTGCTGTAGCTGCTGACTAGGAGTTGAATAGGCTGTCTTAGAAATAATGAGCAGAACCTTGTAGGTTTTAAATTAATATCAAGCTTTTTAAAATGTAATTTCTCGTCAAGTCATCAAGTAGTAGATACTAAAAACTATCACATAAGGCCAAGACCTATATCCTAGTCTCAGTCAATATGAGTCCAGGAACAAACAAGAATCTTCTACAGATTTTGAGGATGGAGATAACACTTAGAATAGCAGCTTCCACCAAGCTACAATAATTTAGTCCCCACACATTACCTTCTTATTTTTTTTCTGTGTAATTTTCTAGCTGCTCGGCTATTTTATGTAGATCTTCAATGCGTAATGGATTTGAATGTGCTCTAAAAACAGTAGCTTTATACCAACAGCACTACTCACAATTTGGAGCTCAAATGTTTCTTGCTGCCTTCTATAGAATGATTTATTCTCTCAAAATTTCTGACATTATAAAAAAAGCCAGCCCCTACTGTCGATTAGGCAGGACTACCTGGCCTAAGCCTTGAAATATATCTTGCCCAGCAGGTTTTCAAAATTTGCCTCTGCTTTCTCACACGGGTTAAGTTGGAGCAATTTCTTCGTGCTCTTCCCCAGGTGTAGCTACTGCATCCTCCCCGCGCTGTGGGGATGCTCTGGTGGCCAGGTTATTGGTGTTAATGGAGCCAAATCTGCATCTGCCCTTTGCAAAGTGAGAGTTGGCATGGCAGAGCCCTCCCGCTCGGCATCAGGAGAGGTATCTAGGCAGGGGAACACACACCCCCATTTTCCCTCACATCCTGTATGGCTGCATTAAGCAAGGCTTATTTGAGCTACAAATTATCCAATTTGTTTGTTTTCTGTATAAGCCAATAATAAAGTGTTACTATTGCAACACAGAGGACAATATTTTCTGAATTCCCACTTTCACTAATTTAGTTCCTCACTAGACACTCTTGGATTTCTTCTGCTAGGAGGATAATATGAATTATTTAATGGGACACAATTTTCTAAAGGCAATACTTACATTGCAATCAAAAGCCAATTGTATGTATACCCATTGTGTATGCAAAATTTTCTTTTGCATGTGCAAAATAGACACACATGCAATACCTTCCTTTAATGTGCAGGGAAATTTGCTTTTCTAAATATGGTTTCATGCACGGAAAGGATATGAATATTTGGGAGCTATTTTGCTCCTAATACATTACAGTTTGTGGCACCTATCTGGTCAATGGTTTACTGCTTTTTGTGTCTCTTCAGTGAAGGAGAAGGATTGCATACAAGCGTGTTAAGGATGCAAAGGTACTCGGGGAAAAGAGTATTTATAGTCCTCCATGCAACATGAATTCATTTCCCTTTGTGAGTTACGTTATGTCATCGTCTTCTAACTTACATCATCATGCGTTGGGTTCCCCACAGCCTCCCCGACGCGTGCGGTGCAGGGGGTGACCAGCACTCACTCAGCAAGTGCTGCAGTGCTACTCATTTCCTTGTAGGCTTTTCTGCAGTGTCACTCTAGTTCCTTCAGCTGCAGGTGTCGATGGCTGCATAGCACCCACCAGCCGAAGAGGCATTGTCATTCCCGGTGTGGTACCGGGGCACTCGGAGGGGTCAGCTAAGGGGAGGTGGCCATTCAGAGAAAGCAAGGGCCTGATTTTGCACAGCACTTGGAATTTCGTCTCATCCCATATACTCATAACAAAACTATTGCTGTTGGGTGCAGTCTGTTGTCTCAGGCTAGCTATACAGTTAAAAAAGATGTTTCCGGGAACACGCCGGTGAAAATGCTTTTTTCCATGACTTAGTACCACAGCAGAGCTTGGGGCCGGGTCAGTTTGTTAAAGCAGCATTGGGTTACTCTAAGCTCATCCTTCCTCGTTCTGCAGTTCCCTGCTTCATGGCTTCTGCCACGTTTCCTTGTCTTCAGCAGGAAGGAATGCAGTCCTACACACAGCAACTGCACATACTTGTGCCAGGCACTGAATGGGGGGGTGTCGGGGCAACAGAGTATGGGATCATGCAACGAGATGCTGCATCCTAATGGGTATGAATAACAAGTTCTATTAAGGGTTCACAAGCACTCAGAGGAAGGGGTTTGGATCGTTTAATCATTCTGGAGCTTTTCCTATGAAAGCTGTCAAAATTTTAAAGAATCCTCAGAACTGGAGATGCTGAAAGCAGACAAAACATTTTGTAGACTTTATTCCTATAAATGATGGGATTTTTCAACCTAAACCAATTTAGCTTGGGGCAGCTCTCCCCAGGAAAATGTAGTTAAAATCGAGGTTTCTCACAGAAGGATTCAGATGACTATAGCTGGCTATCCGTAATCTATCTGTGCCAACTATAATTAGCTGATTCTGCCAAGGTTTTCTGGTAATGTAATTTCTTCGCATTTATTTTAGTAATGATCACAGTGGTTTCTGGTCCTCGCTTTTATGCATCTAATGCTTTACAGACAGTGTTATATGTTACTTTCAGAATAATAAATGTGAAGAAATGTATTCATTGCAACAACTCGTGCAGTCAAATGTTAGCTTTTCACTTTTTCAATAAAGACACAACATCACAGAATATTTATATTGCGAGTTATTCCATCATAAGCAGGAATGATCAGAACAAACATTTTTAAGAAAGAAGTGGTCAGAATGGAGTGGGTGGGACAAGGGAGCAGAGATGAGAAAGCTGCAGAAGACAGGACAGGCAGAGACTGAAGCCTGGATTTAGAAACGTTCTGAAGAGAAGATGGAATCAGAAGCAATCTCTAGGTAGGATGTGAGTCGAAAAGATAACATTCATGTTGTTAACAATAACAGTGGTGTGCTTTTCATCCATTGAGCTCTTAGCATTTTATTAAAACAAATGAAATGTTCTATAGATGGGAGAATTGTGGCACATGAGAAGCAAAAAAAAAAAAACAAAAAAAAAAACCAGAGCAAACCCAATAACATTAAAAAAAATCAGATGGCAATTTTCACCCAGACTTCGGAGCTGGTGCAGTAATGAACACTCCTGCTTCTTACGGCTCAGAAACAGATTTCAGTGTCTGGATGGCAGGAATTTCAGAAGTCAGTGAAAAATGGGGAATGGGAACAGAGTGCAAGTAATCAGAGAAAAAATTGGGATTTTAGCAGAATTAGCGAATTTTACCTAGTATTCTGGAGATGGTAATGTCCAGTCTTCACACAAAGGGCACTACCAGGCTCATGAGTATCAGTTAAGAAGAAAGATATATTGTGTTATGAACACAAGCCAGCTACTGTGCCCACTGGACATACAGACAATCTGACCTTTGAAATAAAATTAAGGTCTGGACTAATGAGAATGGAAAGATGATAATCAGCAATGTGAGTCCTTGAAGCATCCACAAGTAAGAAATCAGAATGAAGTTAAGTTGGAGCAGTTTAAAAATAAAAACGTCAGAAGGGTAAAAGGGAGAAAAAGAGAGACAAAGACAAAGCACTAGCCATTTAAAAACAAGCTACAAGATTTGAACTAATAATGTTATTACAGAAAAGAAAAAAGATGAAGAAAAAAAGTCCAAGAACACAGCCACAGGCTCTCTTTTTAGAAGACCAAATTAAAGCTTGGACTAGTGTGCAGTGCAGTCATAAATAATAATAACTATTAATTAAGTTTAGGAATGAGAGCTGCAGAGGTACGATTTCTATGAAGACCTGAAAACGCCAAAACCAGCTTCTTGTTCAAAGCAATGAAAACAGCAAAAATTTTAATTAGTTGTTTAATATTGAATATCCATGGGTGTTTGGTGCAAATTGTTATGCAGGGAGGGGTGGGTGCTCAGAAAAGGTCAAGAAATAGGCTTTAATACAAAGCCGGTGGTTCAGATCTTTGTTCTTGGAAGCCGTTATTTTAGAACCTGAAGTATTCATTGTGGAAAGCTTGTGGCAGCTCTGCGGTCTGCCTTTGATTTGAAAAGTGAATCCTATACATACCACACACACACACCCCTGCCTCGTGTCTTAAATCTTCAGAAAGATTATTTCATGAGTCTATTTATTGTCATACCATAAGCAACTAGGTCATATAATCTGTTTAAATAATTTTCTGGATGTAGTAGTTAACTTCACTGGTTAGCCTGCTTGTCCCTCCCCCTTCCTCTGCCGCTCTTTCTATAGGTAAAACTGCATTACTGCTTATCCGTCTTGACTGGAGGGATCTTCTTTGATGCATCTTAAGATCAAATTTGACTTTTCCATGTCTACATATGCTGGAGGTTTGCTCTGAGTTCCTGAGTTCCATCCTATTTCTAGGATGTTCCTGAAAATCTCTCATCTCTTGTGTGATGCCCTGATCCTTGTCTGTATGGAGGGTGCCTCCCCACTTTGTCATTTGTTATTGTCTGTCCATATGCTCCCACTTTTTCTACTGTAATCTCACCATTTTATATTCACAACAGAAACCCTGTGTCCTGGTTTCAGCTGGGATAGAATTAATTTTATTCCTAGTAGCTGCTGTGTTTTGGATTTAGTATGAGAACGATGTCGATAGCATGTATTATTTTAGTTGTTGCTAAGTAGTGCTTATATTGTTAAGGGCTTTTTCAGCTTCCCATAGGAGCTGAGAGGGAGCACAGGCAGGACAAGCTGGCCAAAGGAATATCCCATTCCATAGATGTCATGCTCTATTCCAGCTGAAACCAGGACACCCTAAAAAACCAAACCTGACTCTAAGTAGTGAAATAGAGCAAGCATTTCCAAAGTGAGTAATAGTCCTGGGTTTCCGTGGCTTTCGGAGACCGGCACACGCAAAGCTCAATTTGTCTTCCAGTCACCTTCGTTGTACTGGTGCAAGCGCTGTCAGAGCTAGGTCAGGAGACTGATCTGATGACAAAACTATTCTAGTCCTTTCCACCCAAACGATGACCACCCTTAAAAGCTCCCTGAGTGCTGTATGAATTCATATCAGCTGGCATCTGTCTTGAAGTTGGATCTCACCTCCAAATTTGCCAGCACTGAAAGGAAAACACAAGAAAGTGCTGGGGAATCCTACAGATCCTAAACTGTAAATTTCCCTTTTTCACTTCTGGATCTGAGAACATTATAGCGGTTGTGTCTGACCTATTATGGCCTCACACTGCTATAAATTTTTTCACTTCAGTTGAGTGACTACTGACTTTCAGCAGCACAATTTAGAGCAGAATCTTGCTCATACCAGATTACCATAATTTACAAAACTTGAATTGAAAACAAAATAAGTAGAAAGAGAAAAGGTTTGATTTATTGCACTGGTTCTGAGTAAAAACAAAATCGTATCTATAGATATATGCATATGCATATAAATGGAACACACATTTTTAGAGGTTCCCTATGAACCATACTGTTTAGTAATTTACTGATTAATTGCAAATATTCTCCATTTGTACTAACCTATTAGAAAACTTCGGTAAGCTTTTTCACTGCTGTATGTACAGACAGACATACGAATATCGGTGTCTGTCTGGTGGTCTGTCTGCGCATTGGTTTTGCTTTGTAAGCATGCCTTCTGTTAAAGCAAATATCAACAGGTGTATCAAATTAATAATCAGAAGCCCAGGACTTAGTGTTTACCTCACCTGAGGCAGACCTGTAGGATGTAACGTGGGGAATCACTAGTGGTGCTGACGAGCCGAGGCGCTGAACCAAACCTGTGCTGCTGCATACATGAGGCTTGTGAGCAGAGAGGACGCAGAAGACATTATCAAGGTGTTAACACAGGTTTCCATCTGAATTGTACCATTTCTGGTACTGTGTTCTGCACAGCTAGGCAGCCGTGCTATATTGAATATTCCTCCCTACCCCAAATCAATTCCTTAATCCTGTGCCATGTTACCTTTTCCAGCTGGTATTGCTCACTCAATGTTACTTCACAATAGGGCAGTTCGTTAATCAAAGATCCAGTTCAACATCCATTAAAGTCAATGGGTGTATCTCCTTTGATCCAAATGTCATCTCATAGGTTTTCATTTATTCAGGGGTCTTTTATACCCATAAAATCCAATTTATTGAAATTAATTTCTCCATTCCCTTGGGCAGTTTTAGCCATGCAAATGCCATGCTTCATGAACAACAACAACAACTGGTTATTTTTATTGCTTGGGGTTTTGTTGTTTTGTTTTGGAGTTTTGTGACAAAAGAAAATTAACTTGATTTAGCCGCAGATTATAGTTCTTAGGTGGGCCCAAAGGAACAAATATCAACTTGGGAATCTGATTTGAAGAAAGGGTTTAGGAATGGAAAAGAATGAAAGAATACAAAAGAACAGTGCTTTCATAGAAAGACAGACAATTTTCTCTTTTTATTAATCATTCAGGCAAAACTTAGAGCTGATTTAATTAAAGGACTGTGCACCATTTCTACCCAAGATAAGATGATTTTACTAAAGTAAGTATGAACCATGTGAAAAAAAAAAAGCCCACAGTCGTATTCCTTATCCTAGATATCGTAGCATCACATTTATAAAGTTGGATTGGACCCAGCTTTGCTGGATCAAAACCCCCAAGGAAAACACAGGCGCTGTCTGAACAAATTGATGCTGGTGATGGGGCAGAGATCACAGTATCCTCCAGAGCAGACCGTGTCTCTCTCCGGTGCTTTGCTGCACCAGCTTCATCAGGAGTATTACTGCTCTATACCACAATGTAATGTAGATCCCAGCTCTACAAGAAGGCAGAGGTTTCTTTCTAGAGACTTTCCAATCAAAGTAATGAAATATAAAATGGAATAATCTTCTGATAGTAATATGCAAAGGAAGGAAGTAAAACGTCAGTCTTCTGAACACTACACCGGACCTTTCCACTGATTAGCTTTTGACAAGATGTATTAGAGCTATGGTATCATTTGAAATATTATAGTCTATTTAATAGCAAGTCTCTGTTTTTTAGAACTCTCCCAATATCGTGGTGGGATTCCAGTGTATCCTTGGATGCCTTACTGATTTTCTTTCCCAGCATGTCAGATAAAATATTCAGCCATACAAAGGAGAGATATCATATATTCTATTGCTAAGTGCCCTTGAACAATGTAATTTTTAAAATGAATTAATTTTATGAAAATAATTGCAATAAGAAACAGAACATGAACTACAGCTTGCTCATTATGATAGCTAACAGTGTAAGGAGAATGAAAAATGATTCAGAACAAAATGTGTATTCTTGGAGTCTTTCAATGTTATCACCAAAATTGTATTCGTGACACTTTTTGTTTCTTTTGCGCACCTTCTTGGTGGCTAGTTGTGTCTTGAAGACCATCTGGTCTCTTTATTTCTCAGCTTCTTCAAATTCTTTCTAGCTTAGTATAAGTATAGGTTGGTTTCTATAGTCTTATTTTAGTATTTAGAATCCAACTGTAGACCACATTGCTACCTAAAGTAAGCTTCCTGTTTCTGTAATAAATGGTAAGGAAAAATTTTACTTTCAATTACACAAGTATACAAACTGGAATAACATCTCAGAAAGCACTGGCTTTAGCACGTGCAAATCATCTCCTGTGGTATTTATATATTTTATTACCTTTAGGAAAACAAACGTTATCAGATTAATCATTGAACTTCACAGGAGCAAAGGACAGGTGGACACTGTCATATCCTCACCTCCAAGGCTTGCTCCCAAGCAGCTATGCACTGGTCCAAACTCTTCCGAGTACGAACCCTGATTAGAGCAAAAAGGCTGCCTCCTTTTGTTATGGTGTAATCCCAGCTGGCAGCTAGAACCACGCAGACACTTGCTCACCCACCCCCGGTTGCCATGAGGGAGCGAATCAGAAGAGTAAAAGTGAGGAAAAACTTGTGGCTTGAGATGATGGCAGTTTAACAGGTAGAGAAAAAGCTGTGTGTGGAACAAAGCAAGAAATTAATTCCCTGCTTCCCATGGAAGCCATCTCCAGGAAACCAGGGCTCCATCATATGTAATGGTTACTTGGGAAGACAAATGCCATGACTCTGAACGTTCCTTCCATCCATCTTCTTCCCCCAGCTTTATGTACTGGGCATGATGCCAAGGAGGTTGTAGAGAAGCGGGGATTGGTCTCTTCTCTCTGGTCACAGGCAATGGGATAAGAGGAAATGGCCTCAAGTTGTGCCAGGGGAGGTTCAGGTTGGATATTAGGAAAAATTTTTACACTGAAAGGGTTATTAAGCATTGGAATGGGCTGCCCAGGGAAGTGGTTGAGGCACCATCCCTGGAGGTTTTCAAAAGACAGGTTGACATAGTGCTTAGAGACATAGTTTAGTAATGCGGGGGAGTTTTTTGTATGGTTTTCTTTTGTTTTTTGGTTTTTTTTTGTCAGAGTTAGGTTGATGATTGGACTAAAAGATCTTAAAAGTCCCTTCCAAAATAGACAGTTCTATGATTCTATGCTATTGAATATCCCTTTGATCAGTTGGGGTCACCTATCCTGGCCATGTCTTCTCCCCAGTTCTTGTGCCCCTCCAACCAACTTGCTGGCAGGGCAGTGTGAGGAGCAGAAAAGGCCTTCATAGCTTAGCAAAACCACCAGTGCATTACCACACTATTCCCATTCCAAATCCCAAACATAGCACTAACCAGCTGCTAGTAAGAAAGTTATCTCTATCCAAGTTGAAACCACGACACCCTTCTGAACCAGAAAAACAAGACCACAAAAGCTTCAAGAGCTCTCCTTTTGTTTTTCACTGACTGCTGCAGCAGGGATTAGAAATACGTGAAGCAAGAGGAAAAGCAGCAGAAACAAAAACTACCCACATAAGCCAAAGCACTGTAGCCCCCCAGGGGGCTTGAGAAGGATGCTGTCTGTGAAGATGCTCTCGCTTCTCTGCTTACACTGTCCTCGCACATTTCTTGCACCAAACTCTGCTAAAGACTATTTCCTTGAAGAGGATAGAAAACCAGAGAAATCACAGGAAGGGTCAAAATTTAAAACAAAATACTTTTTTGACGCTGATTGGTTTGGAATGGTATTTTAGGATTTTTTCCTCTCAATTTCCTTTAAGTGAAATTAAAGAAGAAAGCAGCCTTTTTTGACAGCTGCTGTGAAGGCAGCTATTGGTCCTTGATAATGCCTTTGTTTACATGGAAGTTGTGGCTGCTTAGTACTACTCGAGATGGATGCATCATGCCAGCTTTTACCCCTAATTTATATTCTCACACAAACCTGAAGGGAGCTTACATGTTTAACTTCTAGCATTTGATTTCATTGTTCAAAGTTGTGTTGTTTCATAGTTTCTTTCTGGACAAGAATTAGATTAGAAAGAACTTCAGAGGGTACCAACTGCAAGAGGGTTGTCGATTCCAGTGGACTTATACTGAGTTATAAAAAAATCAGGCCAAAACAGGGAAAAAAAAAAACTTAAGAGAAAAAGTACATGCATTTAATATTCTTCTAGCTTGCTTTGACAAAGATTTAAAAGGTGAGCTGCTTACATTTTGCTCACACTCATTTCCTTTAGGCACATAAACAAATGCTTTCCCAAATAAGTAACACAGTTCATCTTTGCTCAGCTTCCTACTGGTATGGCTGGAATCAAGTTCTTGAGAGGGTGTCTGAGGCTAGTTATGGATACAGTCCGAAAAGGTATTCATCTGCATGTGTGATCATGGAAGGTGATGTCTATAAAGGTGAAAACAACCATTTGTCATCACAATCTAGCTTAAAGATGATCTGTGCCTTGGGAATAAGGCAATATGGGTTGTTTTTCTTCTCATTAGCTATTTTATTCGTATCTGCAGGGGCTGTCAGAAACATGCATTTAATAACACTCAACTCTCTATGTTTTAATAAATAAGGCTGTATGAATCTATAGAATATCATAGAAATTGTGATTGTGCAGAAAATGCCTTTGGTGATGAACAATTCAGCCTTCCACTTGGGAGTGCTCAAAAAAATTAAAACCCAGAAAGGATTAATCTATGATGACTTTTTTTTTGTTTTTGCTTATCACATAGATATTTTTATATGAATATAAATTTCTGTGTTTTCCCCAGTTTTAGTTGAAACCGCTCCCCCTCCCATTAGTTGGCCATTTTAGGCAGTGTGTTACTGAGGCAATGGGAAAGTCCAGGGAGTGCACCTGTGGTTGGTTATCAGTATTGAACACCTTGAATTAAATGCATAGCATCAGGAAAACCAAATGACTTCAGCCATCCAAAAAGTAGAAGGAAATGCATTGCCTGCAGGCTCTTGTGGCTATTATAAAATAGAAATAATTATGAAAAGGGGAAAAAAGTTCATCCACATCCATTTACTAAAGTATATGTCCATGACATCATTGAAAACGTGCCTGAAAGTTCTAGCATGGTAAAGCCATTTCCTATAATGAATTTCGTTATGCCTTCTCATATATTTTGTGGACTCCAAAAATCTAGATCTACCTGCACTCCTATCATCATAGTATCTGATTTTTGCAATTTTTAATTTTTTATGCTAGCAATATTGTCACAAAAGCCATTATACCCATGCCATCCAGAGGGACCTGGACAGGCTTGAGAAGTGGGCCTGTGTGAACCTCTTGAGGTTCAACAAAGCCAAGTGCAGCGTCCTGCATCTGGATCGGGCAACCATCTGTATCAATACAGCCTGGGGAATGAAGGAATTAAGAGCAGCCCTGCCGAGAGGGACTTGAGGGTACTGGTGGATGAAAAGCTGGACATAAGCCGGCAATGTGCACTCGTAGCCCAGAAAGCCAACCGCATACTGGGCTGCATCAAAAGAGTGGCCAGCAGGTCCAAGGAGGTTACTCTGCCCCTCTACTCCTCTCTGGTGAGACCCCACCTGGAGTATTGTGTGCAGCTCTGGAGCCCTCAGCACAGGACCTGTTGGAAAGTGTCCACAGGAGGGCCACAGAAACGGTCAGAGGGATGGAACGCCTCTCATATGAAGACAAGCTGAGAAAGTTTGGGTTATTCAGTCTGGAGAAGGCTCCGAGGAGACCTTATTGCGGACTTTCAGTACTTAAAGGGGGCCTACAGGAAAGATGGGGGCAAGACTTTTACCAGAGCCTGTTCTAATAGGGCAAGGGGTAATTGTTTTAAACTAAAAGAGGGAAGATTTAGACTAGATATAAGGATGAAATTTTTTACACTGAGGGTGGTGAAATGCTGGGACAGGTTGCCCAGAGAGGTAGTGGATGCCCCTTCCCTGGAAACATTCAAGATCAGGTTGGAGGGGGCTCTGAGAAACCTGGGTCTAGTTGAAGATGTCCCTGCTCATTGCAGGGGGGTTGAACTAGATGACCTTTTAAAGTCCCTTCCAACCCAAACTGTTCTATGATTTATGCCATGCTGGTTTCAGCCAGCCACTCTTTTGTTTATTTTTACAGCACAGCATTGCAGGTGGTAAGCGATTCCTGGCTTTATCTGGTATTCCAGAACCCTTGCCCAGAAATCTTGACATATGGGTCAATGTCCTCCTTCACCTGAGGGAGTTCAAAGCCTCATGGGCTGATGCTCTGAGAAGAGGCTAAAAAAACAGTGTGTGCTGTGAGCAACCTATTGAAGCTGGGTCATGATGTAACCAGGAGGGCATGGCTCCCTGGGTCAGAAAGGAGAGTACAGAAAGGATCCAGGTTGTGTCAGCTGATAGGGAGCGTGACTGACTAAGAATGAGGCCTTCTGTGCTCCAGTCTTTGCTCTCAGGATTCTTTTTTTTTTATTGAGGAGCCACTGAACAGAGGGTTGGAGTGAAGGTGCCAGTGGTTGCTCTTCTGTGTACCTGTACTTCTGCGTACTTAAACCATCCAGATCTGCCAAACTTAGGGCTTATTTGTCCATTCAAGACCCTCAGGTTATGTCCAGGTTATGTTATATTAAACAGCATCTAGCAATGTTCTTAGTTACCTGAATGCAATGTCTATACTCTTTTAGAGCTGTCCCTGGCCTGCTTTGCTGACTCTAAAATAATTCCTGGGCGCAGCTCAGGAGGTGGCATGATAGAGGGTCCACTGCTGGAAGGCAATCCATATGCAGTCTCCTGTCTTGGTACATGAGAATGATTAACATTATGAAGGTAGGCAATTCCCTGCCAATTGGGGTGACTGGCAGTCACCAGTTTTGTGACTTCTGAATTGGTTGAGTGTGTGCCAGGCTCAACTCAACCAAGGGACGTGAAACAGGTGTCTCAGCAGAACTTTTATGGCTCATACTCTTGAAGATGAATGCTTAAAAGTAGGTAGTTTTTGATCTTTTTTTTCCTGGTGTTGCATTTAGTGGTAAGACCGTGGTGGTAGAACCAAGAATGAGCTTGAATTTCCTAATTTTAAGCTTTCCTAATTTTTTTGCCGGTTGCCATTACCACTGTTTCATTCTGGTTTTTCCGTATTAACAGAAACACGAGCTTGTGTGTGCCTATTCTTTCCGTCGCAGGAAAATGCTACTGTTGCTCTCCTGCGTACTGGGATCGCAGTTGGTAATAACAATTTGCTCTGTCAGCTAGCAGGAGAAATGGCTGTCTCCTTTTACTCCCCTCCCGTACACACTTCTAGTAGTGACAGAAATACCTTTACTTGCCTCTCTGGAAGAGGCCAGCTGCCTAGGCTGGAGGCAGGCGTGTAATGGCCGAGCAATAAAGTGCCCAACTGGTACGTAACACCCCGTGTTCCAGGTGGTGAGCACAGCTCCTCAATGCTGTGGAGAACCCCTAACACTGGGAAGCGCGTATCTGGGTCCACAGAATGGGACTAAAATCTGAAAAAAAAATGCCAGCTCCTTCCTGAACACCTCTAGTCCTTACATGCCTGTCTGAGTAAAGTAAGAATTTACTCTTTGATTTCTTTTGTTAGTGCTGCAGAGTCATGTGGCTCGCAAAGATTAGAGAGAATTTTTCCTTTCTGAGTTGCGCTTTACAACAGAATTGTTAAGCGCTGAGTGCAGTGTTTTATTGTGGTGATATATGAGGCAGAAGGAACACAGCTTGACTTCCAAACTCCAAGCAAGAGTTTGCAGTGCTAGCAATTAGGAAAAAGATATTTGTACGTGTAAACTGCAAGTCTTATCTGGAAATCACTGTGAGATAATAATCTTGAGACCTTATTACGTTATTTTACTAAGACACAAATGAAGTATAACTGCAGTTTAAGGACCTTGTTGTGTGAAACTTTTCACAAATCTAGTAATAGATCAGCTGGTCTGTTTTTAAAAGAAGGGAAGGAAGACTATTTATTTCCCCCCAAAGGAACTGCTACAAAGCTATTTTCCTTATCAGAAGAACACCTTTTTCCTGAATGTTATCTCTTTGACATTTGTTCTGTATAACCTAATGAGGGCAGGTGGAACACCATGGGAATGAGTTATTGTTGATTTGATATAATTTTAACTTTTGTTTCAAGCCTGCACATGGAGTTGGTATTTTGCCTTCATTTTGCTTATTGGTGACCTTGGGCTGTTTTATAGTCAATAAGAAGGAAAAAAAAAAAAAATTAGTGCTTCTTTTTATTGCCGGGCTCTTAGGTGGCTCAAAGTCGTATCTAGAGACCATGACAGAATTTCTATATATTTTTTTCTTCTGTGAGCAGCAGAGAGCATTACTTGATCCCCCCACATAAAATGATAGGGAGCATTTGTGATTTAGATTCTTCCCTGAATGTTTGATTTAGACCTCTTACACATCTCGTAACAAACATGCAGCAGTTTTCCTGGCTGAGGGCCCTGCTGTGCCGGCAGGGTGAAGCCGCTCACGCTGATGCCCCCATTACTCAACAGAGCTCACAGTCCTCTGGGTGCTTCCTGCCCTGGCAGCCAGACACAAGCTGACCTTTCTGCATGAGGGACGGTTCCAGGAATACCCCAAAAAATGGTCTTTTGCCCAGAAGATGGGCTTTCCTCTGCCAGATGTAGGTGGCCATGCAAACCTCCACTGGTGTCATCGGTATTGGCGTAGGGGTTTGGTGCTCCTCAGAGTGGACGCAACATTGGGCACGCAGTAAAACCTTGTGACTGGGAGAGGAGTTTGTGTATCCTCAGCTGTGACCATGCTCCCCCTTTGGCCAACCTGTTTTAATTTGCCTTCTTGGCACTAAACAAATAAGTATGGGGGAGACCTAAGGGTTACAAATGATCATCATGGAAAGTAAAGCCATGGAAAGTAAAGATTTAACATTATCTGTGCCCACATGCAGCCTCTTCCCATCCCGGCATGAACCCAGAGGTGTGTTAAGCTCTAGATCAGACAGAATACAAGGTTGTAGAGTATCAAGGCTCAGGGAATAATTTGACACAGCCAATTAAATGGCTGAGCATCCATGCTCTGTTTATATGTCCCTAATATGGTACTCTAATACCAAACCCTGGAAGAAGGTGAATTCCCAGTGCTACTACTCTGTCAGGATCATGGGGCAGCTTCTATCACAGTAAGAAGAAAACCTGCTTTAGCTCAGCCTGCCAGATAAATGACCATACTTTGGAATTCCATCAGGAAAATGGTTCTTCTAAAACCACTTTCTCCTCTTCACCATACTTGGCTACTGGGAAAACTAGAAGACTATAAACAGATAAAGAGAAATTTTAATGCAATATAGAAGTAAATGTAGTTTTCTGTGTTGTCATCTGTCCTGGCTTCGGGCCAAAGAGATTTATTTCCCAGCTGTAATGTCATCGTACTTATGCAACCCAGCCATAGTTGAGTAAGGGTGATCCCCAAGAGCTCTTTTGAGTTTGGACCTGAGAGCCACAAGCATCCATAGTACCATCAGTCTCTGCTCCAGAATGACCCTTTCCGGGGAGCTGAGATCAGCGGTAATTACAGCTAAAGTAAGATAGCTTTCCCTAAACAAGCCAGCAAGGATCTGGCTCAGAACACAGTCCTAAAAATGCCTTTGTCTATCACCAAGCAGAAAATCTTCTCCAATTGCTTTCAGAAACCCACACATGGATTGGCCGTCTGTACCAGTTTCTTAAGCAGCATTTGTCCCACATCACCAGTTTCAACCGCACGTTTCTGCCCACGTGCTGACTATTGCCTTAGTTATTTTTTTGACAGATCTGTTCCCCCCGTTGGTTGGCTGCACAGCCACACAAATGGCTGGGTTTGCACAGCAGCGGGGACAGCACGGTGCTTATTAAGCTGGCATTGCCACCTAAGAAACAGCAGCCTTAGTGTAGTGCCCTTTGGATCCTGTCCCTTCCTAAAGCTTCCATATGATTTCTTCTGGCCTTGCTTTCTGGGAGAGGGAGAGAAGGGAGAGAAGTCGACTAGTACTAACGTCTCTGAAACAAGATTTTTCCTAAGTAGCAACTTATTGAATATTTAATGGATCATTCAATCACACAGGTTATATGGTTGGATACAAACACTTGCAGCTTTCTTGCTTCTCAACAAAAGAAGTTTAACTCATTTCTCCACTTACCCACAGATTACTGAAAGGCTGGGGAAACCAGGGCATACCTAGTGAATATAAAAACATTGTCAGCATTTTCATGTTCTCCATACCATAAATGTTCTCTTTGTGATGCATGTGCCATATTGCTTTCCAAAACAATGAGACTAGGGTTCTTTTGCAGTCTGCAAAACTAGTCAAAACCTTAAAACAAAGGGTCTGAAAGAGTGTATTCCTGCTAAAGCTTTGCTGGTCAGTGCTGACTAATTTATCCTCATGTCTTGATCAATTGACTCATGCTTTAATGAACTCATACTTTTCCCATTCAATCTCAGAATATTTTTAGTGATTGGAAATCTCTAGCTCTGGCTGTGCTTTATGCCTTGTGTCATCTCTTAGACTTCAGGAAATTTCTTAGCAAGAGTTTCCACCTTTCGTTGGAGCTAACTAAAGGGCTCTCCAAGCTGTACGATTCTTCATCATCAGCTCCCAGAATGAACACACTCGGGAAGAACCAGATAAATCAAACAACATAGGCAAGGACATAATGCAGACAATTCGCAATAATGAAGTAGCTGCATTAGTCTCAAAACAGCAATTCAAAGGAGCACGGGATTAAGCAAATACTGTATATGCCAGTTCATTTGCACCATCTGCTGAACCAAGTGTCAGAAGGGGAAAGGATAGTAGACACATGGGACTGTGTGTTGAAATACATTTGGAAAAGGAAAATTGTTTCAGAAAGCTATGAAAACAAAAATCTGGGTGCTTACAAGCCTGAAGCCAGGAGAGGGAAGGAAGAATGATGTCATTTCACGGACCTCAGAGACTTGATTTTTTTTCGTGTGCCATTTTTAGGAGTGGGGAAAGTTGTGGAGCTTGATATTATCTCTGTCTAGTTCAGACTTAGATCAGAATTGCTATTTAACTATAGGAAACACAAGTGTGGAAATTATTATGCAGAGAATAAGAAGCATAGGTTTTTCAAACATGCTTGGGTGCTGTGAGTACATACAAAGTTTGGACTTGGACACAGTCATCAGGGCACAGCCACGGACTGACTGTGTTTTAGATGATTTAGACAATGCAGCTGTTTCTTAAGAATCTGTTGTGTTGATCGGAGCAGGTGAGAGGCATTTGGATCCTTTCAGCTCATCTTTGGATCAATAATGCTACTGAGGATGCTTTCCTGTAAAATATGATCAAAAGCTGAGAAACTCAGTTGCTCAGATACTGTTGTGAAATATGTGTAATAGTCAAAAGATGATATTGGATTTATTCATTGCCAAACATAGGAACAGTAATAGAGGGGAAAAAAGATCCCAGTATTCCAGTAGTCTGGGAAGTGCTGGTGCATGTCTCTGAAGCGTCATATGGCATATTAGCATATACCAACCCATTTCAACCACTGAAAATATGTGTTTATTTCTCTTCGTCAAGACTGCTTAAATATTGGAAGTTACAGTTTTTCCCTTGTAATATAAATTGCTATAAAAAACTTAATTGAATTATTACTTATTTAATTGGTAATAATTAGACTTAACAATCTGTGCCACAAAAGATAATGGCTGTGGAAGTCAAAAGGCATTTGCACAGAATTTTAACTTGGTGATAAATGGCTTCCTCTGTGAGATGACACATAAGAGCTGCAAATACTGCCCCATCTTTAGAGAACTGAAAAAATCTGGTTTAGCTGCAGGGAAAAAAAAAAAGAGGGAAAGAATTTTCTGTGTCCTTTCCTCTAGTGTTGAATAGGGCAGTATATTGTAACGTGACTGTAAAAATTAAAAGGTCTCTTAAACAAATACAGTAAAAAGTAGTAACTGTTTAGGTAGTTTAATTTTCAGTTCTTACAGCATCAGAACACCTCAAGATTACTGATAAAAGCACCGTTGATTCATAGATAGATGGTGTTAAAGTACATAAGGCATCAACAGAGAATCCAGGCGGACTTTGTGTATATCATAGGCCATTACATTTTACTGAATTACTCCCAAACTGAGCCCAGTACCTTCCATTTCACTGAGACATAACTGGTGTTTGGCAAGAGCAGAAAGTATCCTCACAGTACCCATTTTGAATTATGGAATTATTAGTTTCCTTATTATATAGATGGGACATAGAGTAGTTCAGGGAACCATTGGAAGGTCTTTCTGGATGCAGCATGCTCTACCAGGAGGCTATTTTCTCAGGGAAAGGAAAAAAAAAAAGAAAACAGCACAGGAATCTTAAGGTCTCAGTAACTCCTTCCCCATAAAACTGACTTCTCCTGACACTAGTGGTGATAATGAGAATTTGACGATTGTTCTGTGACTTGTGTGATATTTTCAGTCCTGGCTGGAACACATTAAAAAGCTGTTTTGAAGATAGAGGATACATTACTGTGATCACACTAGCAGAAAAAGTTCAAAATCTGTCCTTGCTCTCTAAAAGCACTGAACTGCCTGAAGAAAATTGATGTGTTAGCATAGGCAAAGTTACCCAAATCCTGTGCCAGAAGTAGAACTCACATTGCCTTGCTCACGTGAGAAGATGTAAAATGTAAATATTTTATTATAAATAAAATATAAAAAGCCAAATCACAATTGTTGTTATGGTCGGAATTTCCAGAGACAGACACCATGTCTTGTGAGCTTCTGAGGGCATTGTGGCCCCTCTGAAAATAATGCTGCACCATCCCTGGACTCCTCCATACTGTCTGTGTGCATCCGTAATGTATAGACAGTTCTGTCTGCAAGCGATCACAGATTTTGCCTTCCCACAGACCAAACGTGGGTCTGTCCATTCCAGTTCCTCTTCACCATGGAAAGCAAACAGGACATCCCAGTTACCAGACCTGTAGCTGTTGTTTGGTAGGCGACGTTCTTGGTATAAGTCTCACTGGCTGCATTTCCACTACTAAACCAGAGCTATGGCACTGAGATGAGAGCTGGCATATAAATCATAGAACTGTCTAGGTTGGAAGGGACCTTTCAGATCATCGAGTCCAACCATCAGCCTAACACTGACAAAAACCGTCACTAAACCATGTGGCTAAGCACTACATCTACCTGTCGTTTAAATACCTCCAGGGGTGGCTCACCACCCAGCTGAGCTGCTGGCACGTTTTCTCAGACAATTTGTCCTGTGCCACCTCGCTCTCTCCCAGGCCACGTCTTGGTACCGTTCCCAGAGTAGCCTGGGTGAGGGATGGTTTCCAGAAAGAAATGCAACTGGGGCCACCCTCCTCTGGCAGCCGGCAGAGTCTGGCTGTGTGCACGCTCCGTCACACGCCCCGAAGGCTGGAGGATGGGCCTCACCCATTTGATCTGGGAGCATAAAAGTACCTAAGTCTGTCGTTCCATACCCATTAGTGATGGACCCTTGTGTGCTGGATCATCAGGCCGTATAAACTAAGCCTGGATCAGATGGGAGCAAAATTATATTGCTGTTAGACTAACAGAGCATCTGTTATGGAATTTAGGCTGACTTTGTTCTTTGTGCTGGGCAATACCTGATCCGATGCTGGAATGGAACTGGCAGAAGATTCCTTGAGTGGCATGAAGCATGCTGATACAAAAGTAAATCTGCCCAATATTTTGGAGAAAAATTTGAACCGGTCAAATTAAACTCTGCAAACGCTGCTCTCTGCATCACTGGTACCCGGGAGCTTTAACACCAGGGCTGCTGTGCTGCTGAAGCACAACCTCAGTCTCACAGTTGACGGCTCTGGGAGCGCTGCTGCAGTGCGGTCGGTAGCACCGATACACGCACAGAAGACCTTTTTCAATATTGCTATTATTGAGAACTTCAAATGAATGGATGCATTTGAAAGACTTCCCAGAAAATACATTTCCTTTTCAGCTGGCAGCTCAGTTATTCATCTAAGTAGTCTGCGGATTAAGTAATTTGACAACCATTGAAAGGTTTCTTTTTGTGAAACAATTGTGTGTTATTGCTCTCTCCTTTTTCCATTTCACCTGTACAACTAACCCAGAAATTCAGCACTGACATAGCAAGACACACACGGAGACCAGACGGCAGCCACACCAAGCAGTGTGTGATGCTGCTGGTGCATCTCGGGAAACAGCGCGGGACGGGCTTGTAAAAGACTGGGGAGGGAAAAGCAGACTCAAGGAACGGGTTAAGAGGGTTGTTTTTTCCTGTTTGCTTTTCAGGTCACTTCTTTACATACATGGGGAAAGAGGGAGCATGGATCTTAGTCATTTCACGTCACAGCTGATTAGCGCAGGGGAGGCCAAGTTGAGGTAGAGCCTCTTGTGTTACAAGGCAGTTGAGTGATCCGGTATCTAATTTATTAAGATACCACACAGACTGGGCAATCTGATTTTTTTAAGTGCGTAGCGACTGCCAGTTTGATTGGTACTTCTCTGTCTTTCTCTATGCTGTGCTGCAGCCTGGGGTGGGTGGGAAGAGGCTGGACTGTCCCCATTTGGCTGCAGTGGCCGTGTCGTGGTGCTTTTCCCTCTCAGTGGGGGACGTTAGGTGTGTCTCCCTGGGGGTCACCTCTCCAGCAGTGACAGACCGACGAGCCCTTGTGTGAGCAGGGGGTGTAAGGCAGAGCCATCACCGCACACGATGACCCCATGGCGCTGTGAGAAGCACGGGCCGCGCGTGCCGGTGTGTTATACCTCCACCTGACCGCCAGATCCACCCACCTTAAATCCCATCTCTGGGTTTTTTTATAGATCCTGACAGAACAGCTCGAGTACACTGTGTACAGTCAGAGGAAAAGTATTGATTTTGCTGTACCTGCGTAGAATTCTTAACAGAAAAACAAACCTAATGTCGGTGTTTTCTTTTTTTTCTCTTTTGACTTTTGTGCGTGGGTTTCTGTACTCACCATATAGTGTTTGATCCGTGTAAAGAACAGAGCTAGAGCTTGGTTTTTAAGAGGAGCACAACCCAGGCTCTGATCTGTGCAGGTACAATTTCAGAACCAGTAAATAATTTTGCCTGTGTTTTATTGCCTTTATTTAGTTGAAGTGCAAAGTAATAATTTCCTTCCCACCTACAAATCTGAAAATCAGATGGACAGTTATTACGTTTTTCTGGGGCAGTTGTCAGAAACCATACCCTACTATTCAGCATTACCAAAAAAATTCAAAGTGCAGTTTATCCACAATTCACTGGGCAAAGGGACAATACACAACTAGCCTGATCCCAAGTGTATCCTTATTTATTTTGAGGATGTTGCTGTGAATTAAATTTATTAAAACATTATTTTAATAATAGGTATAGTATACATTAGTTGTGTTGCTAATTATATTTTTATGAAAACAGTTTAAGCATTATTAATGCACACGCTATCAATACTTAAAAGCATCATTGCCTGATGGTGATAATACAGCTTCACTAGTGGATGATCTATGAGTGCAAGCATTAAATACTCTCTAAAGTCATTAATCCCTACTTTCTTTGAATACGTTTAATTAAAAAGTTCCTTTTTCCAGCAATTGCTGTTTTTCTATAACCCAAAAAAGGAATTTTATTGAGGCACAAGGTCTTTTACATAAACATCCATCTGTCCACAGCATAGCAGTGCTGGGACAAGTTTTGTGGACTGGGCGAGAAGTGGAGAGATTACAGAAGATTCTGCATCTCTGTAAGACCTGTGAACTTTTGTCCTCTGTGTAACAGCTCTGGAGGATTTTTGCTTTCATAATCTCGGTACAAAACAAGGGAATTGCAGAGTCAATAGGGGAGAAAATCATGAAACAAGGGGTTTATTGTCTAGTGGAGTTACTTTATTAGTTTACAAAGAAAAGCTCCTTCCTTATTCCTTTTGTCCTATGTCAAGCTCTGCACTGTGAAGTATCATCTGCTTCTTATATTGTTCCTTTCTGTTTGAACACAGAATTAAGCAAACCTCAATTGCATATATAAAAATGCATATATCTGTATCTATGCTTCAGGCTGAGAGATATCAGTAATAAAATAGAGAATTTGTTGGTATTAATAAGGTTGGCATTCAAAAAGTATGAAATAAATGCATGGAAGTTTGTCAGCTTATTAATCATTCCATTATAAGTGGTGTTTTTACTTTCATTGCTCTAACATCTAACCACAGTTCGCTGGCTGAAGGCCAAGCTAGCTTTTGCATTGGCACATTACCATGCGGTGTAGTTCTGTACTTCTCTTCCATTTATTAATGCTGCAGACTTCCTACAATTCAGGCTAAAAATAGAACTGGTTATGTGAAAAACACTGCATTTGTGCTTGAGCTGCAGTATAGAAACAAGAGGATTTTGTATGAACAGGGGAAGAGATTCATGACACAGAAGAGCTAGCTGCTTATAGTCTGGAAAAAAAGCTTTCTTTTTGCATGGTTGTAAATAAGATTAGAGTTGCTACGTACACGTTAGTCTGAAGGATGAATCGTAGTTGTGGTATTGCCTCAGTATGTATGAATCTTCATGTGTATCTAGTGTATGAAGGAAAGCTGATTTCTTGTACAAGGAAACCTGAAAATAGTGTGACGTACAAAAGTGAATTTGTAAAATCAAAGGCAAGGGTGGTGTTTTGTTTTTCGGAGTAAAGAATGTCGTCATCTGTGGCACGTATTTTGAAGTAACCTCAAAAAATGATACACTAAACTAAAACTTCAACTGCACCACTCGATTTTTGGACTTGTATTTTGGCCAGTCATAGCCTCTCCTGTTGCACTGCTTTCAGTATCGTTAAGGCAGCAGTTGCTGTCTCCAGGCCACTTCACCTTGAAAACATTCCTTAACTTACTTCCAAGTTGTAATACAGCTGCGCAGTAAAAATTGTCAGCATTCAAATGCACTCCCTATACTCTTGATCTTTTTTATAATGCTGTGATTTGTTTTGGATCAGCAATGGTTTGAACAAGACAAACAATGCACCAGATTCCATCTGAACCTACGGGAGCTGCCAGGGACACAGGTGAAAAGTGATAGTGGATGCATTTCATAGTCAAAATGAAAAGCGGCAAAACTGATAAGGTCTCATTGTTGCACAAATAGAAAAAGCCAACAGTTTGCATATCAGAAATATCAGGTGTTAGGATTTGACTCAGAACTGCTGAATAGTAGCTTGTTTGCCTTTGGAGAAGCAGAGAGGAAGGAAATGTCATGCAGCAACATCACACGTGATAGTGATGGAAGATGGCAAACAGGGAAATAGACCTTTCCGATGCTGTTTCCTAAAGATACTGGCTGGGATGGTGGATTATTAAGGAATTCTCATTATTAAATATATGCACTTGGCAAAGAATAAGAGAGGAACGAACCTCTGTTGAAGTGCACAACAGTCTCTGAAGTCACCCTTGTTTTGTTCTTAACTCAGTGCTGTGTAAGGAATAAAACTGGTGATTGTGTTAGGAGCAGAGGCGATAATGAAATGAGAATAAATTGTAAACTGGATGATTTTTGAACTCTCTGGAGAAAATGAAATTAAGAAAGCTTTCAAACGTCATGTACTTTGCACCAGACTGCCGAAACACAGTGAGGTAAAACATCAGCTATTTGGTTTCTGTGTCAATTCATAACCTATAATTCGATGTAAAAAAGGAGAGATTAGCTCACAAGACAAGGCTTAAGTAAAAAATATTTGGTCCAAAGTGCTTAGTTCCTCCTCTAAATTATTACAGACCAGCCTTAACCCCCACATAATGGTAGAACTCCATCCAGATCCAGTATAGGCTGAAATCGATGAATCTGTTCTGATTTACATTAAAATTTAATTTTGTCTTGACAAGCTCTCTGAAACTGATATTCAGCGCAATACCAAATGCAGTATAAAGGATCATATCATGCAGTCAACATGATGCACTTTGCAGTATAATTTAGCACTAATGTTAAATTAAATTACAAAGATAAATATTATGGTCTCTCAAAATAATTCTTAATTCTGATCTGAGATGTGTAAGACACAAATCTTGGCTATTGATCATTGAATATACAGATAGTTGTGAGAGAAGAATCGCACAATATGATGGGCTCTACAAGACTTTTTGTTATGATACAGGCTTGTGATTTGACGTATTGATCCTTTTCTGCAGTTAGGATCTCTGCTCAAGGAGAAGGCTCAAGCAGGTCGACCTCATTGCAGAAAACATCAATCTGTAGACTTTGTATGAGGCCAGGTTGCACCAGGAGGTCCATAAGGAAGAGCTAGATGGTGAATTATTCAGATTCTGGGTTTTCACGGCCTTCAGAACTAGGCCCGTCAGGAGGAAGATGAGACTTCTCCTGCAAGTCCTTTTGTTTTCATTAGCTGAAAATACATACAGTGATTGGATGCGGTTTGCCTCTGCCATTGGGATTCCAGGAATATCTATTTGTATTATTGAAACCACCCACCCCTACTTTGCCTGATTTGTCATCAGGGGAAAAGGAAAGGAACCAGATAACATTCACTGTGCACTTTAGTGTAGGAAGTAGGAAAAGGCATGAGCCCAGCTGGTGCAAACAATATTAAAAGTTTGTAAGACTTGTGTGATGCTGTTGAAGGAAGGGTTTTTCAAAACATCTCCCCATTGTACAGAGGGTGAATAGGAAAAAGAACATTTACTGAAAGGACATTCTTTTAATGGCTGGGTTATGAGAGGAAGAGTGAATAATTTAAAGTTGCAAAGTTCTTGCAAAGAGTCCAAAAAATATAAATCTATTTAAAAACAGTACTAAAACTTCAAAGAGAGAAGCAAAAATACAAACAACAGAGCTCTGTTCTAAACCCATCAACTATAGATCTAAAAAGAAAGATTAAGAAAAATCACAAGGAAAGTAAAAAGAGCTACTTTTTCCAAAAGTCTGAGGGGAGAGGGTTATCAAATAGTTACAGCAGTGACTGGGAGGCCTGAAACATTTTTTTAATGCTTAAGAGTATTGTGAAACAGAGTTCATTCCAGCACATGCTGTAATGATGAACGTACTGCCAAATTGATAACTAAATCAGGCAGATGTCAAACTCGTCTCCACACATGCAGCTCCAGCACACGTGCTTCCCCTCGGAAGGGGAAAGGAGAGCACATCTGCCCAGTTCAGCATTCATTACGTGGCTGCTTCACACCAGTCATTACATATAAACTGAAGATGTCGCTAAGGCTGCTCATGTGCAGTGTAGGAAATGCTTAGTTTGGTACAATCTGAATGCTAAGGAGGCCCTCAAAGGAGGTTCTCCTCAGGCGAGAGTGTGCCCAGCTATCTGCACAGCATTTCAGCAGCAGTTCTGCAAGAACAAGGACGTTTACAGGAATGCTCTTCTGGTTACAGAAGTGTTGAACCTGAAGACCTTTGGGCAGTATGAGCACTCTGCAGGGAGTGAGGAACCTGAAGTCCCATGTGGGATGCAAGGAAGGAGGGAGAAGGTTTCTGAATTATAAAGGAGGTTGGGTTCCTTGCTGACCAGGCGAACAGGTTTGATGCTGCTGCTGTTGCCACCACACAAAAGGGCAGAATTAATGGCCACAAAAGCTAGCAAAGTTTCCATAATCGCCTTCATTGCTCCAGAGTGCGTGGAGGAGAGGGCACCGGTGGAAGCTGTTAACCAGCTGATATGTTAGAAACAAAAATAGAGGGAAGGAGAGAGAGACAGAAATTAAATTGGGGTCCAACACACTAACGAGAATTACCTGCAGTGCTGATGATAGCTGTGCTCTGTTAAGAACGGTTTCTGTTTCCTACCCACTCATAGTATTTGCCTGGAAAACCACAGGTTTTTATAAGCTTAGCCTTACCTGAAATGAATGCTGCTTCTCTCCATTCTCACTGTTGCTGGGAATTGAAATGGCTGCAGATACAGAGCAGTGTAAAAACATGATGAGCTATGTAGCTTGGGAGCAATTGAGCAGCTGAATACTGCATTATTGAGAAATCATTTGCTACCTCTGGGTGTTAGTGAGAAACTGGAGAGTCCTAGACTGGCATTCAGGGCAGAGCATAGGATGAATAAACATTACGGAGTGCTGAGTGTTTACTAGTGAATCCAGCATGGAGCTTCAGTAGTTGCATGTCATCCCACTGCGTCGTGCAGGGCTGGCAACACGCTGGAAAGAAATACTGAATTCCAGAAGCCTTGTGGCAGAATTGATCTTGTATTGTTTCCTAAATAACCAAATTATCAATGAAATGAATGACATTTTGCGTAATGTGCAGCAAACAATCTGCATAGCAAAACAGCCGTATTTTCAAGCGACAACATGTAAGAACCATTTAAATATATATCAGTAGTTCTCAAGGGACTTGTAGATAGCTACATGAAATTGTTGTTTTCATGTGCATACCTTACTGTTGCCAAATTACTCCTGGCTTAGTATTTTCCCTCTTATCTAGTTGAGATAGAAATCTCTTCAGAACAAGGGGCTCAGTAGTTTGTAATATATCCATGTATATCTCTGGCATTGTATAAATAATAAATAATAAGCTGTAGATGCTAATGATCATTAATATTGCAGGCTTTAAGCTGGAAATTTTAATTCCTAGCTTCTTAGATGATTACAAGTATAAATATTTCTTGACTCAGCATGGTGAGTAGTCACAAAACATGGAACCTTCAGTGCGGAGTGATGGCTATTAAGTATACCCTGGACCCAGTTAATCTCAGGTTATGGAATTTGTCCCAGAATCTGCTCTTGCTATGGTATTGTGCTGCAGAACGAGTTTCTGCATTTTTTAAAGCTAACAAAATATCCACTCCATATGGTTTTGGAGACGTACTTAAAATATGAGCCAAGTTCAGGCTGATGCAGTGCTGTCTTGCTGAGCTCTGAACTAGTCTAAAACAATTTCCTTGAGAGGCACAACCACATTCATCTCAATGAGATTTTAAGTCAAAGCCTAAGGAAAGAAATTTCAGCGCCGGTTTTTAAACCTTTTCATTAGTATCTGGTTAAAGCAAACATAGCTAATTTGGGAGTAAATACAATAGATGTGCCTATACTATATTTCAAAGCAGTTTCCCACCTCCTTCTGGATACCAAAAGCTCATATTGTTCCCTACATATGTAGCAAAACCAAGGACTTCAATCTGTTTTTATGCTGCCAATTGAAAAATCTTTGGCACAGAAGGAACTGGAAATATGGAGAGAACAGTAGTCACGGTAAAACAAGTCAGGGATAACTCTATAGTACTGGACTAGTTAAGCTATTGGAGTTAAAAGCTGCCTTTTAATTCTGCTCAAGGATCATCTAAGGTTTCACTACAATAAATAAGCCTGTGCAGACTGGATTTTGAATAGTCAGGTCAAAGTAACTACTTCTATAATTTAAATCAAAGTGGTTACTGAATTTACTGCTTGCTATACTAAGTACTGCAAAAATTCAAGATTGGTTATTTGTTTGCTCCATGAATATCATTAAATGGGATGTACAATGACCGTTTCTTATTAGTGTCTACATCTCAGTAAGAGTGTACAGTGGCTCTTCAAAAAAGTGAAAGCAGGTAGCAAGAGTAGTAGCTTGAGCGATGGGAATCTCAAAACCACTTATTTTGGCTTAAAGTTTATCATGTAAGGAAGGAGCATGGATATAGCTGATCCACTGAAACGCACAGATGGAAGAGACTTATATTTGACTTGACATACTGGGCAAGAGCTTAGAACAAAGCAAAAGCAATCCCCTCCAGAAAAACAAGTATGTAAAAAAAAAACCCAACAAAAAAAAATCCCAACCAACAAAAAACCCCTCATTTCTTTTGGTTCCTAAAAAACCCAAAACATTTCTCGTCTATATCTCTCTGTTTTTTAATGGAAAACAAAGACAATTTTTAAGATGAAAATGTTCTGTATTCACATGTGATTCTTAAAAAACACAAGCTATTTTGAGCAGTGAATTGCAAGCCGGCCAGTGAAAGAAGCAGCAATATGTTCCTAGGAAATTTTCATTCCTCCCTCTGTTCTGCAGAGGAATGATACGTACATTAATTTTGAAAAACAAGCATAAGCAGAGAAATCTAAACTCGGCTCTAAGCCTTCCCCGTTTCTAACACCAAAGAATGAACCGCATTGAGAAGTGCAGGGGAGCATTGCTGGTTCCGTGCCACACTGCCGGGAGAGCAGAGCGCTTGTCCAGGGCTCTGACACCGCTCCTGGAGGTCAGGCTTCCAGGTACAGCTCTTTCACAGGGGCTGAAAAAATATCCCTAACATGTCCCCTTCCTCATCACGGATGTATCGGTAGCATATCGTGGACCTCTGGAAATATATACGTGTGGATGTCCATCTCCGCGTGCGGAGACGGTTCAGGTCTTTTCAGAAATCCTGCCCCGCTGAAGTCAATGGGACCTTTCACGGGGAAATGCACTGGGGCCAGCGTTCCGCTGGCGGGGTTGGCTGGAGCCCTTCTCTCTGGATCACATACAGGGTGTGCAGAGGGAAGACTGCATTTCAGCCTAGAAATAAAATGTCATTGTGTTCAGATTTGTTAGTTCATAACTTGGAATCTTTCCGGAGGATAAAAAATGAGCTCTAAAAGAAAGGCCTGAGCCCCTTCAAGGCTGCACAGTGTATTCCAAGTACACCTTCACCGTCAGCATTAGACAGGGACTAATACTCCCATTCAAATGTTTTTTTGTCAGTTTTAGGAAGGGTTGCAAAGCTCTGTGAGCTCTGACTATACAAGAGTTCCTATCACTTGCAGGTGATTAATACAGGCATTCAAGCAGGAGAAGTTTCAAGCACCAAGGAGTTAAAACTAAATTTCAGTAAAACTTCAGGGAAGACTCTCATCAAGTTCCTTGCTGGTTTGATTCAGAAAAAGTTGACGTTGTCTCATCATACATTAACATTTTTAAGTGTCACCTACATGAAAATTTGAGTAATTCCATTTTTAAGTTGCGGTTAGTGAAACTTTTGCTGATACAGACAAAACTGGTAACCACGGGAAGAGACAGCTCTCAAAACTTCCTTCTTCTGATAGACTTGGGGACTCATTGGCTGCCCAGCACTTACTGGCCAGATACGTCTCCTGCTTTAAAGAAACTGGCTTGGTGTATTGCAAGACTTGAGACCCGCTGAATTCTCTTTAAAATGCAGAAGGCATTGAAAGACCGAAAGGCTGCGGTTCTTTTGTGCTCCCAGCATGTAAGCTGGGGAGGAGGACTCTTAGCTGGGCCAGCTCTGCCACCTGCAGCTCGGAGCCGGCAGGACCACAACATCTCCAGCAGCCTAACCAACCCCGGCTGCTGGAGATGCAAAAGCTCTCATGGAGACAAGAGGTTTCACTAAAGAGGGTAATTTCTAATTAAATTAGCAATAGGATACATAAGCTTATGGTATGCAAGAGTAAGGTGAAAGAGAGCTTTTGCATTGGTCTTTCTGCTGATCTTCACTGATTGCGGAATCAGCATGTATTCTCAGAATAGAACAGAAACCTGGCGTTTAGAACAAAAATCATGAGGCTAAAACCCTTCTTGGTGTGATTGGAGTGATCTCAGGGTTGTAACCGACCCCTTACCTGTGAAGGCAGATTTTGGCTCTGCTGATAACTGAAGTATTACAGGAAATTACGTGTGGATCTGTATTCTCAGAACCCTCTAACTCCTGTCTGCAGTGTCTCCAATATCTCCTCGTATAACTCCCTTCTTAAAACACACTGGTTTTTGAAACCTATAAATGCTAGTCTTCTCCTCTGAAAAAAATAGTCACTAAAAAAAATAAAATAAATCAAATCCTTCCAGATGTGTTTTACTAACACAAAAAACCATGTGCCTTATTATGTTCCCTACTTTCACTTCCCTGAGCCCCGAGGGTATAACATTACCATTTTTTCAAGTTGGATCCAAGCCCTGTAATTGATGAATTGTCCATAGGATCCATATGGAACTGTAGGAAAATCACTGACACTCTATACAGCACCAAAATGTATGCGTGTGTCCCAGTGTGTGCCAGGCACCCAAAAATATAAACATTTCATGCCAATGACTTCTCTCGTCTCTAGCGCTGGATCCAACTCACAGCTACCCACAGGGAAACAGCAACGGTTCCACAGCAATGGTCAGCCATCATTGTGATGAGTTCAAGTAAGAAAACATGATTGGAAACTAATTCTAATAATATTGGGTTCCTAACTACCACGTGGAGTTCTTTCAGTATGTTTTAGTACTGCGGGAGGAAAGTATATGATCTATTATAATACACATTCTTCCAAATATGTTTTAAAAGCTGAAAGAAACATAAATTCTCTTTTGACTTTGGGCTTCATTCAGTTGCCCACACACTTAAGACACCTTCTAGTGCCTGAAACATCTACGTGGAACCTTGTGTCCTTCTGGGACAGCAAGAGAGATTAGGTGGATCAGATCTGGCATAACCTAGGGCATGTCAGCTGATGCTAGACACGTGTGTGCAGGCCAGTGAGTCCCACCTTTTGTGACATCTAAGCATGGAGCCTGGAAATAGCTGTGTCTTGTCAAACATTGCCATTAAAGGTTATGGGTCCTTAGAAACATAGAAACTATTTCTGTGATCATCTGTTGTCACTGCACAAAAGTCTTTAAGTCTTCAGGGTGTTTTCCTGGGTGACAGATACTGAGCTGTGCAGAAAACGCGCATAGAAGAGATTGGTTTTGTTGGTGTTCCAAATATTGTTATTATAGTACTGCAGTAAAGACTTGTGCATTTTAATATTATCCAATGCTTGAAAAAACATGTTAAAATAGATGTTTTGAGATGGAATCTTGCAGAGTGAGCTTAGGTAGTCTGAGAGGAATAGGCAGTCTAAACCTCAGGCTTCTTCTATGTGCCAGTGAAAGTAGGAGTATGTAAAACATTTTGTTTTAAGAAGTCACTTTGTAAAATGGTGCAGTGAAACCATCCCACCAGTTTCCCTGCTCCCTAGCAGTTAAAGACGGCAGGTGGTTTTGGCCAACCTAGCTCTTAAATGCATCTTGGTCCCACATTTTTAATCTAGCTTTTTGCAAACAACAAACTACTGATCATCATTGACAGGTTCCTCAGGTGTAAGATAATTGGACTACGATCTTTTCCTCATCCAGGGATTCGGTTTTGAGTCACTTTAGATTTCAAGTAGGTTTCAAAGGTCACTGAAAAAGACTGGGAGATTTAATATCAGTCATTGTTAATCCAGTTTGCTTTACATTTGTGCCCAATTCACATGAGCTAGATGCTTTTAAAATGGACTTGTCATTACAGAGTTCAATGCCCTCCTATTACTCAGGCATCCAAAGCTGACCTTACAATTTGCAGACTTTAGAGGGAGAAAATGGTTGTGAATTCCCCCAAACCAAAAGTGGGATTAACTCGAGCCTGTACAGCTCCCAAATATCCAGAAGATGAGACCATCCTGTGTCCCAGTGTAGGGATGCCAGCGCTTGTTGTTGAGTCCACACATGTGTGTGGGATCAGTCAGGCATTGCTACATTTGGGTTCCATATCCCATTTTAATCTCGTGTGTGAAGTGAAAGAGATTATGGCCAGGACATTGAAGTGCTGGCACATGTCCAGAGGAGAGCCACCAAGCTGGTGAGGGGTCTAGAGAACAAGTCGTATGAGGAGAGGCTGAGGGAACTGGGCATGTTTAGCTTGGAGAAGAGGAGGCTGAGGGGAGACCTCATTGCCCTCTACAGCTCCCTGAAAGAAGGGTGTAGAGAGGTGGGTGTTGGCCTCTTCTCCCAAGTGAATAATAACAGGACCAGAGGAAATGGTCTGAAGTTGGCGCAGGGGAGGTTTAGATTAGATATTAGGAAGAATTACTTAACTGAGAGAGTGGTCAGGCACTGGAACAGCCTGCCCAGGGAGGTGATGGAGTTGCCATCCCTGGAGATATTTAAGAAACGTGTAGACATGGCACTTCAGGGCATGCTCTAGTGCCTGAGATTGTTGGTTTGTGTCTGTTTGTGGTTCGTTTGTGTGTTTTTTGTTTTGGTTTTTTTGGTGTTTGGACTTGATGATCTCAAAGGTCCCGTCCAACCATAAGGATTCTGTGATTCTGTGATTAGCAGTCAAGATATCTACAGGCAGCAGGGTCTGTGTAGTTCTCCTCAGTGCACATTACGGTTAGTGCACAATAGGAAACATCTTTGCCAGATGATAAAGAAGAAACATTCTCTTTGTTGCCAATGATAAATGTATATGGAGGAGTAAATGTGTCACGAATAAGGTGTCCCTAAGGAAATCTTGGAAGACCCTACATGTATATTCACATGCTTTTAGTCCCAGCAGAACCAGAGCTACTTGTGTGTAGTGCTCTGCCCAGGCTAACTAGTTTGTTAAGAATTATCACAGCTATCTTTTTCATGCTAGTTAGTATCTGCTCATAAGGAGACAATTTAGGCAGCCCTGCAAGAAACCCAGACTTTTGAGAACCAAAGCAATGGTGTAGAATATGATTGCAAATACATCTCTCTCTGTCTCTCATACACACACACACAAAACCTGAGCAAGTGCCTGCAGGTTTCAGAATAAATTGAATAAGAACTCAAAATACAACACGTCTTTCACAGCATAAACTGGATTCTGCACATACTTTAGGACCTGATGCTCTTAATTTTTGGTAGAATATTGAACCAGAGGAAAATCTGAGAAAAGAGCACAATCTGATAGCAGCTCTCTGTCTATTAGATCACCTTGCAGATATCTATCTGCAAAAATATATGTAAAAAGTCTATGCAAGAAAAAAGTCAATGAGGCAACTGCAGATTCAATTTCTGCAGTTGGGAAAAAATAATTCCTCATACTGAAGCTCTTCATTCTCCCTGCTGCTTTATGTTATCTCTGTTTTAACTGCAGTTAATGAAAGGCTCATCAAAAAGCAGTGCCAATACACAATAATATTTAAATGCTGAATTAATCTCTTAGTGCTCATGGCAGGTCCCTTTCAGCTATTTTCCCTGCATATTTGGAATCTCCATTTATATGAATGCGAGTGGGGTGCACATGAGGAGAATGGAGCGAACATTGATCGGCTCTGCAGCCCAGAGAGAAGAATTTGTCTGATGTCTCATATATTTATAAAAGCAAATCCTAGATGCTCCTTCAGCCAGACTTCCTAAAATTAAGTAAATAACTCAAAAAAAAAAAAAAAGTTATGCCTTTTTGCAATTGCCATTCTAACTTCTAATAATTTGACCAACTTATTGCCTTGCTTCTGTTTATTAAAAAAAGCTAAACCTTCTCCTGCTTCTAAATGCAATTCTGCTTTTAGAAGTGACTCTAAAAACGGCAGTCTCCATCGTTATTCTAGGTCAGCTATGTCCTTGTTAAATGGGCTCAGTTAGCAAGTGAGAGACCTTTTCCTCCTATGTGCCAGCCTGGCAAATTTCAAGTGGAACTTAGGAGTCAACCAGGGTTTTTTCTGCTCATGTGAGATGACCAAAAGACCAAGGATCCTGATAGTGAGAGTAAGGCCTCAATTACATGTGTGCACTTCTGTAGTCTTCTGTGGCTTTGCATAAGGCTTAACTGGCTGGAAATGATTCTATGGTGCTAAACAGGAGGGAATATAAAACAGCTCACTTTGTTCTTTATGCTAGATCAGCTGTGCTAACAGGAGGAAAAAGTGATGAACAGTGATTTTAATTACTAAGGGAACAGATAGAAAATACACAGGACTCGATTTAAAGAAGAGGTTTGCTTGAAATCCCATGTTTTCAGAAGTCTCCAGCTTCGACATAATAGAGCATTCAATCTGACAAGGAAAATAAAATGTTTTTTTCTTGGACATATCATTCATGTGATGAGAAGAGAATGTATAGTCCTCATAACAGGAAAGGAACAAAATAATTTGAATTATTTTGCATTCAATAGCATGATAAAATATCATGTTTACAACCCTCATTTATGAGAAGTCTTCATTGTGGAGTGCAGCAGGTCAGAAGATCACTGTGTGTGCATTTTGCTATACGGGAATGATAACCCACTATGGGCATTTTATTATTTATTAATTCATTTTTGCAGATTTGGCAATCAAGCATGAAAATTTTCCACTCTTCTGAAATCTGTAGTCTGGAAGGCTATAGTTGAAGTTTCTCTGATTTTTTTTTCTTTTATATGTACTTAAGATAGCTATCCTGGTTTGAGGTAAAACAGAACCAATATTCTTTTCAATAATTTTGTGTTTCAGTTAAGTCTCTTCTAACTCTCTGCACTCTCTGAAATTAATGGCACGACAATAGCAAATTGTGAGCAAAAGTTTTCTCAATTCAGAGTTTTGATCCTGCAATCCCAGTGCAGATTAAACCGAGCTTTACAGGGCATACTCTGTTGGCAAGGGTCAAAAAAAAGCCAAGAATATACTTTCCAGCTATGTAAATACTGATCAACTGAGTCTTTGCTTGGATGAAATAATTCTGTTCTTTCTTTTTCTTCCAGTTGTGTGTAATACTGGAGCCAATGCAGGAACTGATGTCAAGACATAAAACTTACAATCTAAGTCCTCGAGACTGCTTGAAGACTTGCTTGTTTCAAAAATGGCAGAGAATGGTGGCCCCACCAGGTATGCTTCATTTCCAGTATTCTACTTGTTTTATAGTTAGATTAATAGAGAAACAATGGGAAAATTTACTGCAAATTTGCTTACAAAGGAAAGTAAGAAGAATTAGCACTGTTCCAAAAGTAAGCCTGAAAATGATTCTGATGTTTTATGATTTCAGTCTGACCCAACTGATTTATAGATGTGCACGTTCAGATGGTTTCACTATGACTAGGATATAATTTAGTACAAAAATATGTGTAGATGGAATGCAAAATGCCTACTGGCTCCATTAGAATTCATCGTTTGTGTAATTCAGCTTCCTGCTGTGACTCTGAAATTACAGCTACAATTCATAATTAATTGTCTTTGAGACTAATATAATGTTATTTACAGGCCTGGACCTAATCACCTTCCTCTTACACCTCAAAATAATAATTCTCTCTTTTTTTTTGGATTATTAAAGATCTGTATATCTAAGACTATTCACATGGGTGCCCAGGCCAAATTTTGAGAAGTACAATTGCCCCTCTGTTCTTTGCCAATTTAAGCAAAGCTCTGTAATTGTCCTGATTTGGTCTGAGTTTGGAAGAGTCGCGGAGAAATGGCATTCAGTCCTCTCTAACGTGTTCCCTCGGGAGCGGCAGTTTTAAGGATGAAGCCCACGTCAGAGGGAGAAGAAACTGCGATGGTAGATGCTGGCGTGCTGTGTCGTCGGCAGCAGCAGGGCTGAAAGCTACCTTCAGCCTTTGCCTCTGGCTGGGTCAGCGGGGGCTGTACCCCACATCAGAATGAGACCTGGATTTTTGTTTAGCGCTGTTTCTTGCTGTGTGACCTGCAGCAAGTTACACGGTCACCTTGAGCATCACGACAGTTATCGTGATATTCCCCTTGGTAAAATGCTTTCAAATATCTTTATAGACAACGCTGGGAGAATAAACTTCATTAGTCCATTATACAAAACGGAAAGCAGATCCCACTGGTTTGGGGCCAAATAGTATTCTAGGGTTTGTATGTTAAATCTACTGCTAGTAGTAGTACTACTACTAGTAAACACAGGACTTTAAAACTAGATGAAAAAGTTCTTCAGCACTTCTGCTTATGGATCATTTTAGTACATGCTTTACAGTGTCTGCCATTTGCTCTCCTCCTTCCCATTTATTGCAGCAGAACCCACAAGACAACCGACAACCAAACGGAGAAAAAGGAAAAACTCTACCAGCAGCACTTCCAACAGCAGTGCTGGGAACAACGCAAATAGTACCAACAGCAAGAAAAAGTCAGCGGCTGCAAACCTGAGTCTATCAAGTCAGGTACCTGTAAGTCTCACTTTCCTTTTAGGCCTGAATCGCTTATAGTGCTTTAATTCTTTTCCTTACGTTGTAAAGAAGGTGCATTCTTGAGCCTAAACTATCGCAAGCAAAAGGCGATCTCGCAGAATGTGCTGTGGAAGCTGGGAAATTAGTGGAGAGGTGTGAAGGAGCCATTCTGCAGTGCAGCTTTAACGAATGACCCTCAAGCAGGAGTATCCTGAGGACAAGATGTGATTTTTTTAAGGGTCCTACCGCTGGCGGTGGGACTGAGATTGGGCCTCGTGTTTTTAGGGATAGCGTGAGTCTTGCAGACTTCCAGGTGCTAAGTGGGGATGGGTCCCTGTGGAACAGGACAACTGTACCTGAGCAGACGGCTGGTCTCTCCACGTTAGTATCGTACCTCCAATCGGTGCCGGGTCCAGATGCTTCAGAGGAACAGGTTATGAATTAACTTACCATCAGAGGTTGCCACTTTTCCTAACCACTCCACTTGCAGAGGGTAGACTCCCTGGTAAATGGGCCTCGGCTTATCCACTCTGCTCCCTGTAACTATTGACATCCCAATTATACAGGGAAACACCAAGTCGTTTCCAGAACCATACCAGCACTTTAATAATGTCGGGTTGATTGCCTTAGTCACAACGTAGGGGTAATCAGACCCCAAATTGTGACAAACTGTGCCTTAGTCAATAAGGAGATAGCCTATGCATTTTAAAGCTAGGGAAATTAATTTTATATTGTAGGAATTCTAAAGTGGTATCTTGGGAATCACATGCAGGGTTTTTTATTGGATTTCTGATCAGCAGATAGGAAAGGTCTAGGTCTCCTCTGAAGCCTTACAAAGAATATAGGCCTTTTGTTAGCACAAAGCAGGCACTTCCTAGGAAGCTTGAATACCCAGATAAAAAAGAGGAGTAGACTAATATCAGTGAAATAAAATGAAGATTTTTGTTTAGCAACTGATTCAGCAATCCACTAGCTTACAGAAGCTTTGGGCTTCAGTACATTAAACTCATATTTTCTCCTTGTCATCTTAAAATTTTCACGTGGCTCACATCCCTGGAGTCAGATTCTTTCCCTAATATAGGCATCTCTGGGGTTTTCTGGCAGCACAAAGCAGTCAGCAGGCCAGCTACCTGATCCCCTGGTGGCAGGGACCACTCTGCCTCCCTAACTGTCTGCCAGAAAGCCCTTTAGATCAATAATCAAACATATTTAAGAAAAAACAGCAATTAGGTGCAAAGCTCAGCAACCAGCTAGTTCCCTGCTGTCTCAAAGTTTAAAAGACAGTAAAATCGCTTTATCTTGGATACTCCTTGCTCAAAATTCAGTTCAGTAGGACCAGAATCTGACCCTCTGCCTCTCTTCAGCCTGCTCCTCCCCGGAGAGATGACTTTTGTTGGCTTCAGTGGTAGCTCTGTGTACTCGTACATCTGAGTGTAATTGAGCCCTCTGATAGTTACCTGTCACTCCCACTGATATTCAAGCTGACTTCAGGTACTGAAAGGCTACTCCTGACAGATGAAGTAATTAAGGCTGCTTTTCCTGATGGACATGATAGTTGAGCATCTGAGACATAATGATGAAGTTTATCGTGGTATAAGGGATGGAATTTTAGTCTTCATTGACTTTCAGGATGCTGCATACTCAATATTTGTCAATATCCTTTGCTTTCTGTACTAGAGTAGCAAGATGGTCCAAACTCTCTTGCATGGAGAATCAGGCTCCCTTTTTAGGACTCGTCTCCTTTCCCTCTGCAGAGTGAAAGATGCTTAGCTGTTGGGTTTGATGTACTAACAGCTTTTCCCAGCTTCCCCACAGCAAAGATAGCAAACCAGATGGATTTGATGGTTGGGCCACCTTGTAGAGTAGACAGAACTCAAACTAATTTTAGCAGCAGGATATTTTGGTGTAAAACTATTCAACGCTTTTCAGTTAAATAGGGAGATGTTACCATGTTTCTTCAAAATTATGCATTCTTTGAAGTGGGTCTTGTTACAGGCATGCCTCTGCTTTGTGAAGTTGGCTGCAGGTAGAAGCAACTTTCTTTCTGGTTCTTTCTCTTAACTGTACCTTAAAGCGAATCAGTTTGTAGTTAATGTTTGATTTCCCTTGTCTGCGATAGAAGCCAAGATATCCTCAAACACAATTTGACAGTTTTGAACTAACTTACAGCTTCATTTGGCCATAGTGCTTTTTCTGAATAGGAACTTTACTGCTCAGTAGAAGAAAAGCTACTGAAATCATTCATTTTCAGTGTTAAAAGCATTTCCCCCTTCATTATTAGACAAAAGGAATGAAATCATTATATTTTCTGTCCAGATGACTCACACAAGCAGAGCTGGTCTCAGTTTCATTTTTCCCATCGTCTTCTCTGGAAAACCCCAGCAATGAGCTCATATCCATACCAAACCTGGGTTAATATGAAATCACATACTCCAGCTTTCTCTTTTTCTCCAGTAATTTCTTCCCAGCCAGCAAAGACAGTCTCTCCACCATAACAGAATCAAATTCCTAATTTCTTGTCACTTTTATGCTCCTATGTTGGTTTCTCTTGGATAGTAAACTAAACCTGGTTAGAGAAAGTTCCTTTAGCCTCTGTTCTATGTAAAGTTTCTTGGTTTAACACATTAGTAATTATTCAGTTTTGCTCCTACTGTAATGCTGTGTACACTCTGGCAAGTGTGTGAACTTACCATATCCCTCATCCAAATTTCTCACCCACACCATTAACTTCTGTTTCATTAATGAGGTCTTCATGTCTGGAGAGGCAAATTTTCTGTGTTCAGGACAGTGACTGGAAAGCAGCTGGAGTGCCATCAGCTATGTCAAAGCTTGAAACTTCAGAAAGAGTTGTCATTTTCCCCATAGCCCCTTCCAGATCTTCAAATAAATACGTGGGGCTAAGCAAACCTTGATCAATGAAGTGCAACTTTTTTTTTTTTGTCACACACACATTCTTCTTCAGTAATAGGAGGCTGTGCCATTTCCTCTACCTGCGTATTTTCTGATCAGGTCTTTGGGCAGGGACAGTGCTGACAATACAGAGGCAAGCACAGAAAGGGAAATGATGTGGTTTTATTTCCATGCATGGGTCAGGTTGGCACTGCACCCTGAACTTCAGTTGCTGAAGCCTAATCAATCATTATCATTTCCGCCCTTTGTGTTGCCTTAAAGTTATTTGCACTCTGACTGTTTTGACACGTTGTGATGCATCTTTAATAACGGAGACTTCTAAAGCATCTAAATGGTCTCTGTCAGTGGGTGGGTATGCATCTTCCCTCTCATCATTATTTTGAAAAGGGTCAGTCTCAGTCTATCCTCAGATCTGTAACTATTTTTTATACTTTCTCAACCTTCCTAAATAAAATACAAAGTTTTGCCCTTTTGACAGTCACTTCCACTCTCTTACACTCGTTTTCCTTTATATTGTGGTTTCTGTGATTCTGTGATTCTCATGCTACTGGTTGCAGACCTTCAACATCTCCTCTTGTCAATATGACTCTTCCTGCCCAAATCCCTTGTGTAACTCCTTTCCTACATATCTCCTACATCCTTAAAATGGATGTAGTTAGCCAGTGTGTGACATGGCTACACAACCCACTGTGTGACCCACTGCACAACTCATGTCTATTATGTGTCCAGTGATGCTTTTGACCTGAATCCTGCAGGTGCTGAGCAACATGCTGTAGTATGTTGGAAGCAGAACCAAGTGCCACTAAAGTGACTCTATAGCGATAGTGACTAAAGTCACTCTATAGTAATAGGGCAAATTCAAAAACATGTTTCTATTTTTCTCACCAGAAGTTTTCTTCTCTCGGGCTGTCATGGGTGCAGGCTCAATACTTCTAGAACTTTCCGTAAATGCATCGGCTTGTGTTTAGTGCATAAAGAAAGTTGATAGAAGAGGGTGCCAGAAATGGTAGTCTACTCAGCTGTCTTAGTCTCAGCAGATGCCAGTCATTTCAACTGTTCTTAGATTTGTTCATGTTCTCAATCACATCTGATCTTCGGAAGAAAATTTAACCCATTGTGCAGAAACCAGTATTACCAATTTCCTTTTTCCTCTAAACAAAAAGCAAAGATGGGCAAGATTCCTTCTGCAAGGTTCATAGAAAACCTGTCTTTCTAATGGTAGCCTTCCTATGATTTCAAAAAAATTAGTTGTCTAATCTGGGTGAGTCATTGCCTTATCACTTAGCATTACTAATTTCCTCTGATGTGTGAAGCTGGCTGCAGTGTTTTCCCAAGTCTTTGCTCAGTTTCCAAGCCTCTTTACAGGCTGAGATTTGATTTCTTTGCATTTTTCATATTCTTTTGTTTCAAATAAAACTTTCTCACAAGCCCAGGCCCCTGTACATAGCACAGTGTCCCGTGCACTGTGATCGATGGATTACAGGTATATGCAAGATCATCAGAAGGGGTCCATGCATCCTTGTTAAGTATCGCTTTCCATGAAGTTTAACAAAAACAGTGCACGTTGATCCATTTTTATCTCTTTTGAATTTGGAAATTTGACAACAATGCACAACTCTCACAAACTCTTAAGAACCATTGCTCTAGGCTGCTCCCAGTCGTAGCCATAGAAATTATTAGGTGGATTTTACTTTCGTTTACTAATGAAGATCCTGTTGAGTGTAACGCTGTAACCATGAACCCAGTGAAATATCATTTGTGTTGGAAAGAATAAAGCCTCACTACATGCTACTAAGTAAATCAAATGTTCTTTGTTACATCCAGAGTCTTAATTGGAGTCTCCTTGCACTCTTGAAGAGTTACATACCTCAATAATCTCTCTTTCTCTTTGTAGTTCTCTGCAAGCTCCTCAAAAGCCAAATTCATAAATAAACCTGCTAATGCTGAAGGGAGCAATACACTCTTTTACATGTTCCAGAAACAGGGGGTAGGTTTAGGTGGTTTGTAATAGATGTTGCAGTACCAGCGCTACAGTTCCAGGGCCAGAAGATTAGTGTCAGGAATTATCCCGTGTCTCAGAACTGTGCAATTTAGAATCTTAAGATTTAGCCATAAGGAGATGAGCGTCAACAAATTGGTTTCCAGTTGTTGCGCTTTAGGAAAAATATTCCAAAGAAGACCAGAATGTCAAGTTAACAGAAAGGACTATGATGAGATGTGAAAGATAACCAGGTTCCTCTAGAAAGTGATTACTCTGAAACCTAATTAAAACGTCAGTTCTATTTCTATAGATGATTTCAACATCAGTGTCAGTAGGGTGTTTTTATCTTGGAGGCAGTGACCATTATGGGTGTGGGCAGCAATGGGGCTCCGAGTCATTAATAATTTTTGTGGCAAGAAGCTAAGAAGTCAATTATTAAAATAATCACCCACTACACCATTCTGTAAGAAGGAAGGAAGGCACCTTCTTCTTTTGACTTAGCACTCAGAGCTATGCTGGCTGCTAAAACTAGTGCAGTTTCCAGTCCTTGGAGTATAAGGCTTGCTTGAACAGCACACTTGATAGTTTCAGGCATTTTTAATTCTCTCAGGCTTGTGAAGCACTGTTTGTCTACTTCTGGGGACTGTGACACCTGAGCTACAAACTAATGGCCGTGAAACACTGCGTGGGGATACAGTTTAACAGCAGCAAAGATGACAGGCATAAGGATGGGGAATTTTATGTGGCCCACCACTCATTTTTATCTCCAGACTCCAGTAAGGCATTGGTTAGCCATCAGATGATCTTTAAAGTCCCAAGTTAAAAAGTTTAGTTACATTACTGAATGTATCAGAGCCAAACCTGGAAGATAGGCGTAGAAAAGACAGAGCTTGAGAAATGAGCGGTCTGTTAAATAGAAGTGCCTGCGTTTGAGTTGTGTATGAAGTGATCTCTGTGTATAGTTTATATGCATCAATTTAAGTTTGGACAGCAATTAGGGTTATTTCAGGTTGAAAGGTATGATATACATGAAAGCTGCTTTTGTGGTTATATTATTAAATAATACATTTCTATCACATAATGTAAAACATCCACTGCTTTATTTACAGTGCTTCACTGCAACCATATTTTACTATCATGAGACATTCCGTGACCAAAAATGTTGTTTCTAATCACAGAGTAAATTAATAAGATTGAGTGACTACAGTCTAAATCTTTTTTAAACTAATCTAGTCAAATATGTGCTACCATAACTAGGCCATAAGCAGTGTGTGCTGCCGTGCAAGAGACTAGGGTTTAATTCTTGGATTCTGCTTCTCACTCCATGAGCAGGAGCTAGGAGCACTCCAGAGCTGCAGCCTCAACCCTGGGAGGGATGGAGCCTTGTGTCATTCAACAGCAGTGACCCCCACTGGCCAATTTAAGGAGAAGCATTGAGGGGCTCTAAAAGGAGTCACTTCCAGTCCTCCTCAGAGGTTGGTGGTCATTGCACGGGATCTAGTGAGTGGAGGTTCAATGGGGTGCACTCGGTGGGGTCTTCAGCTTTCAGTCTGAGGAGCAGAATCCTCTCTGGGGAGGAACCAGCATGTGCGCTTCCTGAGACACTATTTTTGCCTGACATAACTATAAGGGACAGGATTGTCAACTATATATATATATATATTATTTTTTTAAATGTCCTAAATGTAACTAATGCTGTGATCTCTATCTTTTAAATAGAATGAGGGAAAACTCCACTAACCTCAATATAATTTCAGTATAATTCCCAGAGAGAGAGAGAGATATACTCAATAGCATGGAGAGAAACATAAGTGCAAACTGTCCTCTCAATGGGTGTCTTTATTCTAAAGGAATAATATTTGCAAAAAATCTGAGAAATTAGAGATGGAAATACTTCCAAGGTCATTGAGCATCTCCCCTCTGATGCTTGACGGTTTCCTACCACAGGTCGAGATTTCTCCCAGCCCAGTGTTAGGTGACCTGAGCAGCAAAGCTAGTACTGTTCCGGGGGGGTCATAAATCCTCAGTCTGCAGTTCTCAGTAACAGGAATATTGTCTTAGCAGTGGGGGTTACATTCTCATTTACTTAGTGTCATCTTAGTACCCTAGTTTAGATCTCCTCGGGTTGGCCTAAAGCAATCCTCTTCCTTTCAGCCCTTGCAGCTGTTAAGCATATTTACCCCTGCCAATCATTTGGTGGGTGTAATACGTATTTAATTCTTCCACGTGGCCTCCCCAGCCAGCAGTTCGAGCCCCATAGTTATTTTTGATGTGCTTCTCAAAGTCTCGTCCCAGTTGCCAACCCTTTGCCGGTTCGGCGACAAGGGGAACTTGAGGTCCGTACTCAAGAGCGTTGAAGTGAGAGGAACTGTTGCCACCTCGGTCTGTGACTCTGCATTTCTGTGGTCCTTTTTGCCTGCCGTGTCCCCTGCTGCACGCTCAAACCCGACTCGCTGTCCTCTGCCAGGTCTCTCTCCCGTCATTACGTGCTCTCGCAACACAGCGGGGTCAGGTCCGGTTCAGCAGTGCACGCTACGCCTTGTCTGGTGTTTAGAGGGGCAAAATAAATCAGGATAAACTTTTGGTTACACTTTTGTCTCTTAAACTTCTATGTCACAAAGCTGTGTGTGGGTTTTATTTAACCAAATGTTTTATGAATATACGGAGTAACCAAATATAGACAATGTGAAGAGGAAATCATAGAATCACAGAATATCACAGAATATTCATGGTTGGAAGGGACCTTTGAGATCGTCGAGTCCAACCAACCAGTCATGTAGCAGTTTTCCATCCACTCACAAATTTTTCACATAGCACAGGCTGAAAATGTGGTCTAAACATTCTCCTGTAGCCCGTCAGCCTTTGCTGAGGGATATCAAGGAATAGTGTAAATACTGACAGGCAATGATTTGTATCGTTCCGTGCTGAAGGAAGTACATATCCGATTAAAAAGAAACCTCGTTAAATGCAAACGTTGGTCTTCTGTTTGCTATTCACATTCAGGAGGAGGAAGGAACAGATCCTTTAAAATACGAATCTGTTGTTCACTAGGATTCTCGGGAGGGCTTCCTAAGTCGGCAGGTACAAAGCTAGACATCTGGAATTGCCGCGCTCTTCCCCGGCGCTGGCCCGTGCCCTGCCACCTTGAGCTGCATGAAGTGGCGCGTCCCACCTCTTTCTGTCGGAGGGTAGCCCAGCAGCCCCAGCCTCCGCCGAGCGGAGAGGGCGAGGGAGCTCCCTGGCTTTGCACCTTTGCTTTTTCCAATCTCAAGTTTGCACCTTTCTATCCCGTGCTGGTCAGGGGTTTTTATTTATTTTTTTTTTTTTTCAGCAGATACGCGATGCGCTGGAGTACAGTAGGCGGTTTACTTGTTTTCGTGGAAGGACAATTTGTGCTTAAAGCAGTGATTAGATGAATTCTTTCTTTCTTGCATGCTTCGGTTTTTGATGACTACTAGCTTCATCAGTGTAATTATAATTAGCACTCTTCATCTTCCTTTTACGGTACCAGCTGGACAGATTGGTCCTCTTACTGCACAGATTGGCGGCAGGGTTGCCTACATGGAGTTAGGTGACAGGCACCATGAAATAACAGATGGTAAATTCAGGGCTTGTTGGCAATCAGCAGGTTTTTGCTAATGACTTAATTAGCTATGCAAATTGTCAAATCAGTGTGAACATTGTTTTTATCGAAAACTTTACCTAAATTAATTACCATAATTAAGTAGCAGAATGTCAAGTATATTGGATGCGTAAAAGGGCTTGGCTGGCGATGGATAAGAGAGTTACCATCTTTATTAGAGTGCTGTGCTCCACATTTGAGAAGTCTGAGGACAAGAAATGTGGTTCCTTTTTAAAATACTTTTAAAATACGCATGTCACCGAGTTGCAACTGGGATGCACCTTGGTGCCTTTTCCAAGTCAAATGGCTCAGGAAAGAATTACCGGGTAAAGGCTAAATATTTCAAGCAGGAGCTCAAGGCAGTTTCGTAGCCTGCTTATTTGCTTAAAATCATGCACATTTGTCAGTCTACCTGCTTTTCAATTCTGGGGTTTCTGAGATCCAGAGCCACGAGCATGCAGCTAGAGAGATGTGTTATAATTTCTCATTTAAATTAGAAATAAAGTGTAAGCCTGTCTCCTGGTTCCTACTATGCAGGAACTTTTAACTCTGTTGTTCAAGTATCACAAAGTTAAGAGATGCAAATTCTCTAACATAATTTTTTTAAGTTGATTTTTTCTCTCTCAAGGTTTCCATATAACAAATATTGGGTGCTGTTCACAGGATGTGATGGTGGTAGGAGAACCAACTCTGATGGGAGGCGAATTTGGGGATGAAGACGAAAGGCTCATCACTAGATTAGAGAATACACAGTATGATGCAGCAAATGGCATGGATGATGAAGAAGATTTCAACAATTCACCTGCACTGGGAAATAACAGCCCGTGGAACAGCAAACCTCCTGCTAACCAGGAGACTAAATCTGAAAACCCCACACCACAAGCTTCCCAATAGGTTATTCTGCAGCAGTACCCGCTGCAGTGTATGTCAGTGGGTCATTAATTACTGTTTCATAGCGTTCTTCAAAAAAAAAAAAAAAATTAAAAACCCACCTTTCAACGGATACAGTATCTATTTCTAAACTAAAGCTATCTGATTTTTTTTTAATTAGGGAAAACTCTTGTATAAGCTTCCATATACATTTCTTGGAAGCATTCACATACAACATGATACTGGCACTGACCTCAATTAAAATAATTGGAAATTAAATAGCATCTCATGGCAAATTTCTGACAATGCATTTTATTGGAAGGGGTTGTTTTTTTCCTCATCGAACAATGGCCATATTTTAAGAAGTCATCAGTGCTCAGGATCTCATTAACGTAACTATGTAAAACTTTTTACAATTGTAATATATTTTCTGCTTTTCAACTTGCACCTGAAATTTCTTGTTTCAGAAAAAATCAGCTTTTAAGGAGAAGTAATTTAAAGTAAATTTTGTTCTTTCGTTAACTTTTCTTTCATCGGTTACTCATTTAAAGGATCCAGCATTTTTAATTTACGTTTAGCTGATGCCAGTAGATACTCTTTCCATCATTTAATAAAAATGCTGAAACAAGAAATGTCTTTTTTTCATCAAAGACATGAGAAATATTTTTATGTGGAAAAAGACACCCAGTCCTATGAGAGTTTATGCTTTGTAAAATTGCTGTCGATCCAGATATTTTAAAGCCATGTAATCCATTAACTTTGTGGGCAGCTTAATAAATCTAAAACTTTTGTGTTTTTATTATTGTATCTGAGTTGGCTTTGTTGTTATTTCTTTTCATAGTATATTTCTTGTATAATATTTTTGTAAAGCCCTCAAAACCATTTTTTGGTTTACTTTTTTTTTTTTTTTTTGGATTCCGGTGTATTTATGTGAAACTTTATAAAAGAAACTAATTTTTTTTTTTTTCATTTACATATTAATATGTTCAACTCATCATGTAAAGACACAGTGAGTCAGTGTGTTATATAATACAACTGTATTTTATGTATGCTTTGCCAATAAGTGTGCCAATAAACTGTGTTAACAAATGTGCTCTTACACGGTGCCTTTACAGTTCCTTGCGTGCAAAAGATGCATCCTTGGAATTTGTGTTGCGCTGAATTAGCATCGTTTTCCAGCAAAAAAAAAAAAAAAAAAGGAAAGCCTGTGGCTTAGGTGTGAATCTCGTACAGCTCTGATTTGGTTAGATGCTCTTGTTTTTTTTTTGTTTTTTTTATAACGTTAATGATGTGTAACAGCACGGGTCAGTACCAGTGGGGAGAGCCAGGCAGGGGGGAGTGCAGGGCACCCGGCGAGCCCAGCTCCGTCCTGAGCTTCGCATCCCAACGCCTCCCAGGGCTGGGGCTTATCAGAGCGGGGATTCCCACTCTGCTGAATTCTGTCGGAGAGTTTTACCACGAGTCCCACCTCTCAGCTGGGGCTGAGAGGATGAAAAAAAAATTCTCCTCCTTTCTTCCCTTTGCTATCAAATCAATTGTTCACGGGAGGGAGCAGCACCTCTGGGCTGGTGCGGCCACACTGAACGCAGCCCCTGGGCTGAGCCCGTGGCGGGGGGGACCAGAGGCGCTTGCCTGCATCCCCCAGCAGCTGAGAAACCCCGCAAGGGGCACCCTGAGGGTGGTAAATACTTACAGGGAGAGTCACCGACACAGAGAGATTGAATCTACACCGTCCTGCCTTTGGGGCAGGGGAGTGATGGGTTGCTCTTGGCTGAAACTGTACTTTTGATATTACCGGCATTATAGAAGCATCTGAATCGCAGAATCAAGGACGACATGGGGTTGGAGGGGACCTGTGGAGATCATCAAGTCCAACCCCCCTGCCAAAGCAGGTCCACCCAGAGCACGTTGCACAGGAATGTGTCCAGGCAAGTTTTGAGTGTCTCCAGAGAAGGAGACTCCACCACCTCCCTGGGCAGCCTGTTCCAGGGCTCTGCCTCCCTCACAGGAAAGAAGTTCCTCCTCATGTTTAGGTGGAACTTCTTATACTCAAATTTGTGCCCATTTCATCTTGTCCTATCCCTAGGCACCACTGAAAAAAGACTAGCCCCATCCTCCTGAAAGTATTTGTAAGCATTGATCAGATCCCCCCTCAGCCTTCTCTTCTCCAGACTAAAAAGACCCAAGTCCCTCAACCTCTCCTCAAAAGGGAGATGCCCCAGGCCCCTAATTATCTTTGTAGCCCTCTGCTGTACCCTCTCCAGCAGTTCCCTGTCCTTCTTGAACTGGGGAGCCCAGAACTGGACACAGTAAGCCCAGAACTGGACACACAAAGGAACCAAAGAACTCCTGTGTTTCAGTAAGTGTACCCAGAAGCCACCCTAGGGAAGCGTGTCTCCCAAGTGTATATACAGATTTTTTTAAGCACGCTTTTTGCTGGATGTGATTCGGCCAAATAGTTCTGAAACCACCATTGCAGAAGCAATACAGGGCAAAGGACCCTGCGTGGCCGCTTGGTTCTTCAGCAGGAGACATCTCTCTCCCTGCTCCAAGAACAATCCTCGGCGTCCAACGTGGTCCCCTTTCTCCTGCAAGCAAATTCCTCGTCTGGTGAATTTTGGCACCTGTGGTAGGTGGAGGAGGCAGGAGGAGGAGAGAGCCTAAAAGACACACCGGGCTTCTGTAGGATCTAGAGCACAAAGGATATCAACCGTAGGGTAGAATTTAAAACTAAGTAAGTAACAAATGTGGACTGGGAGTGCCCGCACAGACAGTAACGCTGCTCCTGCATAACACTTGCAGGAACCGGTAGGTCCATCATTCAGTGACTGTATCAGCCCCGATTTTTCCATGTAAATAATTAAATTCACAATGTATTCCATTAAGGGATCACTGGCTCCTATATAGCTGCTATAACATCACAATTATACACTGTAATTCTAATGTACAAAAACACTAATCATTCGTATTACATTTCCGTGAGCACACTCTAAAAGGCGTTCCTTATTATTAATCTTTCAAGACTGGCACTACTATTTCAATTTTTAAAAGATTTATGATGTCATATTACTCCTGTTGTTTCAGTAAATAAACACTGGACCGCTTGAAAAATGGGTAACAGGCTCCTTGGAGTGCTGTCCTTGAATTAATCTGGAAGGACACTTTCTCCATATCTCCTCAAAAACCCCGTCTACAAGCTATCAATCCACCCTATTGTGGTTCGGGTGAGCAACAGACGGAGGGAGCTGATTTTATTTATTCACTTATTTATTCATGAAAGGAGATGTCCATTTGGGGCCGGCTGAGCGGAGGGGGTTGAGGTGTGCGGCAGCTGCCCACGCAGTCTTGTCGTTGCCGCGTTCTTCATCCCCGTGCCCTGGGCTGCCGCGTGGGCTTCTCCTGCCACTTCTCAGGTGACGTGGTAAAAAAGGTCATGTCTAGGCAGAGGCTGCATCTTCCCGTGTGCTTGTGCCCCATCCCTGGGAACACTCCCCACAGGTAGAGAGTTAAGGTGTCGCGATCGCATTAACTACTGGATTTTATGATTTTTGGGTGTGGGTTGCAGCTTCAACACCACAGGAAGGACATGGACCTGTTGGAACTGGTCCAGCGGAGGACCTCAAAGATGATCAGAGGGCTGGAGCACCTCCCCTATGAAGACAGGCTGAGACAGCTGGGGTTGTTCAGCCTGGAGAAGTCTCCAGGGAGACCTTACAGCCCCTTCCAGTACCTGAAGGGGGCTACAGGAGAGATGGGGAGAGACTCTTTGTCAGCAAGAGGAGCAATAGGACAAGGGGTAATGGTTTTAAATTGAAAGAGGGGAGATTTGGATTAGATATTATGAAGAAATTCTTTCCTGTGAGGGTGGTGAGACACTGGAACAGGTTGCCCAGAGAAGCTGTGGCTGCCCCAT
>JAOXNO010000033.1:56926648-56939044 GCA_028565335.1 Limnodromus scolopaceus | reverse complement strand
TTAATAATCAAAGTACTCAGCTTTTTGTTGGCTGAGTTTTCATGTGTTCAGTGACTAAACGTGACCTTTTTTTTTCACCAGGGCTTTTCTTAATGCCTTCCATCTCCTCTGCACTGCTGGGAAGGGGCCAGCCATCAGCCAAACAGCAAGTAAATAGGCTGCATGTATTTAGTGTAGCGACGGGCACATATGTTTTCAGTGAAGAGTTTATTTGCCAGAAGAAAAGTAGTTTGAGAATTCAGGTCAACTTTTGGTGAATCACTTCGAGCTAATAAATATAAGAGGTGAGGACAGAAAGATTTCAGAAGTGCAGAAAAAGTTCATATCAATTTTTCTGAAACAAATCAGCTCTGTTCAGTTGGGCTGGGCTACTCCTGTTGCCAGCAGAAAGGGGGGAAAAAAAAAGGAAATAAAAAAAAAAAAAAGAGGGAAGGGGAAAAGAGACAGGAATTTCTCTCACCCCAAGCCCAACATCTAAGTCAGAAATGTTTAATAAATCCCTCTTTATTTGGTGCCCATTGCTCTCCCACCCCAGCCCTTGTCCACCTCTCCCCCTCTCCTGTGCCAAAGCTCCTATTTCCACACTCATCCATTAGTCTTCCAGATCCTTTGGTTCTTTCCATGAATATGTCCAGATCCCAGCTGGAGAGCCCCCAGCCTCTGCTATCCCACACCTCTCTTTCTAAAGCTCTGCGCAAAACTCTTCTTGTCCAAACCCACCCAGAGCCCCTCAACCCCAAGCGCCTCCACAAACCTTCCCCACGCTCCTTCTTGCTGCAGACATCCATGTCAGAGCAGGAACCTGCCTCTTCCCTGGGGGCTGCTGCAGCCCACTGTGCCCATCTTCTTCTCCACCTCCTGAAAAAGCCTCTGAGTGTGCTCTGAGAGGAAGCAAAAGACCCCAGAGAGATGCTGCACTCACCAGTAGTACAGAGTCCTGTCCTAACAGGTCACCAAGGGCAGGAGAGAGGAGCATTATGGTGGGGGAAAAAAATCTGCTGTACAGAACCTCTTCTTTAGGTTGCATTCACAAGAGACTGAAATGTCATTTCTATCTTGGCAAAAACATTGCCCTTAACACTCACTTAAGATGTAAAAGAGCTGGATTCGGTCCTCAGCCTCCTGTGTCACATGGGGGTTAGGCTGGAAGGAGGGTGATCTCATCTCCTGTTGAAGGGCAAAGATGATCTCAATGGTACCTGGGCCAGAGGAGAGCGAGAAGCTCCAGAGGCTGCTGGTGCTCTCCACAGAAGTTTGGTCCATGTCTTTCCTCCAAACCAGTCACGGGGGGATTTGAGCTTGGCTTTTGTACCGCAGAGAAAATGGTATCCTGTTGGCTATTCAGGTGCCACTGGGATCATGCTCCCATCCATCTGCTGCCCCTTGACAATCTTGAGTTTGGTTTTTGTTAGAGGGAATTAGGAAGCAAGTCCCGATGAACTGAGCATGGTCCTTTCAAGCACACTAAGAAATTTTGGTTGAAAGCTAATTCAAAAACATAATTACTTCTTTTTAACTTCTTTCATTTGGTGCTGGGGTGGTTGTCCCGGCCAGGCAGAGAGGATAGAGCCCAAGGTACCCTGTAACGAGGTGGCATTTTCCCACTGGGGTAGGTAATACCACTGATTTTGGTGAAATGAAAAGCTGTGAAGCACAAAGATCCTAATGTTAACCTGCTACCAACTACCACGCTAAATCCTGGTTCTGGCTTTTCAAGCTCAGGGAGTTCTGCACCCCTTGGCAGCAACCACCAGTGCAGATATTTCAGCATAATGGACCTTCTTCACAGGCACATCAAATGGAGCTCTGAAGAGATTTATGGATGAACGTCTTCAATTGCATTGCGTACCTGAAGGTGCTGGAGGCAAATATCCATGTAATGGACCACAGCCCAACTCTATGGCATCAGTTAGGACACCTCTTCCCAAAGTCATGGTCTCGGGATATCATTATATCAGAGGGGTCCCTGTCCACTCTCCCCTGCCCTGCCACCCACTCAACTTGGCACTTTCTGGGCCAGCTACAAAGCTCCAGTCCTTGCCCACGGCAGCCGAGGGTCCCCAACTTGAGCATACCCCATTGTTCAAATCTCATCTCCGACTCCCAAAAGCAACACACCTGTACTCTAACTGCTGGTCACTTAGCAAACGACCTCATTTAGAAACTAACCCCCTCAGTCCAATTATCCCTCTTCTTCAGCCACACGTCCTTATGTAGCAGTATTGCTCATTTATATGCTAATTTTACTAAGTCTACTTCAAAGGGGAGAATTGTTTGTTAAAAATCTTACACTCCAGCCTCAGTTCAGACCATCTCATTATTTACCTGCAAATTTAGGGAGATATGGGTAAAAGCTCTGTTCTTTTATGATCTATTGTCTAGGTGATCAAAGGAAACCATTCAATATGAAGATCAAAAAGAGTCTGGCTCCCAGCAGCCCAGCAGCTGGCTCTGCCAACTCCCAAAGTCTGCAACCTCTGTTATAAGTAAAGACTGATTTTACTATTAAATAACTTTTGATTACAAATTGGAGGGAAAAAAAATACCCTTTGCAATCATAGTCTCTTTACCAAGGTGTTAATGAAACCAGGCTTCATATCAATATTATCTCAATTATTAGTCAAGGAATAATGACTATGTATATAGTGCCTCTATTAATAATCCTCAGATAATGAAAAATATCCCACAGACATAACTAATACTGCCTGATAAATTGCTGGTGGCCCACATCTAACCCAGATTTTCTTTTTTATACAGATATACCGCTCAAAGGGTTTTTAAAAGAGGAACTCAGACACAAAAGTGTTTACTATTTAGAGAAGGCGAACGCGGTGACTGTAGGGTTGAAGTATCAAACTGGGACACCTCATGTCCCAGTCTGTTAGGGAATTATGTCAGCCATGTAACACAATGTGAATAATGAACCCTTGCTTTCCAGGGCTGACATAATTCCTCAGCCTAAGGAATTTCAAGAACCGTGATTTGAAGAAATCCTACTCTTCTAGAAAAGATAACCCACAGAATTTTTCAGCTTCACCACGAATGAACGTTAAATAATATACAGCTTTCTTTAGAAAAATAATGTGAGAAGTGAAAAAGTGTAGACTCTCAGGCTTTAATCTTCCCTTTAAAGTCAACACACTGTTATTCACTGTAATACATCTCTTTTCCACACTACAAATGGCAATAAGCAGGAGGCTGTGGGCACTGGGGTATGTCTGGGGGCTCTGCAAGGGAAGCATGAGGGTATTTTGATTTCCGGGACAATGAAATGCGCGGGTTTGCTTCACAAAGTCACTTGATGCGTTTCTGAAAATACACCGAATTCTCCTGAAAATACTAAGCTACCTCTGGAGAAGAAAAGCCCCCGGTGCCAGGAGGAAAGGTGCTTTTCTTGTTGCGCGGCGGCTGGTTCCCGTGTGGTGTACCCTCTCCTGTCACTCGGCGGCAAAGGAATACCTCAGCAGGTCTCAGATGACTTTTAGCGCTGATCTTGTTTGGAGCAGATCTAAAGCTGATGTTTTGACCAGTTGTTAGTATTAAAGGTCTGATGGCACTTTACAGGAGGGTTGGGGTGTAAGTTTCGGTGTCCTGGCCGAATTCCAACGTCGGTAATTAAATTCTGTCCATCTAAACTTCCCCCTGTGGCTTTCCTTGGCTCAGGTATTCTTAATTTCCTGTCTTAAAATGTTCCATAGTGTTGCAGCGGTGCTGTTAAATAGTTGCCAGGTTTCACCTCGGCAACGTGTGAGATGATTCATGCCTTACAGATTTGGGGATAGCTACGCGTCGGTACGGCCGATGAGAGCCAGAGGAGAGGCAGGGTAGAAATGACACGATGCCATAATGACTGTCTCCTCCACTCATAGTCTAATATTTTGTGACACTTCAGAAAAAAAAAAAAATATATCAAAATCTCTCAATTTTTTAATGAAATAAATTCCTCTCCCCCTCAACCCTCCCATTCCTTGGATGCCCAGGAGAGAGGAGAGCAGCTGAACAGACGTGTGTGGGGCTAAATGAAAACCCAGCTCTATGACCATGCCAGGACCTGAAGGAAACCAAGGTCTACCTTTGAACTGCTCTCCTTCCTCAACTCCGTAACAGGCAGAAGCACATTTTTCACTGTACATACTCCAAAGCTTTGAGAATTTTCCCTGCCAAATCTAAGCTTTAAGCCCTGAAATCATTCTCATGGTAGTTTCTTTCCTTAAAATGCAGGAACACAGCACCAAAGCAGTGCTGAAGGCGAGATGAGCCCGAGTGAACGTGTACTTCAAGTTACTCCCCGTTTTGTCTGTTCACTGGCAGTTTAAAAGCTAAACAGGGTCTAAGTTACACACACACGTCCCCCATAAAAATAAAATACAGCCTCCAAAAAGTCCATGCTCGGTATGGTATATGCAAGTCCCTGTTATTTGACACTCCTTCGTTGTTATCATCTGCCTCATTTCCTCCCTTGGTTTGCTCCGGTATTGCAGAACTTCTGAACTTAGTCTGGATGGGGCGGGGGGGGAGACCTTAAAGTAGTCAGTCTCTCACCAAAAATAAGTTTAGGAGGCGAAGCTGTCTCATTAGGAAAGAGAGAGAAGCTTTTCTTTTAGCTGCTTCAGCCCACCCAAAAATCCAAGGAACCCCCCTGGAGATTTCTACCCGAGTCTGTTGCTCAGGTAAGAAGTGGAAACCGAGGCTTTTAACTTGAGCACCCCGGTTTGTCGCCTAAGGTGGGAGGAATATCCCTGCCATTTTTAACACAAACAACATGTAACGTATCTGCCCTGTGGTAGGCTTCGTGCATTTACCATGAGGTGGCAAAATCAGGGTGGTAATAAATTGGTGAGATGTCGTTCTCCTACAAATTCCTGAAAACCCTCGAGAGAGATATAAAAGTCAGCGGGAGCCCGGCAAAAGCCAAATACTGCCTTCTGCAGTGTCCCGGGTAAGAACAATCTTTTGCAGGAGTAGGGGAAGAAGCTGAAACACGTTAGCATGCCCGATGCTCCTGTTTTTATGGCTTTCCCCTGCAAGCCCGGCTCCAGAAAGGGCTGCGGGCGTAGCTCTCGGGGAGAGCTTTGTCCGACGTCGGGAGCCCGGGGATTACAATCGCTCGGCTGCCCCGTCTGCAATTCTGTGTCATGAGGGGTAAGGGGCTGACTTTTAAACATTTATTTTTTTTTAAATACGGGGGAAAAAAAAGCTCTTTCAGAGAGAGAAAGCACACCCATGCCAGGTTTTGTTAATGACAAACGCAGAGCAGTAAGAAGTGGGGGGGGAACGTTAATGGTGCTTTGCGATAAGAGCGTCTGGAAGAGGCACATCTTTAACTGATCCCAAAGCTCTGGAGGGTGGCTCTAATCTTTTTGGTCTAAGCAACAAAATCTATGAGTCTCTTTCGCTGGCAGAAAGCCTTTTTTTTTTTTTTCTTTTTTTTTTTCTAGTCTCAAGATTTCCTGAAGTGAGATCAATTAGGGCCTGATCCTTGAAACCTGGAAAGGGTTGAGTTCCCAGGAACCCCTGTGCAGAATGTTGGGGGGGGGGGAAGAGAAAAAGGGGAAAAAAAAAAAAAAAAGAGAAAAGTTTTCCTGTCACCCTGAATGAAAGCAAAGTCAAGCAATTTCTTAATTATACAATATATATTGTATGGCCTATACAAAGCCAAAAAGTGGTGCAAAACGTGGTGCTGGAAGTCCCAGTAAGGGAAGCTCTGTTTGAAAGTCAAGAGTTTTCACGTTGTCCTCCGTGAATGCGGGTAGGGATCATTTTCTTGAACTGCTCTGATCCTGCTGCCCTTAAACCTATAAAATTCCCACTTCAATCAACGGGAGCTGTGCATACTTAAAAGCTGCCAGGTCGGGCTCATAAATGCCTGTCGCTGATTGTGCAAGGCATCGGTGCTCTTACGGCTGATTAAAGGCACAGACGTGTCAACAGCAGAGGAGACCTTTGCACAAATAGGATAACGACACCGTGTCAATATTTTTCCTAATGTGTGAATAAGTGCTGTGAGGGACAGGGCACACAACATTCAAGAGGCTGAAGTGTGGGAGGTGATTGAGGAAGCTTGCTGGATTCTTGTCTAAACACAAAAAAGGAAATATTAAATGTTAAATCAAATTAATAATATTAGAATATAATGTTAACATGACACTTCACCTTCTCCAAAGCAGCCTGTGACCACTTGCCCTTGGTATATAATCATGCACTAAGCAAATGATTTTTCTGTTACTGCTTTCTGATATGGAATGAAAGGGGTGGAAAAGCCGCCTTTTTGTCAGAGAAAGAGATTCAAGGACAAGATTGCCTGATGTGGTTACCGGAGGTAGCAGTAGCAGGGGTACGTATGGAGGGCTTGGCCTTGGCAATGTGTGGGGACAGAGGTATTCGTGGTGTTAAGCCACCCTAAAGCCCTCCAGCTCTCGGGCTCTCTAGCTCTGGGACAAGTCCTGAGCGAGAAGCAAAGCCCTGCTATTTTTCTTCTGTCTCATGACAGAATAAAATATGGCTAAATATGGTTAAACATGGCTCAGAAGCAGATAATCATGTAGGCATAATTCTGATTTTTAAAGATCACCAACTGATGTAAATCTAATTGACTTAGTAGATTTATTTACTTACTTTAAGCTGAAATAGAAACTACATCTTTTATGTGCATAGATGCTACTGAAGAGGCTTGTCTGGGGCCACCTGGGGATCCTACAGACATTTCATCCTTGTCCTTCCAGGACCAAAGTCAGTGTTAGAGTTTATAGGAGCAATTCAGAGGGGACAGAAGAAGGGAGGCTGTGGTCAGACGTGTACAGAGATAAGGACTTGCTTTCTCAGGAGAAGCTTCTCATTCCCAGTTGTCTTGACTCAAGGCTGCTTTGTAGCAACTCACAAGGCAGGAGATCATGCTTGTTATCTCAATAACAGAAATGCTACCTGTTAATTAACTTTTTTCCTTGTATTGCCGTTTTACTGAGGGGTAGGTTTCCAGTTTTCTCCGGTCTAATACAGGGACAGTGGCCCTTGCTTACGCCATTTTCCCCCTTTGCTTGAGATGGATACGTGATGTAAGAATATGAATTCAACACCAACGCAGTGTTGACATTTTTGTTCCCTCTCCACCAGCCGTGTGTCTTCACAGTCTTTTTTCTGACACCTCTTGTGCAAGCCACTGTCACGGTATATAGACTCTACGGACATCAGCGGGTGACAGTTCCACTTACCTGAGTTACCTCTTGTCTCAGTTATGACTGTGGCAGATGCCATTCCATTTTCTGTCCACAGGTAGTCTTTAAGGAGTCTTTTTTTAAACTATGTATTAGCAACCAGAAAATTAATGTGGGCACAGTAGACAAAGCTAGTATTTAAGCCACACTCCCAGGAGGAACAGGAGAAGAAACTTACGGCTGGACTCACTCTGAGCAGGGCCTGGATCAGAGGACCTTTGGAGGTCCCATCCAACCTGCCAGAGTCCGTGAGTGCGGAAGGAAGGATGGAGTGAAAATGCATAAATGTGCTTTTGCAATGGACGGGCCCAGCTCAGACCTTGGCTAGTCAGAAGGAAAAGGATGGGGAAGCTTAATGATTCCAAAAAGGGACCCCAGACCTCCCAGAAGGCCAAGGACTGCTTGGCAGGCTTAGATGAGCTGCATTGCTTTCAGGACATAAGCATGTAAGATCAACCATTAAGTGAAAACACAGGAGGACTTTGACATGCTGGAAGTGAGCACTTGATGTCTTAACTCAGGGCCAGGAAGCTCTCGGGGACTTGGAAGTCCCCAGGATTCATTCAGGGGGAGTTCAGTGGTTCCCATGCCAAATTAGTGATGATTTCTGACGATTTCTGGGTCCTACTAGAAGACCGGTCATGTGTCAGCAGTGTCTGTAACAATGGGACCTTCACATCTGTGTTTTTACAGTAGAATTTGAAATTCTGTAAAGTACTTCAGCGCTTGTGAAACCCATTGCATGAATTAATAAATAATAATAGCTTGGAAACTGCAAGACATTCTGATTGAAATCTAAGAGGAGTCTAATCCTTTCATGCTATGAGGACATCTTTTCTATATTCCCTTCCTTGGGATGTCAAAGATATATTTTTCCAAAGCATTTGAACAATTTGACTGGGACCCAAGGGGAAATTCTGGATGCTTTGTGGTGGAGTAATGAGTCAGAAAGTTTTCTTGCCAGGGATTGAGAAATGCCTGACCTCATTTCTGAGAACGCTGCATGCAAGGGAAAGATTTTGCCCTTAGTGGAATTCTAAATGTTTAGTGTAGACCTCTGAGCACAAGGCAACGGCATGCCTGTTCAAAAAAAAGAAAAATAATTTGTAATTCCCTTTGTATAGGGAAAGACATGGTCTAGGTTAAATTTAAAACCTGACAGTACAATTAAAATCTTTGGTTTGGACTAATTTTAGGTGTCAAAAGAATATAATAGTGAAGACTTTCTGATTATTGTTCATTGAATTTATTATTTTAACCTAAACTGTAGCTTTGTATACACAGGTTTGTCTTCTAAAAGTCATATGTCTGGGAAAGCTGCTGGGGGTCCAGCCATGTGCACCAAGGCAGGATTAGTCATATCTATTGCATTTCTGACAAATACTTATCTAACTCCTTCTCACAGACCTCCAGCACTGAAGACGCCCCGGGCAATCTATTCCCAATGTCTAATCTGAGTCGTCCTTGCCCCAAATGTAAACCCAGTCTCTCTTGGCTGCGGCGCTATAGTTGTAGAGAACAAGCAGCACACATTAGCCCCGTGGCTATATGGAACAAGTTTTATGGAACTGCTGGCAATTAAAATTTGGAGCATTTGTTTTGTTTTGTTTTGTTTTTATAGTTCCTGGGTCTGTAATCAAAATGCATTTGCTGTAAGAAGAATTACTACTGGACCTAAGTAAAATTATATATATAATTGCCAATTTTGTATCTTTTTTTTTTTTTCTGCAAAGGATACCTGATTCTTTAAGTGCACAGCAAAGCCCCTGTGGCTGGCAGTTGTTCTTTTGGTTGCACTGGATGAAACCCTCGGTGGATGCCTGCAGCTCCCTGCTTTGCTTTTTCACTTTGCTTTTATGGACTTCCTGAGGTAAACCTTAACAGTATTCTTCACTGAATTCCATTTATTTGCCACAAACCTGTTTGAATTGAGTATGTCAGGGTCTGATTGCCGCCTTGTCTTGGTGTCCGATCATCAGACAAAAACATACCAGTGTGTATAAAAATCTATGGAAAAGTTATCAAAGCTCATGGCTTACAAAAATTTTTTTATTTATGGTAATCATACTAACTTAAGATATTCTACAAAGGAAGCTCCAAAATCCACAATACTTTTTTTTTTTTTTTTTTTTTTTAATAGGCAGTGGGTACCACTGTCTTTAATGAAAATCAGTCTTTTTATCCTGGAGACTAATGTAAGTCCTGGCCCTGGAGTTTGAACCCTATCTCCCTAGACTGCCAAAGCATTCTCATTTTTCATCCCCGCTGAGAACACAGCTACAGCACATTTCCTAATTTCTATCATATGTTAGTGTGTTCTGTAAAATGCAATTCCCCCCCTTTTTTAAATAAAAGTAATCAAATAAACCACATCACAATGAATAGATGTTTTCCACTATTTTACCTTACTTGATCAACTCATTTGAGAAGCCAGTAGTTATTTTCACTAGAGCTAGAATTTGTAAGACTTCAGTCAAAAAATGTGACTTTTTTTATATCTTATTAAATTTCATGTGGGCTATGCAGAAAATAAATTACATGCAACTGTACTACATAAGTACCATTGCTATATTTTTTTTTCACTGAGCAATTTCTGAAAGCGGTATAAATCATAGGCTAAATTCTGCTGCCCTTCCTCCAACCTCGCCGAGCCAAAATCCCATTAAAGTTAACTTTGAGATTTGGCCCCATGACTGGATGAGTATGGGAAAGCCTGTAATTTATAAGGCCATATCCAGTCTATTATACTTCTGGAAAATGTGCAGAAATATATTTTGAAGAGACTTTTTCTCTCCAAGTTCCTAAAAAAGCCTGAGTAATTTCAGGGAGGCAATCTGATAGACAGATTTGTATGAATATTTATATAACTAATAACAGAGCCAATACTTCTAAATATTTTCTAAGAATATTCAGTCAAGTAAAACAGTGAATGCATCTTGGCTGTTTGTCTTCTTTCTATTTACTTTCTTTGAATATTCCCACAGATGAGTTCACAGGCAGGAGTGTTGAAGAATAATGACACTATTCACAAAGTGGTTTTAAACTTGTAGCTCGGAGCAGTCTCATCAGAAATCCCTCCTAATTTGTGAATAGAAATAATGATATGTGGCAAGTGATGCTCAGAAAGATCTTACATTTTTAATTTTGAATATTGAGTCTTTCCAAATGTAAACAATCTACAGGTGATCTTCAGAGAGCCTATTGAAGGAGTAATTTCCACTAATCCAAGAAAATTATAAAGTATCTTCAGAAAATATGCAAACAGAGAAAGGTTAAATCAATTAAGTAGGTTATTTACTACAAAATACTCATTCAGCCGTGGAAACTAACCCCAAACAGATGTACACTGCTCTGATGTACACTTGTGGTCTATTTGAAGATAAATTAAAATGCTTCTCTTAATATCAAATAAATACTCTTCAAAACGCTTCTTCAGATCTTTAGTCATTACCAGGAACATGTGCAGTGCAGAATTAAACACTGCAAATATATGCATCTTAAAGGCCAGGACCCGAAGAGTGAAATCTGTATTTCCACCATAGGAATTAATAAATTCCCACATATCCTATATGCCTGAGCTCAAGTTCTTCATTAAATAGCTTGAATTTTGATGAGTGGAGTGAATAAAAGCCCAATACAAATTTGAGAACTACCCTGGAAGCTATTTTGCTGGAGCCAGGGTCCCTGCTCTGAAGTCCCACCAGGCTCTTCTCCAGAAGGACATCTTATACCTGGTTGAGTCACCACCAGCGTGAAGGCACCAAACAGGTGAGGGTCCTTAGTTCACATTCTCCTTACTGTTTTGAGTAAGTAATGAAAGAAAATCCAAGAAAATGTATCAGTTAGGTCGATTTTTCTCTCCACTTCCTGCCCACCAGGGCAGGGGGGAAGAGGCTAAAGCTCTTCCATCTGAACGGGCAGCGTGGCTACATTTATAGGACACACAGAAAAGCTGGAGCTGGTTATAAAAGTCTCTTGGATCCATTAACAATAAAGCACAGTATAGATTTTAGAAATCATAGGCTGATCAAGCAACAGACATTTACTACAAGCTGATTACTTTATTCATGGAAGTTTTACATTCTTAGATGTTTAAACTGCTTGCACATTTATGTTTAAACCATGTACTTAAATGTGCATATGGTCTACAATTGTTTCAGTACCCATAACTTGTCAGACCTAGCTGGTTATTATATTTTACAAGCATTAATACATTTGATTGATGTTGATATGTTCTGATTAAATTTACTGCTGATTAGTTGATCATCACTTTGAACAACAAGAAATTATATTTCACTGTTTTTATTACGCTGATTGGCATTCAGTTTATCAGCCATGGCACCAATGGGAATTATCGGAGCTAATTGATTTCTAATGAGGATATATTAATTGCATAGATGTAAGGAAATTCAACCATTTTTATTCTGTTTTAATTTAAGACAAGCCAACATGAGAGTATGAAAAGGAAACATCCAGATCCTACAGTAATCCTTAAATTCTACACAAGTGTATTGACCTTATACTTTAGATTGATCTGCCTGTATAATGTTTCTTTACTTCTAAGGGTTTTTCTTCTGATTCTGACTAAAGATTTGAAGAACTGTATCATTTTTCTTTTAAGTTTAACATATTGGCTTTTTAATCAAAAAATAATTCCTAATAGGGAAAAAAAGTTGTTTTGGTTTTATGTTGTACAGCTTTGTATCTTCTGGGGTAAGAAAAAATTATTTTAAATAACACTGTTATTAAATACATGAGTAAAAAGGAATCAAGGGCATAAAATATAAAAGTTAAAAATTAAAGCAATTAAAAACCTCTTCAGCATCCTTACTTAAAAATCTCATATATCTGCCTTCCCCTGCCTGTGGGTGCCAAGATGAAACGTTCAACTAATTTTGCAGTTTTTAATAGGAGCTTACTGGGTTTTGGGTCGTGATTCCATTCCACCCCCACTATCTGGGTCTCACATGCTGATATCATCAGCGCCATTGGCCCTAATTCAACAAAGCACTTACGTATGTGTGTAAATCCCATTGACATCCACAGAGGGTTGCACTTTGTTGGATTGGGGGCTGCTGTCATCGCAAAATTAAACACGGGGGGGAAAAAGTCAAGAGTTTCATATGTAACCTGAAAACCAGCAGCCGTTCCTGTAGATGTCTGCTTGTGTTTTCCGTGGTACTCT
>JAOXNO010000033.1:56910770-56926548 GCA_028565335.1 Limnodromus scolopaceus | reverse complement strand
CTGGGTCTCACATGCTGATATCATCAGCGCCATTGGCCCTAATTCAACAAAGCACTTACGTATGTGTGTAAATCCCACTGACATCCACAGAGGGTTGCACTTTGTTGGATTGGGGGCTGCTGTCATCGCAAAATTAAACACGGGGGGGAAAAAAAAAAATAAAAATCCTACAGTCAAGAGTTTCATATGTAACCTGAAAACCAGCAGCCGTTCCTGTAGATGTCTGCTTGTGTTTTCCGTGGTACTCTCCCAGCCAGCCCCCTGCTCCCTGAGGCTGATCCGAGGGACGGGGATGCAGCATCCTCCCACCAATGGACTTTCCCACCGCTGCTTCCACTGCCTTCGTTCTCCCTCTTGCTTTTTCCCTTTGTCACGTGAATTTGGTGGTTTGCAAGCCAACGGACTCAATCCTGCCTTAATGCCTTCTGGAAGCTGCTCGTGGCAGGCTCAGGATGCTAACTGGCTCGTGTGCCAGTATTTTCATTAATGCTCCTGCTCACTTTTAGCCCCGCTAACGAAGGCTGAAGTGTTTCTACTGAATATGCTCAGACGGGTCTTTTTGAACACACTCTAGTTTGAGAATAAGTTGAGGGTTTCTCGTGAGCACGTGCTCCGAGAAGAAAGCACACACACACACACACACACACTCTCTCTCTCTCCATCTTTAGGGAATTGCTGGCTGCCTTAACACCTCTCCAATGTGGTTCACGCGAAAGCACTTAGGAATATCAGTCTGTCCGTGTGTCGCTCACCAACTTCCCCAGCCTGTGCCGGAGCAGCAGGAGAGGCCTATAGGTATGAATAATTTATGGCTGGGGGTAAAGCATTTTTACGTCTTCATATGTTCACCCATTAAGTGCAGTTCAAAACCCACAGGAATGCACAGAATGTGGGGACTTCACCCGGCGCCGAGAGCCTTAAAGGAAAAGAAACTTATCCCCATGTGCCAACGCTGCGAGTAAAAGTAACTCAGGAAAGCTCTGTTTCTAATGCAGCATTTCAAATGGAGGATCTTAAGACACTTAATATTTCTTAATTATTTTAGTTCCATAGCGCTGACCATAAGATAGATGCCGAACTGACAGCACAGTTATTACCTGAATGCTAAAGTTCAGCTTTACAGATGGATGTGCTTGCAGCTCGCACTCATTAAGCATACATTTCCAAACATATTTTATTTCAGGTTCTCCTCTTTATAGCATTACAAGACTCATTATGAATAAAATTAGTTTATTATACATCGATAAGATGCTTATAAAGCACAGAGTAATGTTTATTTTTATGAATCCTTACCTCAACTCATAAAGGTTTGTTTATCTTTACAGTAAAATAGGAACCTGACCATCCTATTCTCAAACGTGTGCAGTTTATTAAAACACTTAAATTCCATATTTAAATATGCTCCTGCTTTTTTTATGGGTGAAATTCAAGTAATGGTATTTAGCCATCAGGAAATACTACATAAGTGATGGGAAAAGGTAAAATTACTCCTAGTATGATGATGGTGCCCGGGTCACGTTTCCAGATGGACTGTGTTGTTCCATTCTATGGAGAAGGGTAGGTACTTCTATATTTTAATATTTCAATAGCTTCAATATTTTAAAAGTGACTAGCCAAAGCTTAAGCATCAGGTAAATAAACCCAAAACTAATCACGAATTCAAGAGGAAGATTCAGAGTTGACAGTCCTTGTCATACTACTGGAAGATGTACAATTGCTATTGACCAAGAGGTCTTTCAGAAGTGGCACGTTGCTGGTAACAGAAATGCAGGTATTTTGGGGGATTTTTGCTGGGCAAATGCTTTCAACAGAGCTGCAGCATTGCTGGGAAGTCTGAGCAGCCCATAGCTAAAATATTTTGGTTATCATGCTGGGAGATGGCTCAGGCACAGAACGGTCCCATTGCCAGACAGGATGTATAAGAAGATGGAGCCTGCTCAGCTTAGATGAAACCTTCTGACAATTAGCCACAAAACTCTGATGTATCTCAATAGGACAAGAAGAAATCACAGATGAATTTCCATGAGCTTGAAAAAAAGGAATGTCATTGACATCAAGCCAACCCTCTTGGCCACATTCCAAATTGTACTATAAATATGAGCACAATAGAGATCTTTTTAAAAAATAGTGTTTAAACTCTAGAAAAAAAAAAAGAGTCTGAACCAGAGTCTTCTCTCTGTCTTTCCTCTGGAAAAGCCATCTGAAATGCTGATTCCCAGGCTCTCCGAAAAGTATCACCCTGGGGCAGAAAAGGAGCACAGAAAATTTCAGCCTAGCAGCTTTGTATTTGGCAAAAAGTCATAAGATCTCATAAGAGGAGTGGCTGAACAGATCACTGAAGATGATGGAGACAGGCCTGAATAACTCACGGTTGTGAAGCCAAGTCAGAAAATTCTGGAATTAATGCTTAATGATGAACTTTAATTTGCCACACGTGGTCTTTAAACGCATGATGACATGCTACTCTTGTTCCCTCCTGTTGAATGACAGCCTTGTCCAGTGCCCAGAATGAGCAGGGTTCAATTAATGAACAGATCTTCTCTGGGAAAATGCGAGTCCAACATGAGGAAGAGATATTTTCCCCTTGACTTGTCCTTTGAAATTGTTTACTCGTGTTCACAGACATAAAAAAAGAAGGTTTTAAAACATTCTACTTAGCCAGATATCAGTGATATCAAACTGGTAAGGTGCAGCAGTCTTAAAGGCATGGAGAAGCAGGTATTAAACAGGAAAGTCTGAGGAACCACAACAGCAGTGAAATTAGTATTAAAAAAGAAAACACTTTTTAAAAATCTTCTGAACAACAGAAGCCCGCTTATTAATAAGTACACGCTCCCTTTCTGACTTACAGACTTCTTGGGGGTAAAGAAAGCTTTTCTTAATCTTTTAATAGTCACCAAAAATATATTTATACCTAAAAATAACATTTTGTGAACGCTTTCTATTTAAAAAAAAGTGAAAAAAAATTAAAACAAAACACGTTCGACAGTGCCAGCAATTTTTCAGATTTTTTTTTTTTATTTTAAAAAGAAAGAAAAATGGTTGAGAATTTTTCAACAGCTTCTTGAAACCCATTAGCCTTGACTGCCATTCTTAAAGGAAGCTTACAAGAAACTTCATGTATTTAGAGAGGTGTAGATCAGCAGATAAATCTGGTACTTGGCGAGGTTAATGACCATCCACAGTCTGTCAATAGAATGGATGTTACCATGTTACTTCGCGACTTTATTGAAAGAAATACACCGGAGAATGCATTTGAAGGGAGGCAGCCCTTACTACTGAAAGGGGAATATGCATCTTGGAAGATACGCTTTGCATCAAAACAGCTTTATGAACAAAAGCTGTTTCCCCGCAGAGGTATTTCTGATTCTGGATCTTTTATTCTGAAGGTCTTTGTTCCCCTATCGTGACACTGAAATGGTTAACAGCAAACTTTTGAAATCAGATTTGAAAAGCGTGATGAAAGAGCCTGATGTTTTGCCTGATTTTTCTTTCCTTTTTCTCTGTGGACAAAGGCCTTGAATGCTGAAGGCTGAAAAGCCTATTATCACCAGAAAGAAATGTAAGTAAACAAGGCATTACAATAATGAATTCTACAGTACATGACACGAAGGCAAGAACCAGCTCTGTGCAGCAAGCAGTGAAAGATTTGGCTGTATCTTGGCAATTTTTCAAAAATGATAACAATAAGAGGTTTTGTCGCTTCAGACATGTAAATCAAAAGGATATTTCAGCACTAAAAATGATACTGAGAGTTTCTAACCATTGACCCCAAACCAGCCTTCAAAAATAGACATTAAAACTAAGAAGCTATAATCCTACAAGCCATGCACAATCAAACCTAAAGAGCTAAAAAGATTGAATTTTTAAAGTCCATTTGAAATTAGGTCGGCAATAACTACCCTTACCCACAGGAGAAGGATTTCTGATAGTCAAAGTTAAGATGTGATAAAAAGGAATAATCCAAAAATTATACCAAGAGTATATTTCAAAACCAGCATTTGAAATGGTCTGAAATTCCCCAATCTTGTTCCTAAATAAACAACAAGTACAGAGGCCACGCACATGGGTAGTTCGGACTATCAGGACACAGAGAATTTTATTTGTAGGAAGTGAAATTGTGTGCAAGCGAAATGTGAGGATGGTGAAATTTGATATTTAGGCTTTTTATAGTGCATTAACAAACTGTGCCTAAAAGCAAATGAAACCAACAGCTTGGCCAAACCGGTGCCGCAGAGATTGGGCAGAGCAGAAGGGACCTGCTCAGAACCTCGTCTACGGATAAAACTTAAAGCTGCACGTTAAAACTCCCACAGGAGGAGAGAGTGCCCATCTACGTGAGGAACACCTTACAAACCCCAAAGGGGCACAGAAATGAAGGCACAGTCAAGTCACCCGTTAGCGGTGAATTGTGTCCTTTGCACCACCCACCTCATCCGTGAGGGAGGACACGACCCCTCGCCGCTTCTCCTAATGCCCCTGACAGCTGAGGACTGCGGACTTATCTGGGGCATCCTATGGGAACGAGCAGTGTCACTTCAAGAGACATATCCAAATAGCAGGCAGGATTGGAGCGGGCACTTGTTCCTTTCCTTACCTAAGCCCTAACTACTACACACTCATACCATTAAAAAAAAAAAAAAAAAAACCAAACAAAGGAGCAAAAGAGGGCTGTACACAAGATGTATACTCAGGTGAAGGGAAATTCCACCTCAGACGGTGTGCAGGTTGAGTTCACGTACTGTCCCCAACCTAACTGAGGTCAGCACCGTGCCTGGCAACCCCCGGTGCCGTGACTCTGTAGCCCCTTCTCTCCCGCATTAAACTGAACAAAGCGTGACAGATTCGCAGCCACCGAATGACCTTCCCTTTGGGATTTGCCCCTTGAGAAGCTTCTCAGAGCCAGGCTCGCAGAGAGGGAGCACAGGAAGTTCAGGCAGCAAAACCACCACAAATCTCAGTTCCTGACTTTGCGTTCTTCTGCATCAAACCACCCCACGAAGACAAGCCCAAAAGACTCCTCCTGACAAGCCCGCTGCCTGAAAGGGTAGCACAGAAAAGACAGAACTGCTTCTGAGGTGGTTTTAGGGTATGAGCTAGACTGGGAAGAGTAGCTAAGATGATTTGGCACGGGTGAAGATGACCTTCAGGATAGGGTGCAACACACAGTATGAGAGGGGTCAGTGAGGCTTCTCTAACGAGGAGTGGAAAGCAGTATCACCCCACGAGGAGGCAAGAAAAACGGCTGCGGGTAGTTTTGAGTGGAGCAGAACAGTCAGGATATATTCCGGATTAGTACTTACTGGTATTCCCTAAAGAGCCAAGACCTTTCAGTAAGGAGCACCTACAGAGCAAGAAAAGGAAAAAAAAAAACCCAAAACCTCCTTCACCTCTTTAAGATCTACAGTAATCACATAAATTTATAGAAGCTGTGATGTTACTAAACTGTGAGACCTTTGTTAAGGCTTCTACAAATGGGCCGGAGTGGAGCTGAAACCTGGACTCTCCAGGGAAATCTCCACTTTCCTAAAGGTCTGCCCCGGCTTCGATGTGTGGAGCTGAACAACTGAAAAAGCAGCTCTCCATTTCAGTTAGCACCAAAATTGGAATCAAGATCAAAGATTTGGTTCATGATCAGTCCCTGCTAGCCCAGCTCCACTGAAGGCATCAAGAGTTACCTTCAGTCAAAGCTCTGGCTCAGGTTCTACAAATGAACTAAATAAAGTGTCAGAAACCATGATCTTTTTCAATGATAAACAGACCACTTCAGGTTTTTTTACTGATTCCATTTTATAAATCATTTTAATGTGCACGTGAGGTAATGCTTTCGTGCCAATTTAAGTTGCTTGGTGCTGACTACTCTAATGCATGTATGTACAGAAGTGAGGAAGAACCATGAGACAAATCAAATGGTATAAACATTTGCACTGTGAAACAAAACTCAATAATTTGATGAAACAGATAATTAAGTATTAATATTTCATAACATGCAAACATTTATCTGAAAATCAGGAAATAATAGCTCTCCCATTATTAGTATTATAGAGACCTAGTTATATAGCCCTCTCACAGGCAAAAATTACTGTTATGAATGTGAACACTCTTCTTTAAATAATGTGCAGAGTGGAAAAAGCAAAATTTTCCACGTGGACTTCTTTATTCAGAAGTATTGAGTAGCCAGTACACTTACTGGAAGCAGCAGGGTTACAGGTGATCATGCAACTTTCAGCAGCATAAGTTACTAAACTTTCTGCTTAAGCAGCATATCTCTCTCATGCATGTAGAAAATTTATTGCTGTTATATTACAAAAGTTGTTGCATTAGCCATCCGGCTGCTCTATTTTTTCTCAACATTAAATAGTTCCTCTAGACTTTGCCACTTTACAGACACACAATTAATTCCTAGTGGATTTAAGTGATTTGAGTAACACATTGAAGAAGAAGTTGAACCCAATGTTTTTATTAAATTAGTGCATTTTCATTAAAATATGGGTAGTGAACTACAGCTCCCAGACACATTCCACAGAGTTCGTTCTTAGCAGGTCACGAAGCCATTGAAGTGTTATCATAAAATTCAGGAAGGCTGGGGGTGGGAAGGGTGGTGGGGAGTGGGACAAACCAGAGTGAGAAGAACCAGACCAACCTAGACAAATTACACTAAATTCCACGAGCCGTACAGACTTACTACAGGTTATTTATCCAGAGAAGACAACATTGTGGAGGAACGAGGAACAGTGCAGTATGATATGAGGAGGAATCGCATGGCCAATTCATTTATTTTTTGTGAAAGGGAAGGAAGCTGTAAAAAGTTGTTACTGGACAATTTAGTCCTAAAAGGAGAGCGTAGGTGTCAGGCTCTCAGTATTACACGTGACAGGTTGTTTACCTGTAGAACCTACTGAGTCCACACAGACAGGAAAGCATGAAATGTCTGCAACTTTTGTGTTTTGGTGGCTATAACTGTACCTTTTAATTTCTAGCCTGGCAACAGACACATGAACATGGGAGCTTGGTTGAGCATTATGCCAAAATTATCAAATTATAATGATTTTTTTTTTTCACTCTAAACCTGTTTTTAGAAATATTTTCCCCTAGGGGGAAACCCATTTGGCTCACAGTGGAAACTCCCCTTTTGACAGAAGCTTCATCTGATGCCTGTTTAGGTACCACCCAGGGCTCTGAGCTCCTTGGCACTGTCAGGATATATTTCATGCTTAATATGAACACATTCGATGGGTACACTCCCTGTTCACTGCATGTTCAGTGCCGGGTCTAATAGCTAATTTTGACTACCTCAGGTGGTAGCAGTATTTTTGCTACTTTTGCTTTGCTTCCCTTTTCATTTCTCATTGGCCAGGGCCTTAAATTACACCTGTTTATTTCATATATCCTATGGGGTTACTACTCCATGCAGCTGCACCCGAGAGACTAAAACCCTATTAGACTAGGTGTTGTACAAACATCAGTTTAAAAAAATAAAATAAAATATTGATCCTGACATAGAGAATAAGGCAGAAATGGAGAAAGAGCGTGCCTGAGGAGATGAAGGAATGCTAATAGGCATTTTTACATTTTCTAAGATGTCCTCATAGAGTGTTTTAGAAAAGTAAGTCTGTTTGCTAAAGTTAGGTCACAAGAGATGACAAGCAAAGAAAAATCAAGATGAAAAAAAAAGGAAGGAACCTTCCTGACTGCAGAAGAGGATCAGCATGGTTTAACTGATCCCACAACGCCTCCTAATACACTTAGATCTAGTCTGCCTGGAAATACATCCACTTGTCTTATTTTTAACAATGCAGCCTGTGTTAATGTTTGGATAATAAGGTATTAAGCATTAGATAATAAAGATCTACAGGCCCTACAGCAGCAGTCCTCTGCAGCTGAACATCTGTGATTGTTGAGGTCCTCTCCTGCCGGGCAGAGAGGTCCTCACTTTCTCATACCTTAAAAGCAAAAGTTTGGACAAGATTTAGTGCCAATTGCCTAGCCATCTATCAATGCTTTTTATAACCTTTAAGAACTTTGGCATTAGGCTTCTTTCCGTTGCATTTATAAAATTATGCTACTCTTTTATCAAATTTATTTGCTACAAAAATTGATTTATAGCAGTCAATTATTAATATTTTCAGTACTTTTTCAATTATTAATATTTTCATAACTTCTTCTCAAATCAGTCCTTTGCAATGCTTTATTTTTTTCAAGCGCTGGTTCCTGGAAAGCTACTTGTGATTCCCAGCTCAGGTCTGGAAGTCTTCTGCCCCTTCTGGGAATATATTTTCAGTGTCTGACTCTCCCAGATCAGAATCCTGTCTCTGAGGTGGCAGGGTGGCAAGGTTAGGGTGCCGCAGCCTTAGGCGCTACAGTATTGAAGGTCTCACTGTGTAAATACTGACTAACCACAGCAAAGGTCCTTGAAAAAATCCCACGTCCCAGGCAAGCTGGGGTAGCTGAGCTTCTCCCTAAAGACTGGATGCTGCCAGCTTTCTGGATGTCAGATAGATCAAACATCAGGGAACCTTTGGTTCTATAGCCCCATAGCATAAAAAATACTGCTGTTTTCCCCCTCCTATTCCTTAGGCTTACTCAAAAATTCTCTGCAGACATTTTTTACTTATATAATCAATTTACGGGTCAAACTCATCAAGAAATAAAGAATAGGTATCGTATCAACAATTCACTATTGCAGTAAATTACATTTGTTAAAATTAGAAACTTGTTGAATAAGGCCTTGATGATAATTGCTAAAGTTGACACAGACTTAGTCATTAGAAAAGCAAAATTCAGCATTTTCAAAGTGCTGGTTCTCACTGCATATTGAAATTCAATATGCTATCACTGGAATTATTTATTGATCTATTTAACAGTTTTACAAGCCATTGCCATATACTTGTTAACATTTGAAAAGCAAAACCAAAACAGCTATCTTTTATGTTCAGTCCATCTTGTACTATGACACATTTCCTGGATGAACTATGAGCAATAAATTCCATGTTTGCTACGTGCTTTAGCAAAACTATAAAATCTATGGAGGTATCAGAAACAAAATTTAATAACACAGATGATGCCCAGACATTCCTTTCCCATTCAAACTCCTACAGCCTGACTTGCAGAGGAATCTAGATGTGCATTTCCCACCAATTTCAGTAAAAGCTATGAATAAATCCTCAAAGTAACTTAGTCACTGAAATATCTTACTCACAGATGATTGCCATCTAATACCGTCTCCATTCCTGATTTAAGAGCTTGTGGGAGCAGAGAGCACTTCTGGAAGAAGAGAGAGATGCTCTACCAGCTACGATTGCAGTTCAGAGGAGAAGACAAACCCCAGGAGTCAAAGCAGCTGATCCACCTGGATCTGGGAACCTAACTCTGATCAGGTGTGCACCTCCAGCAGGATCCTGGGGAGTGAGACACATCCTGCAACGACGCTCTGCTCTCCTTCACAGCAAGAACTTTAACCATTTTCCATTCCCTTGGTCAGTTTTAGATGAAATGTCCCATCTGTTCCACCACTTCCTATAGTTATAACAGGAACAGAAGGAGGCAGAACATAGAGAACACTGGTTAATGAAGATGGACAGAAAGAACTTTTTAATCCCTGTTTTGAGGGATGTCTTTTATTTATTCATAATAGAATATTTCTAAGAAGAGATATTTGGAAAGGACAGAGTAACCAAAAACTTGGCCCTTGGGGATCTGGTAGAGCTGAGTTTAAGCAAATTTCTTAGATCATACAGAAGAAGAGTATCAGTCAGTATCAGTATACAGTATCAGAGTATCAGAAGAGTATCAGAAGAGTATCAGAAGAGTATCAGAAGAGTATCACCTCCCTAACAAATGCTCTAACCACTTAACTCCTCTGGACGTACGCACACAGTCTCTCCCCTACTCACTCCCTCTCCCTCCATTTCCCAAAATGTTTGTGTTTCATGCTTCAGGTTCACCCATGGGCTCTCCTCCCATTTCTTTGCACAGATTGAGATGTTGACCTTGGCTTTGGGCAGCAGCAATAGCAAACCTTCTGTAAGTTTCTATATGCTGAAGAACGGAAACATTTTCATGTTAGTGCACCTGGTTCAAGAAGGATTGAAATCAGAATGCACTGAATAGAGCTTTACAATACAATTTAACCGTGTAAGTGTTCTGACATCTCACTGTTTTTCTCTCAGTCCACCTAGCTACAAACTAGAAGAGAATTTAGTCCTCAATATTTTAAGGTATCACAGTTAATGACAAATCTTTTCCAATTAAAAAAAAATAGAAATAAAAAAATCACGTTTTGGTCAATAAACATTTTCAAGCGCTGCAAAAGCTGAACAAGAGAGCTCTAAAGGTTTGGGAATACTAAGCCCTGATTGAGTAGAATTAATCGTTTATGATGAAGGAAGCGATTGCTTCATTCATGCCTCAGAATCTTGCAGGATTTCCTGAGGTATGGGAGGGATGCGGGTTTTAAACAAAAATAGAACATTTTAAAATGTAAAATTCAGCATAGTAGTTGCACACAGAAGTCTCAATTAGCCAAGCAGGCATTCTGCCTTTCTCTCATTTTATTTGTAAAGCTATACTCACTCTGGTGGGTCAGGTTTTGTGTTAATGCATTTGAATTTTGTGGCACATCACAAATATTGTAAGACTGGGCTTAACTGCTAGAATGGAAGAGTGTTGATTTTATGCCATGCCTTGCGATAGATGTGCCTTTGTGTTGAGCAGTAAAAATTGGTAGAGACGGGATACAAGTAGCAGTAAAAAGAAAAATGTTGAGACTCTTTCTTTTAAAATACATCCTGCAGTTTAGATATAAAGCTCCTTATTTTTAGAAAACCAGTAGAATTGTTCAGGCTCTGCCCCTGCAGTTTCAATAGCAGTCTAGTGCTTTAAAACCCTGACCTTGAAAAGAAAGCGTTTACATTGTAAATGTACTGGCAGTATGTAGACTATTCTGTGACTGAGTATCCAACTGCGGCAAAAAGTTCAGAAGCGGGTTTTCTTTATTCTGAAAGGCCTAATCCGTGGGGCTTTTTTAGTGGTAAAAGCACTTGGCACTAATTGTGACTTAGTTCTACAGTGAACCTGTATAATTCTCAAATTTCACACAGCCAATTAATTCCCATGAATACCGGGAAACACAGACTCTGATAGGTGTTGGTGTGCAGCATGGTTTTGATGCCTGGATTTTCTGCAAACATAGGGGACCTCTCAAAGCTGGTTCATGTGTCTAAAATGCAGCACGGTTTCATAGCTTGGGATCATACATGAGTTTACAATGACCAGAGTGCTCAAAGGCTAAGCAGCAAACAATCTGTGCAGGTAAGACAGGGACGAAGTGCGGCACTAAGAGGGACGTGCTCCTGCTCCCAGGTCTGCCTGTGGGAGGAAGCACGATGGAGAAGAGGCAAAGCACAAACTGCAGGGACACCCTGCATCGGGTCCAACGCACAGCAAGTCTTTTGTAGAAAGCCTCACCTTAGAGAATCTCTTTGAGAAAGTCTCACTTCCCACACCTCACCACAAAGATATCAGGTTCTCCGTTCTCACACGGAGGCCCCGGTCACAACCCTACAGAATATGGAGATTTCTTTCTTGCTTCTAAAGCAGAGATTCACCGTTTTTATTATGTATAAGAAATGAGCACACCTTCCCCAAACTTACAGTTCTCATCCTTTAACAACAGGATGAGTGTTCTGAGCATTAATAAACAAATCTGTTAATTTGTGCTAAAATTAAACTGGTCATTTAAAGAAATTTAGCATCTGTTCTTTGTCCTGAATAATCTTAAAACAACAGACTCTCTCAACTCTCCGCGTAGTTAAAATTAATTGAAATCTTGTGCACAAGCTGTACTTGATAAAAATAGGTTGTAATTAAGATAAGCTACTAATTATTGTTTTATCTAATTGTTGTAATTATACAGGATACAAAGAGGGCCAGGTCAAGAGTCCAGTTAACTCTGAAGTGGAGCTACATCGGAGATGTAACTGGTCACCATCCTCCTCTTGTTTGAGTGTCACCAAACAAGTCTGCTAGATAGGACAGTGATTAAGCGCTAAGAGGTAGAGTGGTCCCAGTAAGAGTCCCTAGCGCATTGTTTTGGCCCAAGTATGACTGGTTGAATCTGGCGTAAATGACTGAAAGGTCTCCTTGTGTCATCGTTGCCTTGACTCAGCCACATATTGAAAAAGCCCTACCAGGGAAACTGAGGCACCAGTGGAAGGAGATCCCTTCAATCACTAAGATTGTGCTAAAGAAGACTAAGCAAGGCCATTGTTGGGCAAGCTCTAGAAATTTCATTAGCTGATTTTACTCTGCTACATTAAATAGCCGATGAAAATATAATTAATAACAATAAAACCCCTCCAATTGTGGGCATGTTCCATTAATTTGCACTAAAGCTGATGTACACATGACCTTTTAGGGCAGATTTGTGAGAATTAAAGATTGGGATACCTTCTGAAAGGCTACTGAGGCAGCAGTTACTCCTATACGGGCTCTCATGTCTTTCAAACATCCTCAACGCTGTGCATTACACTTCTTAAGTAAGTAATTGCTGCAGCCTCCACAATATAGCTGGACAGTTTAATACAGAGCTGGTTATATTCCAGTGTCAATGGCAGCTTGATAGTTATGTCCAGGGACTCCATTTGACAAGACAAATAATCAGGCCACCATACACCACTTGTTACACATTCAATTGGATCCCACCTGCAAGAATTCATCAAACGGAGCCAACAAGACAATGCCTTTCTACCATTTGATATCTTGAAGTAAAACGGTGTCAACTCAAAGGTCCTGCTTCCAGCATATCCATCAAATAATCAATGTAGACCTCAAAGAAATGATCGCAGAAGGCCTTGACAAATAAAACCACCTTGTTAACAGGGAAAGGACACAATAACTATACATTTTTAGGGTTTTATAAATTAATCAGGGTAGTCAGTTTGAGAGTTAATTTTAATTTAAAAGGGTGAATTTATTAAATTTAAAATTGAATAAAATAGCACTCTATTCCTTCGACTCTGCGATCTTAGTGAAATTGGTGATTCTTTAGACTCTTTAAGTACTTAAAACTATGCAAATCTTTGCGTTCTACACTTTAAGAAAATGTTGTAGGATTAACAACCATTTCCCCCCTTATAAAAAGTTCTTCTGTAGAAAATCTCATGCAGAGTGTGGGAAATTTGCCTTTCAAAATGGTTGTTTTCTCCTAAGTGGAAGCGAGGTCCCAATATAACGCTGCATCTATACTCTACGTGAAGAAGTGGTCATATGAGCACAATATATCTTACCATACTTCTTGAACTGGCTCCCTGAGGACATATTTATGGAGAAAGGATGATTACAGCTGAGGTCCCAGTGTCCGCAGTACGCAAAACTCAGGCTGCCCATCAGTCCCAGCTACCTTTGTAGCATATGGTATGAGATACGGGATGAGTTCCCTTCTAGGAAAGATGCCAAGAAATCTGGTCTACAGGCTGTCAGCCAGACCATGGCACCCGCCTGGCAAAAGCAGTGCAGAACGGCAGCCTGGTCATCCTGCAGCTCAACCTGAGGACACCACAAGCCCATACCCAGCCTGCGCCAAGTGATGGAGAAACCCAGAAATCCAGCCTGACCCTGCTCTTCCCTGGCTGCTTTGAGGTTTGCGGCGCTGGTGTGAGGAGAGTTGATGATGAAAAAGCGGAGCAGAAGAAGCCTATATCCACAGGGGCATTTTGAGAAGAACAGCGTGTTTCCATTGTTCTTCCTGCAGCTGAGATCACAGGCTTCACTTAACGAAAGTAGCTGCTGGCTATATTCTTAATGGGAACACTATAAAGGCACAAAGAGGAAAAAAAAAGATAATTTCTATTTTTAGGCAAACATTTGAATCTGGAACTAGAAATTGGAATAATGTTATTTGGTAATGTTGTTATACAGCAGAGCTAAGGTTCCTTGGATGCCGTTTCTGAGCATTTCTCATGCTACTTTCCACGTACTTTCTTAAAATTTCACCTTCCTTTGGAACTTCAGATATTATTTGTGTTTTCTTTTTGGATAATCACACAATTCCTCCAAATTTCTTGTTTAGCTTCAGGTTAAATTGAACTTTATTTCAATGCAGTTGGTCTTTTTCTTTTTTTTTTTTGACACAGAATATTTTCTGCATTTAAGCACCTATAGCTAGTCTTACAGAAGTCCTAGAAAACAGAGTAAATAGGTCATCTTGTCTATTCCTCTTTCTCAAGGGAGAATCAACTATACCTATGTCATCCCTGACAGATATTTGTCCAGCTTGTTCTAAACAGCTCTAATGATTGAATTTCCACGTTCTCCTTATCTATTCCCATGCTTAAATATCTTCTCAAAATTGAAATCATTATGGAATTATTAAAAATGAAACTATGCCACCACATTTTGCAGTGGATTCCTTTACATTAATATGAAATGACATCTTAATGTAAAAATGAACAAATGTGTCTAGCGGTTTGTTCAAGATGGGTGCTCTCCCACTCACCCACTAAGACATAAAGACCGATCACTAACCTTCCAGCTCTACAAGCAATTGCAAATCCCTTCTCTTCATTTCAGCTTTCCTAGTTCTAGGAGCAGACATTGCATATCTGAACCACCTGCACATCTCTTGAGATACTTCAGAAGGTCTTTACTGGAGAGACGCTGGATGTTTATGCAGGAGACAATCTGGTGCTATGATTATATTTATACAGTAAGCATCTAGATAGTGTATCGTGAGCACAGACCTTCCAATTTTACGTACTTGCTGTTTCAATCACGTTCTCTGACTGAGCTATATGCGAGATTTAAGACCTTGGCAGCAATCTTGTGTATCTGGGGTTCCCTCCACTATTGCATGCAGTACACACCTTATAATTTTGCCATCTCCCAGTTGCTTTCCTCTATGGCCATACTCTGGCTGTGAGCTCCTAGAGAAAAACCTGTCTTCTCACCACACATTGGTACGCCTTGTAGAGCAACGCCTTGATTCTTTCACAGTGCCAGTAATAAATAGTAACAATGCATAATTAAATTGGAAATAATGACAGTATATCGTCAAAAGCTATTTCAGTAATAATAGTAACAAACAGTGGTGGGTATTTCATGCAAATAGGCAATCACTTAAATTAAACTGGTCTTCAGAAAACATATTGCATTTCTTTAGGGATTCACAAAACAGTGTTCCCATTTAAGAAATCTCTGGTCCATAATACACAGGTTTCTGATGAAATTTCAATGCAGTCATATCGAAGTTTCACCATTGTTGGGGTTTTTCCACAACAGGGGCAATAGCTGGCATGGTCCCTTCATTCGTCCTCGTGCCAGCTGCTTTATTAGCCATTTTAACTGTCACAGCGCAGGACAAACAAGCCACCAGAGAGACGGGTTGAAAGGCAGGTTAAGCAGCTGAATGAAAGGGGGCTGGAGGAATAGGGGAGCATAAACCAAATACCTAAAAAAGTTATTTTAAAAATCTTGCTCTGCTTTTCTTTAAAGTAAAAAACACTCTGGGAATTACCGGGGCACTCATTCCTTTTCCTGAAGTGCAGACCTCTGATTTTCTGAAAGGCTGGAGACCGATGAGATCACCTGCACTTGCAGCCTGAGCAAAGACTCCCCCCGTCCTAGGAATATTTTTCTCTGAAAGTTTTACCAACCAAAGCTTGTCCAGGCGTATTCTTATTGTGCAGGCTGAAAGGAGAAGGAAAAATGTGAGAACTTTTCCTGCTTCCATTACTGCTGGCTGCTGGGTCACCTTCTCCAGGCCCCTCCAACACCGTGGTGG
>JAOXNO010000033.1:56883769-56896286 GCA_028565335.1 Limnodromus scolopaceus | reverse complement strand
AGTTTTGAAGGGCTGCCTGGTGGATCTAGTTACCCACAGGCAGGAATTGATTTAATGGATGCTTATAGGAGTTTCCTGTGTAACCATCCTATTTGCAACAGCCAAGCTTGGGACTCCTCATTGATGACTGCATTAGCCAAAATATTGCCAAAGTATTTTCTCTATTCTTTCTCTGCTATTGGTTCAGTTTGCACTGACAGCATAAGAACAGAAAGAGTATTTCAATAAAATGTCCTTACCGAACTGTACAGGTTGTATTTAAAAGGCTTGGTATTCTAGCTGGTATATGCGAGCAGATCACATCGACAGTCACAAGATGGCAGCATAGAATAAAGATTACTCGTATGTATGTAAATAAAGATTACTTGTGTGTATTAGTTGAATTTCAATTCGATTCAATACTATAAATGTTGAGTTTAGCAGAGCCAAAACCATTTACCTTTGGTGCTCAATTTATTAACTGTTTTCCAGAAGCATAGTCACTTTTTTATTTCACATCTTCCTACATAATTCCAGGCTTTTCTTTCAAAATCTAGTTATCTTTGGATTTTCCTCCTAGTGAGTCTTTCAGAGAGAAATTGTACTTATAAGCAGACAAGCACAAACAATTTATATCCACATCAGAAAAACAGCACAGAGTGTGATAATTCAGCTGCTGGCAAGAACTCTTCATTGGCAACTATATAGATCTGACAGAAGTCTGTATTAAAAATAAAAATTACCGTGCAGTGAAAGAAACATTTTTAAAAATCAAGGGATTACTCACAAATACAAGCCTGGATGCGTCAATAAGACAGAATAGTGAACAGAGTTCTGATCTGAAAGTCCCTGAGGTCAACAGAGAGCTGAGAAATGCCATAACGAAAAAGGATCTATCCTACCACAGGTGTGTGCAGTACCTGGGAGTGTGGTGGCCCAGTCTAAAGATCTTATCCTGCCTGCTCATCATCCCCCCAGAATTTTCAGGAGCCAAGCCATAGGCAAGATGACAGACTACCCAGAGCATATTTTTCTCCTGCTCCAAATATTCACCCAAGAACGCTGTGACACATCTTGCAGTGACTTCTGCAAGTGGTGGGTGGACTTGGTCTGTCGGTATGACTCCCTGCACCCAGGTATTTTGGGGAGCCTTTTGGTTTTCCCTTGCAGTCATTCTTTGTTAACCTGGCTGTGGCGAGTCTCCAGAATACAATATATATTTAACTGCTGATCATTTCCACAGTTCAAAGCACTTTGTATTGCTACTAAATATGTTAATCACTTAATGTCAACATGGATTGCTGGCTTGTTATCATTATTCCAGGTATGCAGCTCAATAGGCTACATCACTAATGTTTCCAAAACACCGGTATAAAGAATGTATACTCAAAATTAATGGAATTTCTTCATCAAAGAACTGATCAGTCTCTCTACACTTTTTTCTCCTTCAAAACGGCATAAATTCAGAACTCATAGAATTCAGGAGACCCAGAAGCGACCTTCCCTTTCTGACTGCGGATGCAAAGAAAGCCACTGAGACCACGTGGCAGGAGAAGCCCAAGTGAAGTACAGACCACTGTCTGGTGATGAGCGAGACAGGAATGATCTCTACCAGCTTGAAGTCCTTTTGTGCTAATTTTACCAAAGCTGCAAGAGGGGCAAAATCAGAATATAGCAGAGGGCCGAGGTGTGCCAAAGTTAGTCCTCTTCCTGACCTAGCTCATTCATAGGAGTCACACATGGAAAGGCAGCACACAGCCACTTTTTGAGTTTTAAGTGGAGAATTTTTCTGATGGCTCCTCAGTTACTGGTAACTACTCATTGTGCAGTCCTTAAAAGACCCATCCTACTGGAATTCATAACATCTGTCCATGTTTTGGACAAACAGGTAACCATTGCCACAGCTGATGAGACCTCTATGCTGTCTCCAACATCCTACCTTCAACCCCGTTTGATTTCTTAGGAGGAAAGGGTAAGAAATCTTGAAGAATACCAGGCTGGAATACACCTGTTCCTATCAGCAGACTTTTCTAACTCACATCACTTAAGATTTGTCTGATGTCCAACAGAATGAAGATTAATCCTTACCACAGAACTGAACCTTTACCAACGCAACTCTGCATATTATGTCTTCATTTTCTATTTGAAGCTATTGTGTAGCATAGCTATATGCTGCTAAAAGAGCTTTTATTTACCCCTATATTGACTGAGTTTCAGTTCTGGTGACAGTCCCTATGCTTTTCAGCATTTTTAAAATTTTTATATTGTTATTTCTGGCAGGCAGGATTACACAATCTCGAGAGGACAAAGAGAACCCTTACTAGTTTATTTCTAAGCGTTTATCCAACACTGATATGTATGATCTTAGATACCACTATTCCCTTTAATTGGAATAGGAATTAATCGTTCTTGTCATTGTACCTGTTTATGTGAGACTAGAAAAAACACAAAAATAAAATTTTCATGTGTGCCCTATACATTTTAAATCCAATCTTGTGTTGATAAAAAAGATTAAACCCTGCTATAATTTTCAAGAATAACTGTTAGCCAGTGTGCTTTGGAAAGCTTAAATAATCCTACATTTACTTGTTACATCAGTAACATTCACATCCATCTTGTACTGAGAGAGAAAACTTCCTTTTTTGTAAAAAACACCTTGTCCTTTCCCTTTGTTACTTGGATGAACTAATAAAAGATGTATATAATAGCGAAGGCTTTGTTACCTCTCACAGCTATATTCTTTATTCCCTTATAGCTCACTCACTTTTCATTGTCATCACTTGATTTGTTATTATTATAATCTCCAGTTTAGACAGGAAAATTCTTGGAACAAAATCTTGTTGTGCTTTATTTGTAGGGGAGATGCTATGAATTTATGTGACAGTACGCAAACAACTGCCACAATCACACAAACAAAATCCAGATGTAAATCAAAGGTTTGGTATTTGCCTTCCTGTTATATTTCCTGTTTGAGGCTTTCAGAGATTCACAGATGTTGCTGAATCAAGCACTACAGCTCTGTGAAAAGGTGGCATATGTAATAGTATCCTCATTTTATATATAGGAAAAAAGTGCTATAGAAATAATGATTCTACTTCTGGGATAACAAAAGAGACATGCAGATTCCCCATGCTTTAATCATAAACTCTTCTATTCTCCTCATGTTTTAAATGGTCATTTTTAAGTCTTCTACTGCAGAGAAACCCCTCCTTAGATCCTCTGGCTGAGAAGCAGGCGTGCTTTTCATTTGTTCCAAATTGATGAGATGGCTTTTTACTAAAATAGTCTACTTTTTGTTCTGTGCATGTCATTTCTAGTTGGATTCAAATATCAACAAATTGATCCTTGGCAAACCAATCTTTCCGCTACGTAATATCATTTCCTCACCGAACTAATTACTTCACTGTATCAGTTGAAATATTGCTTTTAAAGTAATTGGGGACTTACATATCCATGTTCTTTATGCAAATTAAAATGAACAGCTATACTTAGTAAATGGGAAAACTGCCTAAGTGTTCCCAACCTGGAAATTCATTTCCCACAAGAGAAATCCAGTTGTTAACCCACTCCTGAATTTAAGCTAAAATTTTTAAGCCTGTGTGTCTAAAATGACACTCCTCAACCCAGGTCTAAAATTCTGAATTCAAGTGGCTCCCTTGCAAAACCTCCAACTGCTTCTAATCCAGTAAGACCCAGTGATACCATTTTCTCAGTGCTGAATTATCTGCTCAACTACTTCCTTGAAAGCCCATAGAAATCAGGCTGTGTTGCACAGAAAGAGCTGGATCAGGTTCAGTCTATTCCTTAACTTCCTAAACCAGGCGGCTTTGAGCATCACAGAGTCTGAGTCGTCCCTGCAAACAAATGGGAGAGTGTTCTCTTCCTCTCTCCCAGGACACCAGTTGTTTTCTGGAGTGAACCACTCAACTCCTGGCTGTGCCTTCAGGACATTATGATGCTGGTGGTGTGGCTGGTTCAGCCAGGCATTACACTCGCCCACTCAAGTTGGGCCAGAGGTCTAAAAGGTTGACAATAATGTTCAGGCAACACTTTAAAAATTTGGGTACTGAGGACACGAGCCAAACACGGCCAAGGAGGTGAGAACAAGATCTGCCACGGAGACACACCGCAGGATAAAAGGGTGGACTGGCACCAAGAGCAATCTTAACTCACAGCTTCAGAAGCCAGGAATGTGCTGTGAGTAGGAAAGAGTAAATCAGAAAACACAATAGTTCTGTGAACATCGTTATCTTTTTTTCTGTTAATTCTCAGGTATTGCTTTATTAGTCTGGCTTGTCCATATCATGGACTCCAATTTAAATGTATGCTTGTGCTCTGCAGACAAATCATGACATACAATTTAACCATCTTAGTGGAAGTGTGAAATATTTCTATTAAACTAGGTGTGGTTTTTTTATTACCATAAAGCACATTGCTTGCAATTAAGATGATAGTTCCATATTCATAAAAGGGGCAAGAGTCGGCCACTCAACTGTTCTTATTTTAATTGACAATTCTCCTAAATTAATTTCAAACATTTCACTTAAGGAAAGGGGAGAATGATTGTTATGGGTTGTGAAATATAGGAGTACTGGGAGGGAACTGAATGTGCCAGCTGGGAATACACAAAGGAGGGAATGAGTCATACAACTTCCAGTCATTCGGAAAGGGGTCGTCCTGACTGGGCAGGGCTGCAATTATTAAAATTTATGTATCAAGCGTTTACTCCTGGGTTGAACGAATAAATGATCTGCTAGCAGAACATAACGATCATAAATGATCTGCTAGCAATGCCGTGATAAAGGTTCTGTCAGCAATTATATTATAGGTATTTATAATACAGAACTAAAATAGAGCATCCTGGTCACTAAAATAACTCCAGAGACAGACTTTGGATCAAGTTATCATAACCAAGTGGCTGACTAATGCCCACAAAAATATCCGTATGCATGGGAGTCACCTTTGTGCAAGCTCATTGGGTAATTGCTTGTCTATGGTTCTTTTTCCTTACAAACATCTCTATAGAATGTATGGACACTTTGTTCTGTGAATATGCATCTCTGCATGCAGGTGCTCTACGCAAACACATGAATATCAATGCATACCTCAGCAAGGTTTTTAGGCCAAAACAAGCCATTAGACTGTAAAGAAGCATATATTCTTGAGTTAGAAGTTAATGGAGCACTCCACAGTAAATCCCAGTAACAGAAATGCTGACAGTACTTTAAATGTAATAGTGATGAGACATCATTCACAGGACTTCTTAATCAGCTGCCTGTGTTTGAAAATGTGCTTTCATAATATTTTCCAAAAAGGAATATATTTCATATTGCTTCAGTTAAATTGCTGGATTCTTTAGCCAATTGACGGTTTCCCCAATACCTATGTTCTGATATCCCCAAATGTGAACTCAGTGGCTGAGAGAGGGAATCTCAGCTTTTACTCCTGATGTCAACTCTTAATGTGGCTTTGGTACATATAACTTGTTGTAAATGACAGGATCTCACAACAATAATAATTTGAAAACAGAAAGGAAAAACATGTTTAGTTAATGCTCTGCTAGTCGAGGCAAATTTAGGGCACGTGGGGTTACTTTGCAGGAATATCAGGGGTTCTCAGTGTAAGTGCCTTTATGGTCTGCCAAGGCTGGAAGAGCAATCCCAAACACATTTCAGTGCATCTTGTTACTCATCAAGGTAGAGCAATTCTTCTGGAGCTCCAAATGGTAATTGGATTTGTACTGAGCCTGCCAAATTAAAATTGCCTGCTTCAAAATATAAAACTTGAACAAAAAAAGGATGGGAAATTTCGAGTTCCAGTTGACAATGAATTCCTACCTCATCGTGCAACTATAGAGGGTCTTTGGTGCATGACATAAGAAATCACTCTCTTGATGCTGTAACTGGGCTAGTAATAGACACAATTTGATATATTGATATATTGATAGTTTGTGAATACATCAAAAATCTGTGTCTGCACACTAACATATAAAAGATCACGCAGACTACATTGGCATTACTGGAATTAAATCAGAATTGAATCTGATCCAAATGCTGTTGTCATGCTTAACAGCTGGATTATAAGAGTTAATCACAAAAACAATAACTAAAGCAAAAACCAGTCTCAAGGGATGACAAAAACTAGAAATGTAGCTCTGAACCCTTGCCTGAAAAAGACTAGCTGGTTTTAGAACATTTCTAATGTTAAAATAATACTAAGCTCTTAAAGTTGATCTTGAGTCTAGTATTCTGTTGTCATGTATATGTAAATAAACATTTGCATGTGTTTATATATATAAAAACAACATCTGTGTTCATGAAGAGCAGTTCTGCATAAGGTTTTTCACCTTCACTATATTGTGCACAGTGGATTAGGTGTATCTATAGGTATCTATTATAGCATCGTTTAAATAGCAAATAACAATTAAATTAAACAATAAAAACTTTCTTCTTTCAAACTTCAAATAATTCAAAACCAATCCCAACCTCATGAATACTGCATGAGTTCACTGAAGGTTATGACTTAATTTTGCCTTAAAATGACTGAAGATTTGGTCTTAGAGCCATTAGTTACACATTTCTAAGTAATACATTTCCTTTTCTATGTATGCTATGGTTCATGTGCAACTATAATTAGAAAACGAGCCATGATTTTCAGCAATAGGAATCTAAAATAGTGGTCCCAGAACCTCTGAACTGGTTCATTTGGTCCTACAGGAGGCTCAACACTTTTGAAGAACACTTTTTTTGCTGCCTAAAATCAGGAAAGCGCTTACCCTTATGTTTAAATCTAACACATTTGAATTCTCTTCTGAGTAGAGATGCTTCCCAGAAGTGAGAGACTTAAGCTCCTATCTAGAGATCTCACAATCTAATTTTAGGCACAAAGCTTGTATGTATGTATATATCTGCATGCTTTATCATAATAGGAAAGCTCTTGCTGAGCTGAGATTTTCAACTTATTAAAATCAATAGAACCCTTTACAGCAACTCTGATTGCTAATTCTTATAACAGATGTTTCCACCTCCACTTGGGTTTGGCAGGACTGAAAACTCACATTGTCAATTCAGGCACAAAATCCAGACCACTCTAAGTTTGGGATTCCACTTCTGCACCCTGGACCTGAAAAACATGAAGACACGGCAGACTGAAACTTGTACATTCAGAAACCAATTTTTAGAAGTAACTTACTTTCTGACAGCTAAACAAAACACCAACCACTTTCTGTTTGATACTGGGAATTTCATTCTCAGGTACAGGAAACTCATGTTCAGGTGCTGACACCCTCTTCCCCACACGTGCTTCTCTTCCCAGTTCATGACTTTTGGAGCTCTCAGAACCATTTTTCCATCTGCATTTTCTCCACTGTTTTCCTCCCGCCTATTCCCCTCACACCTCATGTCTGGCTTAGTTCTGCTGAGGAAGTAGCTGAGGATGGAGTCAAAGGCAGCTGCACTCTTATTTTATAACACTTAAAAAACATCTTGTCATGTACAGAGCCATCTCTATATGTTATGTAATCCAGCTACAGATACGTAATGAGAAATAAAGAGGAAAGAATAGATTACAAAACCTTTCTTCCAGCACTTCTGGATAAAGATTGTGACAAATTAACCTGGAATCTAAGAGAGTTAGGAATCTCCCTACTACTTTACTTTCACATGCATGAACCTTATGGGAAAACGCCCCACTTATCACTGAGTTCACTTATGTTGATGTTGAAAAGACCGTTCGCTGATTTTCTCACATAATAGGTGTCAGAGGTTCAGGTACCTGCACTCCAATAGAGGCAGCAGTTTAAGCATTAGTTGTGGCATTTTGCTCAAGATCTAAATCCTGAAGAAATCTTGACACTGAGAACAGGAGATCAGGCCATGGGCAGAAAACAGCTGTCACAGACAGTCACAGCAAAAGTATTGTCTTGATAAAAACATCCAAGATATCTGACAGGGAAAGATCTGTAAAGATAATTGCACTAGGAAACTCCTAGAAGTCTTAACAAAAATCAAATAATATTAGGAAAATTATCTTTAAGATAATGTGAGCATGTTTTTAAAGACCTGTAATACTGAACTACCTTTCTGTAGCTTTGCCCTTCAGTTCTCCTTGAACTATGGTCCCAGGATAAGATGCCACATAAAAGTATCTCAAAAGAATTATTTTTTTCCAAAAATTTCACAGATGGCAGGTGTGGAAAATCATGCTATCACTGGAAAGCACCATTGATTTTTAGCTGTGCAGCAGCTCCTGTGCTATATAATACAGTATGCAAAGCAAACAAATAATGGAAATATACCGGTGAGAAGTCGAACCCGACTTTCAGGTACTGTAGTATTGCATAACATGATTTGTACTTGCATTATTCAAGGCCATCCTGATGTTGAGTAATGCCCCTAGCTTACCTAAGAGTCAACCTAATCCTTAGTGAGTATACAACTCGGGAAAAACTATGGTAAACTCTAGCATTGTAAATTTTATATTGAGATAAGAAAAGAAAATATAATGAAACCCATAGGGTGAAACACATAGGGTGCCTGTGTGTATACAACAATTTCTTATACTGATTATGTTTCATACATGAAGATTATCCCATGCAAAAAATCATGTGCTGCTTAGATGTTGAACATAAAATGGAGGAAAGAATCTTTACATGATTTTTCTCTTGTGGGCGTAAACAGATATTTTTAACTTCAGCTACCAAACAGAACTGACTGAGACAGAATTAGATTATACTTCCAACCAATACTTTTGTACCTTGCAAATATATGACAGCTGTGATTCCAAAAGATTTAGAACCAAGTTTGTTAATATCAGTTGTTGCTAAGAGATGCATTGCCTTTAGTAAAAGAATGAATATGCACCCACATACTAAGTGGATCGACGAACTAAAAGTCCCAAACCAAATACAAAATAACTTGTTTATATTACAGAAGGGCCTGAAAATATTTTATTGCAGAAAAAAAATCAGCATCATTGCACTTTGAGTTCATCATGAATTTTGTTGACTTGCCTCCTCGGAGAAGGTGTATTCAGTGATGACATCTTTAAAAACGAAGAATTATTGAAAATCCCATTGAAGACTGTAACTCAATATCATTCTTGCAGGAAACTCAAGAAATTAAACCATTAAACCACACATTTTTAGTATGCAGTCTTTTTTGAATGACATTGCAAAGTCTAAAGAAGTTTGAGCCTCACTGACAAAAAGCTTACAAGGGAAGATAGATACCAGATGTTTTCACAGGGTTATGAGTATTGCAGTTACTCGTAACTGTTTCATACAGCTATGAGTATTGCATTGTTATTATCATCACTTTAACACCTGCCTCTTCTTTATTGCTAGTTAATGTATTCTCCAGTTTCACTCACCCCTGCTCGGTACAGTACACTGAGTTCCCATACTTCTCTCTAGTCTTTTTTCATATTTCCTAAACTATGTCCATAATTTACTTCCCATATGAGATATCATTTTTTGATAGATTTTTCTTCCATGCTTGCATTGCTCTCTAAAAAGATCTTATTTGACCTCTTTTTAGCACACTTCACTGATAGAACATCTATGTTAAGGGTTGGTGGGGGTAAATGACATAGATGGCAAGGTCTGAAAAGACAACAAAGTTTTGCCACCAAAAAAAATTATTATCCATTTTCTGAGTCTTCTTCTTAATAAACCTTTGTTGGATCTTGTGGAGAGAAAAAAAAAAATCATTACATAAAAAGGAGCAGTTTTAGACCATATAAAAACATTCTTTAGAAAAAGACCATCAAGGTCTTTCAGAGGTCCTAGATCCATCTGTATACGGTCCTAGGACCATCTAGGAGACAGTAGTTGCAGCAGTGAGTACTCAGGGACTAAAGTACGACTCAGCTGGACATACTACACAAGTCTTAATACTTGCCAGTGCCAGAAGAAACTTTCCTGATATCAAATTTGCAAAAGTCCCTCTGTGATGATTAGATATGTTATAGGCAGATAATCATTACTCTAGGATATGTATGGAAAATTTAAGTTAAAAAATGAAGTAGCTTGCACAAAGCCCCAAAGGTCAGCGGTGCTGACATTTCTAATTAAATTCAAATAACTCTTAATTCCCAGTCTGTATTCACCCCACGACTCTCCTAGTGGTTTTTGCTGTTGTATGAATGAAACTGCTTTTTCTCCTTGGTGACAGTCATTATTTTTAAACAATCCTCCCTTTCCCCCACAACCTGCTAATTATCTTTTGAGGAAAAAAAAGTGAAACTCCAGCTGTGGGAACACAGACAGGGCTGTGTCTTGTTCTAAGAAAATCGTTTCAGGAAAAAGATTGGTGAACGGTTATGAAACTGCAAAGTGGATTCTGACCCGCTGCAGAGTCACTCCATAGCATGTCGCAGAGCAGATAAGCTATGGAAAGCAACAAAATACAGCGTCCCATGCCCAAATGGCAGATGGTCCCAGATAACTCCCAACAGCAGATATCATAATGAACCACTACTTCCTATACCAACACTGCTAACATTTTTCACTAAACAACTTTTCCCCTCTGACTTGGCTAGTTCCAGGACTCAAATATCTGAAGACTGAATTTTCCTGCATTTGGGTCGCCCTTATGGAAGTGGTCACCGTGCCAAAACACCATATGTAACCGTTGAAATACATACATCTTTGCATGTGGAAAAGAACACATTAAAACTCTAGCCAATGATGGGTTACAAACTGGATGTAAAGTACAGAAAAAACATACAGAAAGACTCAGTGGGTAGAAACTTGAGGGTAGCTGCTCAATGTGCTTTTGGAGCATCAAAAATATGAGAGAATTCTCAGCTGAACTGTATTGCAGTCACAATATTATCATGCCTCCAGCTGAACTACTGCAAGTGGAGAACTGGAAGAACTTGTAGACTAAGCAGGGTTATCTTGGGTCAACCCCTGAACAGAAAATGTATGTGCTGCCACAACTAGTGCTGGCAATTCATTAGGTAGCTCCTCAATGGGCCTGAAGGAAGAGCAACACAGCTGGTTGTTAGATGATGCTTGATGCTACCAATGCCTTCATTTGGGTAAGACTGACAACAAGGTTGTAAGAATTTGCTGTCCTTAAATACCATGTAATGCGTCTTATGGATGGACATAGCTTTTATGCACAGTTGGAAGCAGAGTGTCTCTCAGGGTGTCACGTAATTTTGCATGGACTGCAATAGCACGCCTGCTGAGGGAATTTTTCAGCTCTTTTTGGAGCTCTTTGTTCTGCATCCTATTTTTCCAACTGCTTTTTACACCTGCAGACAAAGGACGGGAGAAGCAACCCCAAACTGATAATGCGTAGTAGCTATCACTGTTAGCTCCCTGTATGATACGCTTATTACACATTATGAGTGCCAGTAAAAAGCACTCCCTCCACTGCCTGAAAAATATCAAGACTTGGATTAATCCTACCAGATTTTAGGCATTTAGAACAACTAATGGAAACGGCCACCTCTAGTCTATCCAAAACCTGAAATGCTCTTTGAGACAACTGTACAATTAACTTAGAGTTATAGAGGACGACTACCATGGCCTTCCAATGAAAGAATAAAGCAGTCTTTGTTTTCCCAGGACGAGTGGCTAAATATTAAGCCGACTGAATTTGGTCTCTGAATGCATGATAAGAACATGGGAACTGAATGTGAAGGAGATCTTGTACTTGAAATTCAGGCCAGGTATTTTGTCGTCGTGCCCATGCCAGTTCCCCCCTGCAAACAAGTGCTTTGCTGTTCCCATGAGCTCCCTGCTTCTTACGTTCATGTTTAGTCTTGTGTAACTTCTAAGCACCTTGAGACAGGCACGATTATTTTTCATTAGCATGGCCTCTGACAAGCCCTATCGCCACCAATACCTGCCGGTAACTAATAGCAGCCTCAGCACTTCACGAACCACAAGATGTCACAGCCTGGTCCTCGGGCTTGGTGGCCTTCGTGGGCTCCTGGAGCTGGTGGGGCATTGTGAGGGCCCCCGTGCCAGCTGGGTGGCTACCAAAGCACCTGTCCTTCGTCCTTCCGGCAGGTGGGCTGGGTGGCAGGGACTCGTTCCAGAGGCCTCTTGTGGCAAAAGCTACCACAAGCCAAGGGAACAACCAGCCTGTGACCTCCAGCGCCGGCTCCTCTCCAAGGTGCGTCAGGCAGTTTGTTGTTGGTTTTAGAGTTAATAATTCACTTCTCACTTTCCATTTTCAAACGAGGTCTTTATCTGCATGGAGCTTGGGCAGGTTAACTGCGTCATTTGCAGCTATTTTGAACTACTGTCCCCTCAGCCCGTGTGGCAGGTGAAAACCGCGGCCGGGACATCCGTTTCCTGCCGCAAGGGCAGTAAGTTTCCCCTCACACAAACATCTTTACCCGCAGTATCTATAACACCGGGGTGAGCTTCGAGACCGGGCAGAGGAAGGCGCCGAGAGGAGGCGAGCAGTGAACGCCGGGCTCCCCGGCCCCGAAGCGGTTAATTGCCGCGGCAAGATGGCGCCGCACCGCCTTCGCCCCCGCCCCCCCCCTCCCCCCAGCTCTCTCCCCCCTCGCGCCG
>JAOXNO010000033.1:56851727-56883665 GCA_028565335.1 Limnodromus scolopaceus | reverse complement strand
ATGGCCGGCGTTGCCGACGCCGCTGCCGCCGCCGCGCCGGGCAGCGGCGGGGAGGGACGGCGCGGCGGCGCCCCGGAGCAGCAGGAGAGCGGCCGCGGGGAGCCTAAAACTCTCTGGGGGAGCAGCGAGCCGCGGCCGCCTTCTGCCGGCCCGGGGCAGCCTTCCCCGCAGCAGCGAACGGAGACGCTGGGCTTCTACGAGAGCGACCGGGGCAGGAAGAAGAAGCGCGGCCTCTCGGGTGAGGGGCGGCGGTGGGGCGAGAGGCCTCCTCCCGCAGGCCGGGGCGGGTGGAAGGCAGCGAGGGCCGCTGGGCTGGGTTGTGTGTGTCCCTCCTCCGCGACAGAGCGGGGTGGTCGTGGCGGTGTTGCCCGGGGCGGGCGGTGCCCTCCGGGGCGCGCCGCCAGCGCTGCCTCCTCACAGCGGCGCCCGGGCCGGCCCGCCTTGGGGGGCCGGAGCCGGTGTGGGTGACCGAGGCGGGGCTGAGGGGACCGCGGCCGCCCGCCCGTGCAAACTTCGGGCGAGCGACTTCAAAAAGTGCGCCGGGACCTGGCGGGCCCGGGGAGCGGCGGCGGCGTTCGGCCGCTCCGGCAGCGGGTGGGGAGCTTCTCGCCGGCTGCGCTGCCTCCTCTCCCCCTGCCCTGAGGTGTAGTTCGGCGAGCTTGGCCGTGTCAGGGAAATGAAGCCACTCAGCGTGGCCGGTTGCCTCGCCGCTGTCCAGGGGAGCGTGTTGGGGAAGGGGAACGGGGGCGGTGAGGTCCCTGTGGGGGCCCTGTCACGCCGCCTTTGACGGGTAAACGGTCGCGGGTGTGTGTGTGTGTGTGTGTTAAACAACACGGGCATCATCCATGGAAGTGCCGTAGGCTGAAGCTGAAGCCCGGGCTGCTCGGCTCCCTGCCTGCCGAGGAGTGCCCGCAGCCAGTGGGGTCTGAGGGGAGCAGAGGGGTTCGGGCCGGGGCCCGGTGGGACCATCTGGCCCGCTTCGCCTTCTTGGTGGGGGACAAGAAATGCTTCATTGCCTTAACGGTTCTTGTTGACAGAGCCACAGGGTGGCAGGGGTAGGAAGGGACCTATGGAGATCACCTAGTCCAGTCCCCCTGCCAAAGCAGGTTCACCCAGAGCAGGTTGGACAGGAATGCATCCAGGTGGGCTTTGAATATCTCCAGAGAAGGAGACACCACAGCCTCTCTGGGCAGCCTCTTCCAGCGCTCTGCTGCCCTCAAAGTATAGAAGTTTTTGCTTATGGTCAGACAGAATGTCCTGTGTCCCAGTTTGTGTCTGTTGCTCCTTGTCCTGTTGCTGGGCACCACTGAGAAGAGTCTGGCCCCATCCTCTTGACACCCACCCGTTAGACATTTATAAGCATTGATGAAATCCCCTCCCAGTGTTCTTTTCTCCAAGCTGAACTTGTTGCGTACACATAGCTGTAAGCCCAGTAGTCTTTGGCTCTACTGCTATTAGGGCCTTGAAGTTGTAAGCAGATTATTAGAAGTCTTTTATAGGGAAAAATAAGAGAAAAGGTCATGGCCTTTGATATCAATCTGCATTTACACTTGTACTGGTTATTCCAGTTATCTACAGAGTAGTTTTTGAAAATAACCCTGCCTTTTTCTTAAACATTGGCACTCAGTGTGGCAGGGTTGATTTAGTGTTGGTAAGGTTATAAATAACTTTATTAACACTATATCCTTAATTGAGTGGCTTGCTGAAAATCTGGAAGGTGCTCAAAGTGGTGTTCAAATCTGCAAGCTTTCTGCCTCAGTGTTGGCTTGAAAATGATACCGCAGGTGTTATCAAATACAAAAAAAAAAAGAAAAAAATAGGAATTAGGATTTAACTTAAATAGTCTGCCAACAGTTGAGTGCTTTCCTTCTAAGCTTGACAGGTGCTGTGTCCATTTCTGACATGTTGTGTCATAGGACATGCAACATCAGTGACTGCAGTTCTGTGATACTGACGAAAGTGATGTAACTTCTGTAGTTGTAAGGAATTGGTTTAATTGTAGTATTATGAGTTGCTTTGTGGTGAAAAAAAAGAATGGTCAAGACACATACTGATGTGCCTGAAAGCTGAACAAATACCTTTCTCTAAATTAAGGAAATTGAAGGGTTTTTTGGGGGAAGGGGTAATTCCTAACTATCTTCCAATAATTGATTTCACATTAAAGCAGTTAAAAATCATTGGCGCTTTCTGACTTTCCAGGACAAGAAAACATTAGAAGAAAAGGCGTCTTCATAGAGCGTCTAAAAATTCTAACTCATCTAAGGGTAGCAATATTTTATATAGTACATAGAAGTAGGTTTTTTTCAAGATGGTAAAGCAGGACCAGTACTGTACAGAGGAGTTGTTTAAAGGAGAAGGAAATACAAAAAAAAAAAAAAAAGTGCTGTTTTGACTGATGTATTTGAGTGTTTACGGAAGAAGTGTGTATTTAGGATTGATGGGAGTGAAGTGAGTGCCTGGAATTGTTGCGTTTAGGATTAAAGTTCCGGTTATATAACAATAGAAAGTTACCGAGGCGCAGTGCGTTTCACGTTTCCACAAATTTTCCTCTCCATTTCTGGTTAATGGTTATCCTTTCTGTAGCTGTGCACTGAAGTATAACTTAGGTAAATCATTATCTTTTTGCCTTGAAGGAATTAGTGGCTTTTAATGTTTTGAAGACACTTGTGCTTTTCTGTCCTGAGGTGGAAAAATGGCAAATGGGAATACTTTCAGCATTAAGAGTATGCTAGCTGAACAGTTTAAACTTAGTCAGAAAGTTTTAGACTGTGGCATACAAAGGAGGGAAATTTGAACTAGGAAAGGAATTTGAGGTAGGAATTAGAGTGTTTACTTATTTTTCAAAGAAAATGATGCTTTGATAGCAGTATTAAGCCATTTTTCAGATGATTTATTACTCTGTCCTGCCTTGGTGTCTCATCCTGTTATTTTGCTTACTGTGTTTTTCCTGCAGGGTCAGCCACTGATCTGTTTCACAGCTGGCACAGAACTAGGGCTGATGCTGGGTGGCAGTAAGTGCTCAGGAAAGAGGTGGCTGAGTGACTGTGTGCTTCAGTGCATCCCCTGTCACTGCAGAGGCTGTTTTGCAGTCACAGTCTGGAGCTTCTGTGTTTGTCAGCCTCAGTCGTGAGAAGTGATTATCTCCGAGTAGCTGGGGCATGAAAGTCTAGCCAGGTGAAGGAAACTTAACATCATTTGTTTTTCAACAGTAACCCCATGAAACAGTTTGTGTGAGGTAAGAAGGGGTGGGAGCAAATAGCTTATTAGTTAGAGTCGTAGAATATCTTAATTACGAAGGCACCCATCAGTTACTCCATGGTGGTTGCACATATACGTATATTTCCTTTGCAGGAAACTTCAATTGTTAGAGCTGCATTATCTTCAGGTTGGAGAAAGTTGGTTGTCTGAGGTGGAAGAGAATATAGCTGGGCAGTTAACAGAGTAGCGGATGTGTATGTTTATACCTAAGGTTATCTCTTTTTACTTTTAAGTTTTCAAACAAGGAAGAATTGGGAAAAACAAAACCGGTTACAAGTCATAGTGTTACAAAGAAAGACTCCAGAAAACAAGTATGTAAGAGATCTGAACAAATGATTTAGTGGTATGAACTTCTGCCTTATTTCACTGGAATGAACTTTGATTGAAACTTTACATGTCAATATTAGTTTTTCACTACTCATTAAACTACTAATGTTTTTGTTTGTTTTAAAATAAATGCCTTTAAGGCTTACAGCGGCTTTGGCCTACTTACTAGAAGTGGGTCAATAATATATAAATCATCAAAATCACTATCCAAAAAAGCTCATAGTAGTTTAAAGCAAATCATAATTTAAATGATTTATTAACCAGCAGCCAGTGAATTATATGGTTGTGATCCATATCAGCAACGTAATAAATCACAATAGTAGACGAACACAGAATGTGAATATACCCCTGCAAACTCCAAAATGCCTGTTTGTAATCCCCACAAGTTCTAATCACACTCACTACACATGCCCCCGTCCCCGCCCCACAAGGCAGTGTGGGTTATAAGCATGCCCTGTCTCTTCTGCTTCTTTTATACTTGTATTTGAGCTTATTCATTCTTTGCTTTATAACTCTTTGTAGTTTTCTGGCTACTCTTCCAGCTAATAGTTGTCATTGTCTTCAATGTGATGAATATTGAGAAGCCAGTATCTCAGAAAGTTTTGGGTGAACTCTTCACACGTAGCATCTGTACTCTCTTAACAACTGTTATCTAGGCTGTTTTACTAAAAGAGTGTTGCGCAGCATCTTCCCCAAATATGTGGAACATTGTACCTTGCAAGGTCCACCCTCCCCCTGTAATTACTAAGACTTTGGCTAAAATCTGAGTTTACTATTTGTGGGCATGTTCATGCACTGTAGCTTTTCACCTATCTGTCTAGATAAGTGGTTGCCATCTTTTGGTTGTTGTGTGAACACTGAGAGTTTCTATTTTAAAATGCCAATAATAACCAGAAATGTTGAACTTTATTGTAGTGTTCTGTCACTTCAGAGTGTTACCAGGAGGTGGTAATGTCAGACCTTGTCAGTGAGCATTGAAGCCTAAGTCCGAGCTCCTTGTGCTGACAGCCTGAATTTGCATAACTATAATTTCATATTTTATTTTCTTTTGCAAGACTACTCTTCATAAAGTCTTTTTTTAGAAGCTGTATGAGTTGGCTAAAGATAGGTCAGTCAGGCTTTGCCCGATTTACCTAGAGCCATTAAAATGCAGAAGAGCCGTACGTGCTTGATGGCTTTTTGGTCTTGAAAGACTTCAGTCTGATCATCAAATGGTCAGCATGCTTGTACTGTTTGTGAGCTGAATCACTTGGGATCATGTATCTGTGAACGTTTTGATCTTACAGAAAGTTGTTCTTTAAAATAAAGAACAAGTTGCTGGTGCTGCTGAGAGAGGAAATAGCTTTCAAAAAGTCTGAAATAGAGGTTAGTAAATTTAGGAGTACTATCGGTATGTTAAAATTTAGATCCACTGAGAATATTGCATTCAGTGTAGCTGCTTTGAATAATGTTTTGGAGAAGTGAGGTGTCTGATGAAAAGGATTGGCTGGGAACAATATCTTGTTTTGTTTGTTGGGAGGCAACAGGGGAATGGGAGAACACAGGACTTGCTTCTCATATAGCTTCTTCCGTACCAAGTTATTTGACGTTCTGGTTACTATCAGCAGAAGCCTTCTGGGTTAGATGTGCTGTAAACGAAGCAATGGATCAATTAATAAAAGCATAGTGGTCTTCTCACTCTTTGGAGGTCATGCCTGAAGTGCTTTCTGCTTTTGTGTTCCTCCATGTAGATCTTTCATTGCTGAGATTCATCAGTGCTGAGTTGACAAGGGGTTACTTCCTTGAACACAATGAAGCAAAATACACAGAGCGGAGAGAAAGAGTATACACCTGCATGCGGATACCAAAAGAACTGGAAAAGGTGAAGTATACTTTTAAGATTTGTTTTAATTAAGAGATGAAATCTGTTGCGTTAAATTATTTAAAGAAATGCTTATTTTTCAAACACCTTTGCTACTAATAAAGCTTTAAACATCTATAATAATTGATTTTCAGTGTCAGTAACTTAAATGTTTGTGGTTTAGGGTTTTTTGCCTATGTTTGCTTGTTGCTACTGGCAACTCATGGACATTTGTTGATGGTGTTAGCAGAGATGGACATGACTAACTTTCAAGTCCAGATGATGACAGATTAATTCAAATATAAAGATGTCACTGATCCTTAATGGAATAATCAAACAAAAGAAAACATTTTGCTGCAAAATGTAATTTTACATTGGAAAAAAAAAAGTTTTAAAGATCTTTCCAGCCTAAAGCGTTTTGAGGGTGGGAAGATTTCAGTCCTTTAAAAATACAGTGGCGGATGAGTTTCTGACTAAGGTTTTTGCCTTAATTTTCATAGCCTTCCGTTTTGCTTCTTGCCACTGTTTATCACATCTTCTCGCTCTATCACAGTACTGTGGCCCTTCCTGAGGTGTTCCTACCACCTCCTTTATGTTTAAACTGCTCTAGTGGGAGGTCTCCCTGCCCATGGCTGGGGGCTTGGAACTCAATGATGTTTCAGGTCCCTTCCAACCCAAGCCATTCTATGTCAGCTTAGATATAATTCTGGTCCTCCAGTGAGCCAATTCCTGTGCTTTAATCCAGAAGAGAGTTTTATTCTGGTTTAACCATTTTGAAACCGTGTAGGAGAGGGTGTCAGATTTGGGATGCAGCATGACAAGAATGAAGTGTAAGGCAACATTGGTAATAAGGTTTGGCTAGGCTACAGTGTAACGATAACATTAGAAATAACATTGCTAAAAATCTCAAAACTTCTGGGGATGAAGTTACACACTAGGGCTAAATCAAGTTGACTCTGTGTTGAAGGACAAGTCTTTTTTTACTATTCCTCCCACTCCAGTCTCATGGCTTACGCATGCTGCAGGTTTTGTATGAGCTGTGGTGCTTGTTGGATTGTTCCGAATTAAATCAACCCATAATTTGGCAGTGAATGTTTCGCTTTCCTTGCTCTATTTGTTCTTTGCTAGGATAGTGAGCTGAATTGCTCAGCCAATGTTCTTGAGAATCCAGAGCCTACACTACTAGGGCAGAAGGGGAGCTTGGAGTAGGGGTAGAAAAATGGAAGAGCAGTGGAGGAGAGAGGGAGAGTAGGATTCCCTTTGTCAGCAGCAGTCAAGTTCCCCCTTGAGTATCATTTAATTCATCCTTCAACCATGATGAGACCTGGTTTTATAAAAATAAAATCTCAGTTACTGCAGAAAATCACCATATGGAGGAGATTGGGGTGGACCTCTGGAGATTATATAGTCCAAGCCGTTGCTTAAAGCTGTGTCACCTACGTACAACAGGTTGCTTAGGAGGAGATCCAGTTGGGCTTTGAACATCTCCAGGGATAGTGTCTTCACATCCTCACTCTTTACCCATTGCAGTTTACGGTAGAATATTCCAGTTATGGTAGAGTCTCAGTTGAACAATATAACAGTTCTGCATCATCTCCATTGTAACTATGTAGACTATTGCATGCCACAGAAATTATTCTGAAGGATCACCATAGATTTCCAATAAAACTTTCAGCATGTAAGAACAAGTGAAGGCCAACAGTCTTATTATAAATAGCGTTGATGCTGTAAGTGGTGAAATTGATATTTTTTTCGATGGTAAATCAAACTTCAGTCTGTACTTTGAATATGAAAGAATATGAAACTGAGTAATAAGTAGATAGATTTAAAAAGTGATAGTTATCTTTTTACAGAGAGACTATGAAATTTCTTACTTCTCTGCATAGGCTTAGTCCAGGTTAGTATACAAACTAGCTATATCACAGCAAATCGTACTTGTTGAAAAAATTGAAAAAGTACAATGATGAGCACGTAGAAAGGAAACTATTGTACAGATCATCACCTATTGCAGGAATCACTTGACTGTGATTCAGAAGTCTGCTTAATTGAAATAAAGCATGTGAGACACTAGGAAAGGGAGAGAAGAATTTTCCTAACGGCTTGTATTCATTACTACCTAATGGTATAATTACCAACTAGGAATGAAAATCATAATCAGGTAGAGTGAGAATAAACTGGAATAATATCAAAGTGTAATCTCAGGAGATCTTTAACATGAACTTATTAAAGGTACATAATTTTAGAGCAAGGTGTGATGTTAAAAGTGTAGTATTTTTGTTCTGAATACCCCTTTATATTTAGAGAAGCTAGATAATTTGTAATATAAATGCTACTTCCACTCAAGGTTTTTCTGCAGTTTTTGGGGAAGCTCTCTGTCATTTATACCAAGGTGGTCTCTCTTCTTGCCATCTTAAGGGAACACTTGCCAATTGATCTCAAAATTAAACTTGGTGCTCTTTTCCTAAAATAGAGTTATGATGATGGAAAAGCTCTATAAGCTTTTCTGTTAGTTCCTCGGTATCTGGAGTGTAGGAGCAAAAATAATGTTTACAGAAATGAGTGGAAGGTTCAGTGCTGATCGTGTTTCAATGGGAACAAGTAAGTCGTCACGTGCAATGTAGTAAAAAATTAGGAAAATGAGGACATTAAACAGTAATCGCAAATATTCAGCATGAGCTTATAAAATGTGAAAAACCATGATTACACTCGGGTAGAGAAAAAGTCTATCTGAATCAAAATGTTGCAGAGTTCTTTTCTAGATTATGAAGATGCCCTCAAAGAATACAGGGGCGAAATGACAGCCTATCTTTCTATTTCGCTTGGGTTAAGAATTTTTAAAAAATACAAACAAGGAAGATGCCTGTTCAGCTCCAGTCATCTTCTGTGCCTGGATATTCAGCACCTGGTTTAAAAACTAGCAGAGAAATAGGTAGCTTAATGGCATGTTAAAATGCAATGTGTAATTTCATCCCTTATTTGTAACCACCACTCCTGATAATTTTGAATGAAAAATAGTGTTCTAAGGGAAAGCAACAGCTCAGAGATGATAGCAGGGCTCTTACACCTGATCCAGTCATCTTACGTGGATATACTGGAGTGTACTCGGTGGGATTGCTTTCAGAGTTGCGAGGGTGCGTGAGGAGTAAGGGTGAGGTACATATCAGTGATATTAGCTCACTGGAGGTTGAACTGCCTGTTGTGCAAGCTGGCAAAGAAGGGATTTTGGAAGGCAAAGAGATTGTGGGAGATAAAAGTAATTTACTTGTGCTTTTGTTTACTTTTTCTCCTCCCAAACCAGTGTCTTCCTTTCCCATCAGCAATACATAAAACTTTCACATGTAAATGCGTATCTGTCATGGATATCTGGGCCTGCTTAGATGTTGCTAGTCTTAATTGTGTAGCCAGTTAAGCTTGCCTTTTTATGAGATTTTTCCTGCAAGGAAAAATCACTAACTTCTGATCTGACAGAAGCATAAAAGCATATGCCTAGAGTCCCATTCAGGTAAATCTTAGATACATGTATAGAACAGATAAAGAAGGAATTTCATGTGGTGAGAGTCTGGTATATAAGAGCTTTCTAACTGCAGACTTTAGGTATAGTTTAATTATCACAGAGTTGCTTGGCTTGTGGCTATAATGAAATGGCTTTAACCATTTCTGTAAATTAAGGATAAAGCATTTAAACTGAGGGTGACTGGAAATTACTTTATATTTTTTTTGTGTGAAAAAGGTAGATATTCTCTGAAGGAGAACTGTCGCAGCTGTAGTTAGCTGTGCAATAGACAACTAAAAAACCCATTTTTTTTTTTAAAAAAGAGCATATTAAAAAGGATATAGCAGAAAATGGCTGTACACATGTACACACAGCTCTACAGTTGTTTTTTTTCCCAAGGTTAAAAAGATTTTTTGTAACCTTAGAGGAAAGTCACCATTGGAAAATGAGCTACGGTGCAATTCACCTAGTCAATAAAGTCTGAGTTCGGTGAGCCATGGAATTCTGCAAAAGCCTTTGGTGCTTGGACCTTGTGATGCAGAATTTTTGCTGAATAGTCTTCGAAGTGCACAGCATGTTATTTTTCTTACAGCTCAGCTGATTGAACAAGTGAGAGTGTTACTCTTATTTGCTTAATTAGTCTTATGTAAATATATTTTTCATAAAATAAGATAATTCTCTATGAACTTTTTGTAACTTTTACAAACTACTAACATAATTCTGTTTTATTTTTGTAATTTAGTTGATGTTTTTTGGAATCTTTTTGTGCCTGGATGCTTTTCTGTATGTATTCACCCTGCTTCCTTTGAGAGTGTTTCTGGCAATGTTCCGGTTCATCACGTTGCCTTGCTATGGCTTACGGTAAGTTGATTTAAGAGAAAGGTGTTGATACCCTTAAATAATGCGCTCAATTTTATAGCTTTTCAGTGCCTTTTGAACTACTAGTGACTTCTTCCACTGTCAGATAGATGTTTTGGTCTAAACTAGCTGAAGCAAAGGTGTGTGTGGGACCTTTAAGCTTTGCACCAGTCACTAGCTGGTGGTGGTGTTTCCTTCAGACACAAAAGTTAAGGTAACAGTGATGTACTTTAAGAAAGTAAAATGTACTTCTAAAAAGATAGGTATATTCGGGTTAGTAAAGGACAGGGATGTAACCTTACCTATAGTTCTGTTCTTTTAACTAACGTCTATTTGAACAGTGTTTTAAGATTTCTTGGACTTGAGATAATGACTTGGCTCATGTCTTTTGATAGACTCTTTGATATTTTGATATTAAAAGAAAAGTTTGATTTTTTTTTTTTTCTTTACAACAAAAGTTTTTCTTATTTCCATGGTAAACTTTGCCCACAGGATCCTTGTATAAAATGTGTTGCTTTATTACTCTCAAAGAATCTTAGAGGCTAATTGGATGAGACTTATTAATCAGAATATTATTAAGAAATTTTAGATCTTAACCACTTGCTTTTTTGTTCAGATCAATACTAAGAAGAAGTTGCTAATTCATAGGATTTTTAGTTAGCCTTTCTGGCATAGTCATCAAAAATCGGATGGAATTAATTTCCTTCATAAAAGTTGCTACTTCATGGTAAAGCTAATTATGTAAGCCTTAAGTGTAGCCTAAAAGAACAGGAGTATTTGTATTGATGTTGTATCTTTTCCTTGAATAAATAAAGACTTCAGGGTTTTGATTCTGGATTTCCCCAAACATGAAGTTGATTAATGGTAGCTGATTGGTTTTTTTAATTATTTTTTTTTAGTTGATTGCATTTGCATTATTAATAGTCTTTTATTTGTGAAGTGCTTTTAGGTACATAGTTTAGAATATATGTTCTGATTAAAGCAAATGCTAGTCTAGTTGCATAAAAATTAATATTTTAAAGTATATTGTTAAGTTGAAATGTTTGTACTTTGATGCTTAGTATAAGCACTAGGTGGCAGTCTGTAATATCTTATTGCTGATGATTTTGAGCCAAAATCTCAGATTTTTGTTATGTTAAGGGAGTTTTCCTAGCTGTGTAAAAAAATATTCAGCTATTCAGTTTTAACCTGATGACAAGTCAAATTATGTGCCTATTTGTAAATGTCTGTATGGAAGCTATTGCTAAAATACTAAAATTCAGGTAAATGTAAGGGATTTTACCCTATCATTTGGATCGCGCTACTTTTTGCGGTTCAAAAAGTGTTCTTCCTTGTTTATAAACTCAGCTTTTCTTTTGACAAACAATTTTTCTGCTCTTCTGAAATTACAATTAAAAATTTGAAAGAGCAGTTGCTGATTTTACGTGTTGTTCTATATATTGAAGAAAGCGACGTTGATAATACCATATACAGTCACACCTGCATGTTTATGCGTGTATATGTGTACACACACTTGCAATGTTAAAACTTAGTCTGCTTGCTTGACAGTAGTTTTAGGGTGTGAAGTAGTATAGAATTTAGTTGAATCTGCTTAACTTGATTACGTTAACTTTAAAGTGTTATCAGGTAAGATACAGGGAAACTGAGGTTATCTTCGGTGAAGAAGGCTTTGTTTTTGTAACAACTCTTGAAGCAATTTCTTTTGTCACAGTTCCCTCAAATGTTTATGGAATTTATTTCCCTAGAAACACTTGTTCACTGCTTGAGACTTTGTCTAATTCATTAATGTTTTAAAGCTGGTGGCTTTTTATTGAAAGGTTCATAATTCTTGTTTATAGTATGGAATGGAACTTTTTCAGATGTAGTGATTCTTATTTCCAAATATTCAGAGCCTGCACTTTGCTTTTGGGTTTTTTTTTTGTTTTTCTAGTTATACTGATTTGATTTGTTATGGCAAAAAGACTTGGGATTTCATTTGATAATTTGAAATATATTTTTATGTATTTGTGACAAAATAGAGCTCAATAGGTTAAAACACATCTGTAATTGCAAAAGGTACTTACAAAGCAGGTGGCTGTTTCCTTTAGCTTGTATTTCCTCACAAATGTCAAGTGTTGAGAGACATGACTAGTTGTTCTTTGAACCTGCCACATCATATTCCATTCTGTGTAGTAAATAAAAGTGCTCCTCCCTTCATCTTGACTTTTTTCTCAACATCTCAGTGAAGTGATTGAGCAGTGAGTGTTCTGTCTCCCTTCCGGTTTATGCTTCAGTTAATTTATTTCCTCATAACTCCTTCTGCTCTTTTCAGTACAGAAAAAGGTTGTATTACCCATGATTTCTTTAAAACAGTAAAAACACATTCGATGTAGGATGGGCTAATTCCTGTCTATGGTATTGTGTGCAGTGCTTAAATGTAGGGGGAGTGCTTTATAAAAGCATCTTCCACATGTTTTAATATTCCATCTTGCAGAGGACAGGGAACAAAGAGTAATGTATCTTAAATAAATTTGTTTCCTTTTTCTGCCTAGACAGTGTAAGTGCTTCAATTTGACTGCTGAGTCATCATTCCTCATCACTTGATCTTTCCTTTTGAGTAAATTTAGTTCTGTGTATTTGTCAGAGCTATATCGGTGTTAACAAAGCTATTTTAGAGAGAATAAAACTTTAGTCAGAAGAATCCAACATTCTGTCATTAAGTAAACTGAACTGCTGGTTAAATTGCTGTGGTCAAACTGGCAGTGGCTGAATCGTCAGATTGTGGTGGTTTTGGCAGGTGCAACTTCCATTGCTGTTATGCCCTGTAAATGCTAGGGTGCTCTTAAAAGAATTAACAAACACTTCACAATTAAATTACATCTTCTGAAATTACAAAAAAAAAAAAAAAATCAGCTCTGCTGTGTTTTCTTCCAAATCATGGAAAGAATTTTCCTAAGTTATTCTCTTTGAATCATTTAATTAAAATATTCTTTGACAACATAAAAGCACATACTTTGCTGGAACAGCACATCTAAGGTAGAGAGAAAAGTGGACCTGGTGGAGTTCTCTTCAGAGTTACAGTCTGTGATGACAAGTTCCTGAAACTAACTCTACCTGTGGTTCAAAGGTACGGTTTTCTTTCACAATTCAGACACATGTTTTTATTAATACCTCAGAGACAGAGATTATGTGCAGATTAATATCTCTGCTTGATTTGAAACCCTTTCATAGAGCTAACTTCTTGTTTTTCTTGAAAATATGATGCACACGAATAAAAGCTCTTATGGGAATATGGAAAAGCTCTTCTATATTATTTGAAAAACACCATCACATGAATGCTAAAATTGCATGTTAGTGAAACTCTGATGGGACTCCCAATTTAATAACACTTAAAGGCATTTTACATCTTGTCCACAAAGCATGTAAGGACTTGTTATGGAAAGTGAGACTTTTTTTTCTCCAAATTCTGGTTTCCTCAGGAAAATACAGCCGTAGATTATGAATTTTCTTATATGTGAAGGTTGATTGACAAGATATTCACATTTTTTTCCATGTGGAAATAGATCTAGATTAGAAATATGTGGTCTGCCTTTTTCTTTTACTCCGCACTCTTGTCCCTGAAATAAATGAATTTAGGTCCTGTCAGCAATAACATCATTAACTTCACTTGTATTATACATACCTCTGAAAATTCCTATTGCCCTCCTGTGAAATCATAGATTTGTGCTTTTCAGTTGGAAGTATAGAACAGCATTACTTCATGAAAGAAGATGTAGAAAGAAAGCATCTCAGGAATAAAAAAAACCAAACAAACCAAACCTGGCATTCTTACTACAGACATTATTTCTTTGTTCATATTATCAGGTTATTAAATAAATTTGAACCTCTGTTGCACACTTATTCCCAAGCATAATTTTTTTTTTTTTTTTTGCTATGAGCTGTAGCTGTTACATACATAAACTTCCTGTTGCCTGGTTAAGTTCATTGAGAAAGTAGTGCACCTGCCCACCAAAATGTCTGGCTCTCTACCAACTGAAAAAAAGGCAGGTGTATTCAGTTTTTTTCTGTAGTAAACTCTCAGACCAAGTACTCCTTTCTCCTTTCCATAACAGTGCATAGTGTAGCAACATTACAACCTTCTCTTTCTTTCTTTCTTGTAAATCAGACCGAAGGGAAGAGCACTTTCACTTCCTTTATAGGATGGAATGTGGTGTCACAGGGATTCCTCCTTGGTGAGTAAATCCTGATTTTCTTTTTCATTCTGTGCTGTCAGCCAAATTCACACATCTACATGTAATCGGCAAAAGGACTGATTACAAATGTACAGCTAAATTAATCAACATACTTCAAAGGAGTAACCAAGCCTTAGTTTAATAACCAACACATGAAATTGATTCAGTGCTGTTTATGGTAGGTATATTTCCATATGTAACTTTGCATCGCTGTGGAAATAGGTTGTGATTTTAATAGATGTAAAACATTTTTTACATAGAGCGCCTGTGGACCAGCTCAGCCCAATTTAAAACAGGATATCTTGGAAAAACTATAGCCCCTGCTGTACTTAGTTTATAGTGCCTTAAGCTTTTTTACATTATTTTAAGTAACACTTGAGTCAGGTTCGCAGCTATATTTTTGTGTGTACTTCAAGCGGGTTTTTTTTGTAATGCTTAACATAAATTTTGAGGAGTTCTGAAAGTTCATTGCCAGGTATCTTAGTATTAGACTTGAAGTTGATTCTCTGTGTAATAAAATACAGCACTTTAGCATATGTTCATTTACTGACTTCAATTTTAGTTGGTTCTGTTATTAAAAAAATAAAAGCTTAATGAAAGCTAATTCTAGTTGTCACTTATTTGAAACCTCATTTTTTTTTTTTTTATTTATTTTGAGACAGCTTTCATCGGGGCCTAACAGCAAGGTTGGTTTTGTTTCATTCTTAGCATGGTTTCGTGCTGTGTTGTGTGCATGTAGAGGCGTTTTATTATTTGAGAAATGGAATGCCATCTAATCTTGGCAAATTGAGCTCTCTATATCTTAGAATTCTTCACTTGGGTCGTATTTTTATCAACACTTAGTGTGTATATCTAAAAACTTTACAATAGTGAAGTCCTGCATACTGTAAACTGTATCTCTTTTTAAAGTCTTGAACTGGCTATCAGATTTGATGAAAGTAGCTTTTCTTCCTGAAGCCAAACTTAATGCCAAACTTGAGCATAATTGTAGGAAAATATTTCCGAGAGATCACTTTGTGCATTTTGAAAATTCTTAGTGTGCAGCTCTGTTGGCAATTACACCCTTCAGACAAACTTGCTTGGGTTTTGTTTTCCCTGATATCTTTACTTAGTCTGCTAACAGCAAAATATCCCCTTATGTGTTAATCTGATCATTCTTGCTAATGCTTCATATAATATTAGAAATTTATGATGCCACAGTTCATTAGTGAAGGACTCTGATCACAACTGAATATCTGCATGTAAAACAAAATCCTGCAGTTGAGATTCCATACAAGTATGTGACGTAAAAATGGAGAAAGAAAAGATACCTGAACAAAACTTCTAACTAGACCACCATCTCAACAACTTAATTAGTTTATTAATTAATATAACGCTCAGTGGTTTTCTAATTATTTCAAAGTGTTAATATTGAATAAATAATACCATTAGAAAAGATTTGCCTCAAAATGCTTCCTCAAACTTGTAATCTCAGTGCTAAAGCGCTTCTTCAGTGCATTATTAGCGAAACAATTAACCTATATAAATGAAAGGCTTTTTTTAGTAGTGTGAAGTAGAATAACATTTACGGAAATAATACTGTTAAGAGTTTATAAATGTTTATGCAGATGGTTTCATTATTTTATTAAGACTAAAATATCCATCTAAAGCATTATTGCAATGATAGTGTAATCATATCTTTAAATTCCAGTACCTGTGCCATCAGTATTGGAAAATTTGTCTGTGCTAACTGAAGGAGTAATTGTTCAGAGTAATCTTAATTATTTGGATGAAACTGTCCTAAAGGAACCAATTAAAAATGCAATAAACTGTAAAATTAAACAAGAAAGATATATTGAATTCCTGATGGTTTAAAAAACAAAAAACAAACAAAAAACTAAAACCAAAACAGTCAAAACCCAGACAACTCTAAAAGGTGACTGGAAAACCAAATGCAATCAAAGTAGTGAAGACTTGAGGAGCACCAGAAAGCCTGAAAGACAAAAGTAAATAAGTTGTATGGTAACATGTGACAGTCTGTGCAGACTTAAGTTTAAAATAATATATACCGCGCTTACGCATTGGATGCCAAAGTAATTGAGTACTCAGGCAAGCATACTTGTCTGCAGGTTGCTTTGTATACAACAGAGTGAAAACATAGTTTATTTTGCAATGACAGTTGCAGAAAAGCAGACCATAGAAAACTGTAGTGAGGTAGTTTTAGATGATTTTTTTTTTTTTATACAGCAAGAAAAAATTCCTGTTTATCCTGGGGTGCAGTTTATGTTCCAAATGATTTAACCACTTTAATTCAATAAGCAAGGGTTATTAAAACACTTAACACCCGATCTTGGGTTTTTTGAAAATTAATCAGCTAAGCAAACTTGTGCATTAGCTACTTGTGATTTGTAACATTAAGGCCAAATATCAGTAGACAGTGATTTATTTTTAATAATGCTCTACTTAATGCTAAGTGTCTTAATTGTACAGCTGTTGGAACAAAAAAAGGGATCGGTGCGGTAGATGCTGATACACAGAAAGTCTTGAGCTTTTTTGTGTCTTTAATAGCTTAAGGGAAAAATACTGTGCAATCCAACATGCCCTTCAGTTGAAAGAGTCACAAACATTATATATCAATACTATGACCATTTGTATGGTCATATCCTTTATGAATGATTTAACCTAATGGTTTTCAACCAGTAGATGGAGACAGAAGTCTTACTACTATGTGAAATGGTGATCATAGCCTTTAGAGTACGGTGTCAAATAGACATGCCTTGAAAATGAGAGTCAGGCAACTAGTTCCTTAAGCTTTCACTGGTCTAAAGAGATTGCTTCTGACAAACACTGTTTTTCACACCAAATTTTTCTTCACTGGGTAGCTGGTATATTTATAACTTGAAATAAGTTTGACTCTTAATTTTGTTATAGTGGATTTTCTTACAAATGTCACTAGTAATCATGAAAATAATTTGGATTTTCCTTTTTTTGTTCCTAAAATGCATAGTATAAACTTGTGGGTGGCCAGAATATTTGATATTATTCTAATTTGATAGTATTTTCATTTTGTTCTGTAGAAGGTACAGAACAAAGTAGTAGAAAGTAACTCTTCCTAACTGTTTGTAAAAAAAGTTGCTTGGGTTTGGCTTTCTAAAGGGAAAACATACACAGATACAGTGGTTTTCTTAGCAGAGGAAGGACTTAAGTTCACGCTTTCTAAATGTGAGCATTAAACCTTGAGCGTATAAATAGTCTTGAAAAAAGTAGCTAACAGACGGGTTGTCTGAATTTCTGGTTCTTGGTTGATGTCGATTAGTGCACTGTATAAATTTTGCTGTACCTTCAGCTGCCTCAGACCCTGTGTGATAAGCATTGAGCTTGGCATGCTTCTCCTTTGGTTAATTGTCTGGGCTGAAGCACAAGCACGCTGGGGTGGAATAGGGTGGTACAGGAGGAAAGCTTGCACATCACTTTCTTATATTAAAATTAATAATAAGCTTGTATATTCCTGTAAGCATGCATTTGTATAATTACATTATTTGGCACCATAAGGGTTTGTTTCAGTGGAGATTTTTCTGTAAATTAGTAGATGTAAATGTACCCAAAGGCTGAGGAGTTTGAACATCTTGTTAGGTACGTGCTGTAGCATATTGAAGTCCCTGCATGTGTTTTTCCGTGTTGTCTTAATTTGCTAGTTAGACTCTCTCACACTGCAACACTATCTGTAGAGGAATTCTTGGATTTTCACTTTGAATTCATGCAGATTGAAGGATCATCTCATGTTTAAACAGCTCAGTGTATTCAGTGATAGTAATAGCAAAGCAATACAAGATTTTATGTAGCGGATAATAGAAAGAATGGATAAGCCTTACTCTTCTCTATTAAGGTACTTTGATGTTTGAAGAAGTTTAGTTTAAAAATTTGATTCTTTGGTAGTCTGTACAGCTAAACATGGGAGCTCGGGGCTTAGCATAATGAAGCCATTTGTAAAATTCTGTCAAGAGCATCTTGGAGAACATGACTTACAGGAAAAACTATTAGAAGTAATAATGGAATAATGGCAGAAAGTAATTAGGTGAAAAGACAGAATTCGCATATCTTAATAAGGCACATTTGAAGGACAGCCCAAATGCCCTGAATCTGTATATTTATTGGCTTATGAGATGTGAAACTTGCAATTTCAAATACATTCGGCTGTGCAATCAGCCTAATTGTGAAACAATTCACTTAACTGAAATCCAGTAGGAAATCAGAGGAACTGCATCTTGGAAAAAGGCTCTCGTTATACTATCTTTTAAGAGTGGATTTCACTAAAGAAAGTGTTAATATTTAATTCACTTCTGCAGCATCACTGTATGCCTGGGATAGCTTTGAAGGAAAAGGCGAATTGATTTCTGTCGAAAGATTCTACTACTTACAGCGTTGTAACCAGAACGAGTAAATGCAAAGTAGGATTGTTATGCTCACTCTTTATTTTTCTTATTTTCTCACTCATGAGAAAAAGCACCCATAACTAATTTTCATGTGAGATCTTTCCCTCTGTCACACTTCATGCACAATTCTAAAAATTCGAAGTCTTTGGAAATGAGCTAAGCTGTTTCAACTTCTCGTATCTCTGTTCAGTGGTTTCTGGAGTTACACAGTAGCTCAGTATTGTCTAGTTTTTACCTCTTGGCTTCCTACATTCAAATCAGGTATCGAAAGTATTATTAGCACTATGCTATGTATTTTTTGTTTGTTTCTTGATGTTTGTATAGTTGTCATAGCTTGGCTGATACTGACTTTTTTTTTTTTTGAAAGTCTGTAGTACTCATGATGTGGATAAGGTACAGCATTATGAATTTATATGTGATATTAATCACAAGGTCTGATTGCTTAGTACTCAAGATTGTGCTGAAAATACTTTTCAGTGTTGGCACCGAGTAGTTACTGGAGACAATAAGTAGAAACATATTGAGAAAAATGAATGTGGAAAACGTAACGTGTATAATGGGTGGGCTAAGACTTTTTATGACAAGCATAAAATAACATCAGCCTCTGTGTGTTTCTATGTATGAAACAGTTTAATATGAAGGATAGGAATGATTTGTGACACATGCAGATTAGACCAATGTGAGCCTGACCATATACTAAAACTGCAATGTTCAGTTCTCACCAAACAGTGACTACACCAGTTCATAACTGCAGGCTTTGCAGTCAGTTCTGTATATTTGCCAGAAGGTGACAAATGATTAGACTTAATCCACTGACTTGATCTCCTTGTATTTGTAGGAAATAATTATCCCTACCCCATATTATATTCAGAGCCACACCTCAAAATCCTTTTGTAAATGTTATTAGCCAGAGCGGAAAAGGATTCTGCTGCAATAAAAGTGCTTTTGTGGATTTACGCAGTAGTCATGGTTAATCTCTTTTTCAATCAGATACATATTGGTTGTAGACCATACGTTACTTGCCTAGTCAATAGGACGAGGTCTTTCTTAGTGTATGATGAAAGAACACTGGAATATATTTTAAAAGCCAGGATCTTCTTTCTCTTTTTGCTTTCTAGAGAGCAGTTTTCTGTAGTCAGCCTTTGCAGTAATCCCTTGTACTGACTGAGGGTTAGAGGTGCTGAGAGCTCTTCTGTCATCAAACTCACGAAATTGAAACTGTGAGGATATTTTTGTGACTTCTTTTAAAGGTGTATTTTGAAGAAGTTGTCACAGTATTACTGTTCGTTCTGCTTCTCACATAGATGAGAAACACAAGAAGTTATTGCACAACTTTGAATAGGACATTCATAGAGTGTATTTTTAGTTAAAACTTCAGGGGGGAAAATGGAGTGTTTATTGCATTTTTTTCAAGATACACAAACTACTGAGAAACTAAATCCAAGTCACTTTGAGCAATAAAATTCTTTAAAAACATTATTCAAATGTATTCTGTTCTACAAAAGGTTTATTTCTATAAAGCACAGCCATCTAGTGTAGTTGATCTGACCCTTTTGGGCAGCCTTTGAATTGAATTGCAGTGATGCTGAGTTTGTTCTGTACACAACATATTCTGCAGCTTGTGACTGGGCTGGTGGTTGAGCATCTTTGATGTTACCTGTAAGCCAGAAAACCTTTAACGTGATAATTTTCAGTCTGTATTGATTTATGGACATCAAGTAATTTTCCTGTGAAAATCTTTCTGAAGGACTGATTAGGGAACTTCATGAGCAGGTTCTGCTTGCTAGTGCATTTCAACAAGAGACCATCCCGTGGTAAAAATTGGTACCTTGCCATGCTTTTAAAACAGCCTTTTGAAGTGGGTTTCTCTTTTGCTAGTCAGGTTTTCTCTACCAGATACTCACTGCTTCTCTATTGATAAGGTAGGTGTTGGCTGGAAGAATGAAGATGCAGACAAATACTGGGCGTGCTGGAAAATGGGCACTTTCAGTTTCTTAAAGTTTGTAAACTGGTGTTTTCAGTTAAAACTCAGTTCGGGGGGAAGCGTGGAGAAAATTCACTGAGGCTTTTTGCTAAGGACTTAGTCTGAAATAAAATGGTTACTGTTACACGATGACTTCTGAGAGCAAGAAGATGTCTCTTAGGGTGAGGAAGCTACTCTGAGCAGTTCTGGTGTGTGGCAGCAGGTTGAATTCTGTTCAGAATATAATTAATTTTAATACAAATTATGCAGCGTAAAGAATATAATAAAAGGAGCAGTTGCACTCTGTTCAAAGTGTAGTACTTAAAGTGTCCTGGAAATGTTCTCACTCATACTTCTAGAACAAGCATGATCTATCTGAGAGTGTTCTAATGCATGAATGCTGTCTTTGGGGCTTGTTTCTTTGGAATGGAAGATGACAAGGAAACCCAAAGTAAAACACTCTAGTTCCGATATTGTGTTTAAATAGAATGAGTCCTGTAGCTGGGATTTTTGACTTGTCTGCAGGGGCTGTAGGATGTCTTGATTCCCTGAGGTCATAAGTAACTGTTTGGATGTGTTTTTTTTTAAAAAGCATGAATTTTTATCAACATAATTTTTTTTCTAACCATGTTATCAGTTTATGGGAGAATTGTCTAATCTCTAAATAACCTAGTGATTTAGGAATACAGAAGATGAACATTCCGAACTTTCATTCTGCTGATTGGTTCCAACTTCTGTGAAAAGTTATCTTCCGTGAAAGCCTTTCAGTGTGTATTAAAAATACATACATGTAATAGAAATGATTTCTCTATTTTTTTTTTGATATTTAATTCTCAAATAACCTTTTTATTTTATTTGAAGGCTTTATAAAGGCTTTGCATCCTATTAATATTAAACTAAGTAAATGGACAAGTAAATATTGCCTTGCAATTTCATTATGCTTATGGCTGCTATTGTGGGAACGGAAGTAAAGCTGTTTTCTTCCGGCATTTTCAGTTTATTGGGTGAAATTGTGTAATGATTCATTTAGTCTACTTGTGGGGCTATAGATAGAAAACTTCTGCATCGTTTCAAGATCAGCCCAAGCTCTGATGTCAAACTGTTTGCATTTACTGCTGCACAGCATAGAGCTAAAAGAAGATACGGAATCGCACTTAGAACCTGTTCCTCAGCATCTAGTTCATTCTACTGAAATTGAAGATGACTGCTTTATTTCTTTTTCTTTTGGTTATAGTAAATACAATTTCTGTAACTGAGGAAGTCAAAATAAGTAGAACAGGCTGGAAAAGGGAAGGTAAATTAAAAACCAAAGGATGTGCATTCTAGAAGGTTCTTAGCAAGTGAGAACTCTTACCCAACAAGTACATTATTTTAACTAAATGGATGTGGCAGATGAGAGAAATGTGATCCTGTTCAGGAGTGTGATCTTGTAAATGTGTAACACAGTCATGATGGTCCTTATGTGTTGGAGTGAGAGACGGGGGAAGGGGCAATAATAAACTACATTAAAAATATGTCCTTGATTAACAGCTTCTGTAAATTCCTATTGACTTAGTAACATCTGTATTTTGTGGGTATTTGACATTTAGTGGAACTTTTTGCCCTTTGTATTTCAGTGATAGACGTTTGCTACAACCCGCTCAGGTATGTGACATTCTCAAAGGAGTTATATTGGTCATCTGCTACTTCATGATGCACTATGTTGACTACTCTATGATGTATCATCTGATAAGGGGACAGTCTGTCATAAAGCTCTACATCATCTATAATATGCTTGAGGTAAGAATGGTGGCATCAGAATATCAAGCATGCTTTTTTTCAGATTATCTAAAATATTGTTGTATTACAGTATTTGTTCTTAGAATGTGGCACGTAGCCATGGTAAGCCTAGATGCAGTGAAACAGATGCATTTGTGAAAAATACGTTTTGTAGGTACTGCTTCATATTACCTAGTTCCTGGAGCTTATTAATCAATTTAGTTGAATGAAAATCGAGAACTGGAAATGGAAGAAGAAATGTCTTAAACTGAAATGCAAGAAGTGGAATGAATGATGTTTTGAACTCATTGAGAAAAGTCAAAACTATTGATTTGAAACAGTGGTAAGATTCTGAAAGAGCAGAGAAGGAAGATGGTAGAAGACATGGAATTTGGTTTTTAATTCTTCATTATGGCAATATAGCTTTCATTGTATGCAAGGACAGATGTTGCTGCTTAACCTGTCTCAGTCCTGGCTAGCGGGCAAAAGCCTGAGTACAAAAGCAGTAAGTTGAATGAATATAGTGAAACAAGAAAAGGAAATTGTGGTTTAGGAGGTAGGATAAAGAGAAATTCTGGGGGGAGAAAAGGAGTCTTTCTGTTTTGTTATTAATGTAAAGCATGAGATTTTAAATTTTACTTCTATGATCAATGATTCACAAAGTAAATAATGTTTTTATAGCTACAATCTTATCTGCGTCCTGCAAATATAGGACAAGCGAGGAATACAACCTCTTAAAAGGACTCAATCAGAGCTTTGTACACAAGAGTTACTCTATCAGGATTCTGGGGTCTCTGAATAAGATACTAATCCTTGTTTGAACATCTGTTGCACCTTTGTTTGAACACTGCTAAAACAGGGCTATGCTTTGTGCCAAATCTGAATATTTTGTCTAAAGATACTTGTTCTTTGCTCATAAAATATGAAAATATTGCATAAGGAACACACTTCATTATCCGAAGTAAAATAAATATCCTACAAGCCACCTCAGTTCATAGGGTTTTGTTTCCTTTGATTTTAGATATGCTGGAAAACATGAACAAATACTAAATTGAGTTACTATGTGGATTTTAGTTGTATTGGGAAATAGTCATCCATATATAGTTCTATAATCTGTGAGAGATTATCACTTACTAAATAAATGCATGTGCTCAAAATAGCCTTGAAATAAAGAGAAATCACTACTTTGAGTCACTTCTTAAAGCTAAGAAAGTACAGCCCTATGTGCTTACCAGGTCATTTGAAGATAGACTGCAGTGTTTGCTGTGAATTGGAAGCCATGTGCCATTCCATTTTGAATGAAGAGTTGAGTTTAGTTTCTTTACTACGTTTGTCAGAACCAAATTTGTGTGTCTCAACTAAGAAGTGCTTCCTGAGTTTCTTTTTCTTAGTAAAGGGGGACCTCTTACCGCTCACAGTTATTAGAAAAACTACGTTAGACTTTGAAGTTGGAAACTGTATTTAATTTCCATGATGTCTCATTAAGTCCAAGCAGAGGGCATGTTTTTAAAGGGCCTCTTTTACCATGCTAGGCTGCAGCCACAGTATTGGCAGAAAACGTCATGGGATCCCACTGAAAGACTTGACTGATAGTCAGTTTTCAACAGTTTGAGTGTTGCCTTGCTTAGGCTACTTGGGTGAACTTTGTTTTTCTTTGCTACTAATGCAAGCAATGCTTTTTAAGAAACTGTTAAATATGTGGGTTTTTTTAAGTAATAAACTTCACATTTTCACAAGTTTTCAAAATAGGAAGATCATTTTAATTTATTTAAATCACTGAGCAGCAGAGATGTTTACAATGTCCTAATGTTTTCGGCTATTAGTAAGTCCAGGGAATACTGTCCTGGACAGATAGGAGGAATGCAGAGTCTTCAAATCATGTGCTGAATGCTCCAGATGGACAGCCTGAGGGGAGCATTCAGCACATTTGGCTTAAAATGACACTTTTCTTTTTTAGATTCAGACCCACCGGCTCCTGCTCCTTGTGAAGCCCCAGTGTGCGTTATGCTGGTGACAGCACTCACCATGGAATTCTGCTGGAGCCTGGAGCCGGCATGTAGGGTTTAGGTAAGTCCTATTTGGAAAAGCAAGCAACAATATTGTGTGGTGGGTTTTAATATTTTCTGTCCTGTCAGCTAAGAAACAACAACTGCCTTAATAAATAAAAAGGAAAGCAAAGCCAATATTTTATCTATTAAAACCCTCACAATATTGTGAACAAAAACTTACCAAACTCTAAGCATTCTGTAGTTGGTGTTACTACACCAGGTGTAATTACTCAATGGGTCATCACAATGAGCAGGAACCAAATAATGCAGAACACCTGAATTTACAAAATTTAAAAGCCGAAAACAATACCACTGTAAATATCTCTCAAACTGATGGGGTTTTTTGAACTTCAGATTTATGGTAATTCATCACCTCATGGTTTTGTTCATTTTATTTCATAGGTGATGCTTAAAGAGTAGTGTACAGTATAGTTTACTTGAAACATTCAGTAAAAATTTGTTTTAATTCAGCCTTCATGTTTTAGGAAACTTCAATAAATGTTAGCTTGAATTAGTTAAAGCATATGACTTTCCTCCCTTCAGTATCTTTACCTTTAGAACTCTTAATTATGAAGTCAGGAAATAATTCCCAAATCTAGGTTTACAGCTTACTTATGTTGTCCAGAGAACTTATTTCCTAGTGAACAGGTATGGTTCAGTATTTGCTGGTACATCATGCACCTAGTTCTATATTGCTACATGTTGTTTTAACATGTCCAAAATTGTTGTCTTACAGAAAGACAGTAAGAGGAATTATCTGTTGTCTTTATCATGTAGAGACAATCAGTTTTTCATGTATAACTACTTCTGTTTGGTTGAGTTAGTAAGTGATGAAAGAGATGTCTTTTCTTTAGCCAGACTTGTGATACTAAATTTAATTTTTGAAGTGCTATTTTTGTTATCCTGTGCAGCTTAGTCTTGACATTACTGAACTGTAGTGAAAAGGCAGAAAAAAAGTCCTTCCTTGTAACGATCTTCAGTTTTACATGCTTGATGATGATGAAGTGTTGAGTACTGGTGGAAGGCCCCATGACCTTTCTTGCCGTGGCATTGAGTTACAAGCTCAGATCGCTGTCTGTGTTTTTCCTATCTTTAGAATTACTGCAACTTTTGTTCCTACTTGTGCATATAGACTATGGGTTACACTTCAGGTGTTTGTAGTTTTTTCAAACTAATTTTCCGGTTTTGACAGACTTTCTTGATCACTTGCTGTTGTGTTATAATACTTTTAATTTTGAATCCTGCTTTATGCAGAGATTTATATTGAGTATATATTTTATTCCAAGATGTAAGGGAAGAGTACAGCCAAATCTGATTTCAGTACTTTGTGTACCTATAAGCTGATGTTGTTCCCTGTCACATGTTTAAAATGCACTTATCATTATTTTTTTCCTCTATTAAACCCAGAGGGATGGGAAAAAACATTTAGGACAGTTTAAGGCAACATACATATTGCTTTATCAAAGGCTGAAGTCTGAACTGTACTTGGATATCTTCCAAGGAAGCATCTGAGATAAGACTACATGGTTATATATTGTAAATACTGTTGAAACGGGGATAGTAAATTTGAGGGGGAAAGCAAGCTGCTGAGTATACAAAAGGAACAATATTACTGTGAAATCCAGAATGGAAATGAAATGCACAAAAGATGGGAAGTGATAAATACGTTAAACTTTTATTAAGGTCAAGCTGTACTCACAGCGGCATATTCAAGTGTCAGAGAGAAAACTATTGCTTTAAGACAGTAAAATGTTGTTCTTCTTTAGGTGGCTGATCGTCTCTTTTCTTCATTTGGACAAGATATTTTGGATGCTCTTTACTGGACAGCTACAGAACCTAAGGAAAGAAAAAGAGCTCACATAGGTGTGATTCCTCACTTCTTCATGGCAGTGCTGTATGTCTGTATCCTTTTTCTTCAATAAATTGCAAATTTTTCTAAATTAAATTATGCAGTAATTGCTCTGCATTTTTAATAGATTTGAAGAATTGATAGTATTCCTAAATTTAGTGTTCCTTTACTTTCAAAGTAAGATTGCCAGTACGATGGGTCTTTAAAATGAATGAAAAAGCCTTTTAACCTGCTTTAAAAAAATCCCTTCATAATAGAATACCATTACAGTAGTGGACAGCTTTTTTTAATACCTAATGTATAGTAAAATGAAACACAGTAATTCATGGAAACTTTGATTTCTGATTTGTATTTATTTTCAGTCACAGGGTCTTCAAGACAGTGGTGTTATGTTATTTAGTGGAATGTTACAGACACCTAATTTGAAACCATTTTCTTGAAGTGAAGGGATGATAAATTCATGCATGTTAGGATGGAAATGAGTTTAGTGTGAAGTAACCTTATAGTGAACTGAAGATTACCTGTAAAGAGATACATAGACCGATTTATGTGGTGATGAAGTTAGAATTCTTGTACTTTCCCCTGTTTTCTCTGAAATATTTAGGCTAATTTAGAATCTTTCTTCATCTCCAGCTTTTATTCCTGCAGGTTGTATTGTTGTTTCTCATGACGAATGTCATTTGGCTCTTTGTGAACAAGAAAAATTAACATAATTATTAATGGGTGCAATGTACTGTGGGTACATTACATAGGTTTACATACTGTCTTGCTCTAAATCTAGTTGACAGGGAGATAAAAACTTTTTCCTTAAGCTTTGGAAGCAAAGCAGGGAATTTGACTTTCGGTGCTTTTCAGTACTGTTGTGCAGAAAAACTATTTCCAAATAGGTTTCCTTAACCCTGCTCTCTAGTCCTGCATGCTATTCTTATAATGGTTCAAGCGACAACCCTTAATGTGGCCTTCAACTCCCACAATAAATCACTGCTTACCATCATGATGTCCAATAATGTAAGTATGTGGCATTATTATATAGCTAACCTAAATTTTATCGGCACCCTTCATCTTTACATATCACATGTCTATTAGCATATTATTTGTCTGATTTGTTTATATCCATTTTTATCAATAAAACCTAACTGACTGTTTTTAAAAATTGCAGTTTGTTGAAATAAAAGGAAGCGTTTTCAAGAAGTTTGAGAAGAACAATCTTTTTCAAATGTCTAATAGCGGTACGTATAGCTGTGCTAATCAGGAGAAAAGATGAAGTGAGAGGCTGAATATAATCTTAATGTTAAAACAGCTTTACCTTGGTGAACTTGAGCATTCTGATTTGAATTCCTCATCTTCCCTACTACTTTTTCATTCAGTGGGAACTGGGATTCCATTTCCAGGAACAGTGTTTTTCCTTCGATGGCTAGTTTTTATTTGAGGTGCTGAAACAATCTGTTTGCTGGGTGCTAAAGTTATTATTAAATGCAGATTTCGGATTAAGTTAGGATACTCAAAATATCCATGCTTCAAAGTCTCTGAAGTCTTCTGTGGTTTAAAAAAGTTGACTTTGTAGCATGCTGTGTTGACAGTGATCTCAGAATGCATGTTGTTTGGCAGTTGTGAAGATGTGTGTTTCATGAGGAAAAGCTGCTTATAAGTAGCCTTTGGTGGTGGTTCTTTCTAATACTGGTGGAAGCCATCTGAAATATTAGTTGAATTCTTGGTTTCAAAACTAATAGGAGATACCGCACTTAAGGTTGTGTTAGAGCTTCTTTGCTTGTAATACTTTCTGATCTTTGAACACATTTGGTTCTGTTACTTTTTGCATATGGCATTTTGGACAAAGCTATTTATACAGATAAGCAGACAGAATAGATTTTTTCATTCCAACTCCTATCCTTTTTTGAACCAGAGAACTCAAGTGTTCAATAGGTTAAAAAAAAATAATGTAGCTGCTTATTTTAAAATGGATGATTTGGATTTTTTTGTTGTCAAGAGTTAAACTTTCAGCAGTTTTCCTTCAGGTTTTGAATTCTGGCTATTCATGCATTTTTTTGTCTAATTCGTCTGCAAACTGCAGTGATACTACATGCAAATGTTAAATGGCAATTGTTTTGTGATGCTTTGAATGAAAGACTGTTTACATAAAATCTTAAATATATCATGTAACAGAAAAGCTGGCACTAAATTTTAATCTGCCTCATAGAAGATCTTAAAATCCCCCAAAAATAATCATCCCAGACGGGTTGATTAGGTGTTTATTCTGTGTATTTTTGATTCCAAAATTTAAATACTTACATTTTTAAAAATAAATATACTTAACTTTACAGTGAGAACATCTAAAGTGATGTTTACAAAAATATTGACAGAAAACATAGATGAGTTTTTATAAATTTTCTCTCTTTATTCACAGTACTCAGAAAATAGTTACAAGTGTGTGTCCAGCTCTCCTCCTACTGAAAGGCCAGGCTTCTTTCTTGATTTAAATGTTGAAATAAATGAGGGACTGCTATTAGAAATAATTTCCTCCATAAAAAGCATCTGCAATAGTATGCCAGAAGAAATGTATATCAATATTTTATTGCTAGACATTATGATTGAAGACCCATAATAGCAATATCAGGTCTTCCTTTATCACTTGGAAAAAGTGATGCCGTTCATTACGCCATATGGGGCTGAAAGCAGGTGAGTACGTACATAGAAGAGTGCACAAAACAAGCTAATTTATTCCCTTCAAACAGATAACTTTTCCTGAAACCACTTCTTGATACAGTTATAAATAGCAGAGCTTTTCTTCTCATAGGTAAATAACGTAGGCATGTTTTTAGGAGAGGTTTTCACCTCTTTTGAACTTGAAGAGATTTACTGCATCACAGCTTCAGTAAGGATGGATCAGTATTGCTTCAGTTCATGTATTCTGATAACTTTGTTACCCTTTGTTATGCTTTTTAAATGTTTTATTTCCTGCTACTGAAACTGTAGCGCATCTTGCTTTGGCAGTGCTATCCCGGTGCTATATCCTGCTGCTGGAACTGAGCTTCCAGTCAGCCTTGTGCATCCTGTGCACTACACGCCTGGCTTGAACTAGACTGCTAAAATAGAGCACTAAACATAGGTTCCCCCATATATTTCCCACCTTTCTCTTTCTCCTCCACAGTTTTTTGCAGCTGTTTTCTCAGGTCTGCCATGTCGACTGTAGGGCAACAACGGCAACAGTGGCTGATTTACATTAGACAGACTGAATGGATTCACTCTTGCCCCACCTGTTCTGAGGCTCTGCTCAAAATGCCACTGTTGTCTCAAATACATGGTTTAAATTTAGTTAAAAGTACCAAGTAGAACACAGAAGCTAAATATTCTAATTCTTGCGGGGAAAGAAATAAGGTCAGTCTCAGAGAAGCATCTGAGGAACTTTTTATGAGTAGGTGAAACTCCCTTCTTATTTAGCAAGTTAATCAGAAGAAAAATATGAGCTAGCAGAAAAGTAAGATATCAGTGACCTCAGGAGTGGACATTGTATTCAAGAGAAGTTTCTACAAATAGAATTTAATAGCAAGCAATGTTGTGAATAGAAGCATGAAACCAGAAATGAACGTTTCAGTTGTTCTTTCTAAGCCGTGTCCTGTATTGTGCATTGAAGTACCTTGTGGAGCTCTGCACTGAAGACACTGTGTAGTAAGGCACCAGGATATCAAGTGCCACCAAGCTTAGATCTGGAAATCACGGAGTCTTTTTCACTTTGCATCATGCTCAGCACTGGCTTGTGGATAGGAAGCTGATGTGTTACTGTGCTATTTTTCCCAGTATTTCCAGTTCTGGACTTAGTGTCAGTGGAATCAGTGATCCTTCTCACCTTTGTATGGCCATTTAAAATTCTGCTTTAGCAGCTAATTCATTAAAAAATCGGGACTAAAAGAACTGTGAATCATGTACGTAAAACCTAACTGAACAGCCCATGAGAGATACATTGGTTACACAGTTATATAATAAGCCCAAACCTGTTATCTTGTAGGTGAAGGAGGTGAACAAAGATCTTGAGGTGTATATAGCTGCTTGAGATTGCAGCTGCAGAATCTGTGATTTCTGCCATATCTGCTCCTGCAGCGTTGACTTGTGACAGCAAAGCTGCTGTCACATTGTCACCCTGGCTTTTACTAGGAAATGTATGTACACCCAGGCAATCTAAGCACTGTGGCCATGGGAAAGGGCTTCTACACATAAGACATAGAACCTCTAGTTTGTTGTAGTAGGAAGAAATATCTCCCTAAATTTAAATAGTATGCTCTCTTTTTCAAATAGATATCTGTAAGCTAATTTTGTAGGGTTCAGGATTAGCGAACAAAGAGACCAAAATTATAAAGAGAAGCTCTTTCATCATTGTTGAAAGCCCAGCATGCTGCTTTCCTTTATGCTTTTAAATGTCTTATTTTAATTTCAAGCTGTGATCTAAACTAAATTTTTCACAAAACGCAATTGTGTTTCATATGAAGAAGTACATTAGGTGTAATGCAGTATGTTATTTACTTCACTTGGCTGTTTGGCCAGGTTATTCCTTGTTTTTTAAATCTCCCATCTCAAAAATTTAACTTATTTATTCTGAAGCTTTAGGAGCTTCAGTGATTTTCTTTGTAATTTCTTACACTTTTTTTTCCTTAATTCTGTTCTTCCTGCTTTGTTCCCAATTTATCAGTCTCTGTGGTTTTGATCAAAATATTGAACAGCCTTGACTTTTGCCTTTGGTCTCTGGAATTCAAACTGCTTTTTCATGTGGCTTTAGGTGTTTTTTTTTTTAATACCATTATTGTAATCTAGTTATTCATTTTAAGGATGAGGGATTTGGAGGCAGGAGTACGTTTAAGATAGATCAGTGCCTCCTTGATGATTTCTTGTTCAGTCTTTGATCCTTTCTTGTGCTCTGGTCACTTGTTAAAAGGTAGTTGTCACTAGAGCTACTTAGGATTATCCAGGGGCATAATTGTCATTTTTCAAAATAGTCTAAAGAGTGTGTATATGGGGAGCGAGCATGTAGTGTGATGCGTGGCCAGGCTTCAGAGCCAGCCCTGTTAAGAGCAGTTTAAGCAGGGTATTAGAATGCAATCTATGCATGGTATGTGCTGACAAGAGCCTGGTCAGCGAGGTAAGTGTATCCGAATTAGTGCTAGATATCAGTCCTTCAACACTTAAGAGTGTGAACAGTGAGAAAGTAAACTTCTTAATCGTGTGCTTGTGGAGTACCTGAAGACTGTTTAAAATGTCCTCAGCCTATTGTTCTGGCTGTCATTTAACCCTGTCTTACAATGGATAGAGTTACTAAAGCTATACTATATTCTCACAGAAAAACAGTTTGTGATACGCTTCTCACAGACACTTTGTGGTTAGGACTTCACCTATGTCCTGTTTTTTCTGATATTTAAATTTATTTTACTGAAGGATTTCCTTGTTTCTTCCCCCAAACGTGTGCCACTTGTTCCGTTTCGGAAACTTGTGCTTCCTGTGACCCTTCCCCAGCACATGCAGAGAGATGAGATTATGTACCCCGAAATGTGCATTTTTACATGTGTGCATACAATCTCATAGTTCTTGAATTCTCTGTGTTTTTCATTCCCTTCTTGTAGAGGAGTTGTTCAATGAGAGGTATTGTTATACTAGAATACAGTAGCTGCAGCCATGAACATTGCTGTTGGTCTATAGTCAGAGATGGTGGAAGCTGCTTACATGAAGCCAAAATCAAATATGTTTTGGTTCAGCTGGATCCAGGGACCTGTACAGGCTGGAGAGGTGGGCTCAAGTAAACCTCATGAAGTTCAATGGGAGCAAGTGCAAGGTTATGCACCTGGGCCAGAACTATCCTCTGTATCAATACAGACTGGGCGACGAGGTATTAGAAAGCAGCCCTGAGGAAAGGGACTTGGGGGTGCTGATGGACGAGA
>JAOXNO010000033.1:56780066-56800930 GCA_028565335.1 Limnodromus scolopaceus | reverse complement strand
GGGCAGCGGCGGGGCTGGGGGGGGGGGCTTCCTCCGCCATCCCCGGCCCTGCTCCCGCTGCGGGCGGCAGGAGGGTCCTGAGGGGAGAGAGGGCGGGAGGAGAGGTGTGGGAAGCCGGGTTAGGGGCTGGAGGGGGGGGGGTCAGGCTGGCCGTCGAGGGAGGCGGGTGCCCGGGGGAGCGGGGCTGCCTGTGGGGAGGGGGTCGGTGGGGATCCCCCGGAGGCGGGAGGGTGAGCGGCGGGATGGAGGAGCGGAGAAAGGGAGGGAGGCAGCCCCGGCTCAGGGGGGCCGGCCGGCGGGAAGGTCCGCGCTGAGGGGAGCCGGGGGAGCGGGCAGGGACCCCGCGGGAAGGGGAGGGGAAGAGGCTGCGGCTCGGCGCGGCGGTGTGTGCCCCTGAGGGGAGCCGGGGCGGATCCCCCCGCTGAGGAGAGCGGGGCGGCGGGCGCGGCCGCTGCCGGCCCAGCGGGTCTCCCTCCCCGCGGGGATGGCTGAGGAGGGGGCCGGCTGTGTGTCCCTGGCCGCTGAAGAGAGAAGAGGGAGGAGTGGCGGGGGGAGCCCCGGTGGTCCCCGCGGGGAGAAGGGAGCCCGCTGAAGGCACCTGCCCGCGGGGAGGCGGGCGGTGGGGCCTGAGCGGCACCGGGGAGGCGGAGGGGACACGGCGGTGGCCTCGAAATCGGCTCGTCAGGGGCGGAGGAGGAAGCGGCAGGGGGAGGCGAACCCCTGGCTTTGGGGCTGCGGCGGAACGGTGGGTGTGAGCAGGGAGAGGAGAGGAGCCCGCTGCCGCCGGGGGTCCCTTCCTTCCCTGCCGGGCACGGCAGCGCCATGCGGAGGATACCGGCCCCGCGGGGGTTGCCCGAGGCGGTGCTGGGGGGTGGGCTGGTGCTCGGTGTGTACCTGGGCAGGTCCCGCCTCGGGGGGGAGGGGGGGGACGGGCAAACCCTTTTTCTCGGCAGGGGTGAGCTCTTTCTGCGAGCCGGGGACACCTTACCCGGGCGCCGGAGGTAGCGGGGGGAAGCGGGGGGTTGTGGTGGTGAAAAGACGGGGTGTGCCTTCCCTCTGCCCACACACACACACACACACGCAGGGGAGAAGCGGCAGGAACTACCGAATCGGTCGGTGGTTCCGGCAGAGGCAGCGCTTGCGGTGCCCGCGGCACCCTGTGCAGTTTGCAGACCAAGGACGAAGCAGCGAGGAAGAGGGAAGAGGTCTCTACGGGTTTGGCAGAGGAAGGCAGGGCTCGGTCGCAGTGGGAGTACGGGAGGGGGTGTCTCGTCACCCCGGTTCCTTCTCATAATGTCTCGCGTCCTCAGCCCTCATCAGGTCACCAGAAAACTAGCTGTTTATGGGCTGGCTCTACCGTGTTTGAAAATTTTCTATGTGATGCTGAGAATGCTCTCGCAAGGAACGCGCTATGAATACTAGGGTGAATGCACCACTGAAAATCAAGTTAAATCCCTATTTATTTGTTTATTTTGGGTCAGTTAGTGAGGCTATACTTGAAACACTTAGGCAGTCAGCTAAAAATCAGACCTGCTGGTGTTCTGGGGAGGATGTCTCACTTGGACTTTTTGCAGGTCTGTTTCTGCTGTTGCTTGCAAATAGCTGTAACTTGCAAAGCAGCAGGATTTTTTTGGTGTTGCTTTTTTTTGTTTGTTTATTTTCAAATTATGAAGTGGCTGCTCAGAGCGAACTGAGTTCTGAATATCCATTTTTTCCTGACTTGAGCACTTACTCATTTTGAGCCTATAGCACGTCAGATACCGAGGCTACCTTGTGTGGAAGATTCTATTTGTTTGCTTTCTGGTGGTGCTGCCAGACTCTATTATGCAGTCTTTAGTGCTCACTTGGTTAATTTGCTTCTTACTCCTCCTATGGCAACAGGTTGTAATTGCTGGTAGGCTTAGGACAGATTTTGTAACTGAAAACTGTACCTTTTTAACTTGCCAGCATCTAGCTGTATTATGTCTCTTGAATGGGAAGTTGTTGTTTGTGGGTTGGGTTTTTTTTATAAATATTTAGGAGTTGTAGTTTACCTGTATTTTGTGGCTGGTTTGATGCATTTCACACTTCTGCTGGTTGCTGTTGCTGGAGCAACCTCACTGAAAGGGATTGTGAGCTTGGATTTTCAAATGACTAGTTAAAAATTGTCCCAAGTGTAGCCAGATCCTTTGGGTGGGCTTCCTATGGACAGCCGCCTCTTCCACCATCCCATCATGGTTCACTGCTGTCAGGCTCCCGCACCGAGCTTTAGCAATCTAGCCCCTGGTTGATTGAATTTCAGTTCCCAGGGTTAATCAGCGTTGCATCACTGCACTGCAGCGTTGTATTTGCATGGATGGCAGTGTTAAACAGAAGGAGGCCAGTCCTATTGAAACAAAAGAGCTGGACATCATGCTGTTTCTGAGCTCTGCTGTTTTAGAGCTGTTGTGTCGTGGAAGCAGTTGATGAATTTCTGCATCTCTCACTCTGAATCCTCTCCCCCTTTTTAAACTTACTGTGGAGTTGCTGATGCTGTATTGGTTTTGGAAAATATTACCATATTTTTAATAATAACTAACATATACTGGAGATGTGATAATACTGCAGTATACTTGGTAAACGGGGGGTGATGTTCTCCACAGACAGTGGTTAAAACCATTAAAACCACGGTAATTATGTTAAGACTTGTGTGTGTAGAATATTAGTGCCAACTGCAGAACAAAAAGCAAAAGCTCTAGTCTTTTAAAGATGGATACTTGCAAACCACATGGGAAAATAAATTAAATGCTTTCATTATTATATACGTCAGCCAGAAAAGGAGGGTCAAAGAAAGGGTAGACTGGCAAACTGGTAACATCAGGCTAAGAGAAGGCTGAGGTGCTCAACAATGTGTTTTGCTTCAGTCTTCACTGGCAACTTCTCTCCCTGCACCACTTGAGTTGATGGACTGTAAGGTGGGGACTGGGGGAGCAAAGTCTCTCCCTCTGTAAGAGAAGATCAGGCTCGTGACCACCTGAGGAACCTGAACGTGCAGAAGTCTATGGGACCTGATGAGATGCATCCCAGAGTCCTGAGGGAATTGGCTGATGCAGTTGCCAAGCCACTCTCAATGATATTTGAACAGTCATGGCAGTCAGGTGAAGTCCCCAGTGACTGTAAAAAGGGAAACATTGCACCCATTTTTAAAAAGGGTAGAAAGGAGGACCCTTGGAAATACCAACCTGTCGGCCTCACTTCTGTGCCTGGGAAGATTGTGGAATAGATCCTTCTTGAAGCTATCCTAAGGTACATGAAGGACAGGCAAGTGATTTGAGACAGCCAGCCAGCATGGCTTCACTAAGGACAAGTCCTGCCCAACCAACCTAGTGGCCTTTTATGGTGGAGTGACTACAGCAGTGGACAAGGGAAGAGCTACGGATATCGTCTATCTGGACTTCTGTAAGCCTTTGACATGGTCCTCCACAACACCCTTCTCTCTAAATTGGAGAGAGAGGGATTTGATGGGTGGACTGTTTGGTGGAGGAGGAATTGGTTGAACGGTCACATCCAGAGGGTAGTGATCAACAGCTCAATGTCCAGATGGAGATCGGTGACAAGTGGTGTCCTTCAGGGGTCCATATGGGGACCAGTACTGGTCAATATCTTCATCAATGACACAGATGGTGGGATCGAGTGCACCCTCAGCAAGTTTACAGACAGCATGAAGCTGAGTGGTATGGTTGAGACACCTGAGGGATGGGATGCTAACCAGAGGGACCTGGACAGGCTCGAGAAGTGGGCCTGTGTGAACCTCACGAGGCTCAACAAGGCCAAGTGCAAGGTCCTACAACTGGGTTGGGGCAAGCCCTGATATCAGTACAGTCCAGAGGAGGGCTACAAAAATGATTAGAGGGATGGAGCTCCTCTCCTGTTAGGACAGGCTGAGAGAGTTGGGATTGTTCATCCTGGAGAAGGGAAGGCTCCAGGGAGACCTTATAGCAGCCTTCCAGTACTTTAAGGGTGCCTACAGGAAAGATGGGGAAAAACTTTTTAGCAGGGCCTGTTGAGATAGGACAAGGGTAAATGGCTTTAAACTAAAAGAGGGAAGATGTAAATTGGATAAAATGAAAGAATTTTTTATACTGAGGGTGGTGGTACAGTGGCGCAGGTTGCCCAGGGAGGTGGTAGATACCCTCCATTCCTGGAAACAGTCAAGGTCAGGTTGGACGGGGCTCTGAGCAACCTGATCTGGTTGAAGATGTCCCTGCTCATTGCAAGGTGGGGTTAGACTAGATGACCTTGAAAGGTCCCTTCCAACCCAAACTATGCTATGATTCTAGCAGGGTTATTAACTACTTAACAGGGTTTGTGTTTTGTTTTGTGGGGGGTTTTTTGTTTGTTTTTTTTTTTAATCAAAACTTCCTATTGAAATGGGTATCTTATTTGGTAATTAGTGTAAGCACTTCAAAGGTTCACACAGCTTCTTTTCATTCACTATTTACTTGAACCTGGAGTGGGTTGTACTGGCAGTTCCTGTAGCTCCCTGGCTGCAGCGGTGCCACGCTGTTTCTGAGGAAATGAGATGGCCACATGCTGCAGTGAAGAGTGCCACGAACTGCTGTGTAATTCTCTTTATATATATACACTCGTGCGGGTGTCACACTTGCAGCTCTCACAATAACAAATCTCATGGATAGATATATTTTTTTTTCTTTCTAATACTGTGTGTCTAGCGTATCTAACTACTAATGCTCCCAGCTAAGTTGCTTCTAGATACTGAGATAAGGATAACTGCTGGGAGCTTTTTTACATCTGAGTTATTTTTAGATAGGTGGAATACATATTGAATGCTCAGAGGTATCCTGAGTTATAGGTTTAATAGTGTTTCTGCAAATTCCTGACCCATATTAATGTAACCTTGAAAATATAGTTGTGGTTTATGCAGAATAGAGAAGACATGGTGTCAGGCTGGAGGAATTGCCCGGTGAGATTATATATACACCGTATTTATTGTGATGTATTTGCCAAAAAAGGGAGAGGAAGAGGGTATGGTCCGAATTCTGCAGGCGCTTTGATTTGCAAGAAACCCACCCCCTTTGCTGAAAAATTCTGAACTTTATGAAAGCCTAACTGAAAATTCTATGGAGTTGGGGACTTCAGTAGTGTCTTTGGAATTGAGAGGTGGTTATGTGTCTCGGCAGGGTGGTGTTTGTACCTGCAGTACAGGTAGTGTCCTTGCAATTTCAGTAGTGTCCTTGTCTTAAAGCTGCCAACACTCTGTCTTGGTTAATACATGACTTCACATTTCTAGAAGGCATAGTGATTATTTTCCTATAATGGGAGGGCATTTTGATAGTGCTTTATTTGCCTATTGATACAATTTAATACACTTTAAATTGCCCTTAACCTAAAATCTGACTTAAAAAAAAAAAAAAGTTTTTTTTCTTATGCCCTCTCTCTAGTATAACAGAAAGCACTACAGAGAATGAGCCCTGTCTTCTAGCTTTTGCCCTAAGACACCAGTTAGGGAGGAGGTCTTCATTTCATCTTTCACAAACACATCTAACGTTTAACTATATTATATGCTTTTTTATCTATTTCCTTAACTCTTGGAATCAAGGCTCAGTCACCATGTGTGAGTTTTTTCTCCAGACTCGTTGAAGTGTTGCAACTGTCCTTGAGAAAACTCCAGAAAAACTGAACTTTACTTAGGAAAAAAGTGTTCAAATGTATTTTTTTTTTTAAAGAAACAAACAAGTTGGAATGTATTATGTCAAGCTTGCACAATCTTCACTGTTTTGTCATTAAGGCAAAATACTTTTTTTTGCATAGTTCTGGTCTTTTGATGTTTTGACCTGTATAGTTTTTGTAGATTTGTTAATAAACTGTAGCCTAAGCAGTTTTCAGTTTCTGACCATTTCTACGTTCAGCCCTGAAGTAGTAGGTGCATAAAAGAAAATTCCACTGAAAAATGTCTTTTGAGACTAGTTTTCTTCAGCCTAAGAAAATAATAAGGGAGGAAAAATAAGATTTTTCGACCTGGGCTTTTTTTTCCCCTCCCTTTCATTATTCTTTAACAAAACATTCTTTTCCAGGTAGGAAAATACTCATTGTTTGATGTTTTCTAAGTTCTTGTATTCCTGTGTTGAACGTGATATTTCAGAGTGGTTGCTAACATCACCTTTTTGAATGATGTTTGTATAATTCCACTATTCATAGCGGTATTACTGCTCGTTCTGCTTGGTTTTCAGTAGCCGTGAGTGGCTAATCTTACCTCCATTGGACTTCAGGGAAACAAAACTGTCTCTAGTTCTTTGATCTGGTCCTGTATTCCTTTGCTCCTTATTTATCTTGATCTATGCTTTGAATGCAGCATGGACTACTAAACAAGCCTGCAGCGTGGTTTCTTGCAAGTCAATAATGGTTTTCAGAAGGGTAGCCTGTATCTTACCAAAGACTGTAAAGCACAGGAGACACTTAAGTCTCACCTTAGTTCCAATTTTTAAGTCTTTTGCCTTCAGCATCTCTTTGACCTGGAAGTGCCTTGGAAGTCAAGGTATCGGTGTAGGATTGGGCTGATGGAGGCCGTGAGATGTTTGTGTCATTTTCGTGTCATTCTTGCAAGTGAACGGTCTGAACACCAAGGTGGAGATTAACAAAGTTTCTGTGTAGATAGTGCTGCTGAAAAAGACAACAGAGGCACAACGATGCTGAGCAAGGGCAGTTTGTGCTGGGTGCTCCCCAGTTTGAAGTGGGTGGCTTGTCCCAGGCACCCCCACCTCCCCACCACCGGCACTCTGGTGTAGATCACCAAAGAGGTTTCAAAGATAAGCCAGTCTGGTGGGTGGTAAAGTCAGTGTGATGGTGGGTGACACACCCTGCATGCCGCTTCCAAAGTCAGAAAGGGGCAGAAGTCTTTCTGTTGCCTTTTATTTGTTATTTTTGGTCTGTTTCCTTGGAGGTCACCATGGCCCATGCTGAAGTGAAGGAGTCTTACCTAGCCCCAGGTAGATGAAGGTGTTCTGTTGGAAACCGGGGGGTGGTGATGTGTGTCAGTTTACATTTAAGTGGTGGTTGATTGAACTGCTGTGATTTTGTAGATTTAGAATGTTCTTAAACAACGTGCAAGCATCCAAAGACATCTTAAGGTCAGTCAGCTTTAGCAAGCTACGAATAAAAGTTGTTGAGTTGACATCCCCAGTTCCTAAGAAGAGCCTTGAGATAGTTGGAGTTAATAGAAAGTAATGACTGAAACCCATTGTCACCTGTGTGAAGTTTTGTTGTTTTTTTTTCTTTTTTTGTTTTTGTTAACTTTTCAGTGGCAAATAATTTCTTTCCTCATTCTTGGAGGACGATTAGGAATAGCTGGCATTGGGAAGGTTTTACTGAAAGGTTGAGATTAAGGAAGCTACAGGATATGACTTGTAATAATTGCCATCAACTACGGTAACATCAGGTGGCTGATTAAATGCATTGTGTAACTGTTGTGACATGACATATTGTACTTAGTCAGAAGTGCAATTCATACACTGTTCCTTTAGTTCTGTTTCCCTTGGAGCCGTCCCAATGCTCTGCTTTGTTTGTTTTTGAAAACTCACTGACCTGGAACTGCACATAATTGTTTTTTCTCCACTCTTTCAAGTACATTGTATGTAGTAGACCATATTATTCACAAACTTCAATCTTTTTTTTTTTTCCTTCTTTTCTATCCTATCTGGCTTGCTTTTACAACTATTGATATGTGCAATATCCACAGAAAATTGCAGGTTATCTTTCTATTCACTTTCTTTTCACTTTCCTCTTTGCTTGCACGCACCTTAATGAGCTCTTTCTCATTTTTTGCCAGAGATGGTGCGCTGAATCGTTTCCACGAGGGGCTTCTTTACCACTGTGAAGCAAGAAAACATTAAAGAATAAAAGGTGTGGGGGTGCACCGGTGTGTTCCTGGCTAGAAAGCTAACCCCTGAGTGAATGTATTGAAGATTTCTAGACTTGGTGGGACAATTATTTCTACCTCCAATTTTATGAATACTGCTAGCTATGGCTGTGGAACTCTGTCTGCTGCTGCTGCTCTTCTGTGGAAGTACTATTTCAGAGGTGCAGCCTATATACAAGCCACCTCCTGGGACTTTGGATTTTGGATTTGTACCAGCCAAGACGTATGATACAGGTGCATACCATGAACCCGGGCCAATAGGAATTTTGTTTAAAATAGTTCATGCATTCCTGTACTTAGTGCAGCCAAATCCTTTTCCTCAAGGTAAGTAGATACACATCTTTCTTTTTTTTAAAATATATATTAATGATGCATTCATCCTGTTGTAGATACCAAGACCATCACCTGGAACTGAATGATATGAAGGGCTTTGTTAGTAGCACGTGTTATACCTTGGAAATGTGTACAGTTGCATATAAACTAATGTTTTTCTGCTGAGCATAGTGTGTGTAGGGGGTTGTTAATTAAAATGAAGTGTTGATGAAACTTCGCAGGACTCTGCTTACATGTCTCAAGGCTGACACCGATGCATTTGAGGCTTTTTTTGTCTTAACAAACTTTTCCTTATGTGTGCCCAGAAGCATGGGATATACGACTCAAGCATAAACTGCTTTGTATTTAATATTAAATCCGCAAGAGACAGCTCTTGAGATTTGCATATTATGATAAACAGTCAGGTGATTATAATATTATGAGATTTAGCCTAGGAAATAGAAATGTAGCAACTTGAAATAAATTTCATTCATTTCCACATTTATGCATCTACAGTCAAGTTTTATATAAGGGCAGTTCCATTACACAGCCACATGTAACTTCTTGTTCCTTGGTAAGCTGAAGTTAACACTTGTGGCTGCATTTAGAATTTGTTTTATTGAGTTTTTTGGGGTTTTTTTCCATTCCTTTCTTCTAAGTTGTCCTTTCTTCTAAAGGAAGAGTTAAGGTACGAGAGAAGTGTGTGCTTATTGAGGTTGCATCGATTAAAAGGTGTTTTGGGGAACTCTTGTGTGTTTGTGGATGTGCTAGCTTTATCAACTTAACTTTCCAACATGCTTTTGCTTTCATTTAGTTCTTAAAATAAAATGATAAATGTGTTTTTATAAGAGTTGCATTTAAATTTGTATTGAGATGAAGCTTTAATAAAATCTGAGGATGGCTTTGGTTTGTTATCAGTTCCTTCTGGTGATTTAGCTGTAACTGTGTATAGAAGATCTTTATATTATTCTGGAGTACACCTTTCAGTTTACATCTTAAAACCTTTAGTAATTTAAATTCTTTTAAATTTAAATTGGTCACATACCTGTATGATACCTGCGAACTATTACTTGTATTTTTGACAGCTCTTCAATACCTGTAAAAGAATGAGCTCAAATGAACTTGGATGAATGAATTCTATTCAGACAAGTGCCCGGAGTCCCAGGTATTAACCTGGAGAGGAAAAACCCGGCGTGTTCCCTGCAGGGTCTGTCTTCTGAGCAGGTCTTACACAAGATGTAATGAGGGCAATTGCATGAAGGTGACAGTTATGTCACCTTTTAGGAGGAACTGTTTCCAGATACCTCTGCTTTTGTGGCCTCTTTCCTTCCGTTAAATAAGCAGATGAGCCGTTTGCTGCCCTGTGAGAGGTGATATGTTAGGATTGTCATCTCTATCGGACTCTTAGGAACAGGCCTTCGTCCTGCCTAAACCCCTGCTTTGATTCTCTAAACGAGTGAGGAAACTGGATTTCAGCGGGATGTTTACTGTGTCTTTATATTCACAGGAATTTGGTCTGTAACCTTATATGTCAAACTTAATATTATGCGTCCTAAGCATATAAGTAATTATTGAGTATAGAATTTATGATCAAGATTATAGTCCTGTGGGACTGCTTGTTGTAAGTTTTGCATCAAGTGGGTGTTAGGAAATCCAGCATTAAAGAGAAAGGAGACATCCAGAAGTAAATCACTTGTTCTTAGCTTGTAAGCTTCGAACATCTCATACCTCTCCTTCCTTTCTTGGAGATACTTGTTTCCAAATCAGTCATTTTTAAAAGTCTGGCTTTCATTATTTGCATGAGGTGAAGCCCTTTTCCCATGCCCCCACGTACCTCACTGGAAAATACAGATTTGACGGATCATGTTGGTTTGAGTCATACCATTTAATTGGTTAATCCCCATAATCTCTTTTGCCATATGCTGTTCTATTTTCACATTCAGTGTATTAATGGTGTAGTTACATATTTGAAATGCCTTTTTTTTTTTTAAACTGCAAACTTGAAATAGACTTAATTCTCATTTGGAGATGAAAATAAACATAATCACGAATGGGCACAGAAAGCAAGCCTTTTGATGTTTCTAGCTCAAAACTTCATCATTCTGATTGGGCTGGTGCTTTAGAAGAGTTATCTTCAGGTTGATGCCCCAGTGTATCACATAACCATAAGGAGGAGAGGAGTGTGATTTGTATGCAGGACTTAGCATCAGACACTTAGACCTTTGATTTTAGTAGTCTATTTTTTTTTTAACCTAATACTTGGAAATACTAGATGTTTGGTTTTCCAGTCTACTTTCAGTGCTCTTATCTGGCAGGAAAAAAAGTGACAGAAATGTCTAATTGTGTGTGGATATTCCTGCCTCTGTGCTTGCAGTGGTGCTCTGATGGAGCTGAGTGTTACAGTAGAGCATTCACACTCCTTCAGTCCCAAGGACGCCTTTTGGGAAGTGTTGGGGCTTAACCCTAACCAGCAGCCAGGACCACACAACCGTTCCCCTTCCAGTGGGATAGGGGAGGAGAATCAGAGGGGGGAAAAAAAAAAGGAAATCTCATAGCTTGAGATAAATACAGGTTAGTAAAACATTAATGGAAGAGAAAATAACAATAATGGTAAAAGAATATACAAAATAAGTGATGCAGTGGAATTTCTCTCGCTACCCAATGATCGATTGCCCAGCCATCACCAGCAGCACTGGCAGATTCTCCCCAGCCATGGCCACCTCCCATTTATATATTGAGCATGACATCTATGGTATGGAATATTCCTTTGGCCACCTTGTCCTGTCTATGCTCCCTCTCAGCTTCTATGGGAAGCTGAAAAAGTCCTTGACTTACTGTAAGCATTATTTAGCAGCAGCTAAACCAAAATATGTTATCAACATTATTTTCATAATCAACATTATTTTTATACTATATCTAAAACAGCGGCTGCTAGGAGGAAAATTAACTCTGTCCCAGCTGAAACAGGACAGGAAGAAAGTATGATAAAACAAAGTATGAAGTATGTCAGAGTCTTTGGGTAGTGCTGTTTTTAAACTATTTGCATGCTGCTAAGCCTTAACATTTATTTAAGTGTTCTCATATGTTACTTGAAAGTTGAGAAGGATCGCTTCATTTAAAGGAAAAAAATCAGTCAAGAAATATTTTCTAAGTTTCTTTAAGGAGTTAAATCTGAGTAATTATTTACTTGCTTCTAGATTTATTCTTGCCATCCAGTTTGTGAACATGCAGCTTCATCTAAGTTTAGATTTAATAGGTAAGTTATTAATGGGAATTAATATAGTGCTCGCATAAAGCACAGTAACAGAACCAGAGCAAGGAACTGAAACTCCTTAAGTTTTTGGGTTTTTTTCTTTTTTCTTTTTTTTTTTTTAAATTGCTGAATCGGTAAGACCAGCACCGTGCTCTTTGGATATGGCAGTAGTTTAAAAGACTGAATAAGGATATCTGATTGCAGTGCTTCAGTAAGCGTAAATAGATTCTGCTTTCAGCTCCACCAGTCAAATCCTTTTATTCTGACTGGATGATGTACTGGTGTAAATGGGAGTGAATTTATGCCAAGCAGAAACTGCTGTGCTGGGAAGCAGCCTCCAATTTGAGTTAATGATACACTGGAGTGGAAGAGCCAGTGGCTGGTCACTGGTTTGCTGCCTGGGGCTCAGTAGGTCTCTTTACTTTCGCTGTGCCTTGGTTTCTCCCTCTGTAAAATGGAGATGATGGTGCTACTACTCCTTTTGTTGAGGACTGTGGAGGATAGAGCATCCTTATTCCTTCCTGTTAGCAGCACCATTTACAATAAATAGATGGTAATGGGAAAACTGCAAGTTCCTTCTCTCACTCAGCTGAGAGGACATCTAACAAAATGAATTGTCATGTTTTTCTCTTAGAACTTGTCATAAGCTGAAGCATTAATTTATTAATAAAGTTAAGCCACTTCACGGTTGTGGCACGGTGGATGTCACCTGTTGTGTTGGAGACCGTCGGATGTGAACTTGGTGCAGACAGGGCATGGTCAGTATGATCCTCTGGCTGTGCTCAATATCTTATCCTGGCTTTGTCTTTGTTCCCATGGAGACCAGTTGTTAGTTCCAGTAAGACGATGTTAATCTGAGATTCCACTTGCCAGCAGGATGTGCACAACAAATCTTCGGCTTCACAGCTTGTGTCTTGTAACAAAAATGTGAAGAGTTCACAAAGGAACCAATCTGGGAATAGATCGGCTCCTTTTTTTTTTTAGGTGAAATAAGACAAAAACTTACAGGCCTTTTTACCTTGCTTGTCTCTACCTGACCATACTGCAGGACAACTGTGCTACTTATGTTCAGTTCTAACTGCTTTGTTCCAGCTTCTGCTTTTCATTCTGTATCACTCCATTTCTGCTAGAAGCAGGAATAAAACTTTTACCCAGGAAGTACCTGTGGTTTTGATGTTAAACTTAGTATGAAGAGTTAAATCTTCTATTTGCCTGTTGGGAACAAGAGCAAACTGTTTTTCAGACCTGGACTACAGCTCTCAACTCTTTCTGTTTGTGGTGTCTCACTTGTTGAGCATTCTGAGGATAAGGCTGAGGATCAGAGCTTGACTATGTTAATGGAAAATCCTGTTTCTAACCCCTTCTGGTCTTCCTTTCTCCTCACCTGGTCACCTTTGAAGCAGCTGCAAATTATGGAGTTCAGCAAGTTTGTCTTGTGTTCACTATCTCTGCAATTAATCTCCCACGTGAGCGTATTCAGCAGTTAAAACATTTTAGCGTTTAAAAGAAGTCACATAACTTGATGCGGAAACAGTTTATCTCTAGCTAGTATAGCTGTAATAGAAAATACAACAACAGGGTTTTGCATATGTAGGTAGGTTTGACATCCTAGGGTATTGATTTTTTATTTTTTTTTATAGATTAGCTGTGTTAGATATGAGGTTCTAAAGAAAATAATCAAAACACTTTATAACCCCCTAAGTTAAAAACTCAATAAGTCAGGATTGGGGTTTTTTTTGTGTGTGTAAAACTAACTTCTTTGCTTTTCTAACTATTTAGTACTTGGCTCTCCATTTCTACTTTAGTTTTGCTTCCTGTTAGTAACAAATCTTCCATGGCTTCCCTATGAAACAAGAAATGCACGTGCCTGGACGTTGCAGCATTGGAGCTAAACTCAGCTACGTGTAGCTGGTGATGCCTTTTTGGTTGTAAACTTGAGCCTTTCCCTGGAATGCTGGCCACATCCACACCAGCATGCGGTGAAAAGAATCATGGAATGGTTTGGGTTGGAAGGGACCTTAAAGATCATTGAGTTCCAACCCCCTTGCCATGGGCAGGGACACCTCTCACTAGATCAAGTTGTTCAAAGCCCCATCCAGCCTGGTCTTGAACACCTCCAAGGATGGGGCATCCACAGCTTCCCCGGGCAACCTGTTCCAGTCACCACCCTCACAGTAAAGCATTTCTTTCTGGTATCTAAAGAAAAAAGCCTACACTCCAGCTCTGACCTCTGTTCAGATGCTACAGTTCGACAACACAAGATGCTGCTTGGGTACCCCAAGCAACTATGACCTCTTATGAAACCTGAAATTACAATATTCTTCTTCTAGTTGTGCAAAATCTGTTTTAGTTTGGGTGTGGAGCTGCACTCATGTGATAGAGTTTATTTTTTTGAGCTAGTGTGCCTACAGATTGGTTTTCTTAAAGCTGATGTCCTGGAGCTGGGTTGGGAGCACAGATGCAATTGCTGGGTCAGGAAGTGAGAAGAAGGGAAGAAGAGCAAGAGAGCTGCTCTTTAGTAAGTTAGCTGTTAGATTGGCTAAACTCTGTTGCAAAATGACAATTTCAGTAAGCTGGGGAGTCAGTGCCTTCACCCCATCCCTGTAGCTGTTTTTCCAGCACAGTGACTGGAGCTGTGATGTGAATTCAGAGTAGTAGCTGAGGCATATATATCAAAAATGCAGGTTTCGGTGACAAGCAAGTAATAGTGGTGTATTTTGGGTAGAACTGGGATAAGAAGGAGGACGTGAAGTGCTCCTTCGGTGATATGGCGTATACATTGAAAGAAATGTCCTGTGTCTAACGTTGGAAATACTGGGGAAGATGGAGCAGCAGGAAGATATAAGATAAATTAGCCTCTGCTTTTCTCTGCACACTCGTATACATTTAAGGAAATAAGTGTTTATAAAACTCGTTGCTCCTGTCTTGCTGGGAAGTTGAGATGCTCCACTTGATGGCATACCCATGTAAACAAGGAGCACTCTGTTTCTGAAGCAGATTTTTTAAATTTTATTTTATTTTCTTGGGCATCAGAAGAGTAATTGCTTTTTCCCTAAATTATTCCAAACTGCAGACTATCTAACAGATTGCTTGTCAAAAGGATTTTTTTTTTGTGGACAGGGAGGAGAGACAGAGGTTTTAGGGAGGGGAGGCTTAATACAGATTATCTGCTAGAGGCGATCACAGAAAACTACGGTTGCAGACATTGACACTTCTCTGATGTCTTCCTGCCCATTTCTTTTGGATTGCAGAAACAAGGGATCTATTTTGCAGGCAGGTATTATGTGGAAAATATGCAAGTCATTTTTTAATCAGCGTAGCGTAGCTGATCATCTGAAAATATTACACTATACACACATCTGGAATCCTTTCTCTACAGTACCCTCAATTGCTTGCCCTGATCTGGTTTAATACTGCCTGCCAGCTGTGCCGAGGAGAAAAAACATCCCTTGACAGCAACTGGAAAATGACAGTCCAGCTTCACAATTTCAACTCTACTAGGGCAGAAGGGAGAAACTAATGAAAATGAAGCTCAAGCCCAGTTTGGGGGAGCTGGGTTACTTTCTGTGGGGAGGATGTTCAGAAGTGGGGTTACCACAGATGGCTGTGGCGACAGGCTGGAGGGCACCTCAAGCAGTAGTACCTCTTGGAGGCTAGATTATAATAATTAATGACCCTGTAGTTGTGTGGTATTGAGACTCGGCTCCTATTTCCCAAAGCTAATTGGACACCTGTGTCCTTTCTGTCTGTTGGGAAGGTTTCCTGGTGAGTAGGTTGGGCATTTTCTGGGCAAGGTGCTGAGTTGGCTCAGGAAACCTGCTAATAGTTACAGTGTGGGCAGTGCCAGGCGAGTGCTTGAGCCTGTCCTGACCCTATTCTGTTTGTCTATGTACTGTGTCCTAAAAATGCATGTATCTAGATAATTAGTACTACTGTGTGGTGTGTGTATTGGTGGTGGGGGTGGTAACGTTAGATACCTCGAATGTAGCGTGGTGTCTGTGTATGATTACAGTAAAACACTGAATTAACCTCTGCATGCATTTGTTTTTCTTAACTTTTCTAAAAGGTTGGCCATCCCATTTAGTATCTCATAGCAAAGAGATAAGCAATTTGGGCATCAGCTTGGTCAAAGCCTAAGTTTTGCCTTTTCAGATGTCAGTGCACAACCGCAGTCAGAGCACACCACGTGAAGAAGGCAGTTCTTTGTGTCCCTCCCTCTGTTAACAGGAAATCTAAACCACTGAAAGCATGAAAGCTTATTTGAGACTTGCAGGGTGTACCTGCAGCATCTTGTATGGTGAGAAGTGGGATGGAATCAGCCACATCCTCTGGTAACATGAATCATGTGTGAACCTCTTCAGAAATCATCTGACTACAGAATCCTTACAGGTTTTGCCTTTGTCATCTTGGCTGTTACGAAGCATTTTGAGTTAATTGTATGAGATACTTAGGGATACTACCTGTAATCAGAAAAGCAGTCATCTGACTTCCTCTTTTCTTTGTTATAGACCATCATAATTAGATAACAGTAGCTTAGCCCCCTCATTTTTCATCTGAACAATTTGCTTAGGTTGTTGTTTACAGACCAACAAACTCCTAGGTCTTGTTCAATGATGGCTTTTTCTGGAATGGTGTCAGCCAAAGTAATAAGAATTTGATAGATCTTTGCAGCAAATCTTTCCACAGTCCTCATATTCAATGTCTTGAAAATTACGAGAATTTGAATTTTTTCCTCTCCCTAGTTACAAAAAAAAACAAACAACCAAACCAAAAAACCAACAAACCTGCTCTAACACTTTTTTGCAATATGCAGGTATATTTCTTCTCATCTAAAAACAGTTCCGTGACTAAATTATTACCTGTATGACATCATAACATAGCCAAGGTCTTTCTTTTCTCTGAAAATATGCAAATTGTTTTATTGTTGTGAACTTTAAACAGTGATTACACTTGCAAATGTGAATATTCTTACTAAGTATTGCCTTGGCTGTTTAAGTCAGCTGAAAGATGCCTGGGTGCACTTGTACAGAATAAATACAAATTCGAGGGCTAATTAACTTCCTTCACAGGACCTTTACTTTTGCTTTGGTTTTTGAGTGAAGCAGTGATTTCTGTAGTACTTTGAACCAATACGCGTGCCCGCCCCAGTTATCGAATATATGTGGAGAATTGTGTCCCTTGCAGAAATGGGAAAACGGAGAGAGGGAATTCTGAGGAATCTCAGTGAGGCTGCCAGAACACCACTTACTGAGGTAATTAACAGCTGGCACCAGCAGGGCTCCAGCGTGTCATTCCCAATTATCTGTGTTCATACTTCCAATAACTCAAGTTATGCAACATAAGAGAGAATTTTCTGTGCTTTCCTCGGTTTACAGCATCTTCTGAGGAGAGAAAGGAGTAGGGGAAAATCCTGTTGTTCGTACAGTCTAAATATTTACTATTTTGACCTGAGTTACAAGTCCAATATGTCTACACAACCCACACTATCAAAAAGCTGCTCAGTCTCTGCAGTGTGCTAAAACAGACAAGCATATACAGTGCACCGAGTTAAATCTTTGCCCATAATCTGTTGTAAATCCTTACCAGATGGTGGCCTAGTGAGAACTTTAGGTAGCTCCTGCAAACAAAGTATGTGGTAAAAAAAATAGCTGCCAGTGTACCAACAATGTGCTACACAAGTTTTGTTGCCTTCAGAAAGTGAGAGAATGCAGTTTCTGTGTGGAATACTTCTTCCAAGCTTTCTGCTTGACCTTGTGTCTGTGTGATGTATGCAAATTTATTGCAGCCTCCTAAGCAAAGATTTTTCTAAAGGCTACTCTCTTTTTTGTTCTTCTTCCAAAACTTCAGCAGGAACAGAGCTTTCTTTGTAGCAAAGAACAACTAGAAAGTCCCTGCGAAGGTTACTTTCAAAGGAGAAATCTTTCATTCTAGGTGTCCTGTAACAGTCAATATTGTAGCAATTTTTTTTTTTTGCTTTAAACCTTTTCCTGACCAGGCTCTGTGTCTGTGTTGTCTGTGTTGATAGCAAGCAGAATGTGCCTGAATAGAAAATGTGGCTGCACTGAAGGAATAAGCTGTAAGGTCAGGATGTAGTGCTTAGTGACATGCTTTAGTGATGGTTTTTATCAGTTAGGTTGATGGTTGGACTAGATGATCCTTCTGACCTAGAGAATTCTATGATTCTGTTATTTTCTGTGGAAGACTTAAATTACCCATTTGGTCTTCCTGATGAGTAATGATCTTGAGGAAGCTAAATTTATAAAACTTATCGTTTCGTCCATATTTTTTGAAAATTAGGGAACTTTTTGTACATGAGTGAAGTTGACTGACTGTTACTATTATCTGATCCACTGCTGTATAGTTTCTTCAGTGGATCAGTGGTGTTTTCTGTTGGGAAGTCCTAATTCTGTTGTGTGTCCTTAATTTCATGTTCTGGTTGCTGCAGCCTGCTCGTTCAGCAGCTGGTGCTGCTCTGCAATTCCTCATCTTCAGCAGTTGCACCATGCTTAGTCCTACCTGTGCTCTGGTTAAAGCTTACCCTGTTTGGACCACTCCTGGAGCTTCAATTCTGCTTGTAGCTCTTCATCTCTTCGTTACCTACTTCATATTGCAGCTCTCCCCCCTCTCACATTGTCCCTTGCTGCATCCAGTATAAGCGAAGACTCATTTCTAGGTGGTCTAGTAGCTTATCCTTTCAACTATGAATAAAGCAGTATGTGCTTTACAAGTCTGCTGAGACCTTAAAAATGCATTTATTGTGTTTTTTCTTGTGTCATATTGTGCGTTGCTGGATTTTGAGACCGATCCAGGTAAACGTATTTCTCTTGCTTCTGATCAACATGTAATTAAAGAATGTGGAGTCAGAGAATGAGAATGGACGATGATCATGTTGATGGGAGGGAACGGCATTCTGAAGGCAGAAGAGGGTGAAAAGGAAGACTGCCTCAGCAGATGAGATGTGAAGTTAAAATACTTAAGCAATTTAGTATGTATTTGCTGGTTTTTACCTCCATTCAGAGAAGTTCTTTCAGCCATTGTAGCACAACAGGTTCTAGGGCTTCATTCTGCATGTCAGGGGTGAGGTACAGCAGCAAGGTCCCTTTCTTACTTGCCTTTTCTTCTCGTCCAAAGGCACGGCTGATGGTGTAAGGCTGTAGTTCTTGCACATTATTTCTGTAATGCAGGTGAATAAGCAGGGCATTGAACAGAGGGTTTCCACACAAGACCACTACAAAGATGGTGAAAGGGGCTTCAGAAGGGAGGGCAGGTGGGTGTCACTCTGGAGATGTGCTCAAAGAGAAGGCGGCCAGAGTGGCCTCTTGTGAGGAGCAGGAGGGTGGAAGCTGAATCAGCCTGATGTTTCCCAGTTAAAAATACTGTGAATTGTACAGAGAGACATCTTGACTAAAAGTTGTGGGGAGAACTTACCTGACAGGGCTGGAGTTTTTCTTAGTTTGGGGACAAGGGTTTCAGCCCAAGTCTGTCTGAGGGAGATGTTGTGAAGAGGGAGGGGAGTGAACCTGCTGAATCTGGAGTTGGAAAGGAACAGTCTAGACTGAGTCAACACGTGGATTAGACGCCTTCAGATTAGGTGGGAAGTGGGAAGAGCCCACCTCTGAGAGGTCCAACTTGGCCCACAGAGTGAGTTTTCTTCTTGCTCTGCGGAAAGAGTGTCCTCTGCACAGGGCGAGCAACACGGCAGGACCCTCTCTGCAGTCTCTGCACCAACGTGCATGGTGGACTCTTCTCAACGTTACTGAGCTCCCACCTCACTCTGTGGTGGAACCAGAGCCGAGTGGTTGCAGTAAGAGTGAGCAGAGCTGTTGGGTGGGTAGTTATGTGGCAGTAAAAGCGAAGGACCCTGGGTTACCTGCAGAAGGAGACCTCTTCAATTACAGATGTATCTGACCCTAAAGACTAATGGCTAGAGGCTTTCTAACTTTGGGGAAGCAACCAAAGCCCCACTCAAGTCAAAACAAGTATTTTAAAATGTCAGTGCAGTGAACTTGCAGTAAAACTTGGTATAAGATACCCAAAAGATTCTTATCTCTGACACTAGGTCTGCAAAGCTAATATAGCTTTCCTGGTTTTGTTGGACTTGCAAGAGTTATTCATTAGTCTGAGTCATAATTAGAGTGGGGAAAAAAACCCCAAGCTTGAAGTAATTTTAATTCATTAATTTCAGATTAATTATTGCTACGTATTTATGACACTAAATGTCGTCAAACTGACTCGTATTCAGAGAGATGCTGAATTGTTCAGCGTGTGTGCAGTCCATTGCCTCTATTATGAAGGGGAATGGGGTGAAATACCATGATATGCATTAGAATGAGATAGCATTAAAGCAGTTATTAATTTATCATGTATGTTATCTGTGTAATTCTCCCCTGTTGTTCTGAAAAATCTCCATTCAGTACAACATGAATGCTTCAGTCATGGTTCTTATTGGTTTGCTTGAAGTCCTTTCTGGAATAGAAGCCTAGTACGTTATATTATGCATAAAAAGACAAATTAATTTCTGGCCTAATTTGATTAATGCTGGAGTTTCACTATAACTGAATGGGCTCAATGGAATTGTTCGAGTGAAGATGAAGCGTAGCGTTCCCAAAGGTTTTACTCCAACTGTTTTCCTGTCACCTACATTTGAAAAGCTTTCTTGGCAGAAGAATTTGTAACTAATTGGTACTTAATAGCCAGGCAGCTTATTTAAAATCTGTATTATTTTTGCTCTCCCTTTCTGTAGAGCAGTTTTAAGAAGCACGCCTTGTGCTAACCTCATTTTCTTGTCTGGGTAATGAGATACTGAGGGTGTGTATACAAAAGGCGTGCAATGCAGGAGTTGGCCATTATGTTTTCTTAACCGGGGCTCCTCAGAGGTGCTTAATATTTCATCCCAAATTGCGTTGGTAAACTAACAGTTCATCTGGCTAGTTACATTTACTCGGGCAGGCGGCATTGTGCATGTGTGATGAGAGCAGGAAGGAGACGGAGCGAAGCAGTAATGCAATTAGCCGTGTGTATGAGCCTCACAAGGTAAATCTCTTTAACCCCAGTGATAAAATGTGTTCTGTGCCAAAGCCTTGGATTATTGGTCCTGTGAAACAATGTATGCAGCTGGTCAAGCCGAGATTTCAGAAGTAATCCCGTTAATTTGAAAATAGAGGACACTGCTTTTTATCGCACCTTCCCAGCACGTTTATATTTCAGGAACAATGGGATGAGTAGGACTTGGGAGGTGATTATTCCCCTGTACTGGGCACTGGTGAGGCCCCACCTCGAGGGCTGTGTCCAGTTTTGGGCCCCCTACCACAAAAAAAAGATGACATTGGAGGTGCTGGAGCAGGTCCAGAGAAGGGCAACGAAGCTGGTGAGGGGTCTGGAGAACAAGTCTTATGAGGAGAGGCT
>JAOXNO010000033.1:56744775-56759153 GCA_028565335.1 Limnodromus scolopaceus | reverse complement strand
CAAGGCCAGGTTGGATGGGGCTTTGAGCAACCTGGTCTGGTGGGAGGTGTCCCTGCCCATGGCAGGGGGTTGGAACTGGAGGATCTTTAAGGTCCCTTCCAACTCTAACCAGTCTGTGATTCTATGATCTGGAAACGGAGGGGACCCAGCAACTACCTAAAGGATGTGTTACGTGAAGATGTTTCAACAAACTCTGCTCAGCCTTTGTCTGTCTGAACCAAAGCTTTGTCTCTGTTAGCAGGTGGAGAAGGAGGAGGGTGTGTTGGAGGGGGTAGCAGTGGGTGGGCATGATGCCACCGCTGTGAGCATCGGTGCTACATGTCCTGTGGGGGGAGGGAGGAGGGCAGGGACCGGCAGACATTGTGCTTAACACGCTTAAGGCATTTCAACAGAGGTGGCTGGCAGGTCTGATGGGTGACCTTGACATAGCTGGATGCATGAGGAACAGAAGAAAGGGAAAGAGTTCATTTTCTCATTGCTTGTGTACTATGGAAACATAGTATGTAGCGAGAGAGTATGCCACAAAATTCCCATCCAGATGTTGGACCTCTTTAGGATAGATTGTGGGGGGAAAAAAAATAAAATCTGTTTCCAAAACAGCACTAAATACAATGAAATATGTATTTTGGAGTTTGTTGAAATGTTATGTGTCTTTACCTGTATGGTCAAGTGCTAGTGAATGTTCTCTGCCATATTTTGATTCAGTGTTTCCATTTATAGGCCTGTAGCTAGCTAAAGAACTGTGTTCCTGCATTATCTTCTGTCATTAGGTTCTAACTGTCAGGCCTTAGAGAAATTTTAATATTATATATATAGTTTGTTAAGTCAGGGTCTGACAGCACCTGTGCTAAGAGGTAGTTTAAATTGAACTAGTGTGTGATGGTTTTTTTGGTCTCACCCTCCTACAGATGTCGGACCATTGCTTGGAAGCAGAGTTCAAGAACAGCTGGGAAAAGAAGTGCGTCCCGCACTTGATGCAGCTCTGACAATGGCAGGAGGTAAAGATGTACATGTTGTTGTATTAATCTTCTGTTGCCATGGTAAGACAGGCATCGCCTTTCTAGTGCACAGCATGGGATGGCTTCGTGCAGTACTGTGATTCAACTTGCCATTTTTCTACATGCCTTGATATTTCTTTTAAACTAGGATTTCAGATATTTTGAGGATTATAAATCTATTTAAAAACTAAGTAAAGATTTATGCGTCACTCACTGAAGACAGATGAAATCCAAATTCCCTGCTCCAGGTGGTAGCCCCTTTCCATTGTATATTAGGGAGAGGAGGAGAACTGCTTTAAGAGCTGTCCATAGGGCTTTGCAGGTTAGTCTTCAACACGTCAGGGAATGAACATTCAGTGGCCCTGTCCTATACACTTCCATGCCTGTTACGAGAGTGATAATCATCATTTCTTGTGTCTTTGAGTTTAGCATCGCTCATGCTTAGTTCTGTCTCCCTTTAAAGAAAATAGCCTTTTATTATTTATTCCATTTAAGGTTTTTTTTTCAGGAATCAGATACAGCTTATAGAGCAAAGAGAAAGGCATCAGTGAACTGGAGTGACCTTGGGTTTTTTTTACACATTAATTCTTTCTCATTCATTCGTCGTCATTGTCCTTTTTTTTTTTTTTTTTTGCTTTATTTCTCTTGTTTGTCTTGAAGTCAAAGTGGAAAGGGCTATCAAAGGTAAAAAATAAAATAAAACATTGTGTTGTGTGAAGTGCACTTTATTTTTGTGACTAGTGTATTTTTAGTTGTATCTGTGTGGGTTTTTTTTGTCTACTAAGTACCTGTTCAGTGGTTGTTTTTTGGTTTGCTGTGACTGGGATGAAATCTGAAGCCAGACAGTGTTGAACACTCCGTAGTGTTTGCTGATGCAGCATGATCTCTTTCCCTTTCATCTTGCAGCCACATAATTTGTGAGTTGGGTTATACCCAAAATACTGTTTTGTGAATATGGGCTTTCTTTTCATTTCTAATGAGCAAGGGTTAAAGTTCTTTACTGAAATCCCTGGGTAAGGAGAGGAAGGGAAAGGGTGAGAAAAGTTGTTGGGGAAGTGGCTAGAAGTAACCTGAGCACATTCATTTGTTTGTAGGAAAACATAAGCGACATCACTTATGTTTTCCTACAAACAGTGAATTTTTATGTGCAATAAATACATATTCTGTGTTAGAGGGTTTTTCTGGGAGGGAGGCAGGGTTGTTTAAATCAGTATTGTTAAGAATATCGTAGCATTTACACCTGTGCACTTTCTCCCCATATCTATATCTATAGACTTGTTTCTAACCTTTTTTTTTTTTAAAAAAAAAAACAAACCCCAACTTTACATCCTTGCAGCCATCAGAGAAACAAAGGAAGCACTGGAAAACGTGAGCGTCTCTGTAGAGGTTTTGCAGGAGGGAACAGAGAGGCTTCATTCAAACTTGACAGAAGTTAAAACGCATCTGAGCAACACCCTCAATGATTCCGCGTGCTCTGTGGCTCAGGCTGCCTCCACCTGCAATATCATCAGGAATTCATTAAGTCAGCTGAACATCAATGCCAATTTTAGCGGGGTAAGAGAACATTTTGCAGACTCTTCCGGTGCGATTGCCTTGAATAAGCCCAGTAGTATCTCTGCAACGGCGTGTGCTGTCACTTGGGAGATAAGTGACCTTCCCTTATTCTATGTTTCCGGGTAATTCCAGTCCCTGTTTTCATCTTCTGTGTAGCAGCGGATAAAGTGTGTGTCAAGCAGCTGCATTAAAGTGCTGCTCTGGGCACTGAAATAATCTGCCCTCTCCCCCCAGCAAAAACACCGAGGTTAAGCTTTGCTGTTGTGCAGCAAAGGTTTCAGGAGTGTGCTAGAAAGATTCTACTGCTACAAATTGTCTCTCTAGTTTCTTTGCCCTTTCTCCTTTCTTTGAAATATTTAGTAAATTAACAAGACTACTACTTTGATATGACTCAAGAACACTTTTTGCTTCCTAGTTGCCGGGAGTGAGCTCACAGCTTGCCAAGGTCAACGATGTCCTTAAAATAGACCTTTCTAGTCTGGTTCAAAAGGTAAGTTTCTTGACAGGCTTGTAAACTGTTAATTAATGAACTGGGTTACTTAGGTATCACTTTTTTTTCCCCTTGGCTTTCTCAAACAGGGTTCTCTTGTTCCTGCCTTATGCAGCCTCATGGTGGATATCTCTCCTTATTATATCATTGTTTGGCCAAGATTTAATACTGGAAAGTATGAATGCAGTGCTTTATATCCTCAGGATACTGCAGATCAAAAATGTATTGCTAATTGTCTGCTTGAAAGAACAATCCTTAACAAACAAAAAGGTAGAAACATGGATCTACTCACATGTTCTATATTTTTTGATTCAAACTAAAGGAAAAAAAATCCACACTCTCCTAATTATTTGTGTTGTATTCCAGCTATTTTGAAGTATGTCTTTCAAATTCTGAATTCTTTATGTGCACATTTGATATTAAATCTGGTGCAATGGACTTAATGCAATTACTGCTAGCATTTTTGCAAGGCTGTCCACAAAATACCATGATTTCCTCCTAGGAAAAAATTTCTTAGTTTAAAAAAGTTTCTCAGTTTAAAAAAGGCAGGTTTAGACCCTGCCTTTCCCCTTCTCATTAGAAAAAGCACTGCAGTGTCTTCAGAGGCAGTTGGATTTCGCTGCTTGTAACAGGAGTTTCGTGTTAAGAAGGCACAGAATTGCAAAGAGGGAGGTATTTGGTACATGGTAAACACTTTCACTAAATGGGCCTTCATATGTGCCTTCTCTGTTTTGTATGAGGGTAGGTCTGGCAGGCAACAGTACTATAAAGTTTGAGATGATTGTGATTGGTGCATGTGTATTTATGTGTAGATTTATTTTTTTTTTTCAAGGAATATTCTGGAGAGCAAACCAAATCTGAAATATACTTGTGTTCCTATTTTGCTTTGACCTTTTCTAATGTGCAGTGATAAAAATGTATTTTTCATAGTATTGGCACGTACATTTTAGTGTGTCTAGAATTTTATGCCTTGTATAAACTTAAAAAAAAATGGCAAGAAATTTTCCAGTGAGAAACTTACTATAGTTTTTCCAACTTTTATTCTTAGGGTTATGCAGCATTTAATGATACTCCAGACTTAGTGGTGAATCAAACCAGGAACATTTTATCAGGTGAGGACAATCCGTCTTTTCACTTTGATTGTTTAATGTTGATATTTTTTATATTACTTACTGATGTTTTTGTTTCCTTTTATTGATAATATATTTTCTGGGGTAGAGATGATTAAAAAGGGAAATGGCCAACATAATTTTTTTTCTTTTAAATTTGGTACCACACGAAAAAAAAACCATAGAAAGCAACTGTGTCATAGTGAGGACCCAAAATTAAATCTAAAAATAGACCGTATGGTATTTTATTGGAGTGGTTTTATTTGTTAGGCTTTTTACTGCTCAAGTACTGAGAAGTCTTAGGATCCCATCTGCACACAGATGATTTATCTTTATTGGGTTGAAAAGCTAATTTTCTTTGACTGATGTGTCTATGACATATTTAAGAGTGTGATGTTAAAAAAAACCTAAACCTGCCTGATGCTGCGTTCAAATATAGTGGATAGTGAAGGAGAGGCAAAAATATGTCTTAAGGATAATTTAAATGTCTGTCTGAATTGTTTTGTTACTTGGGCTTTAAACTGTTACTCTTTGACAGTACCTGGACACTTGATATTTGAATAAAATGTAGTAATACTGTATGTATACTAATCTGTTTTAATTTTCGTTCTTGCATTGTGGACCTGTTCTGCATATATAAACAGCTGTTCCTTGTAAGTTTTTCTTTTTTTTTTTTTTTCCTGGGCAAAATGACACACAGTATGTATTCCAGTATAGTATACTGTGTGAATTTGCCTAAACTGAGCCAGTTTTCTAAAACTGATGTTATGCTTTTTATTAGGAAATCTAGTGCAGATTTACTCATATTCAGTATCTATCTGCTGATATGCGTAAACACAGACAGGTCATCTTAATTTATCTATTTATAAGTTGTTGGGGATTTGTTATTATAAAAATGGAGTTTGAGTTGCAAATCTAATAAAAAAAAAAATTATAGTTTTACTAGTTTGGTACCTGGTTGAATTTAGAAGAGTAAACACCAAAACAAACAGCCAAAAACTTGTCCAGTTGTCTGAGAAAGAGGAAGGTGTTGCCTACTACCAAGTAGCAACCTGTGGTTCTACATCCTGCTGTACAAGTATGTTCCAAGTGGAAAGAAGGAAAAGAGTAAACAGAAACTGCATTTTACAAATAGACAATACATATAATAAGTGAATTAATCATGTCTTTGTGTATCTAGGTAGTGTGTATCCAAGCTGTACGTATAGGGCAGCATGTTCATTCATAATTTGAGGAAAAAAAGACTTAATTGATCATTATCTCAAGAGTGTTGCTAACTAATTGGAAGGAATTTAAGTAATCTTTTTTAATAAGATTGAAAATAACTAGTATAGATTCTCAATACCAGCAGTCTAATTTCTTTCACAGTGTTGTATTCGCAAGGGATGGAGTTTAAATAGATTTTGATCTTCTCCTTCGTAAACTTAGTGGCTAATTGTCTTGCTCAGTGTTACCATTTGCAATACTGCATGAAAAGCAAGATTTAAGCTGGCTAGATAAAAAAGTGACACGTTCATTATAACAAAAGGAAAGAGAGAACTCTGGCTCGACATCTACATCTTTCATCATTAAGCCGAATGCTAAAAATAAAGCCTGCATTTTGAAATGCCATTGTGGTACTTTGAAGCTCAGCGTTTTTGTTGCCTGCTTGTCTCTTCCTCACGCTTGTCTTCATGGCTTGCTCGTTACATGTGGCAAATGGCTTTTAATAGTGTTTCGTAAAGCATACGTGGAATGTAAATTTCTTCTATGAATCTGTAATGGTGCAATATGTTTATTCTTTTAGATATCAAAAACGTGCTGGAATCCATCGGTTCAAATATCACTACCTTCACAAAAACGCTCCCTGTTCAGAAGATTTTAGCAGATTTGACAATCTATCTTACCCAGAGTGAAGCATACGTTCAGGATTATTTTCCATTAGTGGAGCAGTACGATTTCTACAGGTACGTGCAGGAGATGAGGCGGGAGGGAAGTGCTGCCTGTTGGTAGTACTTTGTAATGTTCTGATGTTCTTTGAAGTCAGTTAAACTTTTAATGACGATCGCAGTGAAACAAAGATGTTGTGGGGCAACTCTCTGTTACTGGCAGTGTGGTAAAAGCCAAAGCTGTGGTTAATCAACAACTGGGTGCTGTTCCACCACAGGGCAAGAGGCAGTTCCTACTCTGCCTTCAGGCCTGTTGCAGGAAGGACAGACGTAGGTAGATGTCAAAGATGTAATGCACAAAGGAATGGATTGTTTCACAACCCCAGGGCGACTTCTTATTTAGGGCTTGGCTTTGTCGAGTTGCAGGTAAGTTGTGAGAGCATAGGACCAGAGAGGCCTTGAAGCCAATCCCTTTTTATTATCTTTCTCCCACAGAGGAGTAGCAGCACAGATTCTGCTTTACACCTCATAAATCTTTATGCCCCTGTGCTTGTTCCTACTGGGGTATTACTTGTCCTTGTGAATGCATGGCTACCTTGAGAAAAACATGTTCTTCCTATTTGAAACCTGTGTGAGTCATACATTTGAGTAACTATCTCATTTTTTTTTTTGAAGCATAAGGCTTTTCATTTCATACCATTTAACTTTGTCCTGTTTTAGTCAGTTCAGTCCTCAAGCTCATCAAGCTCTCCCTGCATTTGACACTTCAGTTGATCCTGTATCAATAATTACTTCTATCTTTGTGTAATAATCAGTTTCACTCCTACAGAATAGGTGTGCTAGTGGCTTTCATGCAATGTTAAATAAAAGTGTGCAGAAGACTGAACTTTAAGAACCTGACTGATAACCTCACCTTTAGCCCATTCCTTATCTGGCAGTTTTTGTGGTGAGCCTTAATTTGACAAATTCACCAATATTTTCTTTGAAGCACAGGTTGCATTTAACCAGATAAATATATTGCTTCATTCTGCTGCAGTATACCTCTGGTAATTTTGTATTTCAATTCGAGAAAGTGGAGAAACATATCTTATCTGCATGGCACTTAAATACCCATTCTCATCAAACCTGACATAGTAGTACAAATAAAAACAACAAGCCTATAGTTGTCCAAATTATTTTCCGTTCCTCCCTTTCTTAATTACAGGAGCATTATTTGTAGTTCTCAATAGGTATTCTTTTATTAATGTGCCTGTCAGCATTAATGTTTTTCTTTCTCTTTATTGGCTGTGCACATTCATTATGATAAACCTTTCTCTGATTTTTTTCTGGTTCCTGCTCTCTCTCTACCAAGCTACAGGGAGGAGAAAAGGGAACTTAAGAAATGTAAGCTGGGAGAAGTGGCAAAAGGGAAAAGGAAGAGGAGAGGGTGAAAGGCTAGAATGAGATACAAAATGTGTGAATAAATGGATGTGCTCCAAGTATGTGGACAGATAAAACTGTTATGTGATTTAATTAATAAAAATGAAAGTTCAATTCCTATCCAGGATCTTTCTCCTGATCAAGTTCCATTAACTGCTCCATACATTGAGAGCATTCCATCACAGACACACAAAGCCTTGATTTTAGCTTTAAATACAGTTATTTACATTTGCAACCTAACACACTGTGTGCAAAATAGTAAGACTTAGAATAAGATCGATTACTGACTTCGTGACCAGTGGTCAGTCCACATCCATAAATTTCTCCTTTGCTTCTTGAATAAATGACTGTTGGAGCCTCTGCCTCCTCTGAGTCACTGTTTGCTCCGCTTGGCGCACGTTGACACTTCGGTACGGTCCACCTGCAGTAACTGGAGTTGGAAGCACCTCGTTCCTGTGATGTTTGTTTCCCAGCCCTTCAGTAGCAGCTGTCTATAAACCAACAGCGATTATCTTCTGGCCCAAAATACCTGCTAACGTAGGAAAAGCAGTTTTTTCATGGCTAACATTTGTTGCTCAAACAGAACCAAGAGCAGGCCAGCTGGGAACACGGTTTTGCCTGATGTGTCCTGCAGATCTCCAGGGTGTTCTTTGCATGTGAATAACCAAACACTTTTGGCTTTTATTCCTTAGGTGGCTTGGTTGTCTCATTCTGTGCTGCGTGCTGGTCCTGATTCTGGTCTTTTTCTATCTTGGACTGCTCTGTGGCACCTGTGGTTATGATAAACATGCTTCCCCAACAACCAGAGGCTGCATCTCCAACACGGGAGGAAATTTTCTTATGGCGTAAGTTTCACTAATTGGTGAAAAATAAAATAAAGGTAGCTGTAGAAGGCTGTTTTTAATGATTTTGAAGGACGTCTGTATGAAAAGAATTTGTTTTGTTACCTGTCCATATGTGCTGAAAAAAATAGAGCAAAAATAAATATTAACCTCACGTAGTTCCACTGAGGGACTTGGGGATTTTGGGTTGTTCTTTCATTGAGGATCATAACTGAAGGATAAAACCTCTGAATCTAATGTTTTAAGGCGAGTGTTGTATCTAATGAATTTCTATTCTATTTCCATTTGGAAACTGCAAAAAGTGGAAACAGATAATTGAAAATATAAAGGGAATTTTTAGCTTTTTAGTACACTTGAGCACTTGCTCAAAAGCAAAAAAAGCCATGTGAGGAGTCAAGAAACATCTGACTTTCTCAGAGCACTTTAGGAGGTTTGGGGTTGTTCTTGGAAGTTCCCAGTAGTGGCTTAATGTCGTTTCTGTTGGGTGTAAGAGAAGATTGCATCTGAAGTCTGCCCAAGACTCTTTTGGTAGCACAAGGCTAGAGAATTGAATTCAAAGAAGAAAATTGTGTGCTTTTGTGGCTCTTAAACGACTTTGCACATCCAATGTAAATGTGGGCATTTTAGATGCACTTTAGCTGAAGACCTTACAGGACTGAAACGTGTAAGATATTTCAGACGAAATATTTGGAAAGCAAGTATTTTAGCCATCTATCAGTTTTTATCTCTGTTATATCTGCTGTTGGCTTCACTGTTGCCCAAAGTGTATGTATTTTGTTCTTAAAAAGCAAAAATTTAGTCGACTTACTTCTTTTTCAGTGGTGTTGGATTCAGTTTTCTATTCTCCTGGCTGCTGATGATTGTAGTGGTGCTCACTTTTGTCACAGGTGGAAACGTAGAAAAACTGGTCTGTGAGCCCTTTGAAGATAAAACTTTATTCAAGGTAAAGTTATTGAACACTGAAGAGAATCCCCATGAGTCCTGGTGGTCTTGTCAGTTATGTATAGCTTATTATTTTTTTATGGGACACTTCAAGTCAGTTTGGATCTAGTTTTACTTTCCCCTTACACACCAAATAGAGACATTCATCCTTTCTTGGTTAATTTGCTTTGCAGTGAATCCTGCATGCCTGTCTTTCTTTGAAGATAATTTTTTCTGTGATTTAGCATTTCTTGGTGACATGGAGCTTTAATATTCACTTTCTGCACCAGAGAGGTTGAATTTGCTGTTTTGCTTGTATTTCCATTATTGGGTGATGAGCTTAGATGTGGGTATGTGTCAAAAAATTGCATAAGGATAAATTCATGACTTGAAAACTCAGAATTATATTAATATTGCTGATTTTTTTTCTTCTAGGTTTTGGATACTCCCTACTTACTAAATCAACACTGGAAAAACTACCTTTCTGGCCTCCTGTTTAAAAATCCAAATATTAACTTGACTTTTGAGAAAGTGTACAGGTATTAAAGTTATGGTTAAGATTTAATTCAATTTATACATATTGTTTTCATGGTATCTTGCACACTTCGTATTTCAAGCATGTGCAGAAACTGCATGCATTCCAGAAGACATCCTGATTTTTGAGTGAATCACTAGCAAAAGCAATTTTCTCCTATATGTGAGTTATTAGAGATAGTCTTAGAGTGATATTGTATAACAATGCTAGTTGAGCTCTTTGAAAAAATATTTTGCATCTTTGAGACTAGCAGAAATTGTTAATGACTTGCTTTCTTATAGACAGATCTTCAAAAAATATAGCCAGAACTCTTTTGTTAAAGGGCTAATTTTCTTAGAATATGAAAACATTGTTAATCATTCTCTTAACATTTGATCCTCAGGGTGGTTTTTAGGCTGAAGTATGTATTCTTGTTTTTGTAGTGATTGCAAGGAAAACAAAGGAATTTATACTTCCCTTCACCTAGAACACCTGTTCGACATCAATGAATTTCTAAATGTTAGTATGGTAAGTAAAGCAAGTATGAGTGAGCTCATGATTATTTTTGATGGTTGGAGAGGTGTTTGCTCTTGAACACAGTGTAGCATGGCTGGGTTTTATGGGATTTTGGTTTTATATACGATACATCCTGCAAGGAGGGGAGAACTGTCCAATTAATTTGAAAAAAAAGAAATCTATTTACAAATAAGATATTTTTTCTCTTTCAGTGGGCTGTGGAAGGTTTTCTGATGTGCTTTTTTTATGGCTGCTACTAACAATATTGGCTTTAATTTTGAAACTTCTGTAAAAGGTTCAAATCTAGCATCTTCCAAAGGCCGTTTACAGTGTTTAATGAGAGTCGTGGTTTTTATATAAATGCCTTTCTTGGTTTGTTCCCTTCTGATTCCAGTCAGATTTATCTTGGTCCAGGATATAATATGCTTTGCTTCTAAGAATGGTTCTGATTTTGGTGGGAAGGGGTTGGGATAAAATTCTGTTAAACTGTAATAATACACGACTCTGCTGTCATTACATGACTCTACTAATTTTGGGGTCGCCTGTAATACCCATCTTCACTACAGCAACCCCTAAGGGATCCATCTTCTGATCTGCCAGGAACTGTATGCACACTTGATAGATACAGTCCTTGCCCCAAATAATACACAATTAAAATGAACAGGGAAGATTCACTAAGAGGGAAAATAGTTTTGAGTTTCCACAATAGAGTAATGGTGGAGGCTGGGAAGGAAGGCAGGTTTCCAGATTCCTCATCTATTGCTCTGCTGCCTGTGCAGGACAGGTGACATTTCAGATTTGAGTGTAGTGCAAGAAGGCTTTGGGTAACACCAAGCAAGTCGTCTGTAGTCACCATTAAACATATTTAGGGGAGTCTCATCCAGTCCTGTGGCTAATACTGCAGTGTCTGTCCTGGCCACAGGTGAGATACTGAATTCTCTGGGTTTCCTTGATTCGGGCCAGGGGTATAACTTACATTTTTAAAGGATAGCATTTCCTGGAGGGGAAAGAGAGTTCTATTTTATCTTTGTCTCCTCTTAGGAGGATCTAACATCTATTCAGAGAAGCCTGCTTAAAATGTAATGGAAGGCAAATAGTTCATTGGTATGAAAGATGCGTAGGTAGGTTAGGACATGGCAGGATACTGCAGATAAGGGAAGAACATTCTATCAAAGCTAATTGTATTAAACTGATGTAAGCAAAAATCAATGTGTGCTTCTGCATGGAAGTGACAGTCAGCAAAAATAAGATGCTTTTTGAGGGGGGAGTGGCTATAGAGGAATATGCACCGGGTGCAAACTGCTTTTGTGTTTTATTTTGTTTCCCTCTCAGTATACAGAAGATGTAGCACTTAAAATTGAACACATTCAGATAAACCTCAGCAAAATCATTCTGCTGGATGAAATCGGGAAGGAGAATCTTCTGAATTTCAGCTCTTCGGGAATAGAAGGGATAAACTTTGCAGCGTATTTGACAGAGGTGAGACTGTAGTAAACTGGAGACATGACTGGGACAAAGCATAAAATGAAATGTTTCTTTAACAATGGACAAAATGGAGACAAATCTGCTTTTGTGTTATGAAGAATCATGAAACGGTGCAAAAGCACTGCAGAAATTGAGGTCAATAAACATTAAAAGAAATAAAGGGTAGACAAAGTAGGTGGTGTGGTTAGTTAAGTGCAAGCCGTCTGTATATGCAATAATAACATACTCTTTTTTCTTTCCCTACTCTTCACATCTTGTTTCAGATCAATAAAAGTGTTACCAAGGTTGATCTTCTGTCATTTGCTAATGACTTAGAAGCAAGAGCAGACCAGCTGGTAAGTTTAATACACTAATACATAGAATGTATTGGTTTTATACTATATAAATACACAGCCAAGTATTTAGACTTCCTATGGGAGAATTCTTGTACTTCAGACACTTACGTATATGGTGCATTGTCACATAAGGAAAAGCTTTCAAGAACACGTTGCATGAGAGCTGTATTTTAAATATTGCTAATTATTGATTTTTGTGTGCTAACTTGTACAATTTCTGCTTTGTAAGTGTAATTTCTTAAACTCCACTGTTTGCTTTAGAAATGAGGGGAATACTCTGAGTATTTCCTGTGATGCTGTCTACATTTTAGGGTCCCTGTTGGAAGAAAAATTCATTAGATCATGATGGAAAAGATGATGGGAATTAATTTTCTTTCAGTTTCTGAGCAGAAGATTTTGCAATTAGCCATAAAATTAATACCGTGGCAACTCATAAGGGCTCTAGTGAGAACTGGGGCTCCATTGTGGAGGGAGAGTGCACAAAAGAGATGCTGTCTGCTCTGAAGGGCTTTCTGAATGCAGACAGACAGACAACGGTCAGAGGGTAGAGCTACAACGTCGCCCGCAAATGAACCTGCAGAATGACAGGGCTGTGTTAGCAGAGGGAGCATATTCAGTTGATATGTTTGTACGCGTGTCGAGGTCACTGTCTATTTACTTTTCAAAATGAGAGTCATAGTTTAGCCACTGGATTGGACGCTGGCCCATGACAGACTCCTGCCTTGGGATGTGGGAGAAAGACTTATGCTGTGCACATATGACAGTTGCTCGGGTCTCTAAGGGACACAGACAGCCGTGTGAGACCGTCCCCTTTGGAATTTATCAAATATCCATACTTCCTCCAGGGAGAGGAGGGCACCACAAGAAGCTCCTGCTGTGTTTACTCCAGCTTTTTGCATAATTTGATCACACCCGTTGTGTTATTTTACCTTTTTTTTTTTCTTTTTTCTGTACTCGTGGCAGGGTCAGGCTGCTCATCGGTTTTTTGTATCGTTGTTCGCATCCTCTCCAAGCACCGTGAGCCACATGTTGCCTGTTCGTTCCTCTGGGGGATGTCCCTACCCATGGCAGGGGGTTTGGAACTCAATGATCTTTATGGTCCCTTCCAGCCCTAACCATTCTTTGATTCTATGATGATTCCGTGTAGGGTGTCTGCTAACTTGGACAGACACCAGTAGCTATGCCCACACTTCACTTCCACTTTCAATTTTTATTGTGCTATTTTGAAGGTAATACAGGTGGGGAGTTTTTGCTGTTGTTTTGGGGCTGTTTTCAAAGTGGAAGTTGAGGTTGTTCAAACAACGTGTATCTTACACAGAATTACCTCTGAGATGTCTATTAAATGGTGTATTCTACCTAGCTCCACAAAGGAAAATATATTGTGTTGGTAGAGAGGTTTTTCATTATTTTTTGTAATAGCATCTAAAGGAAGCATTAGAACTAAGAATAGATCAGGCAGAGTAATTTCTTCTTATAAAAGACAACGAAAAAAGCCCAGAGAAGTGGTGGAGTCTCCTTCTCTAGAGACATTCAAAACCCACCTGAACACATTCCTGTGCAACCTGCTCTGGGTGGACCTGCTTTGGCAGGGGGGTTGGACTAGATGATCTCCAGAGGTCCCTTCCAACCCCGTATCATTCTCTGATTCTGTGAAAAATACATTATTAAATGTGTTCACTGTCACAGTGTACATTTTTATTTCTTCCTTGTGATACTATTTAATGTAATCTATGAAATGTCTAAAAAAACCAAAAAAACCCACCAAAAGCAAAAAAGCCCTACAACAACATTATGTATTACAAAAGTCAGATTTTTTAAAAAATTTATACTGGTTTCCAAGGATATTTTATAATCCTGCTTTGTTATTTGTGGTAGCTCTTAAAGTTTACAAAAACAATCAATTAAAAAAATAAAAGTTGGGAGCCGCGATAATGAAAAATACCCTTTGCAGGCGCTTTTCCAAGTTACTGTCTTGAAAATATGTAAACCTCTGTGCCCCTCAGAAGAGTGCCCAAACCAGCAAGTTCCCATGACGGGGAAATGCTCGTCCCAGCTGTGGGGTTCCTGCGCCGAGGTCTGGCTTGTGGCGAGTGAGAGGGCGATGTGCTTGGGTGAAAAGTCTCTTGGGTTGAGTCTGTGCTGATAAGGTCATAGCCAAAAAAGCAGTGTAGAATATGTTCTGGTTTGGTTGCTGAGGTTTGAATTATTAATAGGGTGATTAATAGGTGCCCAGGCAGCCAAGAAAGCCATTGGCATCCTGGCTTGTATTAGAAATAGTGTGGCCAGCAGAAGTAGGGAGGTGATTGTGCCCCTGTACTCAGCACTGG
>JAOXNO010000033.1:56729648-56744716 GCA_028565335.1 Limnodromus scolopaceus | reverse complement strand
ATATGGTGTAGGGGGGAACTTTGTAGAGTAGGGTAGATGGTTGGACTCGATGATCCCAAGGGTCTTTTCCAACCTAAGTGATTCTATGATGTTTCCCCCCCCACCCTCCTTGTGTTGGGGAATTCAATTTGCTGTACGCTGTTGTTAGCACCAGCTGTTGTGCAGTAGATGAGTTTACTGTGCAACTTCCATTGTTTCATGTTTGCTGGAAAGCTTTGAAGCTACTGAACAATAAATACTGCATAATTGCATTTTTTTTTTGCAGCCAAAAGGAGCGCTGGAAAATGCCTTAAAGGGACATGCAAACAACATCCGAGTGATTCACAACCAGCAAGTCGTTCCACTAGAGCAAGCTATGGTAAAATATTAAAGCAATATTAGAATTATTTGTAGAAAATATGAATCTCTAAATCTCTTAAATACGGTCTAGAAACCTGGATTTTTGCTATTATATAAGCAAAGATTACATTTGCATTGTGTCACTGAAGAGTAATCTGGTGAAAGCATGTGTTTAATAGTTTTCCTGCTTATAGTACTGCCAGTACTCAGTACTGTCTAAAATCATGACCTTTTTCTTCCCCATTTTTTTCTGTATCTATTTGTGATTATATATGAATAAAAGAGGAAGCAGAGAAGAACTTCACAAAATTCTAACCCTCCATCACTCATTTTTCTTTTTTGCTTACCATTCGTCTTCAGTAATAAAAGAAGTTATCACTTTCACACTGTGTTTCTTGGAGTTAGTGATCTTCTGACAGTGTTGGAATTGGAAACTTCTGACAGTAGTATTTGGAGCCAAAGAAAAATCTCTTTTTTGATGCTGTAAAAGATGTGAAAGGGTTGCTTTTGCACTGATTTGTGTAGTATCAAGCTGTGAATCTCATACATACCTAGGTGTTATTTCTTCCTCTACATAACATGAAGACTTATAGTTTATCCTGGCAGCAGATACGGTATTTCTGCCTCTATCAAAGCCCTCTTGTAGAAAAGCATTAGGTCTTCTGTTCCACTCTGATGCTATGCTGTTCTTTCCTAATTAACTCCTAATTATTTTCATCTCTTTTTCCTTTTACAAAACTGACTGTCAAGAAATATGTTAAAGCTAGGGTAAGTGCTTTTTCCCTTCTGAAATTGGAGAATTATAGAATTCTCTGAACACTTGGTTCTGATTTTAACTGTTCTCTCTCCCCTCCAAATAAATCTTACTCAGTTTATTGCTATGAACTTGAGTTAAATCTGAAGTCTTCAGTGCACAATTCGTAACTACTTAGTGCTGTTGGTCAAATACTGATTCAATGATTAAACTGACAATATATTAGATTTAATGCAACTGTTGTTACTATATATAATGTGATATGTTATATTAGAAACAAAATAATCTATAGAAGATCAAAGCATGCATATAATGTTAAAACAAGTGGGCTCTTCCTGTAGTAATGACTTGAATTGTTTTTTTTTCCCCTCCTTTCTAATAGAGCACTTTAAATCAGAGCATTAGGTTACTGAAGAGGACATCATCTGAACTTATGGTAAGCTTTTCTTTCTGGCAACAGGAACATTTGTATATGTTCTAAATTCATCCACCACATAGGCAGGGCGTATATTTTCAGTACAGCTTTTTCTATTTCTAGCTGTTCTGTTGTTGGAAAGGATTGTAATGCACTGAGGTAGTAGCAGAGGATTTAGATCTTTTCTGCACAGCTTTTTCTACCCTGGCTTTCCTTTCCTTATAGAGGAGGAAAAAGGGAAATAAAAAGTAATGTTTGGGATATATTTGGAAGTATGAATTGTAAACTTAATTTTCATGTGATAAAATAGACTTCAGTACAGTTCCATATATTGTGTTATGTTCCTAAAAATAGACTTGTTTTTTCTGGAATCATTGAATGCAAAACTTGGGGGGTGGGGACACACAACAACCAAGAAGCAAAACACAAAAACACAACTGTGAAAAGAGAGCTTTGTGATTCACATCCTTAACTGCCTCTTGTCCAATGTCCAGCTCCTACAGGGGCCCATTTCTTTGGCATTGTACTCAGTACCTTCCTGTCTCTGCAGCATCGGCCCCGCTGCGGTAGCAAGAATCCAAACGCACTAGTTGGCACTTAAGAGTCATAGTCACAAGAGTGTGGTGGACCATACCTACCCCAGTTCTTCCCATTAAGGTTTTCACCCATCCACAGCAGCAGCCCAGCTAGATTTCTTTTAGAATCTGTGGTTTGAACCTGGATGTTCATGGCTTCTGGTAGGAAGTCATGGAACAAGGTGTTGATAAGAAAAAGGATGATGTTTCATCCTTAAGTATGTTTAAGAAACATCTCTGCAGTTTGAGGCTGTATGTGCATTATTCTTTGTGTGTGTTCTTTGAGAGACTTTATAGGATTGTACATATATTGAAGAAGTGTCTCAATCCTTTTGCTTATTGATTAGCAGCACGTTCTGCTGGTAGTCAAGAGTAGTGAGAGCATATAGCCCACTGTTTTCTTCCTGTGCACTGTGTGTGTCCCTAGTGTATACACATACATTGGTGAAAGTATTGCTACACTTAAGGAAAGGGAACGGAAGAGAAAGCTGAGCTATTACATAAATTAGTTACACAGGTGCCAGGAAAAGATACCTCTCATAACCACTGATACTTTACTTTTTTTAGTAGTGAGAGAATTTGTCCAATGATCATGAATCCTTAGGCAGGCTCGTGTTCTGTCTGGAATTGCATGTTTTGTCAAGTTTTGACAGGACAGTGATGCTGGTTTATCAAGACAATAGGTTACAGACAAGGGCTGCAGAGACATTCTAACAGCCTGACGGGGGTTATTTGTATTAAAAGCCGTCTCTTCCTCTCCAGGTTAAGGTGAAAAATGTCATTAGTGCTGTTAATGCTGCCCAGCTTCTCATAAATAACAACGCTTCTCTCGTTATTGTCCAGGTAAGCTTTATTTGATTAAAATACATTAATTCATGATGTCCTGGAGAGAGAGGCTCACTTACTTTTGTCTGTTCCTAGGAGACAAAAAAGTACATGGATACCATAGTTGGCTACTTTGAGCAATATATTGAGTGGGTCAAGGAGTCGGTAAGGTGCATTTGCTTTATTGAGAGAAGCTGCATATAAAAGACATTAAAAAACTAAATAGTAATAATAGTAAAAAGTGTTACATTATTAGTATGTTTTATAGTTTAGTTTGTAAGATATTTGTACTTTCTATGAAGGGGAAAATTTGTCTTCTATAAATAGGTCTGTTGTGTTTGAAGTAGAATCAAAATGATGAGTTGTGTTGATTGGAATAAAATGCAAATTTAACACAGCATCATTTTTCCAGGGCTTGCCTTAAATCTACCGTTTGTGCTAATATTGCACTGAGTCTGACCTTGCTTAGTTCAAATTAATGTCATTAGCATCTTGTTTTATTTTTCTTTTGTCAGCTGCAGCCTTTGAAAAAGAAAGCTGATGTTTTAAAGATGTGTATGTTCAGTTGATGGCATATGCCACTGGAATTTATTTTGAATTTGGATAGGGTAAGAGGTAACAATTTAGTAAACAGTATCTGTAGTTGTAAGCAAGTTTTGAGATTCTTATTTTATTCTGTTAGATACTTCAAACTATATTTTTTTAATCTTTCAGATTGCCATGGAGGTAGCAGCCTGCAAGCCTATTGCCAATGTGATAGATACAGCAGTAGATATTTTTTTATGCAGCTATATAACTGATTCTGTGGTAAGAAATATTTTCTGATACTCAAAATTGGGCCATCAAGTGGGAAATGCTTTGAACATAAATCTGCATTTAATTATTCTGGCTAGACTATTCTGAAGTATGATAATAAAGTATCATATCCAAAGTTATAGAAGGGAAAAATGTTCTGATCTGGATCAAGTCTGATGCCAAAGTAGTGCTGGACTTGTTTTAAGTTCCCATTAAACTTAAGCTTTCTATTAGCAAGAATTCTGTAAAATTAACTGTTCTTACTAAATCTTCCAACTTGAATTGCAAATTAATACTGGTTTGGAATAAAAATTCTGGAAAGGGTGGATTTCATTTTGGTTGCTTGATTCTGAACCACCCTGAAATGGAAGAAAATAAAGATCTAAAGTTTCAGCTGTAACCATTTCTAACCTAAGGGGATGGGGCAAGGGTAGAAAGTGAATGAGAAACACCAACGAAAGACTTTCTCATGTGTCTCTCCTGGAATCTAGAAAACCTCAATGAATTAAAGGGACTCTTTATCACTTCACTTATATCAGACAGCTCTTGATCCATTTCTGCACAGTGGAGAATTTGAGCGTGACTGGTAGCAGTATATAAGGGTAATATTGGCTTTTTCATCTTGCAAAAGAGCTTGGAAAGAGGATAGCATGTATTAAAAATAGAATAAGAAACCATATGCCTGGAAACCAGCTAAAACATCCCATAGCTATTATTTAACTTTATTGCACTTTTAGCCAGGTCCTACTCATACCAACAGTAAATGCATGGAATTAATCAAAGCCAAAGCACTCTAACCTTGATAATGCTCAACCATGAAATCTCCTAACCTGCCAGAATCACACTGTACTCATTGATTATCTCGTAAGTGAGAGAGCTTTTCTTCTCCTTTGTGCAGCCACCAACCAATCTGGTGGTAGATGGACCATATTTTTCCTCACGAGTCACCTATAAGTTAAAATGCCTCCAGCCAATACAAATCAAATTTGAAAAACCATCATTTTAACACCTGGTGGTAACTCAGTTCGACTGTGTGGTAATGAAATTAGTTACACAAACAGGCTGCAGTTAGCAAGTTAAAAATTACCTTGACAAAGTGCTGGAAACTCAGATTTTGACAAGAACCGCAAGACAACTAGTTTAAAATATCAAGAAAGGAAAAAGAGATGTTGTGGCTGGTAAATTAATGCTGCGACACAAAGTTACTTTCTAGCCCAAGGCTGACTACATTGAAATAACTTCTTAGGGCACTATGGCTGTGTAGCTTTGAGCAGCTTTGGTCATATTCCCATTTGGTTACATTTGTAAGACGGTGGTGTGCTTAATTTAGCTCACATTGACGGTGGAGGATGCTCAACATGCCCTGTTCCACACCAGTATAAGGAACCTCAGATAGTCCACAAGGGCAGTGCCTCTAATTTCTACTGTGTTCTTCTGGTAACAATGCTTAGAATATCAAGCAAGGATTCAGTACTTTTCTGATTAATTTTCTCTGTGATCTTTTTTTCCCCTGGATTTTGCTTTGTTTCAGAATGCCTTCTGGTTTGGTTTGGGAGGCTCTTCAATATTTTTAATTCCTGCCATAATTTTTGCTGTAAAACTATCCAAATACTACCGTAGAATGGATACAGAGGACGTGTATGATGAGTAAGTATATACTCCTAAATAAGCTGAATGGCAAAGGGGTTGAAATGGTTTTTTTCGAGTGTCTCACAAGAAGGCGCTAATAATCCTTGAACCTTCTGTGCTGTCAGATTAGAACTGCATGTTCTTGTGAAATACTGCAGGTTTGGGTTGGTGCCTGCAAACTGCTTCAGGCAGGTGGGCTTTGGTTGCCCTGACTTGCTGTGACTCTGTGCAGATAGTGCCAGCTCTGACTTCCAGCTTAATTCAGAAGGAGGTCTTCAGAGCTTTGTGTACAGCATTTATATACATATCTTCCCCGTGTGCAAGTGGTTAGCTTTGCTAAGCGACCTGTTTAGGTGAATTTTGCCTGCTTTGTAATCTCCTTGAATTAATTATTTGCTTTCTTACTGTCTTAGTTGTTCCTAACCAGTCTTTCCTTTTTCAATTGCAGTTCCTCTGTCTCAGGGACTTGGCATTTTACTTTATGATAACTGTTCTTACATATTTTCCCATCGGTTTTGGTTTTGCTGTTTTCTTTTCTCCTCTTTGTTTTGCTCATTGTTCAGTTAGCCTCTGCACTGCATTTCTCAAATTTCACACTGCTCATTTTTCATTACACATTCACAAGTCAGGAGAAGCAGAACAGGCATGTACTGCTGAAATTACTCATTTATTAGTGTCTAGTTAATTACTCCTCCTTTTCTGTGTTTTTTTAGCGTCGAAACTATACCCATGAAAACGTAAGACATTTTTGCTGGTATTTTTTAAAATTATTTTATTCAGGTGGGAGGGTTTATATTTTTTACGTAACTTGTTACTTCAGAAGAGGTAACATCTTCTGTTTCAACAGACTTTATAGTTTATATTAGAGTATACAACTCCAGAAGAATAGCAAAACAATTAATTAATTTTTGGAGAATATAAAAATATTAAAAAATGTAAAATTATAACTATGCTATAAGTCTTGAATGTTACAAAGGAAAAGATATCTTCTATTGTACAGACACAGATTATCTTTGCATATAGTACCATCATCCATGTACATGTCTTAGAAGCCATACTGTACATAGTGCATCTTATAGTTAACATGGTCTTTCTTGGTGTATTTATTTTATTACAGTACAGAAAATGGTAATAATGGTTATCATAAAGAGCATTTATATGGTATTCACAATCCTGTTTTTACAAGGTAAACCAAGTCTGAAACTGCATGCCTTCATGTGTCCATACTTAATCTACTATATTAATCACCTCTCCGATTTTCTGCACGTTTTAAAGTGAATCACTTAATTCTCTATTTATGGTTTTTTGCATGACTCGCTATAGCAAATGCTGTATGATTTATATTTCTCAAATATTCTTTACGTAACAGCAGGTTTTGTAGTGATTGCCAGCAACTTAACAAAGCAATTGCCTGAATTTGATCTTAAAATCCAGGTGATTAGGTATTTATCGAGTGCAGTGGGTGGTCCTAAACTGATAAACATATTAAAGTAGTCTGTTAGCAGTTGGAAGTGATAGGATGGGATGCATTCTTACTCTGAAGCTGTTTTAGTTTTTAGATGGTGAGGAGAAGAGCTTTTCCTGTGCACAGGGCAGGTGATCCAGGGTATGCAGAAAACATGAACAGAGAAACTGGGTGTTTCTGCATGGGTAGAACTAGTGTAAAATCACAAAACGAGAGGTTCAAATTAGGTTTAAAAAGGAGGAGATTTGGGTTCTTTTCTGTCTCTACAACTTTTGTGCTGTAAAACCTTTGCCAGTTGTGAGACTTTCAGTTTCCATAGGGATAACATAGGGTGTCCCACAACTTCAATACTTGGGTTTCCAAAATATCCAGGTTGCTTAAGGCAGGATCTGATCTATGACTGAAATCTGTAGCTCACTGTGCCTTAACTTGCAACTTCATGACTGAAAGTATAGATTAAATACTTGTAGAGAAGGTAGATACCACCATTCTTTCAGTAATGGGTAAATACCAAGAGAAGTCAAAGTTTGGAAGTCTTGCCGAATTTTATGGCTACATCGGTTGTATATTATTATTTATTAGAACTGTATTTCACAGTAATTATTTACTGACCAAATCTTGATTCCACATTTCCTTCTGAAGGAAGTATTTATATATAACGATGTCTTTAGTGATACTTATCATCATGATTGTCATGGTCTGTTCTGCAGCTTAAGGGCACTCCCTAAATTAACCTACAAGTCATTTAATTCAAAAGTACTCTCCACTGGCATATCTAAGGGCTCTCAGTTTTAAGGACTTTCAGTATTTTACATAAGAGGAAACTAATAATTGCTCAGGCCTTAGAAGTCCCTTTCTGATCTTTGAATCTTTAATATGAATGTTAATACTCTTGAGGTTCATAGCATGTTTTCTGTGATACTTCAGTGATTGATTAATAGTTTAATGCAGAATTCCTGAATAATCTGAAAATCACGAACATAAAATAGTCTTTTAAACAAAGACCCGCTAGTTCAGTCCTGACTTCATTTTCCTAAATTCTAAGTTACTCAAAATGGTTTTCCATAATAAAATAGAAGGATTCAGTTTGAAGCAGTGCTGTCTTCTGATGTGCTGAGGTAATTTGAAAAACTGCTAATTATACGAGATACATGCTTTGAATTTCTCAGTCTGGGATTCCCATAGCGATAGAGTCTTTTTTTTTCATTTCAGCAAACTCTTTGCTTTTATGCTCTCCTTGCTTTTTCTTATTTCTTACAAATTATTTTGAGAAATACTTTGAGAGATATGACTTTGGATAGATCTCTGTACACCTGTACTTTTGCCGGTGTAAAGAATCCCATAGGTTTGGGGGGTTTTGTCCTTTGAAATCAGCTGGATTGCTTTGCTGGAAAGAGATGCAAATATCTTTCTTTATAAATAGAAGTTATGTAAATACAAGTATGAGATCTACAGGAGATATATATGTATTTGTATAGATATCTCACACAGGTGTTTTTATATACACGTCGAAGATACAAATAACCTCAAATGCAGTCACCATTTTTGTGAGAGCAAAATTGGAGGCTGGATTAAGTTGTCAAAGGAGTGGTGTTGAATCGGTAATCCAAGCCCTTCTTGCTATCATGAAACAAAGATAACCAGAAAGGTTGGTGGAGAAAACCATGCGTCTATTTCCTCCTGTTTGAAAAATTCTTAATTAATTGGGTAAAAGTTGGAGAACAGGTTGTGCCAACGGAGCTTGTCTCACCTTAGTTAGACACAGTATTTCTGCTGCATCTGTGGGCAAAAGAAAATGCTGGTTTGTTTTTGTTTTTGTTTTTTTTCTTGTATAGCTCTGTGGAACAGTGGTAACGTACTGGAAACATTAAGGGGTAAGTAATAACCTTTTAAAGTCAATTATTTCTATAACGTGCTGTAAGGTTTAAAAATAAAAAAAAAACCCAAAAAAATATTATTGAACCATATTGATGTTCATATGAAAATTTATGGCTTTGTTCTGCTTAAATTACATTATAATTCTGTCTTCATCAAATTTTCCTGAATTGTTTTTGTGATTATTTCCAGGCTATAAAAATGAGGCTCGAGATTCTTCTACAGGAATATATCACTATTCTTCCAAGTGTATTGGCATTTGCATTCATCTTCCAAATCCTGAGCCACTTATTTTATGTCACCTGTACTGTAAATCCCAAATGTACTATTGAATGTTATGCCATAAACTACTGTACAGAATATTTTGCGATCAGGGCACTGCCTCTCAAATACCACTGTTCAAGGCTTGAATTAAAAGGGTTTTTTGTTTTTTAACTTTTTTACACTGGGCTTTCTACCTTACATCACAGTATATAAATTAATTAGATTAATAGCCTTTGCCTAGCAATCCTCTGACAACTGGTCAACTTCTTATCTTAAATTGTTGATTTGTGTTAAATACAGTACATACACGTTTACATAAAAATACATTTTGTATACAGAGACTTTTGTATATACATTTTTCTTAAAACTTATAAGTGTTTAGTTCAGATTTTAATATTGTATAATACTCTTCACAATTGAATTTACCAGCATGATCAGTGTTGCTATTTGGTGCTCTTGAATGACCACTTTGGACTAAATTTGAAGTGTAATGGGATCCACAGTGTCTCCTTATGTCTCTGAAAAGTTCTGTTGCAATTCTGCTTTCTTACCCCCCCCCCCCCGGGGGGTTTTTTAATTATTTAACATTTAGTGATTTTTGCAGTATAGACCTTAAAGGGACTTTTTGGAGAAGTTTGTTTTGGAACTCTTTGGGTGGGAGGGTTGGGAATGTGCGTGATGCGTAATATAGCAAAAAAGCTAAGCTTTCTAGCATTCAGTAGTACTCAAAAAGAGCATGAGAGGTGTCCTATGTCGGTGATTTTTTTGAATGCTTTACATTTCTGTCTCTCTTCTCTTCGTTCACTCTCACTTCTGTAATGTCCTTAATGGTATCACTGTTAAGCTGGGGCTCTTTCAGGGGGCAGTGATGCTATTTTTGCTAAATAATTTCAAAATATTATTTCCAATATTGAAATTCAAATGCGTTTAGCAATTGGGGTTAAAGTTTGTACTAGTAGAGTTATTGCCTTGAATTTAGGCATACAGTTGGATTGCTGAATTAGTTAACAGCAGAATTCATCAACAAGGCCAAAAGTATCTATGTTACTAGTGTAAAACATTTCCGCAGGTGAAGTTAATTGGGTATATTGACCTAAATAGTGTCTCTTCATATATCAGTGTTGTTAACTTTGTTTCCAATGAGGTTCATTGGCTTGAAGTAGGGATAATCCTGTAAATCATTCATATAATTTTAAAGAAATGCTGAAAAGTGGTACCGGTCTTTAATCTGGAATAACCTTAAATTTTTCATTTTTAGGTCATAAATGGAAACATTTCTAATTGACAGTATGTAGCATATGTGTATATGTAATGTTCAGAACTGCAGATTTTTAAAAGTTTCTATTTTTAATTTGAGAAAATGTTCCCAATTCATTTAAATAAAAAAGAACTTGCTTAACTACCTGATGTTTGATTCTCAATTCTTTTGTTGTGTAGACCTGTCTCAAAAGAGTTGCACTGAGTTGAAAATCTTATGAAAATGATTTTGTTTTTACCCTGGTTAAAAAATGGTGCTGTATTTGACTTTTGTTGATGACTTTACCTTAAGCAAGGTAAGAGACCAGGGAGGACTGAGAGAACCTTGACTCTGGGTGAGGGATCTTCCAACTTCCACAAAGGATGTGATTTATGCAAAGGTGATAGGATTCGAGCTAATGAGTTGTGGAGGTTTATCCACGTACCCTGCAAGTGCTCAAGGTGTTACTGCTTCCCTCTGCTGTTTCTGTAGCCGAAATTAAACGTTTCCCAGTTCTTTAAGTCCCGTGGTTCACTGCTAATTTGTGAATCCTAGCTTAATTTCTAAAAGGACAGTTGTTTTTCCGCTGATAAAACAGACCATGAGCTGTTTCACCTAGAGCACAGAGGACACAAATTGCAGGTGGGAGTGAGACAAACACTTGGCAGTAACATATTAACTGTAATCCATAAAAATACCAGGGCTCTTGAGTCCAAGCTTTGGTATTTGTCCTTATCCTTCTAGTCTGATTTGTTTTCGTGATTACACTTTGAAAACTTTCAGAATGAGAGGTCTGAAACTGGGATAAAGTAACTTTTAAGTGGTTTTGAACTCTAATTATTAGAGCAAGAGAGATGAATGCTTTTAGTTTCTAATCTAGGAACTGTCAGTGCTGTTGTGCATAACCAAGTGTAAATAATACATTTGTTTGTCAAATATTAGGAGGCCTTTGAGTGCTTGCAGTAGGGATTTGAAGTCCTTGAAGTGAAGTGTGATGTGGGCAACAAGATTCTTCTGGCTGGATGGATGACGGGTGAGAAGACTCCCCAGAAGACAACAGAAGAGTGAATTATAAATCTTCAGTAGGCTTGTGCCATTGCAGTTCCTCCTAAGACTTGGCTGGGGAGCCACACCACTTTGCATTTTTTTGCAATTTCATTTTTTCGTTCTGCTTCACTCTCTGTGTTAAATTAATGGGTTTGATATACAAAATGGTATTCCATTCCACTATGTATGGCTATTCTTAAACCCAGGGTTTCCAGCACCCCACAGTTACTCAAGCATACCCTAAATAACACGATACTCCTTCCAGAAGCTGTTCAGGTGAGGCTGGATGTAGCCCATGTGTCTTTGAAAGAAGTGCCTAGTGGGGTCTTGCTAGCTGGAAAAGTCCTGTGGCTTGCAATAGCACGGGAGGGATTTTTCCTCGTGACCTCCTGAATGCCAGGGGAGTTACTAGGATTTTTCTTAGCTCTGCTTTTAGTTACTGCAGCGGAGACTGCTAATACAGGATTCCGTGCTAGAATATCTTTATTCTCTTGCCTTTGCTTTATGGTATTTTTACAGCTTGTTTATTATGATCAGGAAAATATTTATTTAAAAAAAAAAAATAGGGAAAGTGAAAGGTGATAAAGCACCAATATCTGTCTGATGTCCTCTGGGGTCTATTCCCGCTGCTGTGACCCATGATAACCTAGTTCTCTTGTCTTGCTCTGTTGGCTGAAACTAACCCATGGTGTCACGATGGTGGTAAGACTTTCAAATTTATGTTTATATTTAGGCCTGTAATACCTTATTTTGCTAAAGCTTTATTCCTTATCTTAAATATTGTGAGTCTAAAAATCTTCCATGGCTCAAAGAATGTGCAGTTGATTCTTCCATGTGTCCCCACTACATGTCATTTGCTGACAAAATGAAGTACTAAAGTTGCATTCTTACTGTGCAAATCCACAGAAAACCCGTTCCACAAATCAGATTTTGTTAGTAGGACACATTTATAATCATCCAGATGTAGCTGCATAGATTGCTTTGGCACTTTTAAATTTGGTTTTTTTTTTTTTACTTCAATATGGTCTTACAAGCTCTGGCGTGAAGATAGCTATAAAGCAGCTGGAAAATGGAAAATATCTGTTAAAAATCAAATATGACATGTTCATCCTGGATAGGAATGTGCTTTTTGGTTATACAACTATCGTTCTGTATTTAACTGCATTTACAAGATTTGTCTTGTTACCTTCCTAGGAGTTCACAGGTTATTCGACACTCCCTTGGGCTATAAATTATGTGCACATGCCTACTGAAGTGTGATTTATTATTTTTATTTAAAAAAAACCCACCTTACATCCCACATTTCGCTGGAAAGAGGCTTCTTTGTGCACCGAGCCTTTAAATTGTGAGCAGCCACTTACTTACTGCTTTCACTTTTTCGGATCGTGTTGCCCAAGGATCTCAGTCGGCTCCTCTCACCATGAAGAGCTTTGCTCTTCTTTTCCTGGTGGTGGTCTGCGGCGTGGGAGGATTGGGACACAAGCTGAAGCCAAAGAAAAGAAGCAATGGTGAAGAAATCAAATTTCGGACTAAAACCAAAGACGTTTGCACAATGAGCATGAGTGGGGACGAGGAGATGAAACTTAGGATCGAATGCAAAAGCCAAGGCATGTCCTACTGGTGTGAGTTCGCTGGCAAGCCGTCGGTCTGTCGTGCTTTCAGAAACAATCCAAAGATTTACTGGAATCAGATCGCCGCGGAACTCAGAAAGCTCCCGCACGCTTGTGAATCCACACAAGTGCTGAAGACCACCATGTGCCAAAAGGCTCCCACAGAGGCTCTCATGAAGCAAATAGCTGCTGGTATGGAGCCAGAAGACCTAGCAAACCAGGATAAATCAGTCCAGAAACCTTCCGCTTCTATGAGGGGAGCAGGGAAAAGCTCTGCTAAGAAAATAGGGAAACTTCCAATGCTACCTCTTGTAAGACCGACCCATCGTGGTCAAGGGTCTGAGAATGAAACGGAAGCAATGAAACTGGCACGGGAGCACTGCTGGGAATCCCTGCACGGTTTCTGCTCCTACATTATTGGCATCTTTAGAGGTTAAGGATTTGCTTCAGGTAAAACTCCCATCTTTAAGCACAGCAGAATATACCTAAGAGTGATGCTGTTGCAGTTTTGTTTTATTTTGATCTTGGGGGGTCTCTCAGGGGTGGAGACAAGGAGCTCCTGGGCTCGCTCACTAAAATCCAACGTGGCAAAGCCTCTACTGTGGCTTCTGAGGGGCTGGACAGCTTAAACTCCCAGCGATGGCTACTAGTTCGGGACCCCCTGACAGCCTCCTGTGAGGTCTTTAGTATGTGCTGAGACGTTTGTCCTGTCTGTTACTAATCTTACAGTATTTCGGTTCGAACTGTTTGTGTTGGGCTTGTTTTCTGCCTTCTGTCATTCCTTCCCTCTTGTGCTGACTTCTGGATTTAAGCCAGCGAAGTGAGATCAATAACAAAGGCACCAGCTGGAACCATTTAAAACTACGTTCAGAAATTGAGAGGATAAAGCTTGTCCATCAAAACTGCTAGTTAACGATTAGCCATTTTAATTTTAAAACTTAGTTCACAAACAACTCATGCAGAAATGGGTAAAACCAAGACAGGGACTGTCTTGGTTTGTGGCTATATTTCTGTGAGGGGACGGGGGATCGCGTGCAGGCGCCTTTCAGCCAGGATTTTAAAAGGCAAAGCCCTCACAGGTTGGTTTTATACTCACTTCTATTTCGTCTTTGAGAGAAAGCCAGGAGCTGGTGATTATATATATAATATAATCAAAATACATATATATGTATATACACAGATGTATACAGTATGAGCCAGCAAGCATTTAGGCTGCTAATGATCTTACTTGTGCTTAAGACGGCAGAGTGACTAATTTTTTTTTCTTTTTTGTTTTGCAGAGCAAAGTGTTTACAGCTGAAGAAAGGTCCTTGCTGTAGTTTAATAATTTAGATGTAAGAATTTGGGGGTTAAAAACGAGTCGTCTCTATAAATCTTGTAGCTGTTTTCTCTGTGCGCCCCTAAAATGCAAACTTTCTAACTGCCCTGAAAAACGCATGACATTGGAGTGACTCTACTTAAAATTAAAGTTAGGAGGAACTAACTGTCCGTGGGTCTGTTACACACCGAGGCACACTGCATTTATGTAACCCAGGTTCCACTTTTTAAGAGTGTGTGTGCTGATTCGCTTCAGTTTGTTAGAGATGAAAGCGGTAAATGATGCTACAGTTAGTGCAAACAATAAAAATAAGATTTTTGAAAACATATTTGCTGTGCTTTTTTCAAAATTTTAAATGATGCTATTTGTATAAAGTCACGGTATTCGATACTTGTTTCGTAAGAGATTGTTGGTAGAATGTGTAAGAGAAGTTGCAGGTCTGAGTCATTACTTTCCCACTGTGAATGTATTTTCATTAATATTAATATTTTCCATGTTACTGTGTTTATATTACAATGGTAAGTTTCAGCCAGCAGGGAAAAAGCGATTGGAGAAATGAGAGGAATGTAAGAGGACATTTCTAACCATGACGGGTTAGACGTGCTCAGCTGTGCCGCATCTGCGGAGTCGGGTGTTACTGGGACCTGTCAGTGGTAACGCTAACGGTTGGGTTCGGTAAATGTTCTGAAAGGTAACTCGTATCTATGCACTTGGGCACTTGCATAAATCTCATCAAAACACAGAGCCAGACCTAACAGCCTGTTGACAGGCACCAATACAGGTTAGGCACGGACCTGCTGGAGACAAGTTCCGAAGAGAAAGATCTGGGGGTCCTGGCAGACAGACAATGAGCAAGCAGTGTGCTCTTGTGGCCAGGAAGGCCAACAGAATCCTGGGCTGCATAGGGAAGAGTGTGGCTA
>JAOXNO010000033.1:56661113-56675550 GCA_028565335.1 Limnodromus scolopaceus | reverse complement strand
TAGAGTAGGGTAGATGGTTGGACTCGATGATCCCAAGGGTCTTTTCCAACCTAAATGATTCTATGATTCTATGATCTCCGTCACTTCACCAGCACAACCCCACCACTGAGGTCTGAGGCAAACTTTACACAGGGATGATTTCCAGCCACAGGGCCACTGGGGCCCAAAGGTGATAACGTTTTTGCAGTAAGAGCAAGAGCAAAACATCATCCTCGTCTACCTGCAGACACTCACAAGTCGCCAGGGACAACATCCATCACTCGGAGCACCGCACAGACACGTCGTCCCACCACAATTCTCCCCACACAGCCCACCGTGCTCTGTAGGGTTACCTTGTTACAGGGTATAGGATGACTCGCTAACTCCATCAAAGGCCGATAATCTTCTGAGGTAGTGTTACAGGGATTCTTGTAAATGAATGCATGTTTTAATGATTCCCATATTTTTAGGCAATCCTTATCTCTGCCAAAAGATTAAAACATAGCTAATTAGTATTTATGAATATTTATGACAGTGAAAGGATCTCCTGTTATGGTCAACCACTACAGATCAGATTTTAAAAGAGTTCTGACCATGCTCAGGCACCGAAGTACTTTATCCATTACAAAATACAGAGTATCTTCAGCAAATTGAATATAATCTGAGGAATAAGCTGTTCTAAAACCTATCTCTTTCTCTCTCCTGGATTTTAAATTACTGATAATTGCAATATCTGAATATCCTCTATGTTTTTGTCCCTTAAAAAGAGCAGTACAGATGTCCCCTTGGCTTTGCACAGTCAACAGTATCATAAAGAGAATTTGTAGGGCTTGGCTGTAAGCATTGGTATATCTCAAAGATGTTTATATGGCTTACAGTTTTTAATCTGTCAAAAGATTTGTCCTCCTGGAGGGATTCTTTTTTTTTTATTTTTATTTTTTTTAAGCTCCTCCTGAAATCTGTTATACATAGCAATGTTAACAGCCACAGGTGACAACCGGTTACCTGCTCATTTATCCTTTCATATTGCAAAGTGTTTAAGCTTGCTCTCAGAAGACAAAATATTTTTCAAGGAATCAGAAGAAAACCTCAGGATTTATTCCCAAAGCAGAGAGGGAAGTGATAGACACAGTACAAAGCATTTCTGCTGCTGGACTCAAGTCATGGCCACGAGAAGCACGGAGCAACAACCATGCAGGTGATTCAGAATCCTGCCGAGACAGCTTGCTGAGTCACAATTTCAAAGCATCAGCCTTCTGGCATCTCAAGACACCAAGCTCAGCACTTGATGATGTGCATGGATGTCTCTTCTATCTGAGAGAAGAGTCTTCATCCACAGTCCTGGCGGAGCTGAGCAGAACTATATGTTTAATGTCATAGAAGTGGCCTTCAAATGGGGGAAGCTCTTCTACAGCTGGTAACCAATGTGGTACTTTTAGCTGCACCGCACAGAAGAATCATAAGGCATGAAGATGGGCTTTTATGGAAACTGGGCTATTTCAGCATTGTTTTAGAAATCACAATACAGACCTTCAGTGTAAAAAAAATCCGCAAAAGCTAAACAATATTTCATTTTGCTTTCCTCACCTATCAACATGGATATTTTTACAACCAAACAAAAATAACTCATTGATTTGCCATTGGAAAGCTATTTCTCTGATATGAAATATTTCTCTGTGAAATACAGGTTTTTGCCTCACATTTCAAAGAGGTTGCCAGTCACATCGAACTTTGATTTTGGTTGATATATGAAAAAATAAGCAGTGAGAAAACTTTAGCACTTTTAAATCCCAGCTCCAAGAAGATATGCCACTCCTTCCAGCCTTACTGTTGAGGTAGGCACTATTAATAAAGTTTCATCTCTCCTTTTTTCCTCCACAACAAGAAAATATTTGTCTGATGTGCAACCTTTAACTAACATTGAGCTGAAGTAGTGGCAGAGAGTTGCTATAGCTCTGGGCCTCCTGAGAACAATATGAGAAGTTCGCTGGCACTTGGTATGCTAAAAATTCCAGCGAGAACAGTTTCAGGTTGAAACAAGTAGATATGCCCGGCCAAAAAAGGCCTGAGAAACAAACTGTCCTCCTAAGGCTGCTCCAAACTTCTTATTGGGAAGTTGTCAGTCACAAAATGTTTGTTTTCTTTGCTGGTTTACAGAAGGAAGGGAGAGAAAGAGATCCTGAGTCTACCAGTTAAATTTATCTAATTCAGATACAGAAGTCACTGAATCATAAAATGAGAGAATGGTAGGGGTTGGGGAAGACCTTCAGAGATCATCTAGACCAACCTCCCTGCTAAAGCAGGTTCACCTAGAGAAGGTTGGACAGGATGGTGTCCAGGTGGGTTTTGAGTATCTCCAGAGAAGGAGACTCCATCCCCTCACATGGGGTTGTGAAGGGAGACGGCATCAAAAGCCACTGTCAAAGGACAGTATCAAAAGTCAAAGTCCATGGTGAATAGGCTTAGTATCACACTGCTGTGGGCCTCTTGTGCTCTCCTTTTCTGGGTTCTTTTTGGGTTGCAGATTAATTCTGCATCGTATCTGCAATTATCATACCTTTGCGCACAATGGATTTCCTCCTTTGAGGCTAACTTTGTTTATGCTGAAATATTTAAGGCCTTTTATTCTACTACAGAATCTGAAATATTTAATCCAAATCCAGTGACATGTAAAATAAATATACCCTAATTTTACGTTTAATTTTTTCAACTCTTTTTTTTTTTTTTTTTTAATGAATAGGGTTTGGGAAATGCTGTTAAATGTGAAATAGTAACTAACAGACTAGAAGGAATGCCGTGAAACATGCTGTAAACACAGGAACTGAACCTGCCACCCTTTCTCTGGAAAGCGAGGGTTGCAGAGCTTGCCATATGATCATCTGGAGGCAGAGACTATATATATACTGTGTACAGTATAGCATCGAAAAAGGGCTGGGATACAAACAACCATTCAAACTACATTTCCTTATTAAATCCAAATATTATAGACGCTGCAAAGCATATCCTGCATTTGTCCTTACGTTTGGGTAGAAGTTGCATTTGCCAATGAATTTGAGTATTTCTATCCATTTACCTTTTTTATGAATATCACATTAATCTATCAAACGGAAGCCGGGGCCAAGAGTATTTCCATTAGCAGCAGTCCTAGCAGCCAAACTTTAATGTGCATATTAGAAAAATGGACAGCTTCTCTTGCATATCAGCACACTGGTCTGGCTAACCTTGAAAGGGTGTCCTCTCACTTAAAGGAATGGGATGGCATTGAGCTACCTGGGAAATCACTACTAATATAAATCTTCTTTTTCTTTACTTCGTAATTCTTTTTTTTTTTTTCTTTAACTGGACATGACGGAGCAAATTCATCCCCAATTGAAAATGATTTAATTGGTATAATATCAAGGACAAGTTTCCTCCCTGCTGATTTCAGTTACACCATGAACAATATCTTGCTTTCAGTTCAGCACTGGACTGACGTTGGATGCTAAAAACATCTTAAGAAGGGCAGCATTTCCTTGGGCTGTGCTGCCTCTAGTTTTTTACTCAGAAATTTGAGAGAGGCGCTCCAAGTATGGCACCCATTTCAAATTTGCAAGCAAAAAGGATTTACAGGCTTCATCCTGGAGAACTCAGTCAGTTCTGCCCATCTTGTTCACATCAATTTACCCAGCAGAGACGTGGTCTCCCCCACAGTCAATAGTGGCTTTTCCAAGGTCCCAGGTTTTCTTTCTAAAACATGACAATGCCACACTGAGACTTTAATTGTGGCTCCTTGGTGGGGCTATGAAGTTAGAGCTGGAAACAGTCCCCAGAGCCCTCTATGTAACCGGCCTTTGAAGGGATCAAACCTCAGCAGCAGTTGCAATTTATATAAGAAAATCCTTCTCATTTGCTACCACCATTAGCCAAAACATGCTAATGCAGATACAAAGTAATGCAGATATGCACCAACGCACTCAGAAATCTGGCCCTTTAAAAAGTCAGCGGTTATAACAAAGCTCCTTAAAGACATAAGACCAATTCACACTCTGCTGGGTGTCTAAGGCATCCTCTTCACCTGTGAAGGACCAGAGTCTCAGCAGGAGAATGCTTATCAAAGGATCGAAATGGTGTGGCGATGTTCCTGCATCTAACAGCCCCGTGTTTGCCTGTGTGTCAGTTCATCTGCCTCTTTTAGGTAAACCACAAACAGCAGTGCAATTTATACATCCATATTCCATTTGTGTTTTTTCATGTGAGCTTATGAGTAGCCGTGCCTTTATGTTGTGAAAAAATTATGCAGTGAACACAATAACCTTTATGCCTGTGCTGAGGGGAAGCCCTCTGCAACCCCGAATCCTTTCGCTACCTTTTCACCCTAAATATTTCTGCGTTTCCTTCTGCTGCCCCTTTCCTTCTTCCAGCCTCGCCGTGTCTCTCTACTGGTTTGAAGCAGCTTTTCTGGAGCCGCTGCCAAGCCCAGCCCAGGCAGCTGTAGTTGGAGTTGTCTGCAGCAAAGGAGAGCAGCGGGACGGAGGAGAGGAACCCAAGGAGAACACTGCCATCAGGCGGGAGAAGGGACTTCTCAGGAGCAGCAGGAGCTGAGGTCAACCCCAAAGGCGTACAGTTCTTCATGCCAGGTGATGGCCTGATGCATCTCCAGACCACTGAGTCAGAAAATGGGTACGTGCAGCTTCGGTTCTATTATTTAAGCACCTAAAACCTCCCATCGGGTATCTTTGTGCTAAAAATCAGAGGGATGTGCATTAAGAGAGGTCAGCCAATATACTGTCATCACTGAGGATTTGAGGAGACTACTGTCTGCTGCTTTTAGCATTAGGATAATAGAGAGGGGAAAAATTACCAAGTGAAAGGATGAAGGAAAAAAAAATCACGGAAGAGCTGTCAATCTCAACGTCTTCAATGAGCACTAGCCTCTCACCACCCACTTAGTTTAATTACTGGAAAGTGTCTGCCACCATAACATTTATGGTAACTGACTTTTTTTCAATATGAGAATGACATACTTGGGTTTTTTTGGCAGCTCGATTTTGTAACTACCACTCTCTGTTAATTAAATAGTTCAAAAGCCAGTAAGGAAAGCATCACAGCAACTGATAGAGACAGAGATCTCTGCCTCAGAGAAAGATAACTTCTGCAAAGGCTGCCTGTAGGCAGAGCAGTTGAATTCCCCACGTCAGAGGTGAGGAGTCTGGAGGTCTGGAAAAAGAAGCACAAGGTGAGGTTTCCCCCTGGGTGCAATTCAGGGCTGTGTGTGTTCATGTAGGAGGAGTGACCTGGAACAGACGATAGCTCCTTGTCACACTGGTCCTTCACCTTTGGCAGGCATGAGAGGGTTGTAAGGGCAGTTGTATCCGTGGCTTGGGTTTATAGCTCCTGCAGTATTCTGTGTGAGTTGCAAATCGGTGCTCCAGGAAAGCACTAAGCCTTATCACCCTTCCGGGAAGGGCTGAGCCAAGAGGTGGCAGCTATAAACCAGTGAAGAGTTCATCTATGTAAGCAGATTTTTTTGCTGGCTGGATTTCAGCTTTCCTGGGTGAAAAACCAAGCTGCTTAAGCAGATGGTGTTTTCAGCGATGGTCTGTAAGTGGGACACAGCCTGTAGAAGGGCAGCAGTCTCACCTGGACTGGGTTTTGACAGAGGGTCATAGCTGCTGTACAGCGTAAGCTTCCACGTGAGAGCCATGTCTTCAACAGATACAGAGTGAACAAATTTAAGCTGGCATCTTACCCTTTGATTAGAAAGTGTATTTTTAATATTGTTTTCTTTTTAATATTAAACTTGGAAACACACTTCTAGCAGAATGATCTAAATGAAAGCATGTTATTGCTCAATTGGCTTAATGCAGCTGCAGATTTTTTTTTTTTCCCATAACATGAATTTGCAGTACATTGTAGAACTAAAACTGCTGGGATGTGGCATAAATGCAGCGAGTCAGGAGAAGTCTCTGCTTCAAGGGTGGCAGGTGGCAGCAGGGCAAGGACAAGGGAACAGACCCGAGATTTAGTATGACTGGGAGTGAGCTCCTTGCTAATACCTTATTTTGGTGTCATCTCCTGGGAAGATAGGCTGCATCTGTTTTTACCCTTGGACACTTGAGGGAGATTTTCTTTAGACCCTAGAGGGAAAAAGGATCTATCCCTTTGGATAAGCAAAGTGATATTTCCCCACGGTGCTCTGGGCTGTTAAACAGTTCTCTAGCTTTCACCATACCTTAGCAAGAGATGACAGCTGAGCGGCACCACCAACGAGCCACCTCTGAGCACGGACATCTCTACAGATGTTACACAAGAACTGAAGCAGGGAGAGGTTGGAGGGAGCAGGATTCTCCCTTCCAGCAGCAACAAGCTCTTAGATTTCAGTCCTAGGGTGGTACTATGATTTAGAGAGCCACCAACCATGGTTCTGTATAGCCAGTTCTAGAAAGTCAATGCAAGAGAGAAGGCAAAGAACAGGCAGCTAACTGACTGTGCATGACTATATAGCTGCATAAAATTGCAGTAGAAAACTAAGCTGAACAGTATTTCATCAACAAATACTGATTAATGTGTAGAAGGCCAGTATGGACAGAATGATATTCTCTCTGGTGGCTGGGATTAAAACCAAAGGACACTTTTCACTGCAAGGAGATTTTAATATATGATGGTAGTGTAATCATGATGCAGTACACATCGGGTAACCCAAACGTGAAAAATTGTTTGAATTCCTACATAATCCCGCACTAAGAACCACTAAATATCTAACTGTTGTTAGATAAATGTAAGAAGTTTGAGAATATGAAAATAAATAGTCATTTCAGAACAATTTTTATGTGATTTATAATCAATATAGAAAACAGACAGACAAGTTGACATATAGCTGCCAAAGCGAGGGATAAATTCAGATCTCAACAGCATTTCTGTACCTCAGAAGTACATTGAGGTTGGCCGTGGAGGAAAGACAATGCATCTTTTGACAACTCCCCCTTAAATCTGCAGACACTCTCGGATTTCTTGTTGTCAGTGGGTTACAGCAGGGTTGCTGTTGTCAGTGGAGTTACAGCCTGGGAGGGTAAATTTTCTGCACAGAACTGAGTATGAGCTTTGCACAGAGTTGGATGCCCGTTCACAGTCTAGCATTGATGTTCATACCCCAGAAGAGCAGAAATAAATGTGTCGGTGATTAATTATCTCAAGATAGCTACCCACTGCCATATGAACTTATCTCTTGCTAAAGAGAAAATTCTTCCTTTCTAATGAACTGCCTCTAGAAAGGGATGGCAATAAACCCCAAATGGAGCCCTATCTTATAGCCCAGAATAGTTACAGGAACCTGACTTAAACAGCATGAGGACTCACTTGAAGGACTAACTATAGAACTAGTAGCCCTGCCTCTACATTCTAAAGTGCTAATAACTATTTGTGCCTACTAAATGTTATATTCCAGTTCCTTTTTAAAGCTCAGTACTGCATATTTCAGTGGAAGCACACCTCTGAGTAAGACTCAAACAAATCTTAACGTTTATAATTCTTATATCTTAGTTATGAAGAAATTACAAGAATGGTCAAAGTCACTCATATGCAAGTTAGGGAAAAACAATCGTAAAAGAAAATCTTGTCATAAATATTGAAGGGCAGAAGAAATGAAAACCAGAACTATGCAGGTTTCCTATATCAAGGGCTTGTACAGAGAAGGTATTAAAGTCAATACGTTGGAACATGAAATATGGAGGGAAATACTAAGAGTATACACTGAAGCATTGCAATAAATGGGCATTTTATTAAGCAATGTGTGCTTAGTGGTACAGTGCCCATCTTAAAATCAAAAGACAAACAGAAGCTAGGAACAGGTATCAACACTGTTGTGAGTACAGATAAGCCAAAAAGTTTCTGCACCACCATTTGTCCTAGTGACCCAGTTACCTGATTACCCAGTGGACCTCTTGCAAATCTAAAAGCATTTTCTAGGAAATGGAAGAATAGGAAGACACATCTGGAGATCATCTAGTCCATCCCCCAACTCAGAGCATGTTGCTCAGGGCCACAAGCAGTTGGGTTTTGTGTATCTCCAAGGATGAAGCGACCACAACCTCTCTGGGCAACCCGTTCCACTCTTTGATCAGCCTCATATTAAAAAAAGGTGATTTTTTCTTAGGTTTAGATGGAATTTCCTGTATTTTATTCAGTGCCCAATGCCTCTTGTCCTGCAACTGGATACCACTGAGAAAAGCTCTTCTTTACTCCCCCAGTAAGGTATTTATACACACTGATAAGATCCTCCTGAACCATCTCGTCTGCAGGCTGGACAGTCTCAGCTCTCTCAGCCTCCCCCTGTACGTCAGGTACTTCAATCACCTTTGTAGCCCTTCACTAGATGTGCTCCAAGTATGTCCATGACTCCCTTGTAATGGGGAGCCCAGAATTGGAGCCAGTGCTCCAGATGTGTCTCACCAGTGCAGAGAAGAGAGGGAGAATCACCTCCTTCCACCTGCTGCCAACACTCCCCCTTGTGCAGCCCAAGATACCATTGGTCTTTGCTGCAAGGGCACACTGGTGGCTCATGTTCAGTTTGTCCACCTGGCTCCCATGACTTTTTCCAGAGATAGATAGTGCAAATAAAGCCACTTTTTTACTCTGGAACCACAAGAGATTGTGTAACAATTCCATTATAATGCCGTTATCATTTGGTAGTAACACCATACTCTTCAGAAGACTGTGATTCAGTGAAAGTTTCTCTTATGCAAGGCATTTTTTCCTCACAAAAACATTTATCTCAGATAAGTTTGAGCATAATGTCATGGTTATATAAAATAAAGCTAAGGTTTATGTGACACTGAAACAAATCATAGCGTTTGTGTCGTGCTGTGCTTGATGTGAGGTGTTAACACTCAGTGAACAGATATAAGGAAATGAAATTAAAAATGGCTAGGAAAGCAGGAAGGCAAAATGCAAAAGTAAGCATACAACAACAAACCCCAGACTTCTTTCTGGAAGAAATTATCCTCCAAGTGCAGTAGTATCTCACACAAAATCACGTTCCCTATGTTCTTTTTGAGAAAACACATCTCCATCTCCACAGGCAGCAAAGGAGTAGAAAGAAAAAATGCATTCATGATCATGAACTTGGGAGACAAATCTCTCCTGAACGTGCACCAACTTCTACTAAATTTAATGGAACAATAGACTTAACATTTGTTATAATGGGAATTTGCAACTAAATAGAAATAACATTACTTGGCCCAATTGTATTTAAGGGGGAAATCTATGTTGCATGTTGACACAACACTGCATGGAAAATGTTGATTGAAAAGAAAAACCCAATACTGTGTTTTGGTGATCAGTAATTATGACCTTTTAGACACTGTGTCTTTTCCTTTCCTTCCCCAGGTGACAAAGTGCTGATTGCATCTGACCTCAGCCTCCCAAGTCAACGATGGTGAAGAGGAAAACTAAACCAGTCACCTTCGTCTCAACAAGTTTCATGCTGCATCTGTTACTACCTGTTCTCCCCCAGCTGGCATCAAGGTGCAAAGCCATCATAAACAACATCCTCCAAGCGATGGGTAAATTATGGGGTCTCCACTGCTGGTCTTGACCAGCGTTGCTTTTCTGAAAGAGCTGGCACTGCCCTGGCCCCGCACAAGCCTGGCTCTGCGCACCCCATCCCGCTGCCCTCCGCTGATTGTACCAGGGATAACCTCTCCTAAACTTCAATTTGCCGTCGCATGAGGCCTGGAGGATGAGAATTGTGAGTGTTTCTTTAGCCACAAGAGGGAGGCCGTATTCCTGGGAAAGAGAAGACGAAGTAATTGGAGGTCAAATCCTTGCTTCAGCCCAAACTGCCTTTGACCTTTATTTATTCAGACAAAACTGCAGTGCATACCAATGGCCGTGGTTGACGAGTACGGGATTTTTGCAAGGCTAGTGAAAGCACAACTTGCAGCTTTTGTCAGTATTGGAAAAAAAAAAGAAAAAGAAAGAAAAAGAAAGAACAAGGAAAAGAAGAAGAAGAAGTAGAAGAAGAAAGAGAAAAAGAAAAGAAAAATAAAAAGAAAGAGAAAAAGAAAAGAAAAATAAAAAGAAAGAGAAAAAGAAAAGAAAAATAAAAAGAAAGAGAAAGAGAAAAAGAAAAAGAAAAAAAAGAAAGAGAAAAAGAAAAAGAAAAAGAAAAAGAAAAAGAAAAAGAAAAAGAAAAAGAAAAGGAAAAGGAAAAAAGAAAAAAGAAATAAAAGAAAGAAAGAAAAAAGAAAGAGAAAGAGAAAAAGAAAAAAAAGAAAGAGAAAGAGAAAGAAAAAAGAAAAAGAAAAAAAAAGAAAGAGAAAGAAAAAAGAAAAAGATTACTGAGCTGTGACAAGCTATTGCTTTAGCTGTGCCTTCTGGCAACAGCCAGTATTTTCCAGAGAAGCCAAAATGAAATACTCCTCTTTGATGTGGCATCTAGGGGTGGGTGCAGGGAATGAAACCCCTAAAGCCAGCTGTTACACCATCCACATCTTTTCCTAAAAATGGGGTTAATATTGAAAAGACATTATTTGAAGCATATGGTATTCCCTGCTTGTTTCTCCTCAAAATTGGCATGATGATAGTTCTATGCAGAAGACCAACTGAGGAAACTGTATGTGTACAAATGATAAGGGTCACCCAGCCAGCAGCAGACATAAAGCCATGGATTGTGCTGCACACAGGCAGTTAAACAGAATTATTACCAGCAGCTGCTGCCTGTGGTACCTGAGAATTATTCTTTAGCAAGCAAGTTCCATACAGCACCTGAACATTTTGATGGCTTTGGAGAACGAGCAAATCAGCAGGATAAAATCTGATGGCACGAGGCGCTTGCAAAACTCCACTGCAGGCAGCAGAAGTCTCTCCAGTGGCCTCACTGGGCTTGGGGTCAGCCCACAGTTCGTACTGGGAGAGACGAGAGCGTGACCAGAGCGTGCTGTGCTGGCTGTGTACGGGCTCCAGCGAAAGGAAGGAGAGCACAAGGAGGTACCCTCTGGGGTAAGAAGCAGCCGTGATGGTGAAGGTGTGCATCAGCACGTCCGCGGCCTTCTCAGCAGGCAGTTGGAAAAGCAGAGCTAAACTGGGGGCTTGTAGCCCCTGTTAAATCCACCTGTGATATCTGGAAACATTATAAAGTCCATATTCATAATGTCAACAATCCCCCTTTCTTCCAAAACCCGCCAGCTATTCCAATTTGAAATACAGCATGCCAAAACGTAGTAAATAGTCACGCTCACTAACTACTGCAGTGAATAGATTGCTATTTTCAAAGAAAGGGAAAATATTGTTGAAGATGGAACTTAGTGGCCCTGATATAAAAAAGTAAAAATATGAGGAAATGGCCATGAGTTTACCAAAAGCAGAGCTTTTTAAACAACTGCACATGTTGCTCTGAGATTAAAAGGGGAAGAGCAGACTATAGACAAATTTATGAGGAAATGAGAAGATTTCTAACCAAGGCTGCAAGGTTCCCATGGTGGGAGCAGTGGAAACAAAGGTCCTAACTGAGCACAAGACACTGCTTGCTCGGCTCATACGCCTGCCCGAGTTTCTGCAGTTCCCCGTTCCTACTCCTTTTCTTTGACAAAGCACACCAGAGATCTCACGCGACGCAAGATCCAAGACCTACATTAATGATGAAAGAGCAGGGGATGAAAGACACGGGGCTCTCTGATGTGTCCTGAAGGCACCCACTTCATGACCAGAAAGTGCCAGTGACAGAAGCGGTTGGTTCCACCACAAACTGCACCGAGCTCAGCAGGACCAGAAACCAGGAATCTCAGGCTGGATTCCCAGGAAAGCGCCCAGGTTTAATTCTCTGTTCAGGAACCTCCTGAACATTTCAGGTAAATGAACATATCCCTCCTTTTTTTGGTACGCTCGGCCTTGGATAACTTTCATATTCTTTCTAGAATAAAATAAAACATAACAGGGTCCTACTGTACAGAAGTAATTTCCTTTGGAAGAAAATGAGCTCACAGCCATGAGGCTATGAAACATTGTTGGATTAAGAACAGCACAAAATGTCATGCCTTGTAAAAACAACCTTTTAGAAAACTTCTGATCATGAATTTGTGATTTTTTTTAAAAAGTGTCCTTGAAATAAGTGCTTAAAAAGATACTCCCAGCTGAGATTCGGACTGTGCTGTGAATGACAACGTATGTGAGATTGACTGGACACATATTCACACAAAAGTGGTTTTTATATCTTCAGCACCCCAATTTGAACAAAACAAGGGTAAGTAATAAAGGCTATTAGGCTTCAACATAATTTCAGATCTAAATATTGAATGTATACTTCATTAATAAATTAATGTGTGCTTTTAGAAACATGTGCATTATTTTGCAAAAGCTTCAGGAGCATTTAAATTTTATCTGTAAGAGAATCCCCCTTCACTAAACCCACTTTGTGGGTAATGTAAAGCATGAACTTAACTCTCTGCACGCTCAGGCCATGATTCTCCTCGTGCTCGTTTCCCTTCAAATGCTGCAAATCAGCTTTTTCATCCAGCGCCGAACATCCGAGGCCGAGAGAAATCCAAATGCAAGCAAACTACGTGCAGCTTTGTTCTCATCAGCTCGACGTCATGGGACCGAGAGGTGGCCACTGTCTTTTTGAAGAGAAAGAGCAGGATGGTTCTGTCACCTGGCCGAGGTGCGGGGCAGCCCCATGGTGCTCTGCCCCAGGGTGGTAGAAATGTCTGCCAGAGGCTTCCTGAGGACACAAAGGTGGCTTGTGCCACAGAAATGATGGATGGGTCCCTGCTGAGAGACTCTGGCTGCCCTGGATCCTGTCCTGGGGAGCTGGGTGTCCCCAAATACCCGCAGGGGGAGCCGGGACACTCCTTATATCGTACTCTGCTTTTCCCTACGGGGCCAGGGATGAGAAAATCAGTTCTCAGCCCTAAGATGCTATTGCAGACTGAGCCTGGGGAACCCTCTTCTGCAGCAGAGGAGCTGTGGGCTGCTCGGGGTGTTGCAGCACTGCCTGCTACGATGGGCTGAGCCGGGACCACCACTGGGTGAAGGTTTTGCCTGAGACTGTGCTGTGCTGGCCCTGCGAGCCATCTGTACCCCCTCCGCACAGGCTGTCTGTGCAACATCTTGCCCACACGCTAAAAACATCTGGTTTGGATAGCCCCAAGATATTTCTCCATGCTTTTCTAACATTTTTGTCCGTCCTATAAATCTGTGCTGAACCGTCCCCCTTTTCCTCCCTCCAGTATAGTTTCGGTTCCATGAATGCAGTGTCACATGTTACAGGATTTTGGGCAGATTAGCTTTACAGTAAATTGCTTCACCTCCACCTCAGACCTGTTAGAATCCAGCTTTTATTTCAGCTGGCTTTAAGGAAGTTGCAAAATCCTTTTATGATGGCACTTTGACCTGGGATTAGTATTACTTATATTGGTTCTGCAGGTAGATTCTTTAAAAAGCCACCATTGGGGCACTGACATTTGCTGTCTGAATTTGTACATTTTGATATAGAATGGGGGTCCTACCCCCCTGATTTTTCTCTGGCACCTCAAACCTGGTGGAGAGGCCCCAGGTGGAGGTGCAAAGCAGCTCCCTTCTGTTCGCTTCACACACCTGATGCATGACCAGACCTTCTACTCACCCCAGCTCAGGGTACCGCACCGTGACGTAGTTGTAGCATCTCCCCAGGATGACTTCTTGCAGGTTCTTAGTGGTCCCCCTGTCCTTCCACTTCATCATTTGGGGGCTGACCTCTGGCTTTCCGTGAGTCAGGAGAGAGGCCAGCACAACGGCGAGGACGAGGGCGACCAGGAGGACCACAATCCCCACCAGAAGGACGGTGCGTTGCCGCGTCCGGGCAGAGCCCTGCTGGAACGGCATCCTGCGGGGGACTCGGTGAAGAGCAGCAGCAACTGCTCTCCCGGCTCAAAAGAGAAAATAAATAGCGTTACAACGTGTCACCCAGCGCCTCCCCTCCACCCCCCCTTCCTCCTCCTCCTCCGCCCCGGGCTGACCCCGGGGCCGCCCCGTCGGGGCAGCGCTGGGCTGCCGGGGGAACCGGGGGTGGGACAGTCTGGTTAGTCCGGAGCAGAAGCTTCCCACCGCCCCCCTTCCCAGTGGGATCAGGCCAATCCACTCGTTTTTAAAGCTAAACAATGGCTTTTCAGGGTTCGACTCGGGCAGACGAGAGCCTCGCTGCTGGCTGCCCTCTGCTTCTGGCTTGGCCATTGCCCCCCCGAGTTAAACTTTGCAAGGTTTAATTCAGGATAAACTCACAAAAGTGAATTTCAGGAAATTACTCGTAAAACTCCCAAAGCCTTTGTTCAGATAAAGATCCTGTTGCAGCGACGTGCTCCAGCTAACGCGTGAGCAAAAGCTGAATTCAAACAACCCCGGTCTGTTTTCTCTAAATGAACTTGTTTTTAAATCATAGAATCATAGAATGGTTTGGGTTGGAAGGGACCTTAAAGATCATCAAGTTCCAACCCCCCTGCCCTGGGCA
>JAOXNO010000033.1:56637900-56650453 GCA_028565335.1 Limnodromus scolopaceus | reverse complement strand
CAACCTGGTCTGGTGGGAGGTGTCCCTGCCCATGGCAGGGGGGTTGGAACTCGATGATCTTTAAGGTCCCTTCCAACACCAACCATTCTATGATTCTATTCCTCCGTCATTCTCCGCACAGACGGGCACAGCCCAGTTCCTTTGCCTGAGTCTGTCCGATGAGCACTTTCTTCTCTGCTTGGGGCTGGGCGAGCTCTTTTGGAGCCGGTTGGAGCCGTGACAGCACTGACTGTGCTGTTCAGTGTGAGACAGGGCAACAGACACTAATGACTGATTTCTTTTTTTTTTTTTTCCTTTGTTTACTGCAAACAAAGATCCCAAAGGGTCCAAAACATTCTCCCTCTTTGGACCAAGCTTCTTCCTCCCGTTTCTGTGCTTGTTTCCCTTGCTGGCTCTCTTGAGTGTCAGTCCATCTGCTCCTTCCCCTTCGTTTGGAGAGCCTGGTGCTTGTACAGGTGCTTCCTCAGCTTCGCTCTTGCCTCAAGAATTTCCTGCTGTCACCAGCGTGGCTTTTTTTTTTTTTTCCTTTTGCAGTTCCCCATTTCTTTCTCAGCCAAAGCAGTGGGTTTATAACAAAAGAAAGACATAGCCGGGGTTTGTGCACTGATTTTCTCAGGTCACAAGGGCCACGTGCTGAGAGATCCCCTACAACCAACCCCGCTGCTGGTGGGGAAGGAGGTGGAGGGCGAACACAAGCTACGGAGCGGCTCCGGAACAGTCCGAGGAAACAGGTTGCTTCGTTCTTCTGTATCACCTTCACCTTTTTTTTCATATGGCTATTTAGACATGTCATAAAATCATGTCCTATACAAATTTTAAAAAAAACCACAAACCAAACACACTTAAGGGTATAGTGTTTCAAGCAGTGATCTGCAAAGCAGGGGACCCACATTTAATGAATCATGGTTCAACGTGAAGAAAATATTTATTTTTTTTTACTCCAGACATGTTTAATTTATACAAAACGGAACAGCTGCAGTAGAAGAGTTTGCAGTGAGGGATTGTACCCTAATTTCTGATGAGGTTGCTGTACTTTTTTCTTTAGTGCAAAATGTTTTTCAGGGTTTAGCTTCAGTGCAGAGGAAAAGCAAATGCAGTCACCTCACCGACTTTCACCAAACTGAGTGCTTGTTTTCTGGCCAGTCCCCATTATTATGCTGCTCACACACTCTGAAGGGAAATACCCAGCAGGCTCCCATCCCACTGAGGCAGCCAGGGAAACAAAACTGATACAGAAGTATGCTCTGCAAGCACAGGAGTGTCTAAATGGCAAAAATTCTCCTGAAAGGATTACAGAGGGTAGATCTGCCACTTGGAAAGGACCCAAGTGATGATTCAAAGGTCAAAAAACAAGAAACTTGAAAAACAAGGTATTTCCTGCTTACTAGCTATGTAAAATATGCTTTTGTATACACACAAATAGATATTTGTCCAGGAGTCGATGGCTTCCAAGTTTATTGGTTATTCTTACTGTCCTTAACTTCTCTTTGCGTGCTATATGACGTACTTTGCTTGTTATCACTCCTTTTTCATATTATTCCAGCAGCTCCTTTTGTATTTAACCCCATGCTAATGGGCAGCGGTGACAGAAAATTCAGGGTGAAAGCCCAGAGCATTAATTCTGCTTTATGGAAATCCCAGTGCTGGGTTTTTCTGGCATCTTTCATTCAAACAAAAGGAAGAGTAAGAATGAAGCATGACACAGGCCAGCACGTCCTGCAGCTGGGATATGAGATTGCAAGATTTTGATTAAGTACTTATTTTTTGATCATTTGCTTCTTCACATGCTGCTCTTCAAAACGGTATAGTGTGACCTAGGAGCTTTTCCCCACCTGTACCCTGACTTAGCATGTCACACAGAACACCTGTCATTTCCTTGAGTACCTCTCTTGACTTTACCTGCTCCAAATGGGAAAAGAAGATTCTTCCTGCAGTTTGGCGATCCAGTGTTTGCCAAATTCTTGATGTATCATCCTAGTTCATGCCTGCAATACCTGACTTTCCATGTTAATTATTTCTCCAAGCACTCATTAGCACCTGATGTCAGACTCTTATCAGGTGTAATCACTAAGAGATGCCCAGGCAAACACAGTTACTGGATGAAAAAATACTATTTCTTTCCTAATTATTCTAACCAGTGGTATAACTTGTGTTACTCCAGATACACAGTTCTGGAGCATCCCCTCTGCCTGGACTCTGGGAACTTGACCACACCACTTCCATAGTTTAGAGTTATTCCTAGTCTAATGGTCACAAGTCAAGGACTAGTTGTTTTACTTCAGTGCCTTATTACTTAAAGGCAACGTGTATTCTTAAATATAATTTCCTCCTTCGATTTCCTTCTCTAAAACTTCCAACATCGTAACTTTTCCACTCACACACTCTGCTAAAAATACGAAGTAAGTGCCCCGCACTGAGATCAGGTTCCCCTTTGCTGCGGGGGGCAGGAAGGCGAGGAGAAGGCAGGCGAAGAGGGGCCACACTCGCAGGCTCCAGTTCCCTGAGCCCCCCCTCCCCGCCAGCCTGCACCTGAACTGCTGGGGTGGGGGAACGAGGGTCTCCTCTGAGCCTGCCTTTGTAAATTCTCAGGGAACCGTAGGGAATCAAACGCCTGCAGATTATAAATAAAATCTGGCAGAGTACAGTCTTCACTTCTCAAATAAAATGGTGAGTAAATTTAGACTGGGCAGAAGCTGGAATTAGGAAAAACCTGAAAATTAGAAAAACACTTCTAAAGTGCTTGAGCCACCCTAACATTTGCCTAAATTAAGATGCCGTGCCTCCCTATACCGAGCTATTTTAAACCGAAGTTCTTGGCTCTGCTAAAAGCCCTTTAAGCTCTCTGTTGTTGAAGCAGAATGCATCAGAATTATTTCTAGCTAATCCAATTGAAAGGAAAACTATCGAGAATGATAGCTCTCTTTGAACAGTAAGTATTACACAGCTTCTTGAGGCTTCGGTGCAAGTTGCACCACATTTGAGATCGGAAACACAGTCGTGTCAGCTGCGTATCACACCAAGGCCAATAAGACAAAAATAAACACCAGCAGTACAAAACGGGCAGAGAGGTGAACAAGTTGCCCTTGCTTTATTCTCATAACTTCTTACTCCAGAGCACTTGGGCCTTCGCATTTAAAAGTAGACAGAGCAGGTATGAGCCGATGTGTACGTGTGCATGCACATACATGCTGAAAAAATTGAGTTACTATGAATGAGAGTTCGGCTTTTGTCAGATACAGTGACCAGAACACATGCAGCAGGAAAAAAAAAAGTTAGTTAGCAGAAGGGGGGATTACATTTATTTCTATACAGGAATGAAAGCGTGACATAACTGAGTTCTTAAGTGGTCCACAAAACAGGCAAAGGTAAGAAATATTACCTTAGTATCAGTGGCTGCCACAGGTCTGCCTGCTGGAACGCAGAGCACGTCGTAATGCTCCTGTACGTGATGCTTTCAGTTGCCACGAGTAGTTGGATATTAACACATCTACACAGGATTGTGGCATCCAACTGGATTCAAAACGAAGTGATGTACATAATGTTTTCATATTAAACACCTTCCCCTTTGAATTCTGGTCTGGAGACAGCTGGTTTTGCAGCGCTGCTAGTACAAGTATGACTGTATGAAGCATCTTGAAGCACCCAGCTGAACCTCAGCAGGCTTGCATGAGTTTATGTAGAGGGGCAGATGCCTTTTAGACGCGATGATTTCTCCAAGTTTGCCACAGCTGTTACACCAGACATTGCTAATCAGAGCATTTAACTGAGCGTTCAAGACAAGAGCACAGGCATACGTAGTCATTCTCACCACAGAAGCGTAAAATGTATGTGTAAATAGCACTATCCACACACTTTGTAGATGTGGAAATATAAAAAAGAGATATAAGGGATTCTCTTGCTCGCCACTTTTTGTTCACTTTTGTTCTCTCCCTCCCTCCACGAGTAACAAATGACCTTATTGTTTCTCACTTTGCTGACACTGCTGCCCCTCGGAGATGCCAGACACATTGGTGTTCTGCACAGATTAAAACCATTATATAAACTCAGAACCACTGATCCACTTTCAGCTTGAAATTTGCTGCCTTTAAGAGCTCAGGAAGCCAATGTATCTAAAATTTTGCCTTTTCTTTTTTTTTTTTTTCCCCCAGCTATATTAGTTGGTTAGCTAAAAATCTTTACGGACCTTCCCAAGCCTTTCAAGCAAGTTTGAGACACTTTATTTGAAAGATATTGGAAAAAAAATTGCCGGCACTGAGTGGATTGCATCCAGAGGCTGGAAAGTTTTCATAGGCTGGAAAGCAAGAGCTGGGCGGCTGGGATGCTTGGCTCATGGATGGCAGTTGCCTAAGAGGCATAAGGCTTGTTAATGCCTTAATTCTGCTAATCTCTGCATCCCGGGCACGCTATAGCATATATACAGGCCAGGCAGCACGAGCCCCCAAAACATGTGATCTGCTGTGGACAAACAGAAGACTGATCAAAATTGCTTGGGTTTAATTGTCTGAGTTGGGTCTGCGTTACCGACAGGTAGGTACCTCTCTTATTATTCTGGCAGCTGCTGTTAAGGACTGTGTCAAACAAGCAATAAAAGTGAGGAGGATGTCGAAGGAACTAATCAAAGGACTGATGTTTCAGCATAGGGAAGGAACATTTTTGAGACGTAATACAGCCCAGATTTTAATAGGTCTGTAACTTCTGATTTCAGTACTTTTGCAAGTGTCTGAAACAGGCACAAAAATCCTTCAAGCTGGAGTCTAAACCCACCTGTGACACAGAGAAACGCAACTATGCGTGTAATATGAAGGGATTTGCATTAAAACCAAATTAAATATTATTACAGGAATGGAAGGCAGACAAACAAGTAACAACGAATTTTAGTTATTTTATCTTTCAAACATACAACATGATGTAGCTGTACCAGGGACTGAAAGGACATAAATCTACTGTGGAGTCCTAAATCAGATGCACTGAGGTAACAGGAACATCCTATTCCAGTTTCCTGACAAACGGCTAATACAAACACAAATAAATAATACAGAAGCTAACAGAGAACGGGCAACAAAATTCTACTGAAAGTTATTTTCTAAAAGAACAACTATTTCTTCCCAAAGATTTATGTGTCATGTTGATAGCTGGATGTCTTGGAGGTTTAGAGGAGCATCGAGCTGGGACACTTAGAAAATCCACAGAAGTAACACAGGAGGCCTTCAAGAGGGCACCTGCTGTCTCCTCAGTATGTTCTGCAGCATTCTTCCTGAGCTCACTGCGAGCAGGCAGATGCCTGACTTGGCAGCTTCTTGTCTGAATTCGATATGCCATAAATCACATCATGGTGAAAAAACCATGGAGCTTTCTAGACCTGGTATTCCTGACTCTTGGCTACCCAGTGGCCAGGAAATGGAACAGCTGTGCGGGTGATGAAGCAATCGATGGCATGTGGTAAAATACTGTATGCAAGTATGCAAGCCAGAACCTCTCTGCATCATAGCTTCAGGTAAGTTTGGCCCAAATACTGGACCCTTTATGAAAATGAGTTTAATTTTTCCATTGTCTCACCTGTTGTGTCTTGCACCAAGTGAGCAATCTAAGCTCTCTCTCATCTGAGTTCATATTTCCCCTTCCCAATACATGAGAATCAGACACTTAGTTTCCAAGGCCAGATGCTAGGATTGTTTTTATGAAGGAGCACACTGGGTGGGAGATGTATGACAGACATAGTTTCACTTTTCTTTCTGAAATATGTACACAGGAAGTGTTAGTCTCAGTTTAACTCAGGACAATAAGGGTAAGAGGAAATAGCAATGGGTTGCTTCTATTCAAGGAAAGGAAACGAAGGGTGAGGATTTCTAGAAGCAGTAGAATCATTTTTGATGTTAAAAGTAGTTGGTATCTAGACAGAAGTACGCAGTGTTTTAATATGCAGGTTTGCCAGTCCCAGAGCTAGGGTGAAATTGCAGTTAGAAATCAGTTAAAGCCAAATTTATAGTCAGCTAAGGCAAACAGAGGATATGGATTCAGTTGATTAACTTAATACACTAAAGCAAACCTCAACAAAAAGCCTACAAAGGAAAAAAACATGAACTTGTCCCAGCTGCCTCCTCTGTTTGAAGAGATAGGTCCTCTTTGTGCTGCTGCTGCAGATCTAAGGAAAAGAAAACAAACAGGATGTTCACAGCACAGAGCTGAGTTAGGATTCTTTTAAATATCAGGGATTTGTTGCCAAGGATGAAGTTTGCAGGCCAAGTGCAGCGCTAAGCTAGAAGTTTCTTTGTAAGAGCTCGCCACCAGATTCCCTTTGTCATGATTTTATAAACAGGATATCTGCATGCAAAACCCTGGGAACACTCCTTTCTGCCTTAGTACCTGAGCCTCCTTGTCTCTCCACATCTCTCCGGCCTTATTCTGGAGATTGTATAGGGTTCTTCTAGACCACAGTGTTCCTAGAGGTCTACATTTTTACAGCACTTCATACAACAGTACCCAGATCCATTTCTAACTCTCCCTGACATGGCAATAATGCAAGTAATAAATACCACTACTAATAGGGTGCATCTGGCTTGCTTTCTGCTTGTGTTTGTAAGCCATCTATGCCATCTAGTGGGTATTTTTCTACTTACAAGTTTTCTTCAAACATCTGGGTGTTAACAAGCCAAACTCTAAATTTTGACTCAGCGGGAACACCGTTCAAGCCTGGAGAGGAGTTCAGGGGCACTATGACTACCCAGTGAGCCCCAAGGACACTTCATCCAAGCCACCACCCCCGGCCCCGACACAGCCCTCTCCTTTGGTAGGCTGATGTAAGGGGAGCTGCGGGGACAAAAAAATGTCACTTGCACAACTCTGATGCTTTTAGGCTCAGGACATTGTCCTCCAGAGGCTGAGAAGCCAGCTATCAGTCTTGTCACAGCAAACAGCCACCGTGACAGGGGGTGCCAGGGAGCCTGCATGCCTCCTCTCCCTCTTTATTATGGACATATGGAAATGTAGTGTGTGTACACTCAGCACACACTACACAAAGGAAGCTCTTAATAGTGATACCACTACTGACCAAACTGTTCCCATGTCAGAGAGTGGGGATCCATCCACAGAGAAAACAGATCTAGAAGACAATCATCAAATAATTTATATACATCTGCTTAAGGCTCTTTCTGAAGGGGCAGCTGATTACAACGGAGACGCTATTTATTGCAGAGAAGCAAGTAATTTGGGGAAGAGTGTAAGAGTTCATTGGCTTGAAGTATTTTAGGTACTTAAATCTCAGGGAGAGGCAATGATAGTTAGCATTCTGATTGGGAAGCTCTGTCTTGATTAGGGATAACACAGATAAGAAGTAAATCAAGGCTGTTACATGGCCAGGCATACAGGAGGGAACAGAAGGCTTGGGAAGGAAAGACACAAGGAAACATTTCTGAAGGAGGATGGTAACAGCTGAGTTGCTTAGGAGTTACTCCAGGAAAGGATTAGACTGGAGCTGAGAATACGCCAGTGATTAGGTTAATTTAAATATCAACATAGATGGAAAGGAAGGGGTGGCTGCTCCCCGGCTTACATACTGCACGTGCTATGCGGTAATAGTGGAGAACTGGAAAGCTCATCCCTTAGGTGAAAGAAAAAGACACTAATGGTTTCCAAAAGCCTTTTTGTCCACATTTCCCCAGCTGCGGAACATACCCACATCACAAAACTTTGAGGGAAGCGTTGAGGGTTTAAAATCTGGGAGAAGAGTCCTGCAAAGTGCTTTTTCTCCAGTTCGTTAATATTGTCACCATGTTCACAGCTGTGATTTTGCATGGGACAACTGTATTTTCCTTCAGCACCTGAACAAAAGCTTTACCGTTCACTGGCAGAATAAGGAAACCTTATTTTAATCCACCATGCAAGTGGTATCTAATAACAAACCTGGAATAATAACAGGCCTGGAAGCCTGTTCTATCATACACTACCGAGAAGGAGCCTGGAGATATCAGCGGCATCTAAAATGCCACTCTTTTCATCATAGGTTCAGAGGTTGGTGCTGGGATATAATTTGGGTGTAAGAATAAATATTGTCGCATCACAAGGTGAGTTAGAGCTTCCAGTGACCAGCAGGAACACAGAATACTCACTTTCTCTGTGAGGGTGTTATTAAAAACTGAACATAGGCTACAGAAAGGGATATACATCTCCTTTTTGGTACTGCAGGAAGCACTACTGCCACACACCCTGAGTCTTCTGCCACAACCAGGGACAGCAAATCAGGGTTTTCACAGCAGAAGTTATCATCGCACTATTACAGAGGTATTAACATAAAACATATTTTTGGGTTCTTGAATCAGGGCAGAAAGGACAGTAAGAGATAGGATGTAGCCAACTGCATGGATTATACATAAAAATAATGTAACTAGAGAACAACTTTTATACATCTAGGTATCCTGCAACTTTCCAAACTGTGAGGAAGTTTTCACATTCAGATGTTCAAGTACCTTGTGTGTACCTATGCATGTAACAGCATACAGATTAAGAAACTTAGCTACAATTGAAAACAGTCATCTTTACTGTAAATTCACTGTTAATAATAAATTAATCTAATCCTCTTTATATAATAAAGAAAAATATGGATTGGAAAGGAAACTATTAAAACCTTGTTTGGGAGTGATGCTTGCTAATTAGGAAAGTTTTATCTTGGATGTAATCTGCATTCTCTGCAGATAACCTACTGGCCCAAGGCAAATACACTGAAATATAGAAATTGGGTTTGCACACAAAATGGAAGATGAAAAAGAAACTTCCTCAAAATTTGGAATCAAAAGTTTCAGTAGCTGGAGAAATGTCCTTTAGATCTGTTGCCATTTGACTTACAGTTTCATTATTCAAGGAAGAATATTAATGAAAGCAATTTCAAATTTGTAATAGATTTTGCATCAGAACACTGATATTTACAAATTTCATTCATACCATCGGTGATTTACAGACTGATTGTGTGATTGATGGGAACTGATTAACACCTAATTTTGAGTAGCAGGTGCTCACAGACAATTGACCGCAATTTGTAGATAGAAACTCCTTACTCAATTAAGTAATAAATTCAAGGATACTGTATATTGTGCATGGGTGATATATAATAGACGATAGAAATGGAATCTGTTGAACTGATGACTTCTGCATTATTTATTTGGTTGTAATGACACTGAGGACGGACTGAACTTTTACTTACGATGAAAGGGTACACTGAGAATCATCAGGGTAATCCAGGCAGAGTAAGAACATTACAGACCTGTGAAGATACCATTTTATTTAGCATCTTTCAAGCAGGAAACTGAGGAAAACATGAAAAAACGAAACAAACTCGACAGTACTATCAGGTCTACCGCTTCCCTTCAATTATATTTATCTTACAATCTACTGTGAGTAACTAGGAATTCTCCAGATATTCAATAGTGTTTTTAACTGTTGTTCAGAATTGCAATCCAAATCAAGATTTTACAGTGGAGTGGAATACATGAGGCTATCTTCTGTGTCTGACATTGGGTAAGTACAACGTTCCACTTAATAATACAACTATACAATACGGTGTAGTCTTTTGCTTAATTCATGGCCGAAAAATGCTAAGGCTGAAAGATGTGATGTTGCTCTCCAACATATCAGTCTTCTACTGAAGACACAACATTAATGGCACTAAGTATCAGAAGGTAGGGAATCACTGAAAACAGGTGAGGTGCTTCTGCAAATACACCATATTAATGAAGGATTTTCACTTACTTGTAATTGTCAGTGCAGGTGACATCAAAACCAAGGGTTTTCAGCCTGTTTTCTAATTTCTTTACAGTATGAATTCCACAGGAATCTCTGTCAGAAAGTATTTTAGTATTATTGCAAGTCTGTTATTATCTAATTTCCTTTCATTGAACTTGATGGAATTAGTAAAGTAAATCCCCGTTACTTTGCTTCTTCTATATTCCTTAACACCTATGGAAAACTGGTGTCTGTTGCTATTTATAGTCATTTAATATTTTATACTGAGTTTGCATAGACTGGAAGATTGGCTTCAGCTCGTGTAGCATTTGCAGATTCCATTAACCAATAGTCCCACCTTCAATATTTCACTAGACAAACAGAAAAAGAGCTAAATAAGTTTGTAAAATTATAAGTGTTTCATTTGTAATATTCTTTGGCAGCTATTTAGGGGGTGCTAAAGTTGATGCTAGCTGTCTTTACAGAATAAGTTGGTTATAATAAATTAGAACTATTCTTTTTGTTAGAAGCTTGTCCTCTCCCTTGAATATAGAGCAATAGAAAAACACAAGAAGGGAGAAAAAAACAGAAACAGCTCTAGACACAGCTTATGTGTCTAGTACTGATTTTTTAATTTGTGGTCCAATTAGCAAATGAAAGTTTAGCATAGTACAGAACCTACTGAGACCTCTAAAACTTGCACCGACGTCAAGTATTAAGGCCAGTGCTACTTACCCACTGGTCAATAAATACTCCTGACTCTAGAGAAATCATATAAGGACCAACAAAATAATTGTAAAAAGCAATTAGTAAAAATACACAAATATTCCCATGCACCCAGATAAGCACAAACTGAAAGATAAATTAACATCCAGTGCTTTTCTTAATTTTTCATCGTAATAAGGGTGACCTTTGCAAAGGTGAGCTCTATGGTGGTTTTTTTTCAAAAGGGTATGATTCTTTGATTTAAAGAGAAAGGCTGAGAAACGCTCATCTGAACTATGCTTCATAGACTCCACAGCACTGTGGTAAAATATGTGGTCTGGGTTGGCCGTGCCAAAATGGAACGAAAGAGAAGCAAAAGGAGACAGGAAAAAGAAGAGCTGAGACGTGAAAGGGAAATGACACAAAATGAATGGATGCAACTAAAAAGCCTCAAGTAGCAAGACCAGAAGCCTCACGCTCCTAGGAACACAGATGACATCAGGGATTCAGTCACATTACATTAAACTGCAGGGACCCTGCAGATGGATGGGTTAAAATTGACTTTTTCTGCTCCTCTATCCCTGACTCATCGATGCACATTTGCAGGGACCGCCCAAAAAGCTATAATGAACAGACTATTTAATTCTTCCTTTTATCCAAATTCTTCCTTTTATCCAAACCAGGCCTAATTTGTGGCCTAATATTTTCATTTTTTTAATTCAGAATCCATTTTCCATTATGTTTCTGTTGAAAATTGTCACATGGTCTTTGGCTATCGACTAACAAGCTATTCTGTTTGGACAAAAAAATTTTTTTCTTGTTTATTTATTTTTTTAAATTAAATTAACAGCAAAATTACATGTTTTTAAAGCCTACTTTTTACTATTAGATTTAAGTATTGAGAGAAGATGAGCCCCCTGGTGGTACTTCCCTGTTTCTACTAATTTTCAAACAGTTAATATAGGTGAAAATGAAAAGAATGCATATGGCAAGGTGAAAGAATTATTTCCTGACAGTTTTTAATCTAAAATTCAGATTGACGCTTTTCATGGTAAAACTGTATGTGCTATATCTTCACTCAAGATCTGAGATCCACACCCGCATCTCTCTAATTAAGAGTGGATTCCAGAACTAATATTAGAATATATTTATATTTTGTCCAATTCTGGTATTTCTATACTCTTTGGGAACGGCAGGGTGTGCCTTCTGTGCTAGTGAGAGCATCCAAAATATTTGTAGTTTAATTGCTATGCAAATATAATCAAACTTAAGGTGAAATTTTAAAGACAGGCCAGAAAAAGGGGAAATTAATTTTTTTCGAAGACATAACTTACCTATCTGGTCCTTCGATATCATCCACAACCCAGATGACAATTTGGGAGATTTTGTCTTTCTGGAGATTAGGTATTTCATAATCTGCAAAAAAACTGATTCAAGAAACAGATTTTTAGAACTATTAAGAACATGAAAAAGAAATAATCTTATTCCCCTTTGCATTAATCAAGGATCTGATCCTTCTGTAGGATAAGGGGTTGCTCGATTTTACATTTATATCTTCTAATTACAATCAGACTCAATACAGAGAAGAAAAAATCTGATTCACGTTCTGAATGTCCTCAAAGGTCAAAGGCATTTAATCAGAAGCTTTGTTTTCATATTCTTCATCTTACGGGGGCTCAGCTGAAAAAAAAGTTACAACTTAGAGGTGAACCAGAACGAAGTGAACTTTAAAAAATGCAAAAAAACCCTAAAAAGCATTTGATACTTAGTAAATAAGAAAAAGGTCATTCTTGTAGTTATTGCTTTTAGATAGAATACAACTTTACTTTAAATAAAAAAAGAACAGCCTCAGGCCAAATATATTTTTAGCTCCAAAATCACAGCAATGGTAACATGAAGTATTTGTCTAGGCTACATAAGACCATAAAGGAGAAACAAAGGAGAAACTTGTAGAGGTGTCCATCCCTCCCCAAGGGAATCTTCCACTTTATTGCTTTGTGTAAATTGACTTTGATAGGTATTTAAATAACAATTAAAACAAAAAAATAAAATGGCAACTAAATCATAGAATCATAGAATGGTTTGGGTTGGAAGGGACCTTAAAGATCATCGAGTTCCAAGCCCCCTGCCATGGGCA
>JAOXNO010000033.1:56612519-56623942 GCA_028565335.1 Limnodromus scolopaceus | reverse complement strand
TCTGGGCAACCTGTTCCAGTGCCTCACCACCCTCACAGGAAAGAATTTCTTCCTGAGATCTAATCTAAATCTCCCCATCTCTCCTTTAGCCCCTCCAGGTACTGGAAGGCTGCTATAAGGTCTCCCCCAAGCCTCCTCTTCTCCAGGCTGAACAACCCCAGCTCTCCCAGCCTGTTCCAACAGCAGAGGAGCTCCACCATCTTTGGTCCCAGCTCTGGACCTGCTCCAACAGGTCCACAGTTCCCTCAGGAACAAGAGCTCATCTGCCCACACCCTCGATTCCTCACACGTTGTCACCTCCTCGTTTTATTCGTGCGAAGCCAGTTTTCTTCACTTTATGCCCCAATACAATTTTTCACTCCTTCCGATTTAATTAAAGGCCTAAAACCCGCTGTGCCCCCAACCACGCCGGGAAAACGGAGACCCGCTACTACGGCACAGCGGCCGCGCCCGGGGGGGGGCAGCCGGCAGCCCGCCTGCGCCCGAAGCCCCTCCCGCGGTTCCGCTCAGCCTCTCTCCCCGACCCCCCGCCATTTTGCGGCGCCGGACTCCCACCGCCGAGGCCCGCCGAGCCGCCATCCCTCCCTCCCCTCTTCTCTCCCCTCCCGTCCGCTCCCCGCGGGCCGAGCTGCGCATGCGCGGGGCGGGCGGCGGCGCTGGCGGGGCGGCCGTGGTCACGCGGGGCGGCGCGCATGCGCGGGGCGACTGTTTAGCGCCGCCGTTAGCGGCGGGGCTCTATGGGGAGAACATGGCTCCTTTCCCCGAGGAGGTGGACGTCTTCTCGGCTCCGCACTGGCGGATGAAGCAGCTGGTGGGGCTCTACTGCGACAAGGTAACGGAGGGGGGAGCGGCCTCTGCCCGGCCGCCCTCGGGCGGGAGGGAGGATTCCGGGTGGTGCGCAGCTGTCAGCGCCCCGCCGCCCCGGCGGCAACTTCTCCTCAGCGCGGCCGCGGGGCTCCCCGGCCCTTCCCGCCGCGGGTAGTGGTGCCGCCTTCCCCCACGCCCCTCTCGGGCCCCTTCAGGGCCGGGCCGGGGCTCCCCTCGCCTCCCGACCCCCTGCGGGGCGTCCCGCTTTCCTCAGCCCGGAGGAGCGGCGCTTCCTGGCGGCGGCCGCGCCTTCCCGCCGCCTTCCCTCTGGCCGGGCCGCGGGGAAGGGGGGCGGCAGTCTTCAGTCCCCCCCGACCGCACTGGGTGCCCCGGGGCCGGGTGCGGCGGAGGAGCCACCCCCCATTAGGGCGAGGGGCTGCCCCGGAGGGGCCATAGGGCTGAGGGGCGGCGGGGAGGCAGGCAGCAAGTCCAGTCGTTTTTCTGTTAATTAACAGTTTTTTGTTAATTAACGCCTCACCTGGCAGCGGTGCTGTGCGTAGTGCTCGCTAACAGTCCGCAGGGGCTGCGTTTGCGTTTTTATGCCCAGCGTTTAATGTGTGAGTAGCTTAAAGATACCCCAGGTAGGGTTGTGGGTTTGGTTTGTTTTTGTGGATTTTTTTTTTTTTGGTAATTCTAAATATATATAATTTTATTCGTGGACAAAAGTGTTTCTTATTCTTGCATCAGGGTAGTTAGTAATCAAGGCTGATGTGTCACCTGAAAGGCAAACTTTGCTGCAGCAGCTTTTGAGTGTGATTGAAGGGTTTCAGGCAAATACTTCAAAGCCAGCACTCAAACCGAAAGAAATCGTGCCTCCCATCTCTGGGCACTTATGGCTGTTTGGAGAACCAGATTGGCTAACAGACATCTAAAAGGGAGGGTGAAGTTACATGAGAGACGGAATAATAGCTTACTGCTGCCAACAGGATGGGGGAGTTCTTGCTTCCTTCCCCTGTTTTCCACATGCCACCTTGTACTGCTCTGGGACTCACCAGGCACCTTTGTCTGAGCCTGTCCAATTTGCTAATCGAGTAAAGAAAACGTGAGTTGTTTTTTGCTGGGTTAGCTAACTGAGCTGGCTGAGCGGAGGGTCTGCGGGGAGGAGGTGAGACCTTGTGTAATTTAACTTTGCCTTGAGTGTGTTTAACTTCATTTTTCAACTGTGGTGGCGTGAAAACTTACCATATCTTAACAGAGTGGATTTTACATAAAGAGAAACAAACACCTGGGACTCTTCTCCCCCCAGCAGCTGTATTAGCATATTGTTGACAGCAGCTGAACAGGATTTCTTTGAACCTCCAGATATTGTAGTAATTTGGGGTTTGTTCCTAGAGAAGCATTTCTATCACATTGAGCCTCCCACAAAGTTGTGACCAAATTTACCATGACTTGGTTAAAGTAAAACTGTCGGGGCAGGAATGATTGCTTTTCCTAAATATTGGCAAATTTTATTAAAACTACCCAGTTTGCAATCAACATAATCTCTCATTTTCTAAAAAGTTTTTTACAGGGCTTCACTTGCTTCCTTATGCTTGCAGTTCTTCAAAAGAACGAATGAATGGTACTTTTTCTAAAGTATTCAATGTTGCATCCTTTAACCCTGTTTCAGAACTTGGAGACTGTGCCTGGCCTATGACCTTTGTATTAGAGTAATGCTAGCTTTTGCATCAGAAAAAACTCTCTGAACTGTGTTTGACTTTCCTCCTTGTGTGACTGAGATGCTGTAATTAGATAAGAGTGTAGTTCTGCTTACATGGCATTTATAATCTTCAAAGCCGTGCTCTTTATCAATTTAGTTTGTCCTTGAGGGGTCTTTCATTTTGTGAATTACATGTTACCTGCTGTTTCTCACGTTCCCTGCATGCTGTAATATGGCCACTGTCTTTTAGCGGCTGAATTTAGTAAATTCCACCAAATGTTAGCAAGGGTGAAATGGTCGCATCCGTGCTTTGCTTTTCAGGGGAACAACTATAATGTTACTGATGGGTAAAGTATGTAGGCTCTTCCTTTAGGACAGATATACGCAATTTCTTTTGTTCATCCAGGACTTGCTGTGAGACAAAACAGTGAGATGTTTAGTGTATTGGGAAAGTTACCCTAGTTATTTTTTAACTGTTGCTAGCAGAGATCTCACCGTACGTTTGCTGCTTTCTTCAGTGGCATTTTTGCCTGCGTTGTGCATAGCGCCCTGGACTTGGATAATGAGAATAACTAAAATTCTGTTTTGTAAGGAAACCCACAAAGTTATGAAACCTATTGCCTACTCTGATGAGTAGATTTTTTTAAGTCCTCGGAGGGCTCATCCCCCTGTAGGTAGAGGAGTGCTACAGCAGACAGTCTTTATAGTTAAAGTGCTTTTTCTAATGCCTGACGTCATCCTTGCCACATAGAGCCGGTTCTGTTTTCCTATCTCCAGTGAACCGTTCTTCGTTTCCAGCAAGATCTACGTGCCCATTTGCAAATTGTAGCCGTGTCCTCCATCTTAGTTATCTGTTCTCTGGCCCGAGCGAACGGATTCATTCCGCTTCACCATGCGGGTGGCGCTTTCTGTACCCCCGGGTACTTGTTGCTTTTGTCGGGACTGAGCTGCTGTTCTGTAGCAGTGTAAGCTATCCGAGTGCTGCTGTTAGGACTGAGTGCCTTTCTTGCTCCCATCAGCACTTGAAGTGACTCACAAAGGTCCTAAGATGGCAGAAAACATTTATTTTATTTTATTTTTTATTTTCCCTGGAGCAGGGTGGTTTTTCTGCTGATGTAGTGCTGCCAGCAAGCACTGGTCAGATGAGTGCTGAAGCCAATGCGAAGCAGAGGGTGGGACTGTGACAGCCAGCAACTAGATTGGCTTAAGCTACTGTGAAACCTCAGCCTAATTGTGTCTATGTTTTCCTGAAGTCTGCTCAAACTGGTGTTGAGTAGAGCAGATGTGTTATTCTACAATCCCTCCTTTTTTTTTTTTAACAGCAGCATACGCTCTTTGTGCTTCTCTATAATCCCACACTTCTCTGAGGACTGATGCTCGAGTTTCCTTTCATATTTATTGTTAGACTTCCATCCTGTATCTAGAATTACGCACTTGTCCAAGTCAACGTGTCGGTGTCCAGTAGAGACTGTTTCTGTTATTGCATTATGGTCTTGTGTGTCCCATACTTGAGAACGTGCCACTCGTGTATTACTAGCTTTCCTGCTTTCCCAGCTGTGGCTGAAAGTACCATATCTGTCATGAGGCAGCACAGATTTCAACTGATTGTGTATTGAAAATACCAGAGTGGTTTGGCTGGAAACATTGGTAGCTATGGCTTGAGACCATTATCTGCAAGTGCTTGAGCTACCCTGCCATTTCCTGTAGACTGTGTTAGTTTGCTGTAAGGCAATACAGTATCAAAAACTTCAGAGAAGTCACGATCTGTAACATGTATCGTCCTTCTCTTAAGCAGTTTGGTTACCTTATCAAAAGGAAATCAGATTCTTTTTTTCTAAACAAATCTGTACTGGCTAGTTGTTATTTCATTAGCTTCAAGATCAGGGCTACTCAGCTTAAGCAGGCTGGTCTAGATCCACCCCGCAATTAAACTTTGGCTGAGCCTTCCTCGTGGACAGGACACCTGGTGTTGCTGTGTGGGTTCTCAAACTTCCCGCTGCCTTGTGGAGTTACTGCAGCTGAAGAATATGTTTTCAAATCTTTGTGTTGTAGAACTACCCAGCAAATTGAGGCTGCTTTAGGAAAAGGAGAAATATTCATAATATAAATGCCGTAATGCAATTATCAGTGATTGATGAACTTGTTCTCATGTCCTTCTGTCTGCCTCTCAAAACTAGTGTGAGACTTTGTACTGTGACTGAGTGGACCTGACAATTGGCTGCTGCTGGAAGGGTTAATTGTTGATGATATCCTTTGTGCTTGTCAGGCCCTGCGATGAGCAGCTAGTTCATCTAGTGCACTGAAGTGGAAGGTGATTCAGTAAAACCAGCTCACTGAGAGGTCAAACAAGCTCCAGAACCAGGCTGACAGTATGGGAGGAGGGAACAGGACTAACCATGGCAGAAGTAAACAGCTGCTTTGATAGCTCAGCTTTATTGTGAAACCTGTGGGTGTGTGATCAAAAACATCTGAGGTCCTTCTTCTGTTTGCCTGACTTCAGTCTTCTGTGATTGTACCTTTCTACACAAGATCTCTGCAGTTATCTCTCATTGTTCAGTAATTATTTTGTCTAGTTCTTCCAGGAAACTTGGATCAATTTTGTCATGTTCTGCTGACTTAAATGCATTGAACTTGCATAAATATTTAACTAGTATTTTTCTTTCTAGCCTGTTATTCTGACTCCTTGTTAAAAATTAATTGCCACAAATATTTTTCCTAATTAACCTCCTTATGTAGACTTGAGTAAAGACGACTAATTTTGCTGTTCTCATCTCTGCCTTTCCTGTTAAATAGTTGACTTAAAGTATCCCTTTTTTTATCTAAGTATATATAGACTATTTTTGCTGTTCTTCAGTGTTTTCTGTCGTCCTCGTTTGAAGTCTCAGTGCTGTTCTGTGTTCTACAGTGATAAGTTCATGGTCATTTTTGTAGAATTCTTTTCAAAACTTCCATATAGCTAAAAATTACCTCTTTATTTTCTAATGATGATTTCTTTTATAACTTACATTTCTCTTTAACCTTTGAATCTGTGTCAATAGCCTTCTATTGCACTTCAGTTTTTTCTCTTATTTGCAAGCTTTGGCCTCTGCTGAAGAGAAAGAATTGTTTTCATATGTTGAATTTGTGATGTTCTTATAATAAGGATATTGCAGATGAACCATTTTGGGCATGAAAAATACTGAATTAAGTTGAATTGACGTTGTAAAGCAGTGGGCAGCGACTTTCCTCTCTTACGGGGAAGGCTGAGAGACCTGGGTCTCTTTAGCATGGAGAATCATAGAATCATAGAATTGTTCAGGTTGGAAAAGACCCTTGGGATCATCAAGTCGAACCATCAATGCTACTCTACAAAGTTCTCCCATACACCATATCCCCCAACACCACATCTAAACAACGAGAAGAGAAGACTCGGAGGGGATCTCATCAATGCTTATAAATGCATTAAAGAGGATGGGGTCAGGGTTTTCTAGTGGTGCCTGATGACAGGACAAGGACCAACGGGCACAGACTGAAACACAGGAAGTTCCATTTCAACATGAGGAAAAACTTCTTTCCCTTGAGGGTGGCAGGGTGTTGGAACAGGCTGCCCAGAGAGGTGGTGAAGTCTCCTTCTCTGGAGATACCAAAACCCGCCTGGATGCGTTCCTGTCCAGCCTGCTCTGGGAGAACCTGCTTTGGTGGGGGGGTTGGACAATGTGATCTCCAAAGGTCCCTGCCAACCACTACAATTCCGTGAATTAGATGACCACATTATGATTACACTTTTTGTGGCAGCAAGGGGGACTGAAATCTGAAAAGTTAATCAAATTATCAGCATTCTGACTATTTCAAAGTCAAGTATTTTTCCCTTGCCGTCTTTGAGAACAGAAAGTGATTGTTCCGTGACGATGTCTCTTTCTGTTACTAATCAACAAATGTTGGTAAAGCTTTCGTTCTACTTTTGAAATCCCTTTTCAATATTTCGATACAGTACCGTTAATTTTGCACTGGTGCTACAAATATGTGTGTGTTGATTTAGAAATTCATTGTGTTTGATCATTACCAGTTAACATCCTGTATCATTGGGCACTTGCTTTCACCTATGTTTAGAATTAATAAATAGCTGCTTAAGATGCTTAGTGTTAATAAGTCTGCAAATGATGGGCTACACCATGACTACAGGCAGAAGGTGGAAGGAAATTAAACCTCCTCGTTAGCATCCAGAGATGGGTGAGCAATTTGCCGTCCATACCTCTGACTATTTCATCAGAGACTCTACCAGGTGTCTTTCCATTTGAGCTTCTGGATCCTGAATAGTTCAGTAACTTCTTGCTATACCTATTGGAGAATAACAGCTTTAAGCTCATTTTTCATGAGGAAGAATATTTTGAAGATGAATCTGGATGTGACAATGTGTTTTAAATATCTATGTTTTAAAGCAAATGCATTTTAAGCAAAGTACCAGAGGACGTCTGAAATGGGGGGACATCAGTGATAAAACATGTTTGGTGTTTGTGAGGCGCTTCAGATCTGAATAGCAACTTCACGCTTTTTTTCAGGACACTTCTAGCTCTTGTTGCCATCTCAAACCTTCTGTCCATTTCATTATTGTTTTGTCTAACAAAACACCTATTTTTTTCTTACCCATCAGATGCTTAGCTCTTTTCTTTCTGTTTTGCCCTCGTAAGAAAAACCTGAGGATATTTTGTTATGCCAGACACAGTAGCAGGATTTTTTCCAAGTAATTGCTTGGCACCTATTCTTGCCCTCGAATTGTAGGAAAAAAAGTTTTATGTTCACCCTTTGCACGTTGCTGTGATCTTTTGTCCTCTCTTCCAGCCTGCTCTGGAGAGCAGTAATAACCCACCTTTGCCCTTTCCTGCTTTAAGCAACAACAATTTATTCTCTTCTACTCTGTGCCACAAACAAAACCCAGAAGCTGATGCCTTCTAAAAAGCTAGAGACTGTAATTAGCGTGTATCAGTGCTCATACAGGTTTAATGCAGCTATCCTAGGATATGCTTTAACTGATTAAATGGAGTATAAATTGTAATTCTTCAGAGACTTGACTTTTTATTTGTTTTTGCAGTTAGTGCCCAAGGTAGATTAAGCCAGAGTGGTGAATTATTCCATTGCCCACCTTTGATTGCGTTAAGAAATTGCAGCGAGACTGGTGCAGAAGGGCAAAGGCGTTTTTACTATGTTTGTAGTTTGTGAGTTACTACAGTGGGAGTGTGGAGAGGAGCCTTGAGACTGCTGTTGTTTCCACTCTTGGGACTTCAGATACCTCCCGACAGAAGGCCAAAAGGCCAGGCTTGAGCAGGAGCCTATCTGTGTGAGGATGTAAGACAGGAAAGAAGTCTTCCATGGCATCTAGAGTGAATATGAGAAATGCTGTGACACAGATACTTAAATAACAGCGTCATTGCTGTTCATCATGCTTTCATTTGAGGTCCTTGTATTTCATACCCTTACTAGATAGTTTTCTTTAATGTTTTGTTGGATTCATCTCTGCAGATCCTCGTGACAGCCTGTGTCCCATCATCCCTGGTAGACTTCTACTGATAGAAGCCACGTGTTGGAGGAGGCTCAGCGGATTTTACCAGTGCTTGCTGAGCTGTGCTTTCTGCTGCGGTCCCCAAGGGGGTCTGACACTAGTAGCAGTTGCATCTCTGAAAGTCTTAGTGCGCTCAGTCCTGTACTGTGATTTATGTGAAAAGCCCTTCATGATTCAAAAACTGATCTACAGGTGTTGATTAGACAAAATTGGCATGTATGTAGTGCAGAGTGCTATGAAAGACCGCAATAAAAATGAAAATGCAGCATTTTGTTTACATCTCTGCTGTGCTCTTAGGTTTGGCATTTATCAGCTTGACCTTAGCCTTTAAAAATACAGAGAGTACAAGATTTTACCTGCTTTGTTGCCTGTGCTCTTTGAAAAACAAAATAGTTTTGTCTGCCTTAATCTTTGAGTTAATATTGCTTTTGTTGGTGGTTTTTTTTTTTCTTTTCGAAAGGCTATGTGAAGATTTTAGTTAAGCTGCAAAACAACTGACAAGATAACACAGAGGACAGGATTTTATAGAGAAGATGACAGATAGATGGGCATTTGATAGCTTTGGATTTCTTGTTGAGTTCTGCCAGATCCTGTCCTGCCTGCCTTACTAATTACTTTTATTTTAGGTTGACCCACAGCCAAGAAAAGCACACAGGGTAGAGAACCTGTATTACTTCTCTGATTTAAGGCTTCATGCATCCGAACAGCTGGAGCGTGAAGTAGTTTAGCTAATTGTCTTACTGTTCACCTCGTATACCTCTACATAAAGATAAGCCAAGGAGCAGGTGACACTGAGAGGACAGTCATCCTTTTTGCTAGGCTGGCTTGGAACTTTAATTCTTCCTTGGGGACAATATAAACTGAGGTTCTTGTGGATTCCTAAGTAAGACATGGCATGTAACTGGGTGTCACTGCAGGCTGTCTGTCAGACAGGCGCACTGACCAGGTGAAAAACGAACCCACTGAACAGGCGCAACTTCTTTCTGGATCAGTTCCCCAAACGAGCTCATCTTGCAGCTGTGTAACTGCCAGAGCGTATTCCAGGGAATCGGTAGGAATGTACAGCTGGAAGCAGGGGCAGGGTTGCTGCTTCGGGGTGTTTCCTTCTCCATCCCCACCCGCTCCTTTACAGCAGATTAAGTACAACATGAAACCGCATGCTCTTGGTATTGACACAGGCACACCTTGTTATGGTCTTCGTCCCTCCATTTTCTTTCTCATAAAATTGAGATAATGTCTCTGCAGAGTTGAGGTTCCTCTCCTTTGACATTTAGTGTTATTGTATATGTGAAGTGATAATACCTAAAAATGTAACAGTGAAAAGTTGTAGCAGACTAGTAATGCCATGTTGCGTTTTTGGTTTTGTGTTTTTTAATGGTGCTAGTCTATTCCAAAAGGATTGGGTTTTTTTTTTTTAATCAAAGTGGTCTGCCAGCTTCATAATGAAAAAGATTTTACTGTTTGGGGGTTTTTTTTGTGTTAAATCTGCTGAGTTAACTAATAGTAGAAGTCTAGTCTGCATTGATCATCAGGTATATATGTTTATTTCACCTCCATTGATGATCAGCTGCTTGTATAGCTCTTAATGAGCACAGTGTTTACACATGGAAAACAGAATATATAGGAATGAACTATTGAAGATGTTATTTGTGATGATATGCGAAAAGAAAAATAAAAATAATTGAAAAATCGAGGGTAACTTTGCTTTAGATTCCAGGCTGAATTTTTAGGGTTAGTGGTTGTTCAGAAGTTACAGGTGCTGATGGGGAAACCCTTCATTTGAAATAAAGCAGTTTGTAGCTACTTTCAACTTCTTCAACCTTGAGTAATTATGCCATTGTAAATTTGTGAAATCTTTGGGCAGAGTGGAAAAATCGATTTCCACTTTCCTGTTCTCTTTCCTCATATTTTTGTTGTTTTACAGCTTGCAGTTGGTAGTAAATAGTTACTTGTAACTGGGAAAGTTACAACACAGCACAGACTTCGCTTACTGCTGTGCTAGTCTGATGAGAGCAGTGTACTTCTTTTTCTTTATTCCTATTTGCTACTTTCTCCTTGCCAGTTAATAGTATGCTTGGATATTTTTAAAGAAGCAGCAAACTCTTTCCACTCATTAAATGTATTTTTGGCGTAGATACTAGGTATAGATACTGTGAAATAGCTGTTCCAGTTTACTCACTGCAAACTAACATTTCTGGAAAATCTGTTTTCTTCTAGGAAGACAGTTTTCCGTGTTGGCATATGTAAAACACTTCCAGAACCCAAGTAATACTGTGGTTTGTTTGGTGATTTTAATTAGCTGTCTTGAGCTTTCTTATTTATTCACAAAATTTTGGATAAAAATATCTCTGTCTTCATCTGATGGAAAGATTCAGGTTTTTTAGCGAAAGCACTAAGGCCACAAAGGAGATGCCAGAGTTGAATGTAGAATTACATTCAGTTGTAATAATGAACATGAAGCACTGTATAAATAGCAATTACTGTTGATCTTGATGGTTTTGTCATCTTGATGCTTATTCTTGAAGCACAAAAATGAAATAATGGCTTACAGTAAGGAAAGGTGTTTGTCTGCTACATCTCTGTACATTTGTCTTGAACATGTTAATGGCTCTGTTGTAGTCCAGTGGAGTTGGACACTCACCTAAAACTGTTATATGGTTGTCTGAGCTACAAGGATTTTCCAAGCATAGCTATTCTTTAATGGAGCAATTTGAGGTATAAAAAAAGATGTCCATCAAGTGATTTCTTAATTCAGCGTTACTATTTTTTCCTGCAAAGGAAGGATGGAGTTACTTGATCTTGAATGAATGGCAGAAAACTTCAAAAATCTACTTCTTAATAATCCTAATACTAGTTTACACATTGCTTTCAACCCTGAAGAAAAATCAGTATTTCTGATTTTTATTTCAGTCTTGATTTTAAGTATTGTATGCTGCAAAACCCCTAAATTGACCAGTTAAGTACGAAGACTTATAGAGGAGAACAGCAGTCTTAGGTTAGTGTGACTACCCCTTTGTCATGCTGTTACTTGGAATAATTTGGTACATTTTGTGACCTCATGCCTTACTTCAGTGCTGGCACCACAGCAGCCCTTGAGTTAATGATGTGCCTGCCCCAGTTTACATGAGATAAAAGTTGATGTGGGGGTGGTTGTGTGTGTAGTTTTTTTTTATGGGTTTAATAAGTTAACAGCTCCTGACTACTTGCAGAGAACACCTGCATCAGCCAAAGGTCTCTGAAGTGTTTCAAACAGAATTTGCAGTGTGGTTGACTGACTGTTGTTTTGCCTGTCACTCAGGCTGTTTGAATTATGCAGAATTCTTAAATTTCATGAGGTTTCAGGAGGCACCACTACTGTTTCTCTTGTGGTATCACTCCTCA
>JAOXNO010000033.1:56602095-56612419 GCA_028565335.1 Limnodromus scolopaceus | reverse complement strand
GTCCCTGCCCATGGCAGGGGGGTTGGAACTTGATGATCTTTAAGGTCCCTTCCAACCCTAATGATTCTATGATTCTAACAATTATTTAAATCTAATCTCTTCAAAAGTCCAGAAAGCTCCCAGGTATCTCTAATACCCGTGGCTGTGATAATTGGTTTAGTGTGGTGTGTTTTAAGCCTGCTCGGGAATCACACAGGCACTGTACTTTGTATTTTTGACCCTTCAGCAAATATGCTTAATACAATCCATTTTCTCCCCCTTTCCATTCTCTTGGAATTCTCTGACTGAGTTTTGGGGGGCAGAGGTTTTCTTCTTGCACCACTGAACTCCTGCGCTGTTTTTTTCCCTTGTGTAGAGCCAGTGAAAAGTGGATCTCGGAGCGTAGCAGCTGCTGTCTGTTAATAGTCTTGGTCTCCCACCATAAGACTTCATCAGTCCTGGTAATGAAATTAAAGATCTGACTGAGTGACGTTGTTGCTAGGCTACCTGTCCTCTGAAAAGCCAGTTCTCCTCGGCTTCGGCTGACCTTTTTAATGTACCGACCGATTGCTGATTCAAGTACGGTCATTAAACTTCAATATCCTCTCCATAGTTCCTAATCTCTTGGATATCTGCTGGAAGCCTCAGTAGCAGAGGTGCATATGCAAGCATTTCGTATTTCAGTGACTTCTATAACAATTTCTACCAGGAATTCTTAAATTGGATGTAGAAATGTATTCTTTATTTAGATTTGTGGATGATAATAGGTAGGTTCAATGGAAGTTTGAGTCCTGGAAAGATTTAGGTGAGGCAGATGAGAAGATGCTGTTCTGTATAAGAGCTGATTTTGTGGTTAGTTGTATTTGTTATTTTTTTTTTAACCCAACAGCAAAATACAAGCTTGTCTAACCTTCCTGTGACATGCGAAGCCTTTTGGAGCAGGTGGATTTCTGGGGGAAAAGGGTCTTTGGGGACTGACTTCAGGTATTGTAGATCCTCATGGGTAGAATGAACGATTTTGAGACTTAATCAAGAGAAATACTGCATTAGAAACCCAACTTCACCTTTACTGAGGTGTGAATCACAAATGGCTGGAGGTGAGGAGGCTGTACTTCGTGAAGAGGTATTTCTGCAAACATCTCTCATGCTTGTTCAGACAGCTTTTTAGGGTGGAAAGTCAAACCTGTAGTTACATCTAGTAGCACTGCTCTGTACGTTGCATTCTCTGAGCTTTGCATAGGATAGAAAGGGTCTTTGGAGCCGAGATCTTTTCCCGTTTGTGATATGTATGTAAGAATGTATGCCTCAAATCCTAACGAACTGCATCACAAATACATGGTTTTTTTTCTGACCTGTGAGTAGTTGGTCTAAAAGATAAGGGTTTGCATTTCCCCCCTGCCCCCCCCGCCCCGTAACTTTGCCCTATTTTCTGTCTCTGCTGAGGCTAAGTAAATGTGTTTTTTCCACAATGACAGTCGTTTTGCTCATACGTACAGCATGTAACGTACAGGAGGTACGGCTGAGTTGGAGTTGCATAAGTGCTTGGCAGATGTCCAGCCTGTTTCGCTTGCATCGCGAGGGGTTGCCAGGAAGTGGCAATGCAATGTCAGAATGAATAAGGGCATTTGGGGGTTTTGTTGTTTTTTGTTTGGTTTTTGGTTTGCCTTTCTTTTTTTTTAAAGATAGAAGTTTTAGATATCTCAACTTATGGTTATTTTTGATGTGAGTATTTTGTATGAACATACAAGTCTCAGATTACCATTTCTAATAAAATGCTTAAATTCTAGAATCTTTGTAAACTAAACCTGATTTTTACAAAAAATACTCCTGAATATATTTTTTTGTAAAATTCTGAGTACTCCAGTGGCTTGTTTTCTGAATTAAATTAAAATATTTCTATTTTTAAAATGCTTGCTCTTGTATGTTGCTGTAGACTATGATTTTTGAAGCTGCATGTGGAATAAAACAGAAGAATGGAGAAAATATTGTTTTTCCTACATTCGCCAAAGGAAAATGAATTTTTAAAACATATTGCTGCTAGTGGTGACTGTACGCATGTAAAAATGGCATTCCCACGTTACCTAGAATTTGTGCTGTCTTGGTTTGTTGGTTCTCAGTCCATTGGAAACATCTTCCAACAGCCACTATAGCTTGTATTCACTTGGGGGGGGACTCAGGGTCCCTTGTGGATAATACATCCCTAAATGTAGGCTCGGGGCTCTGTGACGATGAGTCCTTAGTAAGGATGAAAATGTAGATGTGGGAAAGTGGCAACGCCTTTGCTACCTGCTGGGCTGGGGAGATTGTGTTGATTTCTAGCAGGAAATCTTTCTATGTTTGTTTATCTCATGGTTTCACAAGATTGGTTTATGATCCTTAAATATATTCTGATTGTACTGGTTTCTTAAAGCTAGTTATTATACTACTTTGCTGTTTTCTTAATCTCTTTTCATTCATGCAGAATGAGACAGTTGCATTCAGAATTTGTGTGATTAAATTTAACATGCTTTTCTTTACAATGTGCATTATTGCATATATTATGCTTTGTTAAACTTCTGTAGTTAAGTTACCGTCAGTTCCTTGTAATATTTCTAAAATTTATAGCTTTTTCCATCAGAGCCTGTGATGGGAAATGCAGTTACATAGTTGCTACTGGAAATCAGAGAATTGTGCAATTCAATCCCTTAGTTTACTTAAACCTCATTCACAAAGCACAAGGTTGTTGTAAAACTCTCCCTGTAACTTATTTTAGGGAGTTAAGAGAATTGGAGTGTGAATGGCTTACTGTGTCAATGAACTATAAGAGGAAGCATACATGAAAAGACCATACATAATGAGTCTTCAAAAGTTTTAAAACAAGTTTGAGAGTTTTATATAGATTTTGTGTCAGTTCCTGTTAACAAATAAAAATAAAATGGCAAGTCAATTGTGAAGGTTAAAATAAACTTTATGAATTCTGTGAATATTTCAATAGTCATATTAATAGAGATATTGTATAAATATTGATATATCTGTAGCATTCAAGTGCCAATATTAATTCTGCCTACTTCTAGAAGAAGTTGCATTAATTTGTATTTTAACACACCAGTTGGATAATTTATGGGAAAGTTACTATTAAAATAGAAGAGTAGTTTGTGTATTCCTATCTATGCACTTGAATTTCTGATTTTTATCTATTGCGCTTGAAGATTGGAATTAAAAGCATTCCTTTCTCTAATTTTTGGTGTCTTTGAAGTGAGTTGCTCAAATTGCAAATTCAGTTTTTATTTTTGCCAGTTTTCTTCACAAAACTGAAGGTTTTCAGCTTTTACATTATAAGTAATGGGACCAGTTAAAAACAAGAGCCTAATACCTGTTCTAAGGATTTAACTTGACCTTGATGTGATTTTCATTGATTTTTTTTTTTTTTTTTAATGAGCTTTTCTTTCTTCTAGCTTTCCAAGACTAACTTCTCCAACAACAATGACTTTCGGGCTCTGCTGCAATCTCTTTATGCCACATTCAAGGAATTTAAAATGCATGAGCAGATTGAAAATGAGTGTATCATTGGTTTACTTCAGCAACGTAGCCGGACAGTGTACAATGTGCACTCGGACAACAAACTCTCAGAGATGCTCAGCCTCTTTGAGAAAGGGTTAAAGAACGTAAAGGTAAGTAGACTGTAAGGACCTGTGTCCTAAGGAAAACGTGCTGTGAATTGCATGTTAGTTTGCCTCAACTTTTCTTAGCGTTCTCTACAAATAAGCTAAGGACGAAGAAGAAACATTTGTGGTGTCTTGATACAGTAGTGAAAACTTCCCAGTCCAAAACATAAATTATTTTGCCATTCATCGCAGTTACTAAATTTGTAGTAAAAATTCTTTTCAGAGGTGTATATTGTGATTGAAGTCCGTCACTGCATAATTGGAGGTATTTTGGAGGGAAAACACGGAAGTTTCAAATGCAAAGACTTCTAATTGGTCAAAACAGAGTCTGACTAAGAAAATAATATTTTTTTTATTTTTCAGGAAACCCTGAGTATTTTTTCTTGTGGCACATAGCAATTGTATTATTGTCACAAATGGAGATGGTTAACCAGACTTTGAAAAAGAAAAAATAGGGCATTGTTTATTCTGTTAGTGAGTCATATACTCCTTCCAGTAATCTCTTGCTCAGTAATGCTGTTAATGTTCCAGTCCTCAAGAAAGTCTAAATGTTATTTTTCCTGCTGGGTTTTTCATGACTTAAAGCTGTTGAAGTCTCCAGTAGAATCCTACTTGAATTCTGCCATGTCTTTCCTCTGGGGTAACCAACTCAACTCCCCCTTCCTGCACTCTGAGAACTATAGTCTTCAGTAATAATTTTTCATCCCATATTTTCAGTAAGAAAAATACTAAATATATGGTTGGTTGATTCCATTTTACTATCTAAGGCTGGTTTTGACCTGAGAATCCTGCAAATAATTTTTTTTTCCCCTGTGCATATCAAACCTTAACATTTGTCTTAATAATTTCATTAATTGGAAAATGAAGGAAGGTGAAGCCAGTTTAACACTTGGTTTTGTGTTATACCTTCTCTGTTAGGATACTAGTGTTATTCCATTATGTGACTTTTTAAAAGTGTGGAAAATCAGATTTCTCTAGAGTTCTTTAGATGTGTTAACTGTTTAACTCTTTTTGAGAGTGTGGTTAGCTTAATTTAAAACTGATGGCTTAAGCTTTTTTTTCTGTAATAGGTTTTGAGGTAGAAGTTTGAAAAGAAAACTTTACAACATTTACTGTAAGCTATGAGGAACTTCAGTATGTTGCAATTACTGGGCAGACTTTAGAACTTGCTTCTTATTACTGGCAGAACAAGCTAACAAATTGATAGATGAGGCTGGTCTAACTTTAACATTTAAAAGCCAGTTACATCTTTAAGAGTTTTTTTTTCCATTTCCAAAGTAAATATCTTAGAGCATTTCTGACTCTAAATTCTGATTGTAGTTTGGAAGCTGGAATTGTAGAATAACTAATGTGAAATATATGCAGTTAAAAAGATGAAGTGGAGCTGCTGTATCCTAGAATAATTCCTACGCAAAACATGCAAATACTTATGCTGGTCTGTTATTACTTTGAACTTTGGGTGAGACTTTAGATTGGCAGCCTTCATTCTTTGCTCCAAAGTAAAAATGTGATTAGACAAGTTAATTCCTATCTGATAACAAAATAAATTGGAATCGGGCAGGAAGAGAGAGTACTTTATTCTGCCCAGTAACAGGCTGATACAGACTGTCAGCTTGTCATGAAACTTTGTAAGTGAACACGTTCTTACCATGAAATAGAGCAAACGTGCAGCGTGCATGGGGAAGACGTAATGGGCTTTGCTTTGGTTTAACAGTTCAACCTTTGAATGAATGGACAAGATTAGATAATAGTTAAATCTTTGCTTTCTTCTCAGAATGAATATGAACAGCTAAACTATGCGAAACAGCTGAAGGAGAGATTGGAAGCCTTTACCAGGGATTTCCTTCCTCATATGAAAGAGGAAGAGGAGGTAGGTAAAAATCTTCCTCAAATATGCCGATCTTCCTTGAGGTTTGGAATGACTGAATAGAGACAGAGGGTTCAGAGGTTCATGTTTTTTCACAGTTCTCTTCTGTTTTTATTATTGTGCCAATTTGCATTTGGGACCATGGTGTCATTGTTCTGTTCTCTGACTGCAGTGACACATTCTGAAACTGAAGATGTTGAAAATTTTTGATGAAATTCTGGTCCTTTAAAAAACTGATAACAGAAGTCCACTGGGGCTGGGATTTGTTTGCAGCAGGTAGTTATTTCAGGGCATGTGTAGTAAGACTTAAAGGAAAAAGAGAAGTCTTCTAAACCAGTCCTTCATGACTCAAACTGACACTCCCAAACAGCCTCTGACCTATATTTGAAGCATAGACTAGTACTGCCAGTCTGAGGATTTATGGGTATCCAAAAACTGGGAAGCATCTTCTGGAGACAGTAAATCTTCGGAAGTCTGTCCAAGAGAAATCTTTTCTCATGTTTTTCTTCTTGCCACCTCGCCTACCCTGTGAGTACCTTGAGAAGTTACATAGTTTAAGCAACTTTAATCGCTTCCCTTTTCTGTTGGGGAAAACAGCTCGGCAGCTTGCCTGAGACTCTGCAGTGATCCGGGGGCAAGCAGAGGGTTGGGACTCAAATCTTCCACGCTCCCGTCCTTAGGTTGACTTAACGTATGACGTGTTTTACTTGGAGAGAATTTGAAACAGGAAATTCTGTCTAGCATTATCGACTATCTCTGTCAGCTCCAGACTTTTTTTTTTCTTCCCTCCTTTGCTTTAGGTTTTCCAGCCGATGTTGATGGAATACTTTACTTATGAAGAATTGAAAGATATTAAGAAGAAAGTAATTGCACAGCACTGCTCACAGAAGGAGGCTGCTGAATTCAGAGGTCTTAGTAAGTGGAATCAAGCAGAAGAGCTGCAGAAAGTCTTTAAATATTCTGTGGATGAGAAAGCAGATCAAGGTGAAGCATCTAATTAAAGTCATTTTCAAACTGCAGTTTTTATCTAAAAAACCATACAAGTGACACACCTAAAGTTGCACGCTGGCAGATAAAACAGTTTTTATAAAATGGGAATTTTTTCACCCCGATTTTGAAACTTAAGGAGCTTTTCTGTTTGATACAGTCTTTTTGGCAGGTTGTAATGTAAATAGTACTTCACTATTTACGTGTTCTCAACTTTCTTCCTCTCCGTTCCCTCTCATGGTAATATTCGATATAATAAACAGGCAGAAATGATAATTACTTCTGATTTCATCCTTCTATTGAAATTATATTTTCTATTTGTGGACCCTGCACTTAACTCTTGGTTTTCAGGACTACTTTGTAAGCTTTTCTGTTGATGGTTTAATAACACAGAATAATTAGGCAACTGACAATATTTAAAATCAAAGGCAATTCACCTTCCCCACTACCTCGCTCCCCTGGCCTCCTAGGAACCAGAAAGGAATAAACTGCGTGTGTGGAGTGATACAAGGGGGTGAATCCATGCAGCCTGCGAGTAGTTCAGATAAAATCTAATTTGCATTCATCTGTAACTACCTTTCCTGATGAAACTTACAATAAATGGATGACTACTAAAGTGCACTTCAGGCTTGTTTTATTAGCCTAAGTTGTCCATGTTTGCAGTTTTCACTCTTAACTAACAAAGAAGGGTCCACGCCCCAAACAAGGGGAATTAATGTACAAAAAGTGTAATAGTGGGGTGTGAGACTGATAAGTAGAGCAAGCCCTCATGAACTGAACTTCATGGTGTTGATGAGATGTGGTGCTCTCATTAGAAAAACCTCAAAAACTGCTCTGTAATCAGATTTTTTTGGATGAAATGTGACTTGGAACTGAATGATTTTCTGAACTACTGAACTGGCCATTTTCTGCCCTCCAGGTGAAACCTTCAGAAAAGATCATGGTCCGTGGTGTGAAATACTATTGAATCTGAACAGATGAATGTGACAGAAGTAGCCTTATGGCATTACTTGCTGTTAAGCCTAGCTGGAATAGCAGTTGTGGGACAGCAGTAATTCTGCAATGGTTGTGTTCTAGACTTTAGGGAGAAGAAAGTATGTGTCCTGCATCCATTTTAAAAAAAAAAAAAATGGAAGAAAATAACACAGCTTACAGTCCTGTGAGGTTTTAATTTTAGTGTGAAATTCTCTGTATTTTACCTGCAGAGACTTGCTAGGAATACAAATAAATATATTGATTTATCAAGTGAAACTGTATTTAATTATTTTTTTAAGTAGCAGTAGATTATCACAGGGTAAAGTTTATATTATGCTCACTTTTGAAGGTTCTTTGCAAAAAGAAACCTGATCCTTGTCTCACTGTGAAGTCTTATGTACTTCTTGTCTTTAAAAATAAATCCCTACCGATCTGTGAAACCTGCTATTTCTAAGGACTCCTGAAAACTGTTTTAGAACACATTTTGCTCAAGTAAATTGTCTTTAAACAAAGCATTAAAAATTCTCTTAAAACAGCAAAGAAGCCAGTAACCAAATCACTGAATTTGTTATTTTGTACAGTTTGCAGCTCTCTTTGTTCTATGCAGATAAGGGAGAGCTATTGGAGATGGTTCCTAGTGCTGTCCATTGAAGTATTAATTGCAGTGGTCAGATTTTACCCTCTAACCTAACATCTTGTATAACCTTCCAACCTGAATGGCTTGTCACCGTTCAGGAGTTAAAACTACTTGTCTATGCTAGCAGTTAAACCTAGAAATAAAATATGAGACAGCTGCAAGGAGTTAAGCATGGACTTCTTGCCGAGTCCTGGTGAAGAGGTTGAGTGTTTTTGCTGAGAGTGGTCCCAGCTGGTAGATTCTGTGCTAGTTCTGTTTCCTGGGAATGTGGCAAAGCATGTATATATATATCATCTATGACGTAAGGCATTTTTAAAAAGCATTTCATTTATAGCAGATACTGCTTTAATCTTGCTGGGGTTGAGTAGCAGCAGTTTACTTTTGTCCAGGGCTTTTTTGGACCCTTGGTGGGGGTCAGGGTTGGAAAAAAAACTAGCAAGTCAAGAAAATGGCAAATAGGAAAACAGCTGATTTTTTTTATTTGTTTGTTTAAGATGGTATTATGGTAAAGGCTTTTTAAAGCCAAAGTGATACCTACTTTTTTCAACTTTTTTGCTAAGCAATTGTTTATTTTTTTTTCAGACATTATTTTTCATATTGTTGTAGTCAAAATGAGAATTCCTCTATTATTTAGAGCTGTGATGCTGTGCTTTACTTAACACACACTTTCTATATTTCAGAAACCGAAGTAACAGGGCACACCACAAATATTACTAATCTTCCTCCTGAAGTAATGCTGACCATTTTCAGTTACCTTAACCCCCAGGAGTTATGTCAGTGTAGTCAAGTAAGCACTGAATGGTCACAGTTGGCTAAAACTGGATCTCTCTGGAAACATCTTTACCCTGTTCGCTGGGCTAGAGGTAAGTTGAATTGAATTCTTCCTTTGAAAGCGTGTCGTTTAGCAGAATTTTTGAGTTTATAGAAGAGAACTTTTTAGTACTGGCTGGCATGTACGATGAACCTGACAGCTGAGCATGCTTCTGGCAGGGATGGTGCACTGAAACTTGGTTAAATATTAAAAATCCCCAAAAGATACTTCCATCTTACAATCAAGACAACTTTTGGTTTCTTAATTCTGTAACTCATGAGTAGTTCTTGTGTACAAACTATTGATTAGTTTTACGGGGATTTGCTTGCTTGTATGAGTGTTAACAAGTATATTCACTAATACAGCAGCTTAATTATGATTTAAGAATCTAAGGGGTTTTGAACTATAAAGGCTACTGTTACACCTACATCAGTAATATTTTTATTTCATTAGGTTACTAGATAGAAATAAAATATAACTATTTTTCTGATTTCCTGACTAGTATGCTCTCCTCTGAGAGGTCTGTCTTAGAACTGCAGAATGTAAGTTTAAAACAAATGGAATTCTAACATTTCCTCACAATCTATTCTTTTTATATTCAAACTTCAAAGAAAACTGTATGAATGTTAGTTTTCCTATTGATTCTTTAGATACATTCGATAATCTCTACTGTAGTAAGAACTAAGTGTTTTTTTTATGACTGCCGTTCTTCAAAATTTCCTGTTAATTAAAGTTGATGATATAGAACTTAAATTTTGAGATACATAGAAGCTAAAAACTTACTTCTGGCCATACCTTTATGGCTTCTAAAATCTGTACAAAGCAGAGAGGAGTTAAATGACTTTTAAGACTGAAATAATTTTTTTGTTTGTATAAATCTCACTGAAAATAATGGATTGGTCCCTGAGCTGGAAAAGACTGAGTGGAGAGGAGGAGTTTCAGAGTTCACACTTAAATTTTCATTTAAAAACTAGTTGCTTGGATAATTCACTGCTATGTGACAAAGGTAATTGGCAATTGCTTAAAATGACTTCTTCCTGAATCTGTTTTTGGCATGACAGGAAGCTGGTCTCACGATGTACTGTCTATACCACTACAGCTCTTTGTGCAGAAGTGCCTTAAACTGGGTGGAAGCTTCTCATATAGGACTTGCTGCCAGAAGGGGAAAAAAGAACATAAAACTACAGACTTAGTTAAATTTTTAACTTTTTTTTTTCCTCATACAGAGAGGGCTTCTGAGGTTTTTTTGTATATTATAAAGGTGGGTTAAAGAAGATGATAAGTTTTACTGAAATACTACTTTTCTTCAGTTAGTTGACAATCAGTTAGGATTTCATTGCCAATGTATTGTCCCTTTAGGCGTCATTCAACATGAAAAATCTGTAATCAGATTTTTCTGGATAAAATTTGACTTGAACTGAATG
>JAOXNO010000033.1:56579812-56591605 GCA_028565335.1 Limnodromus scolopaceus | reverse complement strand
TTCTTAAATTTTCATTGCTAGTGCATATAGTAGACTAAAATTTAAAAGGTCGAGTAGCTGTGGTTAGAGAGACTCAGTTGTGCTGTTGCACGGCACTAATATGATGGAGTTTTTATGAGCAGAGACCATGTATTTGTGCATGGTTCCAAATTCATTTTCTGTTTGTTTACTGTTCGTATGACTCCGGTTCTTGGTTTGAGCACTGCTGGTGAAGATCTCTACCTCTTCGCTCAATGCTGAAAACTTGGAGTTGGATATAGCCCTCAGCTGCAGCTGAAAATAAATCTGTCAGTGTATGCCCCTTCTAATTGCTGATTGTGTTTAATATCTAAAACACAGCTGATTGAAAATTACACTGAACTCAGTAAGAAGAGTTTAATGTTTGAGTTACTTCTTGCCACTTGGAAGTTACAGTTCCCTATAGGCTGTTTTTGTCCAGCTGTGTTCAGTCTCCTTACTGTGCTCTCAGTTTTGAAGCCTGGGGTGCTGTCGGCTTCAAGAGGAGAAAAATGGGGCTCCCTCATTTCTGCAGCAGCAGCTCTTTGCAGCTTTTTAAGTATGATTCACTTTCTAGAGTGTTTAAATGATGTAGTCCTCAGGTGCTGTAATTAAAGAAATAGGGCATTAATGAAATAAAGTTGTGGTGATTCTGATGATTCACTCTTTTCTTCTGGCATTTAGAGGTTCATTGGTCATAGTTTGATCTGTCTTCCAACATTGGATCCAGGACTTTGCAATTTCTGTTAAGATTTAGGGACTCCTGTGTGCAGATTTATATGGGAAAACGTTGTTAGGCTTCAAGAGTTTGGTCTTTCTCAGTTCTACAGATAACCAAGGTGCTCTCATAAAGGTTACAGACCTTTGGTGTAACTTTACCAAAGGTTGATAAAGAGTAGCACTTAGTAAACTCAGATTTGAATTTAATATTGCCTTATATATTTTTTTTTTTTAAAGCTTAATTCGATCACTTTTCTGGTAATTGCTCTGTAACATACCATCAGATGTGATTTGCAGGGTTGATGATGGAGCCTCTTGCTGGGAGTTGCTGTGAAACAGAACTGCTTCCTTTGTGTTCCTCCCAGCTCATTCCTAATGCCTTCCTGTGGCCAGCATTAGTCTTTGTGTGGCTACTTGGTAAACTCAGTCAAGAACTGGGGTAGCTGAAAGCCTTTTTTTTCCCTTTTTTCTTTTTTTTCCCCCTCCTCTTAGCTGGGTTAGGGATCCATCTGGCTGTAGACAACACGAATGTTTCTGCTGCCACAGGTGAGAGCTAGGACAAGTGGCTAAAGGGATGTGGCAGTGGCAGCCGGATCTCCTGGCTGGAGCAGCTCTTCCATCATGCTCTGGGTTGTCACACCTTCTTGGTGAAATGATGAACTTCTTAATAGGAAACTTTAATTTTTGTTTTGCGAGTGCACGTAACAAAAGGGAGTAATCAAATAGCTGTGCTCCTTTCTTATATTGCAACGCCTCTTTATATTTAGTTTATTTGAAAACTGAGTGCTGTTCATGATTGAGCAGAGCTCTGTTCTGGGTCACCTGGAGCATGTGAGTAATCAGATGTGCATCTAAAGAGCATTACAATAATCCAGTTTAGAGGTAATTCAACCAGTGGCGGGTTAGGTGAGAACCTGATTAACTCTGCTTTCCCAGGTGAACCAGCCGAAAACACATTTAACTTAGGCACTTCACTGCTAGAGCTCGTTAAGTCCTCACAGTCTGTAGAAGAGGGACCCTTCTGAAAGAGACTCAGCCCCACTGTAAGGTCTGAAATGACAATCTCACTGGACAATCTAAAAGGATCTCTATACTGTTACCGTGTTGCTTAACCCAGTGCATCGCTGAGGTGAGATGAATTGGAGACCTTGTATATAGAGGCCAAAGAAAACAGGAGAAAGTGTTTAAGAAGAAAGATTAAAGAGGCCATTCATACTTAAACACAGAGGTGGTTTGAAAACAAAGTCCAGTCCAAACAAGGTCAGTAGCAAAGAGTGGGGAAATGGGAGGTTAGGAAGCCAGAGAGGTGTAGCCAACAGTCAGTTGTAGGAAACAAAAATGGTCTCTGTGGCTATGAAAAGCAAAGGCATTTCAATTTTGCTATTTGTATGAAATGTAAAAAAGAACAAGCTAAGGAGGGTGAGGGCATTTGTAGAGGAGAGAAATGACCTGTAATGGAGGAGATCAGTTGCCGTATCAAAACATAAATTGTCATAGCCCAGTAGCCTCACTGTTAAAACTAACATTACTGACACTTCCTACCTTGTAATAAGAGCATTAAATGCCCTCTGAATTGTGGGAATTGCCTGTATATGCTGAGAAAGAACAGAGAGTGGCAGATTGCGGGAGATGTGGCTTGAACTCTGAATATTTCATTTCCTCAGAGTTCTTTATCAGAGGCTGTAAAGGATGTGATAAAATCAGTGATGGTGTGAGGAATAGACATGGGACAAGAAATGCAGCATGGGAAGAATTTTCACTGTGGTTAATATCATTTGTAACTCAGTGTCTAATAAATTAGGAAATGAAGCTGTAAACTTTTCAGGTGATGCTTAGAAGTTTCTAAATTTTTGAGATTTTAAGTTGCTTTAAGACCAGTTTAACTTTAAAAACCGTTAGCTAATTAAAGGATAGGAAGAAAGGGCAGGGCTTAATGGTTCCTGTTCAGGATGGAGAGGAATCTGGGAGGTGACATTTCTCCCCATTCCCCCTCCCTTAAGACATCTGTGCCCTGATCAGTCTTACTCTGCCTTTCTGTTGCTGTTGTAAGAAGTGCAGGCAGTGATTTCCAAGTGTTTGAGTGGTGCTGAGCTGCCTCGAGTAACGATACCGGTGCTGAAGATTCCCAGAGGGACTTCTTACCAGCTTCCCCTAGAGCTGTATGCATGGATGTGTGTCTGGGTGGTCGGGAATAATCAAACTGTGATTGCATGAAACCGAATTCAGAGCTGGCAGTCGCAGCGTGGAGACGACCATTTCAGAGAGCTGTTGGTGCTAATTCTGAGATCTTTCCTGTTTGCAGCAGCAGCCACAAAAGCCACCAGTGTTGTGCCTCCTCAGGGCGCTGGGAACGAGATGCAGTGTGCTGCATGGTCCTGGAAGCCGTGGGGCACTCACGTGTGGAGTACTGCGTGCAGTTTCGGTCTCCCCGTCTTGAGGAGTGTATGTAAAGGAGGTACAGAAGATACAGAAGAGGTCCCCTAAAAAGAGATAGGGACCCGAGCAGCTGGCTTGTGAGGAGACACTCAAAAGGCTGAAATGTTTCAGTATGGGAATGAGGAGGCAGGAAGTGGGATGACTTTCCAGAACTGATAAGGCAGTAGATGAGGTGACTGTGCAACAGGATCTCTCCAAATTCTGCAGTATTACCCTTGGGCAACAGCAGGTGAAGCAGGCAGAAGATTGATCAAAAGCAGATGCACCATGTAGTGAACTTCTGGAAGTTCACTGTGGCGAACAGTCAGTATCAGCAGGTTTAAAAAGAGAAGAAATAAATGCAGGCACAACTGAGCCTTAAACAAATACTAGAGGGAATGGACTTTAATGTCTCTACTGTAACTGTTAGGGATGCTGGGAAGACATAAAAGCGACGCACAGTGGGCTTACATTGTCTCCCCAGATAACTCTTACTGCCAGGGATGAAGGCAGGGTTAGGTGGGCCACTGCTCACACCTAGAAGGGCAGGTTCCAGTTATGAGCACGGGGAAGAACTTTATTAAAAATAGCAAGATTGCTCTGGGCAATCCTGCTTCAGCCGGGGTGTTGGGCTGGATGATCTCTGTGGTCCCTTCCAACTCTAAAAAAAAAAAAAAAAATTCAGTGAAAAAAATCAGTGAAATTCAGTGAAGAAAAGGATAGAAGCCACTAAAGTACACCGAGTATTAAAGTGCACTGAGTATTCCCTTCCTCGGGATGCTGTGGTTCTGTAGGTTTTGTCAATGAGACTTTTACTGGAAAGCTGACAGTGGCTTCAAAACAGCTGGGGCAGTGGTGAGGAAGGTCAGCTGTGACTTGGGAAATGCCTCCACGCAGAACGTGCTCTGCTGAACCCCACTGTTCAGAACCACAAGGTCTCCTTTGTAAAGGACTTGATGAAGCAGCTTTCAAACTCTAGCTCGTAAGTGACTCGGAGGACCAAAATTTAGTTCAGTTGAATAAAAAGATTTGAAAAGGGAAGAGTTTGTTGCCAAATGCAAAGTATAACTGTTTTTCATACTGTCCTTCATTATGGCTTTAGCTTTGTTTTATGGAGTCTCATGCATGTTAACTTTGTAGAATATTGCTCATCAGTGTGTGGAATGAAGCAGAAGGCTGATTCCCAGACACCAGGGTCTTGGAAATTAATTGAATGATGACTTTAAATTGCTCTTCAAGGGGGAAAATCCAAGCCAGCCATAGCATGGTGCCCTAGTTCATGACATGATTTTGTCCGTCTCTTCTAAATGTATTAAAAACATCTTAAATATTTAATTTGTCTGAAATACAAAGCGGGGGGGAAATTTGGGTTGTCCCGCTCAGGTCTTTACCAGCTTGTTTTAGTGAACTCAGCAACCTCCTTCCAGTTTATGTTGGGAGCCCGAGTTCAGCCAACCTGAATGTCACCGTTTGTGTCTCTGAAGCAGGCGTGTGGCTGCAGGACACCAAATCCTGTAGTAATAACCTTAATAGTTTCTTATCTCATGATCACTTTAACATGTCAAATGAAAGGGATAACAGTAAGCCAAGGTAAGTGGAGGTGGGTGGAATTACAGCATTGGTTTATACTGTCTGTGCTCACAACTTTGTCTTTCTCTTTGAATGGATGGTTTTTAGCCTTACGGGCTTCTGAAAACTGCAGCGACACTGAAGGTGATTTTCTCTTTAGTTTTTGAATTTCCAGTCGGAGTACGTGAGGTCTCACCAACCATGAAGTGTTCATGGAGGAAAAAACCTTCCAGACTGAAAAAAAAACCAAACAAAAAAAACCCAAACAAAACAAAAAACCCCACTGTTTTCGTTATACTAGAAATAGTTCTGGAGATCATGGTTTCTTTGGTAATGCCATGAAGTCATCACCTGAATTTGAAAAACGGGAGTTAAATCTGCATAGTGAAAATATGCCTCAGTTCTGAGAGCTGGCTGGGAGAGCTGGCTTAAACTGCATTTCCTGTTGCTCACCGTGCATCTGTGTCACTTCGAACGCGTTAGCTTCACGGGACTAAGCTATCAGAGCAAAAATATCTTGAAAAATATCATCCAATTGAGGTTTTTATACTACATTAGTCCTGGCAGCGTTTCAGGCTTCACAGCGCTGAATCAGGTTCAGTGCATTAAAAAAAAACAAACCACCCGAGATGTACTCTGAATGACCAGGTTATGAGAATTCTGCATCTAAATAAATGGCCTTTTCTTCTTTTCACATTTGTTCTGTTTTTGTGCAGGTCCTCATGCTGAAACCGCCAGTGGATGCCAGAATTTGCAGTGTGGTTTTCGGGCCTGCTGCCGCTCTGGCGAGTGACCCGCTGACTCCTGATCCTTTCAGTCGACTTCATTTAGCTGAGCAGGCTTCCTTTCATGCACTTTACTTACAGTTCGCATCTTGTGTTAACCATCCCCGGAGTGAGAGTCGTTACACTAGCCTGACCCCGCCCACAACTTCGAAATCTTAATTATGAGTGTACTGTACAGTGTTGTAACAATCTCACCAAATCTCATTTGGTTTGAAGGGTGTTGGGTTTTGTTCTGCTTAATTTGGGGAAGATGGGAAAACATTCAGATTTTTTTTTTTTAATGCCACTTTCTTCCAAGTTTGGCACTTAAATATTCTTTACAGGATTATTTTGTGTTAAGTGAATGGTTTTGGTTTTTTTTTATTTTGAATCCGTAAGTACAATATCAAGCTCTGCAGAGGATTTGAAATGTATTTGTTTGCATTTGGGTAACAATTCTACATCTTTAGGAGCCTTGTTTCTCCCCCTTTCCTCTCATCCCGAAGTCGTTCTTTCTATTGCAAAATTAGGGAAATTCCCACTTTCCTTTTGCATTTGGTTTTGTATTTGGGCTTGAAAGACGTACTCAAATAAAACATTCCCACCAACAAAAAATCTATGTAGCGGTTGACTATATATGCTTTCAAGATGTAACATCCAGGCATGCTGTACCTTTAGGCCGCAGAGAGGGGGTGGGAGGGTGTTGTGGTGGTTGCAGAGCTGTGAACCTTGCAGTGCGTGCGTGGGGGCTTTGGTTTGGTTTCTTCTCGTGACTGTGTTAAGATGCGTTTTTGAAACAACTTCAAGGGATGTCAGTTTTCGTTTTAGGAAATCCGTGGAGGACAACACATTTTCCCCACTGCTTTGATTTTTAAAAAGACTCCTCGCTGCATGGTAGGGAGGAAGAGAATCTTGTTGGGCTGAGTGAAACCTGCACTGGGAAGAGAGATGAGCAACGTGTGTGAGTGTGTGGGGGGCGGTAAAGGAAGAGCCTGCCGCAAGAGGAAGCGGGTTTGGTAGCCCATGGCAAGTTGCAAACTGCAGTGGCCACCTGCTGGTGTGACTGGTGTGGCTGCAGGTGGTTTTTCCCGTGGGCAGAAGAAGGACAGGTGCCAGCCTTTGTAGAAGGTGGACAGGTTTTTTTTTTTTTCCCCCCATCCTACCTAATTTTGAAGACTGACAGTATATCAGACTGGTAATTCCTACATGTTTTACTAATTGGATACATTCTTTTGAGCAGTAGTTATTTCGGAGAGCAATCCTGGTGGCATAGGTAGCTTTAAGATTCTTGGTGTCCGGGAAGTCAGCTTGCAGTTTATTGTAACCTCCAGCTACACCTACAAGTTTTGATACCATCTTGCTCCCAGTAGTACTGAAGAGTAGTAAGGGAAGGACAACGCAAGTGAATGTGGAGGTGGTGCAGAGTTGGTTGGTTGTGGTTGACAGCTGGACGCAGGCTGGAGGCAGAACGTGCAGGGCTCAGCTAGAAGCCTACAGAAGAGGCACACAAGGGCACCGTGATTCCAAGTAAGCTGCATTATATTTACTTTGGTGCCCAAAGGTGAGAGTAGAGATGTGGCCATTTGTGCAATGCGGGGCTGAGGGAAGAGGAGAGCTGTGAGGTACGTGGTGGGCTTTCTTGCCTCTGTCCTTCTTCCAGAACTTATGTTTCAGAGGCTGGGAAGGTGCAGATGGAGGTCCTCCTCCTCACTGCTATGCGGTGTTTTCTGTGCAGATTGGTGGAGACACAGCTGAAGGCTCAATCAGCTGCAGAAAATTCTGTTCACTCACACTGTGTTTTTTCTTCACCCTTCTCTGAAGGGGAGTTGGGACTAAACTTGGGAGATGTCATCAGTGTTGTTCAGCAAAGCATAGTGTGATGACAGTAGCTGCTGGAGGTTTATAGAGGGAACCTGTGGCAACCAGAAGCTTTAACCAAAGATTTTCTGTCTAGCACTTATTCATCTAATAAGACTCTGTCTAGTTTGGAATTAAGCTCAAGAACAATCTTAGCTTTGATTTAACATCCTTCCTAAGCTCTGCTCACCATCACTTTCACTTGGAAGTGAAAGGTAACTGCAGGAAAAGGGTATATATTTGTATCAGCATTAACAGCACCACTACTTACATACTAATAAGCAGATTTGATTTTTATTCTTTTGATAATCTTGTACCAGGGTAACTGGCAGATAAAGTTTTCATACTCCAAAGTAATTTAATGAAGACCTTGTATAAAATGAATGAGCTTCCACTTAGGTTTTAGTAGGAATATTTATTAAATGTTTTTGTCTTTTAACTTTTAAAGAAAATGTTGTTTTACACCTCTAAATGGTGCTGGCATTTATACAGTCTCAAAATACGAAGGAGCAGAAGAAGCAGCCTCTTAAAAATTGAAGTAGGGCCTTCACCGATGGCTCTTTGGTGCATGAAATTTTATTCATGGGTAAATAGTCCCGGTCTTCATTCAGGAACTTGGGTGCTGGAAAACTAACTATTTGTTCTGTAACTGAATGACAGTATCTTTGAAGAGGAAGGTGGTCTGTAGATAAAATACATTGACGAGCTTAAAACATAGCCTTCAAGGCGTGATTCGAGAAACCAAGTTTCACCTGAAAATAAGGCAGCCAAACTCTACTATTTCACTCTGTGGTGTCACTTTATGTGGGCACAGGTGATGCCTTTAACAGTGTGGTGTCCCACTGGCAGCTATAAAATACTGCATAAAAATCACCTCTCGGTACTGGAATTTCAAGCAGTCAGTCTCTTCCTCAGCAGTAGTAAGTAGTATCTTCGGTGGTTGTAGGATGCTCATGTGTTTGCAGCTACTAAAAATCAGGTTCTTCCTCTGTTTTTTGGGCTAGCTCAAATCAGCAGTGTGAAAAAGTGGCTATATTTACCCTCACAGAAGCAAATTTCTTGAGGTTTTCTGACTGGTCTATACTACCTATTTCGAACGAGTGAAGCAACATAAATCCATACAGAGAGAACGTTTTGGGGATAAGCATGAATATAGACAGCTAGAGCAAATTCCACATTGGAGACATCAATGGTATGAACTCCTGTGCTGTGGACAGCTTCTATTAAAGGTCTGACTTCAGAATATGGCAGATGAATAGGGAAGCCAGAGACCTGGGAGAAAGAGGAAAAAAGACATGTAAGGTAAGAAGAAAAGGTAAAGGCACCTGAATAAATACATAGTTTTAAATATCTGTTTTACTGTGCATGTAAATTTATCTCATCTATCTAAAAAAGGCTATTTTGTATTTTAATACCACCTCCTTGTTTCATATACTCCAGGAAAGGTTTGCTATTTTTCCTTTTTAGTTTGGGTTAAGGTTGAAGTGAAGATGTTTAGAAATCCAGTAGAATAAAGTTGTATTACTGAACACCTACAGCATAACTTTGTTGCTTCTCTGCCTTGTAACTGGTTTTGATTCATCGTGTTCTCCAGTCTGCGCTGGCTGGGGATTTGAGGTGGCAAATACCTCCTGCCCATCATACATTTCAGGTCCAACAGGAACTGAGATCTCAACTCATTTGGGGAGTTGCCACCGTGAGCATCCAGTGCTGGGAGACTGGGCTGGATTTATGTGCTGGGGCAGCGACAATAATTCACAAACAGTGCAGCCAATTTATCTTTGCATTTCTATCTCTCTGTTCAACACAGTTTTTATCCCCAACATCTACAAAGAAAATAAAATAGATCATCACTTGTTCACTCTGTAAATATTACCATGGTTTAGCTTTGGTATAAAAGCTCTTCTGACTTTTGGTAGTAGAGGAAATAAATAGCCTGGGACACTCTCCTATACCACAGGGTAGTGATACTAAATCCTAGGGCTTTAGACTCCTGCTTCTGTGCCCAAGCCCTGTATGTTCCCAGCCGTACCCTGTAATCTCCCAGCTGTTTCTGCAGCTCTGCCTGATGGTCGTCTTCTACGTCTTTGCCTTGGTTTTGTTCCAGCAGGGGCAGAAAGTTACGCAGGGTAGAGGTACAGTATCTGTTCCAGCGGGTTAGGTGCCTTGGTCTCCATTCCATAATCTTATCTTTTAGTATTTTTTCAATCCTGCAATAAAATATACCTATAATTTACTGGACACCTGAGCTGATCTCCCTTGATACCTCCCTTGGAGGTTTATGGGGAACACATGTGACCTCAGTTGAATCTACCACTGTGGAAAAGCACAGCAAATAATGCCAATGTAGCTTTTTCTTCAGTAATGGCATGGGAGGGCAGGGGCTTTACAGCCCTTTTTATTTCACAATCCCCTCCCCCCTCTACAGCATTTTGCTTAATAGGAAACTCCAGCAATGCTTGATCAGTTCCTTCTTCCTGGCAATCGCTATTAGAATTAAAAAGTTCACAGAACTACACCTTCTGATTATTATTATTACTTTTTTTTTTTAAGGCCATTCTCAATTCCGAGCACTGAAAGCAGGTACTTAGGACCTAAGTATGAATATGCTTGAGGAATGTGAGAAGATGTTCTACCTCTAGTGATCAGCACTGACAGCATTTGTTTTAGAGGTGGAATTACCTGCCCTGCAGCTCCACCGCAGCAGCCTTGTCTGAATGCTGATAAACTAATTCTTCAGGCTAGCAAGAGATAAAAAGTTTAAATATTAAAAAGTTCAGTCTCTCCAGATGTGTATCAATAGCTTCAGGAGTTACTGCCTTGGTGGTACTCTCATGAGTTCACAATTATGCTAAAAGAATCTATTATTTAGTAGAGACATAATAGAAACTTTTCACTAGATGCTTTTTTTTTTTTAAGTAAGCATCAACTTCTTATACCTTCAAGAAACTGTATAGGAATTTATGTTTCCCAAGGATGTGCGTACAGCTTGAAATAATGCCTTTCTAGTTCTAAGACAAAAGTTGGCATTTTCTTTATACCACCAACGTAGTAATTTTGATCGGTTCTGTTAAAAATTAGTCCTATTTACTTCACTGTTGCTCTGAGTTCTTACATAGATATTTAGAGGACAACAGATGTACGTTCACTCTGTATAAAACCAAATACTTTGCAGTACTCTTGCTTTTCATTTTTTTTAAGGAGTGCCTGGGAAAATCTGTTTAAAACTCAATGCGGTTACATAAATGTACTTAACCACAGAAGCCCAAAGAACTTAGTCTCTGCTGCTTCTGTTACGTCTGTGATCTCTCAGCCCCCCAAAGGAAGTCAGGAATAGATAGATACATTAATACCTGAACGCTGCGGAGCCCAGGGTATGGCAAACTTCTTGAAAAGAAAGACTTCCAGAGTTTTGGTTTGCTGATATCAAAACTTATCCTTACTGGGGAATCATGTTCTTGCATATTAAACCAAATCTACAAGAAAGCAAGTTTGTTTTAACTCTAAGTGTATGATCACAGCTGTAGAACAGGCTCTACTTACATGGCAATAAAATACTATGTAATCTGGACCTCCTGCAGCAATTCCCAGCATGAGTTCTTATGAAACAAAGCAATCTTGTGTAGTCACAGCTGACCGGCAACTTCTGTGTTACAACACCAGGAGGGTGGTGCTGGTCTGTCATCTGTTGTGCTGCTGAGTCTGGATGGAGACCAGCGTTTGAACAGAGCTACTTACTGGTGGCTGTTGGCAACTCTTTCTGCTGCTGCAGCTTTGTCTTCTCCAGCATTTCCTTTTCAGCACCCCCATTTGCTGTGCACCGTGGCAGTTCTTAATGCTTTCACAAAGTTTCTGCCTTTCTCATCGCCTCACCATCCCATGGTGCTGGGCTACAGTACATGGCGGAGTTCCTCTCGCTGTCCTGAGCTGCATCTCCACCCCTCTGCATTGCTACACGAGTCTTTTCTGGTCACATCCCCAGTAGCTGTGGTGCCTGGCGGGCTGCTGCACCCCAGCACCACTGCTATTTCAAGCTGACAATGCAGAGTATCAGTAGATACTGCACACACAGCTCCTCTGTATCTACTCTGTCATCAAGGGGAACCCATGTCTTGCACTGCACTTCTTTATAGACATTCAGTTTGGTCTGTGTTTGAGCCTGCTCCAGAGCACGCAAGTGTTGGAGGCTTATTGTTCAAAACAACCCTTAAATAACTACTGCTAAAGCTGCAAAATGTACCAACAATTAATATGTGACTGTACTAATTAATATGTAACCTTTTGTGACTGAGGGTTCTGTGCACAGCCTCTAAGACACAGCAGAGCTGGGTTTCCCTTGTTGGGTATGAAGTGACATCACTCACATGTTCTGTCACGTGTAGACTGACAGACATTGCTGAGCTCTGTAGGTCAAGCTTAGCTCATCAGAGGTCAGTGCTGAAGTCCCTAATTGCTTCTTCCAGCAATTAAC
>JAOXNO010000033.1:56545397-56579712 GCA_028565335.1 Limnodromus scolopaceus | reverse complement strand
GGCAATCCTGCTTTGGCAGGGGAGTTGGACTAGATGATCTCTATGGTCCCTTCCAACTCTAAAAATTCAGTGAAAGTTATATTTTTCTTAACTGTAGATTTAGTACTACTTAAAAAAACCACAACACAACCCCAAACAAACTCGACCGCTCCCCAGAACGCTTTCAATGAAAGAAAGAACTGACACTTTCAAAATACATATCTTTAGAATATTAATTTTCATCCAGTCATGATTTGTGTTTAGACTAAAACCCCAGAAGATTAAAAAACAAAATGAAACTTACAGTGTGTGACACTTTGAATTACTTCTCCAGGCATGTTTTCAGTACAGAAAATAAATGTTTCCCGTATTTTGGTGCACAACAGAAGCCTGGCTCATGGTTTCCTTAACAGTGGCTCCAAAAAAAACCTGAGGAGCAAACTATCCTTTCCCTGCTTCTGTCCCCAGAAACTGAGGGTTGGCTTCCAGCCAAGCCAGGGGATGCCCTGGGTTTCTGTCCCTCCTGACGCAGGCTCAGCTCTGCCCTGAAACACACAGCTCTCACCATGTCTTCTCTCTGCTCTCCCCCACTGCTGGTCGCAGAGGGTTTCCAGCCACACAGTAAATAGTATATTGTGAACAGGCACGAGTATTACTTGTCTTTTATAGCAAATAAGCAGCAGGACTTGCTGCCAGGCAGAAAATCAATGCAGTTTGTGTGCCTTGTAGTGCCAGCTCTGTGTTTTGTTCGTTGGACCATTCAGGGCTGTGCCCACCATTACGGATGCAACCCAAGTGACTCCCTCCAATATGCCTTATTTTTCATTTTTCGGTTACATTTCACCTGCAAACTATTAACTTTGCTGAATTACTACTCCTCAGCTAAGCAGTAGTAAACATAGGCCATGCAACTCAGGAAACATATAAGTAAAACCAAGTAACAAAAAAATATATGAATAGATATAATGATCCACCTATACGCTGATTACAAAAATAATACCTTACTTCAAGTATAGCTCAAAAACCTGTTTAAGATTGAACAAAATCATAACATGACAGCATAAATATAGTTACACTGATGAACAAATGATGCATAAGGTCAAGAAAAATACCGAGTAATCAGCTCTTATACATATAAGAAATGTGAGAACACTTACATTGTCACAGCTGATCAGACAGTACACATTTTGTAAGGGGCAGAAAGTATCGTACTGGCCATAAAAACATCCAGTACTGGGATTCCAAATTACGTACTGACTTTGCTCCAAAGTTAATACATATGCAGTTGGTCCCTAGGAAGAAGAAAAATGAGAGAAAGATGTTTTAAAACAGGCTACAAAGACAGTGAAGTTTGTATTGTTTGGAATATTACATTTTTACTATTGAGATAAATAGTACTTTTTTGGGCAAAATGGTGGGAAGAATTTACAGGCTCATTACAATTCAACCGACTAACACTTACGTAATAATAAGTGGTGTCGCTTTTAGGTGTCAGAGAAATGTTAGTCGTGCACAGCCAGCCTCAAGCCATTCTTAAAATGGAGGTTCTGAAAGTCCTCTTAGTTCATCCAGCAACTGGTGTGCAATTCTCTGTACAGGAATGTTCAATGGATGCGACGTGTCCTGCTTGGCTGCTGCCAGCACTCCCATCTCTGAGTTGCAGCGCTGCCACCCGGGCAGCCCACGTCGTGTCTCCTCCCTCAGCCTTCCCTCATTCAGGCACATAAAGGCGTTTCCCAGCTGCCTTTTTTATATTCTCTATCAGGAATCCCTACACCGCTCTATTTTCTTGTTATTATTTTCCATGCTTTCCAGGTGCCTGGAAATACCTGGAATAATCCCCCTCCTTACAGCAATCCTAAGGTGAATGCTTTATTTAAGGACCACCACTTCCATCAGATCGGGAGTGGAAGGAAGGTACCCCAGTACCTGTTCCTGCTGTGCAGCACCTGAGAACGTGCTAAAGAAACTAGTCTGGACAGGGATTTTTATCAAAATCTGTAAAGACTTCCACATGTACTTGGTAATTTGAGATATTAGTGGTGGAAACTTGCAGCCCAAAATCTGTAGCTCTGTCACAGGCCATGTGTTCACCACTCGGGACTGGACACTCTCCATTGCCTTTGTCCTGGACACACCATTTATACAAGGTAAAGGCCAGTCAAGGTTCACAGATGCTTCATATCATACTCCAAGGACGACAGCTGCTACCAGATGAAGCATGGGTCCAGGAAAAAAAAATACAACATTTATACTAAGATATGCTTTCAACTTATTTTTTTTTTCCCCCTCTGGAAAGAATCCATTCCAGCAGCTCCAAGGTTTCTAAGGTTTCAATACCTCCCTGGAAAAGCACGCTGGTAAAAAACAATTCTATCCATCAGTGGGAACCAAAGGCATCTGAGAGTAACAGTCAATGTTCTGACCAAAGAAAAAAAATCCTCTTACCTCAGGAATAGCATTTCCAATGATAAGCCAGGCTTTTTTCCCCATACCAAGAAAATAATTACACAAGAGCACGGCGTGTTCTTCCTCATCTCCCGCCAGAAGATAAAGAAATTGCTAATTGAGATACAAAAAAAATTAAATAATTACTCTGCAGTTATCAACTGTGTTTTCAACCTACAACATTTAATAATATTTCTTAACACTTCTGAAGCAAAAGAGGCCTCTCGGCGCTTCGCAGCTGATCTTTGTGGCTTACTGGGCACTGTCTCAACACGCGGGATGCAGAGGGAATGCTGGGAAAATCCGTGATGTAGATCTGAGATTTTACCACAAGAACCAAGGTCTTTTGTCCTTTGAGTTATTCCGAATTTTGCAGAAAAGTTCTAAGATGGTAAAAACGTCATCTATGATTAACTTAATGCCTGCTCTTATTCTATAGATGACAGGATTTATTTGTACGTGACAAAGAACAGTAAATTTCCCATTATTGCTGCCATTACACACAATGTTTTTTCTGCAGTTCCTTGGAACTACAATGATCAATTTTAAGTCTATTTTTACAGCCTCCATCAGTCGGCATCCTTTCACTTGTGCCTCAGGAAGCTTGTTGGATTGTTTTATAACTGAAAAAACATCAGGAAAGGCTTCGTTCTTAGGGTCAATCAATTGCAGCCTATCAAAGATAAAAAATTTTGGCTCGTATCAGGATGAGCAGCTTTTCTGCAGCTTTGGTCCTCAGCCTTTGAAATAAATGGCTTACAAAGAAAAACAGTCCTCCCAATAATAGAATTACAGAATAATTTAGGTCTGAAGGGACCTCAAGAGCTCATCTAGAGCAATCTCCCTCCAACAGCAGGGCCTGCTCGGATGTCACATCACACTCAAGAGGATAAAAAACTTCTGATCAATACATTACTTACGTCTGATGTACTCCATAAGTCACAAATCCCAGCAAATGACACACTATCTGGCAAAAAAGGAATCAAAGCAACATATCGAGCCACCAATTCCTGCAAAAAAACCCCATATAGAGCAAGTCACCTCTTCAGAAAAAAATATTCCGCGCCTGCGGCCCGTGCATGTGTCCATGCAAACACACACGTTCGCAAATCTATATCCCAGAAATTTCACCTCTTTTCTAAGTACTTACTGCTGCCGTTTGAGAACTATTTGGGACGGCATCGAGCAGCTCCTGGGGTGGATTGAGAGGTTTGATGTATCTGGTAATAAAAACTGTTTTCCCGTTGAGGTCAATTACAGTCGTTAGGCACTGGCGGCTTGGAAACTTCGATGTACATTCCGCTTCATACTTTGCTGCTGCCTGTAGCAATTTCTCATCTTCTTGGGTATCAAACTTCAAAAGACAGTAGAATTTATATAAAAAGAGTTTTAGTTATAATTTGGGCTTAGGTCTTTACTATGTTTGGCCTTATTTCACCATTTACAGGAGCATAAAAGATTATAAAATTCTATCCTAGTAGCATTTTGAACTATCCTTGTGGTATATACTTTGTTTCACAGACATATAAGAAACGTTAAAGTAATGGAAAATCAGGCCATTTGCATTTACTTACGAACACATTTAATGACCTGTACCTATAGCTGACTTTATTAAAGCACTGACAACGTAGTGAAAGTTATGGCCAAATAAAACTGCAGGGATGAGTACGTAACAGCATGTATTAATTCAAAGGTAAACGATTATGGTTTGGTACTAACCCTACACACTATTCACACCACACTCCATTAAAAACACAATTGAGGTTACGCACAAAATCCCAGTAATTTTTCTATAACTAATACTGTGATAGCCCTGCACAATGCCAAAATATTTGCAGAGAAGGTCCAAGTCATTTTTAGATAAATCCTTATAATTCAGACTTGTCTAAAATTGTAACGCTTTTAGATGGGATTTTCCAGAAGCAAATCTAGGACTCAAAAGCACATATAAATTATATAAGTGACAATTATTTGCTCATACGTCACCTAAGATGTCACCTTTTAAAGGTCTTAGGATCAGTCAAAATAGGTTTTTTACATCTACTTAGAATCCCTTGAAGTATTTCTAGCGGTTCTGAGAATCAAAGCTCACCCTTCGTAACATTTTTGTTCTAAATAAACCATTTTTTGTCATTTGCTACCCTTCTTCTCAAACCAACCAGAGGTGGAACAGCTGGGCAGGGCCCTGCCGCTAGACCTCCAAGGCACACAGTGGTGATTCTTCTCAACCATAATTAACAGCCGAATTACACAGCCTCCAGCACTTTGCAAATTTAAATGTAGTCATTCACTGCAAATATTACTGACAAACAAACAAATCATCAGAGTCAAGTAACGCAAAGTACAAAAAGATCGCTGAAATGGCACAAAACCAAGCTAAAGCTTAAACAAGGAACAAAAGGAATCTCTCAACTGATCTAATTTATTCATATTGTACCTTAAGCATTTCATTCATCTTATATAGAGATTCAGGAAGGACAGCAAGAAAGAGAGGAAAAATAGGTAAAAAACAACAACAAAAAAAGCTATTGCAAAATTAAGCTAAAATTAAGGTTAGCATCCTAAAACAGTACACAAATATTTCAAATGACAACTACAGAAAGAATGGTTAGGAATAGGGACAAAAAGGACAGCAAAAACATCTGCTTAGTTTTTGTTATTTTATGCCAAACGCTTTCTATAATTAGTATTTTGTTACATTTGGGAAGCTGCAGCACAGAATTTTAATTTTTCTCAGTCATGGCTAGAATATATGCACATGTCACTTCAGTAGTGTTTTTAGGTACAGATTTCATTACATACATACAATGTAAAGTGGAACAGTCTCTTCGTTAATTTGGTCCTGCTTTATTTAGTTTCCTCTAGCATGAAATTATATTTTATTGTTTTCTATCTATATTGCTTTGAAAAAAAATGGATTATTTGATAATCCTATACAATGTTTGCTAAAGGAACAATTTCCTTTGGCGTAGTATCCACGGTAAACAAATCATCTGCTGCTAAGTAAAATTTTTATAAGGTTTAGAGAAATCTCTAATGCAAAGAGTGAACGAAAATCTGGCAAAACTACTGATTTATTAGTCACAACTGTTTTTTCCACTGCTCTTCAAATTTTTGAAAACAGATCTTACCTCAGCGAAATTGTCTTTATTCCTGGTTTCCCTCTGAAATGTTCAAATCAGTTCTAAATATAGCTACCAAACTGCACCATTTTACTAAGCATTAATATGATACGTAACCTTTTGGTAACTATGCATCAAATTGTGTCTATGCAAGAAATCCCAAGCACTTGCTCATTATTTAAAGAGGTCAAGATTTGCAACATAGAGTCCATAATATTTCACAATAATCTCGCCCCTTATTTGAATGTCTATGATTTTTCTTCTAAAACAGTACTGGAGACAGGTCTTTCTATAAACAGAGACCCATTTCCTTCAATTTCAGTACATTTTTTTTCCCCCAGAAACTAATTACTGTATGTGAAGATTAAAACTGAAACTCTTGAATAAGGTCTCATCTATTAAAGGTGCTCCAAGCCTGTTCAGCTTATATTTATGGTTTTGAGTCCCAGTAATGATCTTATCATGCAAAGTAATTAACCTTAAAAAGCATCCATGAATGCACTTTATTAATTTTCTTTCTTTTCAACAGTACTAAATTGTAACAATTCCCACAGTATTCCATAAGAGTAAGAAAACGTAAAACTGGATAGTTTCCAAGGCTATAATTTAACAGGATAAAGGGGTTTTTGAATGCATCATACATTTTTATGTAATTTCTTTTGCAGAATAAATATAATGATGGAACTTTCTCTCCAGTTCCTCTTTGTCTCTAATAAATGACTAAAATAAATGTTTGTCTCTAAGTAAATTGCTGAATGAATCTCAAAATCATTGCATAACATTACCTAAAATAGGAAGCGGTGCATGCATTTTAACTACATATTGTTGTTGTTAGTGTGAGGCACTTCTGGTTCAGTAAAATAACTGAAAAAAAAATAACAGCTGCTGTTTAGAAATAATTATCTTCAAGATCTGGAGGCATGCACGAAGCCATAAATAATAAATGCTGTATTTGAACAGTATGAACACAGAAGGAAGAAAATACTGTGTTTGCACCTGCCACCTCCTTTCCATCCACTGTTGGCAAGTAACTCACACGAGCACTTCACTGTTTACAAAAGTAAATGGGGAAATTATATGGTCACAGATAAGGAATGCAAATTTGTTTTCTATTAAAATTGGAACTAGATACCTGATGAAAATTATTTCTTGTGGATTAAGTGTCCATCTAATTTACTGGTGCATCCAATTAAACTGAACTGAGTTAAAAAACGCAAAGGAGAACAATCAGAATTGGTACTAATGTCCTTTTGTACCTGTACAGATGTCCTTCTGTACACTAAGCACGCCTGTTCATGTGCATCTCGAGAACTGCACCACTGGAAACAAAAAGCAAGAAGGTGATGAATTACGGATGAGTTACCTTTTCTCTGACTGACTCTCCAGGAATGAGCTGTGGTTCGATGGTAATAAAGAGTGTTATGTACGAGCCCTCGCTCAGATTGCGCACAGAGTCGTAACCTCGCTCGATTCCCAGGTTCTTTTCTTTGCTGTAGCCAAGGAGGACGGGAGGGATATTCACCTTAAAGGTACCATCAATCTACAACATATACAGAAAAATACTTCTCGTTAGAAGCAAAAATGCAAAACTTCCTTCTCAAATACATTTGCTACTTGCATTCAAATATTTTATTCCTTTGATTTTTTACTCTGAATTACACAGCAATAAAATCAGAGCTCATGACATACATACTGATTACCTGTGGGTAAAACATGAGACATCTCATCATTAAATATATTAATTACAACTGGATTTCAGCTTCTCATGCATATTATGGACACTGATACTTAATGTAATGGAAATGATACACACTAGTTCTTAGAGAAACAAAGAGTGACAGCTCTTCACTGTTTTTATTTCAAACAATAACCTCCACATGGCACTATTTACCTGGGAAAATGACAAAATGGCAAAACAGAGGTTGTGGGACCACACTTCTGAGGGCAGCATCACACCACCAGGCCTTTGCATCTGACTGACATGGGAACGATGCTTCAGCGTCTCACAGATGGAAGCCTTCCACATGGAAGCTGCTGATGCTTCTTGGGTGCAACTGGAACCAGGCGCATTCAGCCAGCTTCCCCGTGGAAGAATGCTCTAATATAGACTCACCAGCCCTTTGCACCTCCCTCTGCCACCACAAACAGAAGATAAGGGCTTTCTGAAAGGTCACATCAGACAAGAGATGGCACATCCCACATTTGCTAGGGCAAGTCTCAACAGTGGAAGTTAAGACTTTTAAGCGAAAAGAGAGAAGCTTTCAGAGAAAAGCGAGAAGATTAACCTCCTGATTTGGGCAGAATTCAGGTGACTGCCATCAGGAAGGACATCTTCAGTGGATGTGGAAGATGAGCAGATGACTCACTGGGCTGGCCGATCAAACATTTAAGAATAAAATTAAGTTTTGATATGGAGAAAGCTTTAAATAAATCACTCAGAATTTCTGCTGCAGTATAGTGGAACGGGATGAAGAAATGCTTAATTTGCTACTGAAATTTAATTGCTAGATGCACCTTCTTATAACTGCTGGAACGATTAGGCTTTTTTAAATTCAGTAAGGAATCCTGTTCAAATGAAGAGAATCTCTAATGCTGGGAAGATCTATGCAGGCACTCACACTGTGCTTAGGGAATCACAAACTGCAACATCTCCTCAAAGGGAGCCAGGAGAGACAGGAATCCTGGAGCTACCCTGGTATTAAAACAGAAAGACTGATGCACTAAGAAGAGGTATGAAGAACAGAGGCTGACATCAGCACTGGCAACCCTCAAAGATGGACTCTAGGCTATGTCCTTCACCGCGTATTAGTAAGCAGCCTGTTAAAATGTCTAAGCCTGCATGTTGAGTCTCTCAGGACTGTGAGCAGACACATTTCTCAGGTGAATTTCATGCACTCAGCATGGAACATTTCCCTAAAAAGAATAAAGGATCGTATTCTTTCTTGTTTGTTGACCTATAACAACAGCCGTATGTGATGTTGTCTGCACAGGATGGCCACAGACTCAGGAAAAGAAGGCTCGAGCTTCTAACTGCTTACATCTTCTTTGAAGTCAATTAAAGCTTCATTCTATAGGGCATCACAACCCTCGCGCACCTAAATTCATTGATTAACCTCCCAAGTTGAAGATAGCGTATTATTAATGATCCAGCAGAAGCAAGAGGACTAGCACTGATTAGACATACACTATCCAAGATTTCTCAGCAATGAAAAGAACCCCACGCTTTCTTGAATCCCATGACAATTATGTTATGCCTTGCAAACAGAGACCCCAAGAAAACCACTTTGAACTCCAAGAACTGCACTTAAATTAAATGAGACCCCTACAGACTTATCCTCCATTCAAAGAATCCAGGAGGCTCACAGTATGTCTTACAGCCCTTAAAGTTCTGAGAAGTGCCCCATATACCCATACAAGAGCAAATTAATATGTCATTAGGTGACATGCAACTGGTGTCAGAATCTTCATGAAGGAAAAAACTGAGACTTTTGCGATATGATGGCTAGATTTACACATGAAAGTAACTGCCCTGTAGAAAAAGAGTCCTGCAGCAAGAATACAGTGTGATAGGACTACTGATGTGAAAAATTAGTTTCCTTAACCTGAGTCCAGGATGGGGGCTGGACAAAAAAAAATGCCTTTCTGCTATGAAAAACTGCATGTTTTACTATCACTCCCATGACTAACCATTGACATCTCTTGAAGAAAGCTTCTCTTGAAAAGTTCTTAAAATAGAGGAAAGAAGGCACTGGGAGAGGCAAAAGTGAAAATTTAGTCATTCGTGAAAAGTGTGAAAAAAGAAGTTAGGTCAAGTTTGCAATCGCTTATCTAGGCTGTGCAATACCAGAGATCTCAAAAGCCACTGACAAAACCATCTAAAGAATCTGGACTTTTAACCTTGTTACTGAAGGAAGCCAGACTGAATTGTCAGTGTAGAAATACATTTGTTTATCTATCTCTTCCCTATAAAACATTGAACTTACTGACAAATACTCACCAAATTGGACAAAAAATAGTGGTTTCAAAGTCATTTTCAAACACAAAGATAAACTAACAGGTACAGAGGTAAATCTGACATTCCATTACCAGCCCCTTCCCATTCTCCAGTTTTGTATTTTAAGAGATTTACTTCAAGTTATTGACACTTACCCTTGCTTGAAAATATATTGTAGTAAATGGAATCTTAACAGATCCCAGCCAGTGTCTCTCAACACGAGCGTGGATTCCGCTTCCTCTTTCACGATCATCCTATTAAAAAGTTCCCCGACATAAAACTTTGTAAGACAGCTTCATTTCCTTTAGTTCAGTCAACAGTTTAATCAAGACATTAACAAAACTCCTGTATTATTTTAACAATTTACTGTAAGTTCAGTTAGTAGTATGGCAATGATTATTCTGCGTGCCTTTCAAACAACAAATACAAGGATGTCATGGTCCTTGATACGATGTGCTTGCGCTTCAGGGTTCAACTCCTGCATAACCTGCGATGGAGAACTCAAAAATCTGACAAGGAATCCACAAGAGTCTTCTCAAAGTAAATTAAGCTATGATCTTTTAATAAAATATTTTACTAGTATTAAAAACAGCTTTTTGAAGGTAAAATTGTATGAAAATCTAACTACAGCCTGTGGAATGGAAGTATTGTTTTCATATGTATTGCCTATCAGGGATTTTCAAATCCAGTATGATCAGCCTGCAAGTTATTTTTAAAAAAAAAATTCTCTAACTCTAAAGGCTGGAGTGACGTCTGAGTTTCAAGACTGTATCTTTCTTCCTTCTGCTGCATCAAATTCCATGTCAGTTTTGAGGACAGAATTCTGTTCTCAGTCAAGTGTGTGCATTATTTATTTTTGGGTTATGTTTTCAAGAATGTTGAGTGCTGCTATTTTTGGGCATGCTGAATTGACTGGGAAAGCTTTGACTGGTTCCAGCAGGGGAAGGAGTCATGCCAGCACCGAGAGCTTACAAAAAATTCTTGTTACTAGTACTTGCAATTTTTATCTCATTCGAAAAATACAACATATACAACCAAAAGATGGCTTTTTTCACCAAACAGCTTGTAAAACAGGATGAGACAGAGTATAAAAAGATAATTAATAAAAACTACAGGAACTAGGATCATTCATCTGGGATTTAGTAAAAATCCTTATTAAGTTTAAGAACAGGATTCAGATTACAAATCATACGTTGCCTCTCGATTTTAATATCTCCAATTTCATTAAATATCAGTAAAATAGATTACATACACATGTTCAACTCTAGCAGAAGATTATATAGTATAAGCTCAATTTGTACAGACAAAGGTTAACACTGTAAAGACTGCTCCCTCTAACAATCTTGCAGGATTGACTAGATATAAAACCATAACAAATGACAAAATAGAGAAAAAAGAGGCAGAGGATGGTGAAAGCTATTACACTGAAAAGACTTATCCTCTCAACTTCAAAAAAGCTCACAATATTCTGTAACAGACCCTGTCCTTCCACTATGAACTCACCTCTACAGCATCATGAAGTACTTCATCAAAAATGTTAATGAAAACTTCATCCTTCACTGACTGCAAACTGTGGGTGCTGTAGTCACCATTAGGAGCTCTGAAAAGGTTAAATCAACCAAAAAAGTGATTTGAACAGGAAAACGTGAATAAATTTGCATGCTCAAATTAAATTATTATTTCTCAGAAATAAAATTATTTCATTGTGTCACACCTAAATGGAAGCTCAAGTTCTTCATTCCAGCTGGGGTTTGGACCCTCTGCTGTTGTTGTCCGACAAACCGTTCGCTGAAAAGAAACTTCTACAAAAGGACGGACTAAAACCTATAAATAGAGATAAAAACAAAGGAAACAGCTCTCTATAAAAATTAATCAGAACATATTAAATTACACATTTTCATGTATTTAGAAAAATAAGCGTATAATTTGTGGAGATCAGGCAGGTCCGGCTATTAAAACTTTAATATAACTTAAATATTGCACACAATATCCCAGGTTTCTAAGCATTTATGAAGCTTTTAAAAACATATTATATGTTAGTATTTCCAAAATTATGTGTATTCAGACTATTTTATATATTTATATACAGCAGCAAAACCACACCTGCGAGAGGGAAAGCTGCTGGCTGTCTAAAGAAGGTCACTGAAACAGAACATGTGATCCAGGCACCAGTGGACAAAAGTGCACTTGTATCCTCTTATCTGCAATCCAAGCAGCCCGCCTGCTGCAGTCCCGCTTGTCTCTGCAACCAGGCCCGATGGCAGATAAGCAACTCCCAACTAGACACAACAAGCCCCTAAGGTGATTAAAAATGCCTTAATGGAGCATTTCATTAGCGTTCAAATGCATATGACAAAACCTTTTCTACTTTTCAAGAAGGAAGGTCATAGGAAAAAGAAGAAAAAAAAAACCCTGAAGGACTTCCATCCTCGTTTGGAAGGATCCTGAATTTAGTTCTCAATAGCAAGCAAATGTAGTTTCAATATCACAGAATCACAGAATCGCCTAGGTTGGAAGGGACCTTTAAGATCATCTAGTCCAACCATCAACCTAACTGACAAAAAAAACCCCACAACAAACAAAACGAAACAAAACAAAAAAACAACAAAACAACAAAACCAAAACCCAAAAAAAACCCAACCAAAAAAACCCAACAAAACACCACACCCCAACACTAAACCATATTCCCGAGTACCATGTCAACATGTCTTTTGAATATCTCCAGGGATGGTGCCTCAACCACAGAAGCACAGAATCACCTAGGTTGGAAGGGACCTTTTAAGATCATCTAGTCCAACCAATGGGGAAAAAAAAAAAAACCAACACTAAACCACATCCCCGAGCACCATGTCAACTCATCTCGTTGTGCTGGCTTAGACCAAGAGTGCACCAGGCCCAAAATTCAGGCTGTGAAAATGGCCATCAGCAGATACGTACAGAAAAGTAAGAACAGAGACGGAATATATGATTTGTCCTATTACTCTTCCAGACTTCAACTGTTTCCAGGTGAAGGACTTTCCTAAGCCTGTGACGATTGTTCTGCTTAGTAACTCCCAATGGATCACCCTTCCACATACTTGTCCAACACCCACTTCAATGCAAGCAAACCTCTTTATTCCACAATACACGTAAGCAACTTCTCTGGGCACCTACTAACTGCTGTATGAGGAATCACAACCTTCTGTTTTTTCTGAACCCAGCTCCTACCAGCTTCACTTGACCATCCCTCACCCTTGTACTAGAAGAGCCAGTGAACAGTCAATCCCTCTCTACGTTCTCTGTATGACTCATGAGATTGTGCCTCTCTACCGTATTCCTCCTCCCCTACTCAGTTACTGCCATTCTGGCTGAAAAACCCTACTGTTTTTCACTGTACGGTAGCCATTCTGTATTTCTGACATCTTTAGCACCCCTCCCTGAACGTTTTGCAGCTTTACTGTCTTCTTAGAGACCAAGGAGTGGGCAAGCCAACCTCACTAATAAGATACCTTTTTGATGGTAATGTTACTGTTTGTGGAAAAGAGGAATGCTCACAACTTCATGTAAGGAGATGTTAGTTTTGTGAGGTACCTGGTTGAACACCCAATCTGGGCTATCAGTTGGGCTCCGAGCTGATGGAGAGGCTGCAAACATCTCATTGAAGGACCTTGAAGATTTGGACGGTTGTTGAAGTTTGCTGTGAGAGGAAACAGACAACAAAAAGAAAAGACAGAGAACACATTCCAAAATATCAACCCCTCACATTCTGTATTAACTATACAGAATTTTGGAAATACTTCTGATATTTTTATGTGATGACTTCAGCCTTGGAAAGATATTTATTTGATCAAATAACATGAGAAGAATGCCAGAGAGGGGTGGTGAGTGTATAGCTCTTGTAAGCCTCATCACAAACCAGTGCTTTGTGCCTGGAGGCTCTCTGTTTTCTGAAGAGCTTATCAACCCCAGACCTTTTATTTTTTTGCCTCTGCTGCACGATCTCCTTGAGCTACAGGTTTTTCAGTTTAAGGAGATGAATCCCCACAGAATTCATAATCAGAGTAGACTTCACGGTATCCAGGCAAGGCCTCTACGACAAAATTAAACCCATATGAATATTACACAATCGGCAACCCATGAGTGAAATAAAATAAATGTTAATGTGTTTATGTCTATAGTGTTTCCACATAACTTTTTCTGTAGTAACACCACAGTAAAGATTATAAAGAGGAACTATTCATGGAGAAAGCAGCTCAAAATACAATATCATACAATGCAAAAAGACTGGGAGGGTTTTTAGTTATTTTTATAATACTGATAATGAGTTGAAATTTTCAACTTTTCCCTCCTGTCAACATGTTTCTAATATGAATTGCTTTTCTTAGTATGAATTTATTCACAGAAATCCAACAGAACCTTTATTATAGTAAAGAGATAAACCAGCAGAAGATGCTAAAACCTGTATGCACAGAAACTGGTCAGCTTGAAAGTACTGCAGAGGTAAATGCAAGGTGTACTCATTTTGGGAGAGAGAGAGAAAACTCTGCACTAATACGTTGCTTCTGGAACTGACCCAAACTGTTCACAACTCCAGTATCTCTACAAGACACAGCCTCAATGTGCCTGAAGGTAATGGTCACCTTTAAAATTAGTCAGAGCCCAATTAGGCTCAGTCCATTAACTTAAATAAACGGTTCATGAAGGAGAAGACCGACATGCTACACTCAAGGGGCAAATACAGTATCCTGCAATGAAGAACTGGATTTTTTTTAAATACTTATTTTTGGTTTTATGAGCTAAACTTGTCCTAACTAGCAGGCTGGCTTAAGGTATAATTCATCTGATACTACTAGAATATAATGTAAGTTATCTCCCAGATGGTTTCTTCTTCAAGCAGATGAATGCAGTTTTTGGTAAAACATTTCTTGAATTCAGCAGTTATGGATAAATGCTCATATTAGTCTACAAAATGGCAAGGGAGGTTGCTCATTGCAGAGGAGGCTGGACTAGATGACTTTTTGAGGTCCCTTCCAACCCAAACTGTTCTATGATTCTGTGATTCTAAAATTACAAATCAGCAGTTCTTTATAATTTTAAATACAAAGATAAAGGTATATACGTTTTTATCATGAGGATCAAAACAACAGACATGGCTGAATGTCAACATTAGTTGCTTCAGCTGTCCTCAAGCCAGCGGAAACCAGAAAGTGAATCTGTACTGGAAACAGGCATTTAAACATACCTCATCACTGGTTTTCTCACTGGAATATCATAAGCTCTAATGATGTTCACCAACAGTTTTATGTCTCCATCTGATAAATTCTGTGCTGTGACCTTTTTTCTTTCTTTTCTTCTTGGCTTTAATGGTCGTTTTGGCTCTGCCAGTTTAAAGAGGCTGAGTCCCAAAATACTAATAAAAATAAAAGAGCTATTTAGTAATTTTTGCATAGAATCCAGCATTCTAGAGTTTCCATGACACACATGCAAATTATTCACTAACAGAAAAAAAGGAAATATATGTTCCTGTTAGTGCCATACAAAACTCTACGAAATGTCAATATGTTTTAATTGTTTTGTACTACACAATCCAGTTCTGTACTATATTTCAGAAATTATAACTTAAATGTGCAAAAACCTGTTCTTTTTTCCAAAACTAGGTAAGATACAAATATGACAATTACACAGCTTCAAGATAGATCTAAACTACAGTGCTCTACACGAGGTATCTAGCAGATGACGACAACCACTAGACGGAATAGTCAAAAAATCTAATTACACAGCTATGTACAACAAACAATAGGCTATAGAAAGGAAGCAGAATGAATATGCCACAACATACCCTGGACCCTCAGAACTTATAACCCAAGGCAGAGCAGAACCAAAGGAAAAAAACCAAAACAACAAAACAGGAAGAGAATAAAAAGCAGATGTATGTTTTTTCGTATCATTGATATTAACTGCAGACATTCCAAAATTTACCTTAAAAACTGATAGCCAATGACATTATTTACTTATATATAATTAAAAAATCACAGTAATTACTGTTAAAATAACACGGAATATCTCTGAATAGCTGAAATATAATAATAATTATACAATTACGATATTATTATATTTCAGTCTTATATACAAGACTGAAATATCTCACTAAGTAGATGCTTTAAACAAATCTTGGTTTATTTTAAATTCACTAACCATATAAGTTAGCAAATAGAATGCAATATAAATTAGTACTGATAGTAAGAAAATACCAATGAAGCATTTTATTTTAAACAACTCAAAAAGCTGATTATAGTCTCATTAGGATTTTTCCATTCTGTGATGTGAAAACATGAACTAAAAAAGCAGGAAGAACTCATTTGTAGGACAGCAAATCTCTGTAGCTCCAGCAGATGGAACTGTTTAGACTGATAATGCCGATTGAAAAAGCTTTGTCTGTACTTTAAAGGTGTCATGTTTATAGTCAACATAAGCAACTTCTACATAAAAGAAAAAATAACTATCTTTCACAACCTGCTTGCTTACACAGATTTTAAGTGATCAACACTACAACATAATTAAGAGTCATCTATGCTGTGATGACTGATAAATGTCAAAATCAACAAGGATGTGATTTGGAACAAAAACTCAAAGAAAGTGCTTAAGTAATAAAACAAATAATAATCTTACAAGAAGAAAATTAGTAATTTCCAAACCCAGTTTGGAATTTGCATTTCTGAAAGCAAATAGCATCTGACAACATTCAGCAACAGCAAACAGAAATACATGAGCAGTAAAATAAAGAAAATGACTGTTAAAAAATCTATTGCACGTTATTTGAAGGGCACGTGCACTGACTCAAAGTGAGCATCACCTATAAAACCAGTAGTGGTGTTGCTACCTCTGATGCTTGTCTGATATTTGAAATCATTCAATCTGGCACCAGCTAGGGCTATGCTCAGCTCATCAGATCACAACCTGATACATTATATTCTGCTATTTACATGCTGTCACATTACTTCTACCAAAACCAGATTTTTTTCTTATAAAAGTTTTTACGTACTTTGTGTATCAATACACAGTCTGTACTGGCAGAGGTGCACACAGCGATTGGAAAATTATATAGTATACTTAACACCAAGTCACATCAGGCAGTCACATCAATACACTTTGCAAAAAAAGATCAGAGACAGTTCTACATTAATTGCTATGATTTATAAAAAATAAAGATAGCTCCCTTACCCCAAGCTGGGAATCTCCTCTTCATTGACAAGGTCAGAGAGAATGAAATGGTGTTTTGCTACGAGGAAACGGTTTATTACTGATTCTCGAACCTGTGAATGGGGAGGCAGAAGAGACCAAAGTACATTTATAATCCAAACCCACTGCAAATATTTGCATTCTGTCCATTAAGCACAAACAAAATGCCCAAATATACATTATTTTTTCCCCACTTTTAAAAGAGTCATGGTCCAAGGAAAAATTTCTTTCCACTAGATATTTCTTGAGAATGTAATATAAGCTTATTTTACAAATACAGTGATTGTCTAGAAACATACTGGCTAATCACATGTAAGAATATGTGAAAGCATACAATCAGAAAAATTAACTCTTATCTGCTTACAGCTCATCACCAGAAGCAATCACAGCAATAAATGATACTATCAGATACCAGTTTTCCATGTCTACATGAAGTTGCAGAAAAGGCTATAATCTACATAGTGTTAGTTACAGGGAATAAAAGCAACACTTTGGACTGCAGAACAATCCATGGAGCCTGATTACAAATACTATGATTTCAAATAAATGTTTAAAATCTGTAGTTCCCTTCCTTTCTATGCTGAGGTCACAGACTGAAGGACAGAGATGAAAGCCTTCCCTCTTCTCCCAACAACTACGTGGAAACAGACTGAGAGAGTACTCCCTTTGGCCTTTTTTCCTACCACTAAGGCCAGTAATGCCTTTATATGCTGTGCAATTAACAGATCAGTTGCAGAACAGCAATAACAATTTTCTGGGATACAGCTCCCTTTGGTATTTTAAAAAGTTTTTATTTAAGTTATTATAATATCTGTGTGTAGAAGTGAAAGGCATATAAAGATCACATTTCAGAGTGAATCGAATTTCTGTTCTGATGTGAGCAATCTAAATTTCAAGGACATCTTACAATTTATAGAAGTGTAAAATATCCAAAGATTACTTTTAAAAAGGCTACTTGTATGTATCTAAAAGAGTGACAAATAAAGGCACCATAATGTATGTTACTCAGTACTACTATACTATTATTCAGTGCGCTGCATAAACCATATGTTTGAGTACACACCTAAATACAATGCAAAACATATGGGGCTGACACAGACATGACAGCTTTGTTAAAAATATATATTTTTTTAATATTGTCATACTGAACCTGGGCTTTGGCACTTGCCTGGAAGATTGAAGATTGAACACTCTTCATTGTCTATGATTCTTTATGCCTTTTGTCCTACATCGAATCAGCCTTATAATCACATTACATGTTTTGCTGGCTGGCTAGGATTTGATACACTTTTTGATATTTCCAGTACTGGTAAGAAACTGGTCGCCATGTTTTGCACTTACTATTTTGCCAAAATAGTCTGAAATTGCACCCTTCTCTTGGTTATATGGCCAATGTTTTCCTATATTTTTTTCGCCTAAGGATTAAAGAGAGTATCATCCTAACAGAAGGAACAGACCAGAAACATAATTTAATCAAGATAAGGGGGAGAAGATGTTATTCTCATGCCAGAATGAAGGTAATGTGACAGAAGATATGCCCTCTGCCTTAGGCAGCAGGACAAGACACTGTATGTTGCATTAAATGATTTTTAACAGTGATTAAGGCCCCTTTGATGGAGATAATTCAGTTCTTAGCATCACAGCTTACAAGAAGGAAAATAGTGAGGAGAGGGAAATCAGGATACCTGGGAAACAGCAGCACAAATCTCTGGGACGGACACCAGAGAAAAAAAGAATTTACAGAACTACTAGAAAAATCCAGGAAGGCTGGTCATTTTATATAGTGCATCTTTTTCAATAAGATTAAAGGAGTCTTTCACAAACCTTCCCTTGTTCAATTAGACCAGTTTCAGGCCTAACCTGGAATTTTAGAGATGTTTGTCGATCATGTCTATGAGATGAGACAGTTTTTAGTATTCATGGAAATAAAGCATCCAAGTATAGAAGCAATATATGGCCTAGAGAAATATGGTGGATCCATATTTTTTGGTGCTTACCTTCTGTAGATAGTTGGCAACAACCGCTCTGTGGGCATCTAGGTAATTTTTGCTGTCAATCACATCCCTTTCTTGCAGTCTCTTCTCATAGTCCTAAAGAAATTTACTTGAGTTTGTGATTCAATACATATATATATTCAGTGCTTTATTACACACAAGAAAAATGGCAAGTATTTCATTAATATTAATGTATGGATCACAGTAAACCAAAACAGATGTCAGAGGTTTATAAAGCTATATTTAATGCTAATGTATACAGCAATAGTATTGTTAAACTCCCATGAACAGAGGCAAGAATTCCATTAAGTTACAAGATTCATGTGGTTTAAATTACTGTGAATAACTTGAAATTTTCCCTCTCTTCTTTTAAAGCTGAACTTTGACCTGCTGCTGTAAACTGAAATTCCGTTTGTACTGGAAATGACTTATCTTACTGCAGCTGCAATAAGGAAAATCCTTTATAAACAGAAGTGACACGGCATTCATGGAAGATGACCTGAAATCTGAACTGTCTTTTAATACACATAACTAGTTTTCATAGTATCTAAAACTGGAAGGAACTCTACTTGTGGGAGAGTTTGTTGAGAAACAATTAGTGAGCTATTTTTAAGTTGTATTCAAGAAATAGAGATTTAGTAGTGTAATAAACGTCTTTGTTAGTACATTGTGAGAAAGTGGAAGCTCTTTAAGCAGCCAGAGTGAGAAGATTTTGCCATATTGAAAAAAACCCAGGGGTTACGGTTTAATGACAACCAACAAGGTCTTTTGGCAGAAGGCAAACCACAGGTTACTCCATGAGGAGTAACATGACCTACAGACAATGGAAAATTACTAGACCCTCCAACTTGGCACTTCTGAGGGCATATCCGAAATACTGAATCCCGTTTGGGGCTTCCAGTTCAAGAAGCATGTGGAGAAACTGGATGGGGTCCACTAAAGGACTATTAAGACAGTCAGAGGCCTAGAGTACATAACCTACAAGAAGGGGTCAGAATCTTAGAATAATGTAGGTTGGAAGAGACTTCTGCTGGTCATCTGATTAAAACCCTCACACTCAAAGCAGGAACACCTCCAATAAGGATGCTCAGGGCCTTTGCCAGTTGGATGTTCAGTATTTCTAGAGATGGCAATTCTGCAAACTTGCTGGACATGTGCTAGAATTTGAATCCATTCTTTGTGAAACATGTTTTCCTTGTATCTAATTGGGATTTCTCTTGGAGTAACTTGTGCGTATCACCATCCTGCCTTTCATATGAGTCTTGCTCTGTTTTCTCTGCACCATTTCACTAGGTACCTGAAGGAAGCAATAAGATACGCCCCCCCCCCCTCAGCCTTCCCTGCTTAGGCCAAAACCAACTTGGTCCTTTCAGCCTCTCCTTGTACATCATGTGCTACAGCCCTGTAGATACTCTGGTAGCTCTGCGCTGGACTTGCTCCAGTATTGCAGCATCTTTCTTGCACTGGACAAGGTGTTCAACTTAATTAGTTTGGTGAGGAAGAGATTAACAAGCAATCCAATATCCACTCACAACTATTTGTGGGGCAGTTACAAAGAGGAGAGTGCTAAACTAATCTCTGCAGTTCCAGGCAATATAACAAAGGAAAACAACCACGAATTACAACTTGGAAGACTCAGGCTGGACATGTTTTTTTGGTTTGTTGGGTTTTTTTTTTTAATTTTTTTTTTTTTATTATTTAAATAATCACTAGAGTGATAGTGCAGCGCTGGAACAGGTTATCCAGAACCTCATTTAGAGGTTTTCAAGACTTGGCTAGACCAATACACAGCTGACCTCATCTAGTGCTGGCAACAGTCCCACCACTTCAGTGGAAAGCAAGACTAGAGGACCTCCAGATAACATTTTCCAAACAATATTGCCATGATTCTATTAATTTTTAGACCTCTGTGCCAAATTGCTAGTAGACCAACTAGGAACAATACCTCTTAAAACTTAGTTTTGAAGACCATGCGATATAAAATGAACTTGGAAGGGGTGTTCATGCGTGTATTCAATTTACCCTTATTGAAAAAAAACCAAAACCAACCAAATAAAACAATTCTTAAACTATGGTTTTCACTTTTGAATGATAACATGACATGAACAAAGTTAGTCCATAAAATCAACTGAACCAGAAATTTATATCAAAGATGTGGCACAACTTTAAATAAAAGATACAAAACCACTCTAAAATTTAAAAAGGAAAAGTAATTATTATAAAGAGCCAGACATGATTGAATTAATAAAGATATAATTCAAAAGAAATGGAAGAAAGGAATTTTTCAAAGAAATTTAGGTAAGAAGTAGAGATAAAGCAGCAGTGCCAGAATCTGAGATGATTTTGGTCCTGCTATGGAATGAACACAAATGCTCCTTAGCCACAAGAATTGCTAAAGAACAAAAGAATGCGTTACTTAACACTAATATTGGAATTGAGATTAAAAATAACTGAAGTATAACCCAAACAAAAAATGCACATGTTGCATTTCAGTAAGGTAATTAACAGACAGGCCAGGACAGGGTAAGGTAATTGGAACAATGTACTAAGCAAGAAAAAACTGCAACATAGGCTGTAATAAAACATAAGAAGGTTTTAATTCTCATTAGAATCATCCCTTCCAGCAATCTCCACAGAAAGGGTTCAAAAGTTAATAAGCCTAAGCCTGAATTATCTTTGCATTACCTTTCTAAACTTGAAATCACCTTAAAAAAAAAAAAGTCTCTTACATTTGAAAAAAAAAATAAATTATATTAGAACATTTGTGTCTACTGCAGTTGCTGTGTTTCGTTTCCTTCCACACTATAGCTGTGGAAATATTGCCATGGAAGGAAGTTATCTTAATTGGATTAAGATAACACCAGAAAAATCTGAAGGAATAAAATTCTCATTTTTTACTCCTCAGTAGAGCTTTACATTCTTTAAGGGACCAATTTACTTAATTGCAAGTCAAATATTAGCATTAAAATCAGAAAGAAATATTTCAGAAAACATTCTACCTGGAAGATTTTCTCACTGATTTCTCGTTCATGTAAAGGAACTTGCTTATAGTTTCGGAATTCTGCCACTTCGCTACTTCTGAGCTGCAAGAGTCGGAATCTCTTTGATCTATTAAATTCCTCATCAGAAACAAAATTAAATTCTTGCTGCAACTGTTCCAATCGGAAGAAATCGGGAACACGTGCCTCTCCACTTGTGGCAACCTAAATTAGTCAAAATATTATTAATCTTTTCATAAAAAGTGATAAAAGTCTATAAAATAACTTGTAAGTCTTACATACATATTGCAAGGATGTTCATTTTAAGCAAAAGCAATTGAGATGGCTCAAACTGAGACTGAAATGCTAAGTGTTTTAAAGTAGGTTTTTGTTGAATATACAAGATTATACATTCAAGGTGACAATAAGATTCTATTTCCTCATAATATAAATGAAACAATAAAAAGTAGGAAAGCTGTAACATAGCAGAGTAACCAATGAAGCTGTACGGTAAAGATGATTCATTTACCTAACTTCAGCTATGTATGTAACTCCTCAATTTGATGTTTAGAAAAAGTCTCAACTTCTACAATGCACCAGAATTTTTTGCGCAATTGTCACTAATGAGCAACTTCCTATTTAGTACCATACAAGGACAGTGGGAATATTCCTGCACTTTAAGGAAACAACAAACTCAAAATCCTTTCTTTAAAAAAACAAATTTATAAATTGTGTATTCCCTTATACCTATTTTTCACCACTAGAACGCTACTGAACAGATTAATAAATCATACTCATTAATAAATCATTAGCCCACTACTGAATGGATTACTAAATCATACACTTAGTAGACATTTTGCTTCTTAGCGCTCACACAAGCACACCCATCACAAATTCAAATGCTGCTACCTCCCTGGCATGCATGCAGGTTGCCTGAGATGGTACTGGTGACTTGGTGTTTCACAGCTCCTTAGCCCTACAGCTCTGGAAAAGCCACTTACCGTGATCAGCTGCATCAGAGCTGCATTGTTTGGGTCATTTGGATCCAGTTTTGCTTCTGCTGCCCATTTGGCTAGTTTCTTCATGTCAGTTAAGCCTGAAGTGCCAATGGATGCAATAGCATCAATATTTTTTAAGGCACTAGAAAGACAGAATTGGCAGAACTTATACCTAAAACAGGTATGACTTAGCAATATAAAAAAAGTATTTTAAACAATCTTAGAATTAAAAAAAAGCTCTCCACAAACTGAATAGTGAATTCCACTATGCAGTTCTTAGTTGTAGCCATGCAACTGAAGGAATGGTGAATTGCAAAGGAGAGTAAAGTGGAAATATGAAGAAACTGGTGGAAGGGAACTTTTATACAGGGTAAGAAGGTGCTTACTGGCACATTTATGATACACCTGCACTATTCCATACTGCTGATTACTAGGAAGGAAGATGATAAACTACCTCACAGCGTGAAAGTTAACATAAAAGTTTTGACAATCCATACTGAGAAGAACTTCTCCGATGTACAGTCCTTGCTTGCACTATGTCTTAAATCCTGTCTTTGACCTGTCTCCTGGATGGCTCTCTCAGACCTGCAACATAGCCTTGGTCTCTGTCTCCTTCTCTGCTGTTTCTGCATAGACCCTAATTCATCCCCTCACCATGTCTGGGACTGCTGCCAGCACCCTGCTCTGCCTGTCATGTTCAGCTCCTGTAGGACTGCAGCCTTCTCCCTGGTGGTGCAGCTCTGCCTTTGGTCCTCCATGACACTACGAGTCCCAGCTCCGCTCCTTATCCCTTGGATCCTCACTTTCTTGTACTCACAGTAGGCCAGGAAGTACGGTAGGTGGTCTGGAGGCCATTCGTACACTGACTTGTTGGCCAGGCTTCTGGCACCTTTTCACACCCCTGAAGCCCCTCTGCTACCAAAACCTGGCCAGGTAAAGCCAATACACCAGGACATGCATGTTATTAGCTAAATACCACAGAAGGTGGATGTTGCCCCTTTCTCTTGTTAGGCGTGCTAATTTGAGTCTTTGTCCTCTACTTATCCGAATGTTTTCAAGAAAGCTTTAAGAACTTATGGATATTTCTTGTGCTTGGTTAGAATTGACCAAATATCCAGCAGTTACTGGAGCTACAGGGGAAGCGGTAACATCAAGGTTGTATCTTCAGGCACCGGTCTTGAACAAACGCACACTGAATCACAGTCGTGCTGGAAAGCTAACGGGCAGCAAAAACTAACTTCAGGCGTGGAAATCTCATCTCTGACTTTTACAACAGACAATGGAAAGTCACAAAGGGCTGTTCATCTCCAGAGGGCGATTCAAAGAAGAGTGTTTTACAGCAAACTTCCTCTAAAATTCCCCATTTTTCCATTTACTACAGTGATTAGTTAAAATTAGGCTTTGGGAACACATCCTTATGTTTTAATCTCATGCTATTCCAGTGCCATTGAAGTCAGCAGGTTACTCATATGCTGATCAGCAAATTACTCTAACGGCTGGAGCTTGGGTCAAAAATAGTAACAGGGTGATTTGGATGCCAGTGTCAGCCTCTAAATAAATAAAAATCTGACAGAATCTAATCAGCTGGGAGGGGTACTTGCTCAGTGTTATTAAGCATGGGAAAACTCTTAAGGCTTTACAGTGAAGTTACCTGAGGTCATTACAAAAGCAGACTCATTATTATCTCCTTGACTTTACCGGAATTATGTAAAAGTGACAAAACAGACAAATAACCTACAAAGTCCAACTTGCGGCCACAGGGCAAATTAGATTGTTTTGAATGGAATAATATTCTCATTTTTGCAGGTCAATGGACTTCTGATGGAAAAAAAAAAAATCAGGAAAGACTATTATCTTGGAATGATCAGACAGATGAGAATTTTTCACTGATTAACTCACTAATAGCGTCAAGCCCTCATATCAACTTCTACTGCTTTCATAGCATAATTTTTATCATTAATTAAAGGAAAGGAATTTAAAGCATGGTTTTCAATAGCCTCCCCAAATGCACTTCGGATAAGAAAAAGCTGGAGCTTCTGTTCTTAGGAAAACAATTGCAGGAAAGTTCCTTGCCAATATATACACCTTCTACTGGAAAATCGTAAAAGTGAATTGATCAACTTGAGTTTAACTTTAATATTGGCTATAAATAATGTACTAAATGATAAAATTTCTAAATAAAAATCTATTTACCAAAAATGTATACCTCTAAGTTATCTGCAGGGGGCCAGAGCACAAAGTAAAATACCTAAATTTAAGGAAAAAAATTATGAAAATTCTTGATTATGAAAGTCTGGGTTTTTTTAAATACTAGTATCATCAGTTTCCCATGAATCACTGCAAATTCGTATCATATTACCTTGGAATGCCTGTGTTCTGCTGAGACATTGGAGGAATTAAGGGGATTCCTTTTTCTCCCACTGCCCAAGAGACACTATTGGATACTTTCCCAGAGGTCATTAAAGTCATTTTGTTGCTGCCATCAGCTTCAAATGAAAAGGACACACCTATCAAGGGGGAAAAAACCCAAAGGCGTATGTTTATGCATTCAAACACAATGTCTAAACATTTTTAAAAATACTTCCTGAAAATAAGTAGTCAGATAACCTGTGCCTTTATGTAAATGTGGTAGTGTGAAACAACTTGACTCAGCTGAATGCTGTAGGGAAGGACTCTGCTCTACAAAAGCAGTGAAAGACTCCATTCCACCTACAGAAGGGCTTTCCATTTGGGTCGGAAGGAAAGGCCATGCCTTGAACGCTATGCCAAAGGTTTTTCTTTTTTACCTTCACAGATGCACACTATTTCTGGCAATTTTCAGATTCAGCATACTGTTATTAATGAAACAAGAAATTCAGAGTCAAAAGAATTATGCATGACTGAAACACCAGTCATAAAGCTTTGAGATACACAATTGCGTATACAGTCATCACGGTCAACGACATTTACACATTCGTTGTAATGATTTTTTTACCATATTACCTTCCTCCAGAGCTTTGTATCTATTATTCTGCTCTAGTTTGAACTGCATTTCACATATGGCAAATTTATGCAAGTCAGTCATCTCATGATGCTTTCAAACTTATTACATAAACTTGAACATTCCATATGCTACTGTGTATTATTCTTGTTTCCCCTTTTCCTACCTCTCCTTTGTTTCATCTTTATAAAGTCCTGGGGATAAAATGCATTGTCATCAAAGCAAACAGGAAGACAAAAAAATTAATCAGTCAGTTTTTCAGTCGTTCAAAATATTAAAATCACTGGAGCCATACTGATTAATACAATCTGTTTGCTCCGTGGTGTCAGAGGCCTGATTACTTAAATACTAAAAAAATCCCAAACACCTTCTATAGCTAGCAGAGCTCCACCAATACTAAAAGCCAAACAGTAAACACACGCATTTTTATTATATACAGCTTAAAATTAGTAAGAGACAAAAATGCCACAGCAAACTTTAATAATATGAATCTTGACTATTTTATAAGATTCAGTTACAGAAGCTGTAAACTCTCTCTCAACAAGGATTTACTCCGAATCTTACACCAGCCTGTTACTGCTACATGGAGTCAGCACAACAAGAAACATGGAACTGAGAAAGACTGAGAGCCCCTACCACTCCCAACTCCTTCATGGTCCAACGTCACACGCTGATTGCTGCTGAACTCTATCTCTTCCAGACGAGCACTGCCTGTCAGAATTGTAGTCTCAGGAACAGGTATGAACACTTCAGCCAACAGGGTTGTACTGCTCATACCCGTTGTTTCATATATCTAGGAAAAAAAACCACAGTGACAGACATAGTAGAAGATTTTCACATGAATTCATGAGAAGTTGAAAACATACTGTAGGGCATTTGGCGGTTTTACTATGACTTAAGCATGAGATAATTCATTTAAGGCAACTGTATTAATTTACTTTCTAAAATATCCAATTAGCAGACATTTAATCTACCAGCAGCTGACTCGGTCTGAATTCTTTTTAAAAGTACATCCTCCTCACCTTTCTAATGCACCTGAGAAAAGTACCACAAACTCTAGGCTTTAAAGAGCATCACTGTACAATGTGCAACTGCTTGTGACAGTCACCAGCACCAGGTGAAGATGCCAGAGGGATTCTGCCCCAGTAATTCGCCCTTACCACGAAAAGCAGGGTAGGGCTCACAGTCCCCACTCAGGCTGCTTCCCTCTTCCCTGGCCAGCTGCAGGCTCAGAGTGGTACGAGTGATTTCTCCATTCAGATGTTTTAATCCAAGATGATGTTATTCCTTTTCCCTTTCAATTTGTGCGTTACATAAACGGAGCAGGCAAGGGGTAGACACCCTCCCCTGAACCACCAGTGATAACTCACCTAATGGGAAAAGTCATCTAACAGGAGAAGTAGGATCCTGACCAGGTCTGTCCTAAAAATATATTGTACTGGCTCTGAAAATTATTCATGTGACTCATTCATTAATTCATGCTTGGAATGGGGCTGGGGGTGGTTTGATTTCACTGCACTGTTGATCAAGTCAAGTGCAGTTACGGACATTACCAGCAATGAATTATTTTTTTTTATTATTGCCCTCCAGCAAACATTATGATTATTTTACTGTGTGGACAATAATGTTTTAAGACAACCATTTTGGCAAGTTTATCTGGAATCTAAATCAGTTTTTCTAAAATTAAGAGGCTGCTCCACTAACATAGTTAATCAGCTATTTAATTTCCCCCATGCAGCCCATAGTCATGTTATATAAAACATACGCATATATAAAAACCATACATAAATATATATATATCTCCATAAAGCACAAGCATCAGAAACTCAGCAGCAAAGTCAAATATTTGTGACTGGAAAGGCAAGGAAGGGGTGTAAGAGTGATGATTTACAAAGGGTATTTGACAAGGTTTTCAGTCTTTACAACTCTACCATAGAGCAAAATACAAGCATTAAAGCAGTAATTACACAATATGAACCTTTTAAAAGTTACTATGATAAATCATTGTCTACCTGTAGTTTCAAACTCTCTGGCCAATTGAATATTTGTAAATTGAAAATCTGTCCAAAGTGAACTCTGAAATCTGAACTTATGGGTCGTGTAACAGTCCTTGATACTTCTTTGGAGTTGAAAAGGACTTTTATAAATGCTGAGCGTTTCTTCACGTCTTCTCGTCGCAAAACTTCTCCTCTGTAAATATGTCAACAAGCTGTCATATCATTTTTAATAACATTTTTATTCTTTGGTTATTTTTAATGAGAATCTGATTCCTCAAGGGGAAACAGACATCACCTAAATAAAGATGGTATTCTTCTAGAAATGTCACTACACAAGAAAGACTTTAAAACTATTAACAGCTGTTTTAACTTCTCATGAATATAAAATTATTTTAAAATGAACAGGTCAAATTTTAGATCCACTAAAGCCTCCTCCATATAAAAGGAGTTATTTAGGGAAACAAAATTCTCTTCTACTCCCTTCCTCCAAAGCACAACAAATTATATCAAATTGAAGTAAGATTTTGAAGTTTTTAGTCATTGGCAGTAGACCTGCCAAGCAACATTCCTTGATGAGGCTATTTGAAACAAAGCAGTTTTAAAATTACTAAAATCTGCTAGATGTATGTTAAATTGCATGTGTAAATGTGGAAAGGAACATAAACAAGCAAATTTATTTATTTTATCCACAGTGAAATCTCCGGTTTACAACACGACTCTTTTATTTCCCCTTTGTTGACTATAGCACAGACCTGGTGTAAAGGACTAGCTAGTGAGCGTGGTACTGCCAGAAGTGAGCTAGACTCCTCACAGAAAACCACTTCTTTATATACACCACTATTCTGTGCAGATGTCAAGGAACATCAGTAGGTTCAAAGGGAACCTGCAGACACGCATTCTCCAAGCCCACTATATACAAGGTTACATGTGACTTGAAAATGAATAAAGTTGTATCAGCTTCAGAAGCAGAAATGTTATCACCAGGCTAAACAGAACGGTGAGCACATGCTTCTGAAGTTGTACAAACATTTAATTAATAAATAACAGCAGAAAATCAGGAACAAAGTAATTTGCAGGCCAACATTGATCTTACCGAGGACACAGCTCCGTTGGAGTTATGCTTCCTGATAGGACCAGTTCAGGAATTAGAGCAGGCTCTCCAGGTTTCCTTCTGCAGTTGTCAGCTTTTTCTCTAACTTGCTGCTCTATTTCCAAGCTATTGGCCATTTTAGGTGGGATGGGCTTTACACGTTCCTCACCAAGATCACCATCTTCTACTGATTCTTCTTCTTCATTAATGTCTTTTTTCTTCTTTTTCTTCTTGGACTTCTGCATATAAAAATAACAATGTTCTTCCCGAACTTGTTTAAATCAGTAGAATTTTTTTTTTCTTTTTGATTCACCAGTGATAAATATGTATGAGAAACGGCTGCACAATTTTAAAATCACCACATGTAACAATAAGATTTCTCCTATTCTATAGCATTACTTCAGATTCAGAATTCAGCAATGCATTCCACTCATATGCTTCAAAAACATAATGTGCTTCCAACAATATATTTATTTAACTTTCCCAACCAACTTAAATAGTAAATGTGTTTCTTGAACATTCTGACTAGCAGCTGACTTCTCATTCAGCCTGAGTTACCGTGTGCATTCTGTTTGGATTGAAGGAAGGTTACTCAACCAGTAGCCACAGTTCTTTGAGATGTGCTGTCCGCACACAGATTGACAAAGTGAACGCACATCTGCCACAAACTTTGGAGCACAAGCTTTTTAGCTCAGCAGTATCTTTAGCATATGCGGAATCATCCCCTCCCTTCCATCATGCCAAACCGAATAAACAAACAGAACACCACACGCCTTTCAGCATCTCCCAAACCGCAGAACTCCAGTGTTCATACACACGTTAAGCTTTAAACAACTGCAAGCAAGTCCCTCCTTCCACAGGCTTGCAGATTACTTGGAAGTACAGCCAACTTCATGATTTAAGACACCATAAGCAAAACTGGAGGAGGTGAGGAAAGCAGTTTTTCCTCTCTAACTGAAGTATTTAGCCAAACAACTTGTTCATGTATTTTTAATTAATAAATATTCTTTCTTTCTTGGTTTAATTTTATGCTACTTTTTTGTTCTTGTATTTCCTTTTAAATTTATCTGGTCTCTTATACCTCTAGCATCTCCTTTAGATTCATGTGATCTGTGCTAGCAAGACACCAACTGCAGTGATTAACTAACAAAGTACTTTGAGTAAAATAAAATAAAGTACATCTGGGCATGAAAGGAAGGTCTGTGCACTATGTTTCACCCTGAAAGAACTACAATCATGGTTCTCAGTCTCAAGACAGTTTGTGACTAAGAATAAAAAGATGCTGAGAGCAGCGTTGGATGGAACCACCCACCATGGTATTTGTGAAGGTACAACTAGCTAGGTGTAAGTGAACAATTCTCATCAGAATCAATGCTCAAGACTTTAAATTTTTAAAGTTTACACTTATTTGTTTTATCCTAGAAGTGAATTGACATGATACTAGTGGGCCCATTCGTGTTCTGGTAACAGAAATTTCCAATGCCTGCAGATCAGCTTCCCCTCAAGCATTTTAAGTGTCTTCCATAAATGCTGGGCAGTAATTATATTCAAATATAATCACTATTACCATGAGGTATCCAGTACGTTGCCACGTAACTATGAAAGCAAGTCTGATTTTGCTGGGGCTGCCACAGCCTATTTCAAAGACACTGTTGCGGTGTGTTGTTCTAGCTCCTGTATTTGTCAATATCCCCTTGAAGTACGAATGAGACCTTAACTACAGTACAGATTATTAGCAATAAAGCTTTTCAGAGGTAAAAGTCTAGAATACTAATTAAAGTTTAAAGCTCTGGGATATTCCTGAACATTAATTTACATGAGATGACATCAGCTGCTTGTTCATCAGAAACACCCCATAATTATTTCGCTTCACCACTCACACAGATTTCATCCATGTTTTTTCTTTGCGAGAAGGGCATGAATTTAACAGGAATGCTGCAAAACTAATAAAGAAAGAAGTACTGAAAATCAATAGCAGGAAGACAATGCTCCACAAAAACCTGGCATATTTTAATTTTTTAATAAACAATTAATTTATTAACAAAGTCTAAGCAGACATTTATGCTTAACTATCCCAGAATTTATTTTTTCCTGTATTAGAAGGACAAATTTTGAATATATTTAGTAATTTCATTTTTTGTGAAACTGAATGATTTAAACAAACCTGTGCTTTCTTCCAGGATTTCCACTCTTGTAGCTCAGTTTTATACTCCTCCATTTTCTTTTCATATTCTTCCATACACTCTTCTAGTAATTCATTTATTTCAGCCTGGATTTCTGCTTCATATGCTTTTTCATCTGATCTCTGATCAACCTCTTCCCTTCAAAACAATAGTTATCAACATGTTGCATAAATTAACATGAGGGCTACAATTAAGTCTATAATATATAACATAATGTCTACTTCTCCATGAATGAATTTCATTATATCCAAAGTGTGTTCTATTTAAAAATACTAGTATAGATAGTCTAAGCGTTGAAAGTACATAGTTACCATCCAGAATGAATATAATTACTTTTTCTTTACTCATTAGCCTCTAGATATTCCTTTCTGCTATAGTAATTACTTATTTTAACCTTCATTCCTCCCCAAACTCAAAAAGAATAGTGGCAGCCTCAACCAGTGCCAGACACTACTCAAATTCTTACTTCTGCCCCCCTTAATATCAGAATTCTAAGTTCCCAAATTGACTATTCTTATTATAACTCCACTGTTGGCAAATGAAGTACAAAAAGTGTTATCAAAACATACTTCCTCAAATAAAGTTTTATGGGTGTGTTAGTAAACTTCTGAAAGTCACGGAGGGATTTAATTTGTTTCCAAACTTTTATAATGGTCTTAAGCAACATTCTGTCTTTTTCTTGTTCAGCATCACGAAGTCTTCTGGTTTGCCTGGAAATATATATACATACGCACAAAATCAATCAGAATTGCATAACTCAGTGGAACAAGAGAGTGAAAACTTGTGATACCAAATGCCAAGTGATGTGGGTTTCAATTTGGTTGACCCTGCAGTGGTTTAAATCCAAGGAGCATAAAACCCAGACTTGAAGATGGCAGGATTTGATTTCCTTCTGTACTCTAGTTTCTTGCATTTTGGACCATCTGCCTTCAATTACAGTTCATTCTCTAGAGATCTCAAAGTTTTCTGAAATGCTTATTACAGCTGTACATCATTAAAAACATTTGAAAGTCAATTCATGTAAACAACAGCCCAGGAAACCTACACTGCTGCTATGAAGTAATGCTTATTACAATTGTACACTACAAAATATGTTTTAAACTTAACATGCTTCTAGCTCCAGTAAAAAGGTCTTGCAGAGATGAAGTAATGTACAAATGTATGAAGTAATCTAAGTCCTTTGACAGCCCTGCAAGATTCTTAACACAAACAAAATTAACAGTGCTTTTTTTTTTTTCTGTCTTGAAATTGGTATTTCACATTTCCACACTCTAATCTGTTTGTAAAAGAGCTATTCATTACTACTTATAATGACCAACACGCACTTCTGATGTAAATGTCTACGCAGCACAAGCACGGGCTGTTTCCAGTACTATCACAGTAATTAAACATGTCCAGTAAAAATTATGTGATTTAAAAAACAAAAAAAAAGAAGACATAAACTAACACATTACTGCTTGTAATATTCAGAGAATATAGAAGACAGCGAGGCTGAATTAGAGCTGAGAGAAGAAATACATCATACATTATTTAAAAGCACAAGCAAATTCAGTAAAAACAATAAACAAAGATGAAATACAGACTTTCCAGAAAGCACCACGAATAACTTCTCCATTTCATTAGCTAGAAATTTGAATATTACTTATCCATGCAGCTTAACGACCTTTTCTTCTCTGTCTACCAGATGAAGCTACAAGATGAAGCTTAAAGGCATGAGGAACATGAACGTCAGTAATTACACTTATCTAATGTATTCAATTTGGAATCACCTCTGCTAAAAGACATCAGCCAGAAGAGCCTGACACCTGCAAGCTGCTGCATAAGCTGGCTTCCTCCTCGGCAAATGAGGACAGTAAGGCTGGAATTGCTAATTTGCAAAAGTTTTCTGCATTCAGATAACATTTCTTCCTCAAACCGATGGAAAACTACAGCTCTGATCTTCAGACAGCAAAGAGTACACATCAGTTACGTTATTGGAGGGTGGAGGAAACAATGAGATTATTTTCCATGCTACACTCTCTTCACATCTGTAATTTCTCATGAGTGTCCTACATTGACCATCAGGGAAATGCAATGTTAAAAGAGAGACAAGGGAGGTCAGATGTTTTTACCAACATATGTGGTCCAAGTTAGTTTAAACACCATGACAATAAAAACTCCTGAGCCCATCTGAGCCTCATATGTGTAACAGCTTCCAACAGAGCTGTAGCCAGAAAGAATTACAGATATGAAAAGACCTAGAATAATCCCAGCCAAGCTCATCTCACATTACTTGCACAACATTGATCTCACAGCTGAGTTTCTCCTGATTCATCAGTGTGACACTAAACTAAAGCACTCAAGACCTAGAAAACCACTTAAGATATCCAGAAAGAATATTCTATCTAATTAGAATTAACCACCAAGCAAGCCTCAGGGCTGGTGCCAAAATCCAAGAATTTCCTTCCCACAGTGAACCTTCTCATTATTATTCTCATGCTTTCCCTGGTCAGAGCTCCTGCCTCCAAGGTACTAGATGGTAACTGCACACCTCCTGTCCCTAGTCCTCTAGCAGATGCGTCAAGAAAACATTAATAAAGGCTATGCCTTTTCTAGTGGAAGGAAGACTTTATCCTTCAGTATAAAATAATACATTATAGACTTGTATATGTCCTCCACAGATACCAATGTATTACAAGACAGCATACTCAAAGGATGAAAATCTGAAGAAGCAATTCCCAAACTAAGAGCAGTGAGTGGATGTGTAAGTGTTAGCAGATAAAGATTTCAAGGCTGGAAGTGGAATTGTTATTTAAAAAAACTGATGTTAAAAAATATTCTTTTGTGACATCAGTCTCAACTTGTGTTTATTTAAATTAATACATCATTGCCTACTTTCAGATTGTGAAAACCTCTCAGATTTTTGTTAAGTATCTACTAGTTAAAAGGCTGTTCAGCATGGATCTCCAACTTAATTTTTATCATACTGCTTACACTTACAGCTCACCACCATTCATCTGCCAAAAATAATACTAACTTTCACTACCAAGCCAGAAACTGTAATATATTTTTACTACAGAGTTACTGTCCAAGAACAATAACTGTAATCTTGTAAAACAAAACTCTACTATTTTACGTATATTAACCCCATTGGCAAAACCATGGCCAAAATATCTAAGAACGGGAAGCAAATCAAGAACACTTGTGCAATGAAGATGATGATGGAAAGAACTAGTTTTTGTGTATTCAAAGTTACATCATGGGCACAACCTTGTGCATAAGAAGTTCCACCTAAACATGAGGAGAAACTTCTTTACTTTGAGGGTGGCAGAGCCCTGGAACAGGCTGCCCAGAG
>JAOXNO010000033.1:56527220-56545297 GCA_028565335.1 Limnodromus scolopaceus | reverse complement strand
TGCTTTGGCAGGGGGGTTGGACTAGATGATCTCCAGAGGTCCCTTCCAACCCCGTATCATTCTGTGATTCTGTGATCAATCACATTGTTGTGAGAGCTTCTTGCATCCAGCCGATTGTCTATTAAAACCTTATTTTAATTAAATTTTAATTATGTAAAACACACCAGTAAATACTAAGTAATTAATAAAAAGTAATCAAACCACTTTTGAATCAAGATTTCTGCCTAAGCTATATTTTCTTCATAAATTTTTTTACTCAACTTAGCAGTTAGAACTCTCAAGCCCTCAAAATTTTTCTAAGAGCTATTTACAGCAGAATTTAAAAGTTTGATTTGAATCCTATTCTGTACTAGCATGGAAAGGAAAAAAAAAAAAAGGAATACAGTTTTAAAAAGCAGTGATTTAATGAATCCATACCTACCTGATTTCAATTTTGTATTCAGGTATGCTCTGTTGTGCCACAGGACTAGGAACACCAGTGTCACCACCGTCTATACTACATTGCACAGCATTCCTCAAAGCATGCAGCTTAAAACAAACGAACAAACAATTAATAGATGGTTTGACATTTATGAAGCAAACAGTGTAATGCACCTTGACATAAAAGATCTAGTTGCTACATGACAGAAAATTCTGAATTGTCTTGATTCTGTATTTACAGGGTTTTGCCATGTCTGTGTGGTGCTGAGTCTTCGAGGTGAAATTCTAATTAGGATCCCTGAACACATGAGGGAGATTTACTGACTTAGACCACTGTGATGGATCTAAACAAGGGGACAAGACTAATCTTGGGATTATTCCAAAAGCTCAGCAATCAAAGGGGTAGGAAAAAACCTAGTGAGTCTGCCAAGGAAACATCTTCTATAGCACCTTCTATAAAAGGTCTTTTTGGGACTAGAAAGGGCCACCAAAGGCAACCCTAGAAAAATCAATAAACAACGAAAATGAGCAGATTGTGGATTTGATGAGTGCTTTCCAGAAACTGGGAACCTTGCAGCAAAGCATTTATGCATAACATATTGCATGTAACAACTGGAAGAAGAGAAGGTCTAAGGACGAGACAGAACTGGGAACAATGGTACAGCTCAAATACACCTTTGAAGCCACACTGTCGAGACAGGGGACCAGGTCTTCAAGAAAGATCTGAAGACAGACATCAAAAGGTTACATGGAAGATGGACACCTAATTTAGGAGAATGCAAAAATATACACGGCTGTGAAGACAAGAGAATGTAAAGGACTGGCTAGGAGAAGAGCGAAAAATAAGGACCAGCAGTAGGACAAGAACATAATTTTAATTATTATGTTGCTGTAGATCTCCTTAAGGATAATACTAAATGTGAAACTGGAAATGCCAATAGCAATGCAGGAAACAAAAGCAACCACATCTAAAGTAGAAGCAATGAAGTTACAAATCAAGGAGCAAAGATATTTTAAACAAACCTATCAAACTGTAGAGACAATATAAGTGAAAGGTGATATATTTTGAGATATGAAGAGCAAGCATCAGAAGTGGATAAGGAGAAGTCCACTAGGACATTGCGAGGAGGGAGAGAAAAGAGGAGGAAGAGTTGTTTAGGCTTAAGAACAATTTGGCTGCCACAATATGGCCATCAAATAATGACTGTTAGACATTCATGTCACGACTGTCAGTCATGTCATGACTGACAGGTTTTAAAACTGCCTGTCAGTAGCATAACGGTGGCTAAAATACCTAATTGTTAAAATCCATATATGAAAAATGTATTATGCAGTTGCCTACAATATTTCGCCAAAGTATTATGGAAACACAGGAAAGAAGGAAGAGCGATGGTACGCAGCAGGGAAGCAGCCCAGCCAAGGTCACACAGCAAGTCAGTAACGGAACCAAGAACAGAAGAGCCTATGTTTGGCCAAGGGTTTTACTATGTCACAAGAGCAACATAGTAAGTGTGACAACAGCATGTGTTTAAAACACAGCATCTGTCACAGATATATATCTGGAAATGGGTCATCAGTTTTTCTACAATTTGGTGAAATTTAACTGCTTCCTTTTACTTTTCATCTACAACTGAAAGGCAACTGCACTAACATCCCTCCATCCTCAAATGCTGTCTTTTGGTGCCTGTCTGTCAGAGCCACTGTGTGCAATCCTGTAAAGTCTTATCTGTCATTCACTGGAAAACATTCTGGATACTCTAAGGAATACTATTTAAATGTTATTATATTCTAACAATTATATTCCCTTTACCTCAGAACCTTCACAGAGTTCATTTTAAATAGAAGATCAAAGAAATTCATAATCTTAAAAATTCAGTTCTGCACTGAGCACACAGCAACCTAAATGAAATACTTTGGTTTTTATCTTTTGACAAAATGCCATTCATTACATACACTTAGAATTTCATCACTTTACTCTGAAGAAACAAATTCAGCTTTTACCTTAAATTGTCACATCATTATCTCAATAAGCTACGACGATGCAACAGAAATACCTTGTCTGTGAGAAGTTTGGTAAGATTCTTCTGTTTTCTTGCTAAATACTGATCGTACAACTGAGCCAATTTAGCTGCTAACACATGCTCACGGCTAAAACAGGGATGATGGGTAAATATCAGCCCAGAAATATCAATATCCAATTGAAACGGATCCTGAAAATCTCCAGGTCCAACGAGATACTGATTGGCAGCTGTCATTTTTATTGCCTGAAAGAAAAAAAAAGAATAAAATGGATATATAAGCCCCAACAAAAGTATCTTGCAAAGAGATCCTGTGACAGAAAATGACCCATTTAGCACTGCCTACATTTAACTACTGAGTCTTAAACTGTAAAGGCTTCTACAGCAACCTCTTTGCTTTATTAACAAGTGGGTGGCATAAAACCACCATGGGTATGCTACACAACAGAATTTTGATAGCCCATATGAGACTGAAATAAGACCTGCCTTTACTGCAGGTTTTGCTCAGCAATGAAGACAATGACACTGAATTGGAAAAAGAAAAGCCTGTTAGTTCTTTTTTTACCTGTTTGTTTAGTATTGTTTTATTTCCTCTGAGCTCTAAAATAAACAGTCCAGCTCTCAGAAAGCAGCTTTCCTTGCAGACCATTTGGATTGTGCACAAAATGTACTATGTTCTTTGCTTCCCCATTCTAATGCCAGTGAAATTCACACCAACAAAGCCCCATGAAAGTTTTCAGCAACAAAGCTGAGAGAGTCTGCTTCAACTCACTGCAACTGAAAGGCAATCATGGCTTCTATCAGTGCTTCCTGCCTGACTACTGCTACTCCCTGCTTTGGATTTTTCAGAAGAGACTCATCACAGTTATTCTGGTACCATAAAAGATGAAATTGCTATTTATGTGGTGTTTGTTGCAGCCCCTCCATAAGAACTGGGAAAAGGGGGATTGAGAGGGGAATTCAGCTGTTGCACAGCTCTTTTACAGGACAGGTATAAATGGCCACGAAACACACTTAAAGTCCACCTGATCCTTCCACATAGAGTCTCTCATCAAAATGTTTAATATAACATAATCTGTCAAAAAAAATGACAGCTTTGAATTTCTTATGCTTTAACTATTTTTCTGCTCATAAAGGACCCCTAAGCTTCTTTCAACAGTGATTTGGGTATTTACCTGTCACTATTCATTTAAACATGGTGTTCTTGAAACTTAAGCTCTCTTGTCCTATCTTTACTAACATCGAAGCAGGAACCTCTTTTCCCTGTCTGTGGTACTGGATGCATCCTGAGAATTGCATATTTGTAACCAGCATCAATTAAAGGACAACATTCAAATCTGTATCAACAGCAGCAGACAGAAACACTTGTGTTGTTCCAAGAGAGCAATCTACTTTAAAGTCTAAAAAGTCACAGTTTTTCCAAGGGGGTAATAGAGCGCTAACGAGCAGAACAATTAAAGCTTGCTTAAAGCTTGCTGAATAGTTTTAATTAAAATTTATTTTGATTTGTACTGACTGCACACTGCAACTGCTATTTTCAAGAGTAGATATGCTGTCATTGAGGGAAAAACAAAAAAAGCAAAAAAAAAATCTGAACTGATGCAACATAACTCAAAATTAGTTGCTTTCTACATGAGTGAACTGCATGTAAAGACTTCTTTTCAAAGAGTTTCATGACTGTAAAATAACAATCATGCACATGCCTTTCAATTATTTCTCTCTTAAGCTGCAAAGAGCACTTCTGATCACCAAGCCTCCACCAGCTTCTACCGCCAGGAGCTTTAGAGATAACACTAATGTAGGCCCTACCCTACTTTGGCATGAGAATATCCAAGAGTGCCTCACAGAGACCTTAGTGACTCACAGACTCGAAGCAGTTTCTCAAGGACTGTCACTTTACTATTTTAACCAGTACTACCAGCTAAACCATCCTATTGTATGCATTATTTTTACAAAAAAACACAGATGGAATGTACTTGAAAAAAAAGTGTATTTGAAAACCAGTTGTAGAACCCCCAAAAGCAGTCAGTGCTCATGGTTCTTAGCACAAAACCCTTCGGCTTGCCAGAGTTTCTAGTACAGAAGAACTGGGATACTGGGTCTCAGGAACCACATATATGAAATATACCTACCTTTCTATACACTGTTTCAAGTTCTGGTGCAATGCCGCCTTCTTGTGAGAATATTGGAGGCCTTGTAGAAGACTGTTTAATTGGATTAGGCAACGCTAAGATTTTGCCATCATCACCAAACCACTCTTTCCCCTACAAATAAAACCATAATTTTACATTGTTTCTTACTTTATATAGAAATAACTTGCAAAATTATAATTCCTATGAAAACCAATTACAGAAGAAAAGGTGACTATGAATTGTTTGTGACTAAATTAACCAAAACTTTTCTAAGTTTCTGAACTTTTTTCTGAGATTCCATTTTCACTAAAATGAAATCTTCAAATATAGTATAGATAAGTTTTGAAACCAGAAGACCAAGAGCTTGCTCAAACTTTAATACACTGAATTTCTTCCTTCAACATTCAGTGTTACAGATTTGAAAGTAAAGAAGAAAAAAAAAAATCAATACTTGCATCACTTAATATTTAAATGTTTTCTTAAATTGCTAAAATTGAAAGAATTGTAATCTTTTACACAAGACTGCCACCCACATGTTCAAATTGAATTATAAAAATCATAAAGCGTAGAATTAAAGAGCTAAATGGGAGCTCAGAGAGATCATTTATCAAAGGATCTCTCAACTCTTCTAGTCCACAAGCTGAACTAATTTAACAGTATCTATGAAAGCAGATGAGGTAAGACTCTTACACACCAATTGCTATCCATGACTTCACATGTTAAACATTGTCCTAATTCATCCCTCTGCTCTCATGTCCTGGATTCAAGAATAGCTTAAACCAGCGCAGCTGCTGACAGATGCTGACCTGCCCTCTTATTCCCACACCTGGTTTAAGCTGACCCTAAGCTGATGCAGTAACAGAAGTGAACCACAGAACAAACTGGGTTGAAGCTAGCCAGTTAAAAATTTCAGATCCCCGTATTCCCAATCTAATTCACAAAAGTACCCCTGCTAGCCCTGGAAGAATTCATATAATCAAAATAAAATATAAAGGGCAAGTGCTGTAGAATAGCTTAAATCTATTCTAAGCTATACATATAAAGCCAGATAAAATATATCCAAACCACCTTCACAGTGTTTCCATAAGCCATTCTTAAAAATCTAACATGATTCTAAAACTTCTCCATATAATCTATATGAATATTTAACTACCCTTACAGTCTGATCAGTAAATTTCTACAATGATTACTTCATATTATCTTCAGCGGACACAGAAAACAGCCATTCCATATTGTTTCCTTTTGTTGTGATCTTCTAGTAAATAACAACAACAGCTCTTGTGTAAGTCTTTATACATACCACTAGGTCTCACAGCATTTTATAATAAAACAAATTATAATTACCCCATTGAGGTGGCAACTAAACTCCTACACGGACAAGTGAAGTGATTTGTTCCCCAGCAGGCTACGAGCAGAGCCAGGAAAAGACACCAGTCTTCTAAGACCCAATCCAGTGCTCTGACAGAATCCTCATTTCCTGGTGTCTGATAATGCTAAACATTTTAAAGACGAAAGCCCCATATTACCACGATCATTCTCCTACTTAACTGTAACAAAATAAAATACTGATAAATAAAGGATTTTAAGAAGAGAGCTAAGAAGGTAGTGGTGACTTACTTGCTCCTGTCTGAGTATTCTGTTTTCTAATATATTCTGATTAGACTGTGATACGAAGGGCCTTTCTCCTGTGTAAAGACCCTCATCCTCAAGGTACCTAGGCTGCACGTTTCCAGGCATCTTCTCAGAAGCAGGCACTAATGAGAAATTAAATAGAAAAGCATGTAAAATATCTAATAACTGTAGTTCTAGTTTATTAATTCTCTAATAGCCTATGCCATTCTTAAATGAATGGCAGTGTATATTAAGCATGCTGTCAGAAATATTTTCCTAACTAGGAAAAAAGAAACAAACGTATAACCAAAACAGGTCCTATTCCTAATCAGGACAGACCCACAGTTTAAATCTATCATAAAAGTGTGACAAGTCTTCAAAACAGACAATTAAACATTTCCTCACCAAAAAATACTTCAAAAAACTTAGTGGAGTTTAGTTTTATTGGTTGCTTGCAAAACAGTGTGAAAAACCCATTAGTAGCAACAACTGACCAGACAAACATTTGTAAGCCTTTCCCACATAAAGCGAAACATTAACTAAGATCAATCCCAACTATTATTACTTGTTTGCTTAAGCTACTCTTGTACAAAATACAGAACATGCATAAAAAGTCATCTTAGCTCAATAACAGTAGGTGGAATTCTTTAAGGCCTGCCTGTAGGATTATCTCACTGGTGTGTATGGGCTCAGTATTTTTCAAGGAGCAACAGCAAAACAGGGAGGGATTATACCAAGGGTTACAATAAAAGTTATCCCCCAAATCAGAACACAGTGGACCATGCTGGGAGCAGTCAGAACCAAGGTACAAGACACGAAAAAACAGGGGCATCCAACGTCAAATACTTTGACATCGCACTGCAAGCTCTGCTGATACCATTCTGGTACAGACCACAGAGAGACTAATTTCTGTTTCTTCCACTTCAAATATCAAATAGCAAGTGATATTACAAAGCAATTTTTTCAGACTTTGCAGTTCTATGTGAATAAGGCAAAAAGGTCAGAGCCATGATGAATGTTGACTAACTATTTCCAATTCACAAAATCAGATTTTGGGAAAAGGGCCCCTTGAATTACAAAAATCTTTCTGTTACTTTCATGAGTCTCAACAAACTTCCCACACGGAAAAAATTGCAGATGTGGCCAAGTAAAGAAAGAGTCTAAGTTATAGTGTACAGTGCACGAGCCACTCTTTGCACGTAAATATGTGTACCCAGTAGCCTGTTGCATATGTTAAATAATGTAATAGCTAAACCACATGGAAAGAGGGGCCAGCCAGCTTGCCTTTACAATAAAGAGTACGAAGGTAATTATGCCAGAGGAACTGATGCGCCCCGAGTTCACTTGCTAGCACGCCAGCTGGTGACCTGCTGAGGTGTGCATGTTCCTAGTTAATCCATTTTGTCAGACCTTTTCAGACTTGACTGGATGAAGAATGTCAGAGAAATGCAACTAAAACTCTACTGCCAGAGACAGTCTGATAGATGTTTTCCAGCAGATCAAAGGGTGCCATGCTATGCAAAATCCAGGAACAAAATGGATAAGCACAATCTTCGTACCTGCTAGCATGCTGGGAATGAAGAGAAATTCTTTTTCCTTCTTTAGTTGCTCTGAGTAGTTTTCACAATCAGCAGGTTTCATTATTAGAAGATCTTCGGTTGTCTGCCCCATAATCAATAAATCATCATCTTTAACTAGGCGTGCGTCTTCATCCTATATTTTAAGTGCAAACCTCTCTGTCAGTTCACCCGTTTCTTAAAATTGAGATCTTTAGAAAGCGTACTTTCAGAATTTTTAAGGGAACAAAAGTTGTCATTTTGTATTAGATTATTAGAATTAATTGAAGATGTCTGAATAAAAATATGAACATTTATTCTATAGCTCACACCGTTTCATCCTCCTCTTGTTCATCCTCATGGGTTTCTACATGTTCTTCTTCTGCTTCCTCTTCTTCATTTAATTCATTCCTTTTCCTGGCTCCAGCCTTTATACTCTCTGGTTCAGGATCAAAATTGAAGGTAAAGAAATTATACGCTTCTTCAGCAGAAGGAAAATCATTCTGGAGCTAAGAAAAGAAGACAAAGAGACTTTAATATGACATTTATGAGAAATTTAGGGCAAGTGAGGATATCTTTCCATTAATAATGGCAATAAAAGGATGTATAAACACTTGACACAGGATAATAATTATTTTATATCAAAAAGAACTCACCCAAATGCTGAAGCTCACTGAAATTTTTAAATAATACATGAAACTTTCTCTATTGCTACAATATTATTTCATTAAATATTTCTGGCAATGTTTTATTTAAAAAAGTTACCCGGTTCAATTTTAACCAGGTTATAGTTTTAACAATTTGTGAATGAGAAATTCCACAGTTGAAATTCTGGCCATAATGCAGATATCCAGGTGAATGATACGAAGAGAAATTTCTAATGGCATTTTGCCTCTGAAGGACCCAGGCTCCTTTAGTGTTAGAATAAATCCTCTAATAAAAGGATTAACAGTAGCATTTTCTGGCTAATAAATACAAATACACTACTTTGTAAATTGTGTTAACTGCCAATTGGTGGCATTCAATAGAAAGGATTTAAACAGAAGAAACATTTCTCCTCCAGTGATTGTGTCCAGGTAGATTTACTTTATTTTTTTTTTTTAAATCAAATGACCCAAAGCCATTCTTATATTTGATGATACTTCAATTGTTGGCATATACTGTTTGTGAATTTTTAAATTAAATCAAAAACCTTCTCAGCTGCTTAAGACTGAATTCTGTCTGCTTCTTCAAACAGAATTATAAAGCCGTATAAAGTTTAAATGAAATCAATATCAGTTATTGAAATGAAAGAACTGATACTTACTGTTGACTTTTGCTTAAGCTTTTTGACAGATTCACAAAACTTTATTTTTGATGGTAAGTGGGATTCATCCTCTTGCATCTCCCTAAATTTATCAGTATCAGACTGCATAAAAATATATATGCTAGTTATAACATACATTTACTGATCCATAAAAAAAAAAAAGACAAATAACTGAATACAGAGATTAGATACTGCATTTTCACAGAAAAAAAACCCCAACAAAATAGAAACACAGTTGCTATGGTAACAATTATACTGATTTTGTATTTATTTTAAAAGGGTACATCTATTTATTACTTAACTCCTTTCTCCTTTGAGTCGAGAAATAGACTCAAGAAATGGTCTATTTCATAAGCGTTAGTTTACTTTCTTCACTGCTGACAAGATTGTTCTTTCTGCACTCCCAAACCCAAACAACCGCAAGGGGTAGCAATGCGAAATCCTTCCATCTACAGACGAGAGCCGACAGACAGCACAAGCCGGGCAGCGGTGGCAAGGGTGCTGCTTGACAGACACTGCTGACCAGGGAAGGGAATCAGGGAGCTAAGGGCAGCTTCTCGTATAGCCCCTGCTGCAACCAAAATCCTGCTTTCCTGATGATACAAAAATAGGTGGTGTCCATTGCTTGGGTGCTTAAATACAAACTTGATTATTTGTTTTGTTCTGTCTCAAACAATTATTGCTAGGCTACTCTAAATCTCCAAGGGTGATGCTCCTCTACCTTTTCAAGAAAGAAGGTGGAATGGTTACCCAGTTCGAGTTTTCTGAAGCCTTACATGGCCCTACAAATCACTGTAAGCATCACCGGTTCCGAGGTTGCTTCAGCAACTTCGCTTAAGGGCTTCTAAGTGATATTCATCAGGCCCAGCCAACATTAACAGGTCTAACATTCTATTTGTTTTCCCTCCTTGGGGCCTGAATTCTTAGATTAAAGGAAGATATTTCTCAAGTTTACACCTATACAACCTAAACTTCAAAATAATAACAGCAAAAAGAAATTCTCAAACCCTGTCAATCTCATGGCCGCTTATCTAACAACAAAACAAGATTTCATATGTGTGTAAATAAGTACTGGAAACAAAACCAACAGGTGGAAGGCTTCAGACACACTTTATATAAAATTAGTAAACAACTTTAATAAGGGTCTCAAGTCCACATTTTCCTAATACAAATGTATTAAAACAACACAACTGAAAACTATGACAATTACCTTGTATAAGAAAGCACTGCCAAGAACCTTCCCCACAACCTACATGATTAGGTAATTCTCCCCTAGATGAGCTATTTAGCTGGGCTAATTCATATTGTTTGAAATTCCAGATAAAAACATTACTACTACATGCTGTTATTTCCTTATGGGCACATGAATTCTTTGGAACGCTTTTTCTACAAGCAAGCAATCTCTTTGTGAATTCTGAAGAATATCTGGGTACAAGTTCTGCACAGGTACAGCTTTTGTTATTTTTTTAATGCAAAATTCATTTTCTAACAAAGAACATGCTTATACTAAAAACCCTGAATATAAAATAGTAACAAGGAAATACAATACAGTACAATGACATAAAGCTAATATCCAGCCTTTAGCAATTACACTGCGCAAATTTATATAAAGCTATAATACAGTGGTTCTTTCTGTCACAGTAGCTTTTAAATACTTCAAGGCATCTTAAGCAACAGAAGTCATGAACCTGTAAAGGATAGAAGTTTCACATGATGGCTGTACTATAATGAATGCAAATGATTATTATTAAGTAGGTACATTAAAAGCAATAATCAGAAAGGTTCCTTCCTGGTCACTAATTCAAACAATAGTATAATTTTGATGAAACTGATCTTCAAGACTATGTGTAGTCATAGACTACAGAACAGCAAGACCCAATGCACCCTCTTACCGTTTTAGCCAGTCTGGCTTCTGTTTTCCTTTCTCTGATGTTTTTCAAACGCCTGGGTCGTGGACTGGGGTCTTCTTGTGATAAATTAATTTCTGCTTTTGACTAAGCAAACAAACAAAAAAATGCTTAGCTATAATAGAAATATAACAAGACCAAAGCTACAATAATTCCCAGGAACTCAACAACTTATGCATGTTTGTGTTAGGGACAGAATCTTTTAACTATATAATCAGCTTAAGTGATTTTACAGACCCAGATGTTAATAATCCGTATTAAACTGCACAGTAAACTTACAAGGAAATACATAGATTTCAAAATAACGTATCTTTTTGACAAAAACACAGAAGGATTTTGCAATGATTGTATCATTCGAATTATAAAACAATGACACCTTTTATGTTATTACCAACAAATTAAATAGAAACTTCGGAAAAAATACAGAATAGAAATATGCTGGAAAACAACTGTACTGATGAACCAGGTATTATTTTGGCCCTAGAAATAAAAAAGCAGGTATCTCAATTGAGAATCACATTGCACTAAGCAAGCAAAATGAAGTTGGCGGTACTTAGAAGACTAAAGCTAACCAAATGGGACTTCTGAAGGATTCTCACCCTTGCTGCTTTTAGTTTCTCTCTCATTCGCTCCCTAACAGACGATTCTGCAGAGCCTGTCCTTGATGTAGAAGGAACAGGTGGCAAGTCTGAAACAGAGAAAACACAACATGTTTAAATTAAGTATTTTCTGAAAGAAACTTAAAATTACGTAAAACAAAACCATATATACCATACCGAGTCCCATATTCCAACAGAAAGAACTTGCATGAGAAAATGTGAAGGAATAAAACTTTTTTTTGGAATTCAGAAGTTACAGACTACCACTTAAATGCCTATAGCTGCAATGGATCTACCCTTCTTTTTCTATGAACTACCTTAAGTAAAGCACATATACACTTTTTCTTCTATTAAAAATATGTAAATATTTACCCAACCTTTTAATAACTTCTTAGTCAAAGCTATCCAGATCTAATTTTGAATAGTGAAGTGCTATGAACCTTGATATAGGTGTGAAAACAGTAAAGAATTTACAGACTTGCTCCCTTTTTCAGCTTAGAGGTACCTGCTTTTTGCAATGACAAAATATTAAATTTCTGCAGTGGTGCTTTTGTGCTATACCTCTAGTACAATCAAGACAGTAAGATGCATTTTGCCTTGTCCCATGTATGACTAACAGCATTATCAAGTAAATTCCCATTTCACACACAGACTACTCGTAACTCTACTTGTGCCACCCCTCTGGAATCGACAGATCACCTCCTCCAAGCTCATGAGCAGTCTGTCCCCATACTCAGGAAGTCAAGCAAGACCCACAGGAGGCTACATGGATGAGCTAACTCAAGTCACACATAAAATGAAAACTTACAAGAAATGTAAAAAGGGACAGGAGACCTGAGAGGAATACTAAAACACTGTCCGACCGTGCAGGGATGGTCTTCAGAAAGCCAGAGCCCACCTGGACTTAAATCTGGCAACAGATGTGGTGGCCAACAGGATGGGATGTTACAGGTGTATTAGCAGCAGAAGGAAGACTATGGAAAATGGTTACCTGCTGCTGAATGGGGCAGGGGACCCGGTGACAGGGAACACAGAAAAGACCCAAGTAATCAGCACTCTCTTCATCTCAGTTTTTACTGCCGTTGGGAACATCAAGCCCCAGAGACCAGCGGAAAAGCCTGCAGAAGGGCAAAGCCAGTGGAAAAGCAAAGACTTACCCTCAGCAGAGGAAGATCAAGTAAGGCCACGCTTAAACAAACCAGACATACGCAAATTCACTGGTCCCAATGGGATGCTCCCATGAGTACCGAGGGAGCGGGTCAATGTCACCTCAAGACCACTGTCAATTATCTTTAAAAGACTGTGATGATGATCAAGGAAGGTTCCTGAGGACTGGAAGTGAGAAACCATCACTCCTGTCTTCCAGAAGGAGAATTTGGGAAACTACAGGCTGCTCAGCCTCATCTTGATGCCCAAGAAGGTGATGGAGCATATAATCCTGGAAACCATTGCTGCATATGTTAAGCACAAGATGAAAATTGAGAGTCATCAGCATGGATTTATGAAGGGGAAAAACTTCTACCTGACCAATGAGACAACTTTCTATGATAAGATAATTGGGTTAGTGGATGAAAAGAAAGCAGTGGATGTTGTTTTTCACTCTTTCCTGTAACACCCTTCTAGAGAAACTGAAAAAAATCCTACAACCCACCCACCAACCCCAAGAACTCAGCAAAACTTTACATCCTTTGGGATCAAGTATTCTCTGCTGATCCTGTGAAACACACAAATCTGAGTTTTAAATCGGTGGCACATATTCAGATTTTTTGATCAACAGTAAATACCAGGTTTGGACACTGACTTGGGCAATCATGTGATTATGAAAAAGGAGAATTACTGTTTGTTGCAGCCTTTGAATTGCTGCTCTCCAAAATCCCAGGCTTTTCTTCCATAATTAAAACTGAATGAGAACGCGTCTTTGACACCCAAACTTAACAGGGCCTCCTTTCCCTTTAAGTACTCGCTGGCATTCCACCCCTTATCTTCCACATATCAGATTCTCTGACATTACGATTTCTTCAGGTAGATTCAGTAAATATGAGAAGGGTTGTACCCTACTGCATTCCTTGATATCTAAATAAAAAGAATGAATAGTTATCCAATTGTTTCCAGAGAAGCTACGCTCTTGGGGTCAGAAAGGAGTGGATACCTAGAACCCATCCTCTCACATAAACACAAATGAAAAACATTTTAAACCTACAATATAAATGAGGCTGTATGTGTAAGGAAATGGCAACACTTGCAGCAGCTTTATGTATTAAACACACTCATAGCTGTCTTCTGCACGGTCTTTTGAGAAGGTAATCATCTCCTCATGGATTGCACTAGCACTGTGAAAGAGTCAATAAGAGTCTTATATAAAAGATATGAGTCTTTATAAAAGAATATTTTTAGCTGAAAACACAGTTTTGTATACTGAATAGCTTAGAAAGTCATCACTTAAGTATTTTTCTTTTTGAAAGACCTAATTCATTTCTTCATTAACAAAACTGGTTCCAGCTACATAATTGTCTCCCCATCTGCACAAACCTGTTCAGTCTCACAGGAGCCCTGGAGTTCACCTGGAAATTCTGGGAAGCTTACTGAAACTTAAACTTTGACTGCTATATGCAAGATTAGCTTTTTAAAGAGAAGTGTTTTACATCACTTCTTATATGTGGAATCCTCAGATGTTATTTTCTTTTCCTGAACTTTTGTAACTAGCTTGTCTTTCCAGAAGGAGCTCCATTGTTCCACAGAGAACACACCGGCCCTTTTACCGGAACAACTGTAAGATGATTAGCAAAAGACTGTGGCTCCTTTCGCACATGTGCTTTGTGGTGCATGGCTTTTTTTTTTATTTAATTTTTAATCTCTGAACACATACCATTCTAGGTAAATAAGTTTTTCTCGCTATCTCCACTTACAGAATTATATTACTTGTAACTTCTAGGAGCCAAACACCAATTTGTTCTTTGCCCTTACGAAAGAGCATTGTTTGCCAAGGTCTAAGTAAAGGGTGATTTCAGGTTTATATAAGGCATTAAATTCATGAAAAGGAGATAAAACAGCAAAGGGTAAGGGCTTAGGAGCGGTAAGGTCACACAACATATATCACGTTATGGGTGATTCAATATTATTCCAAGAGCTTTACTGGTGGCAGAAAATACTGTATGTTGAATATACAACTTAAACATTTAAAACCTACCCCATACCAAATTCAAAGTGCAATCTAATTTCCAGCATGACCTTAGTCCACTGTCATTTAGAAAAGAAAAATACATTAAGATAAACCCCACTAACACTGACCCTACTCAGAAACATCAAAAGATTTGGGAGAATCATAATAATTTCAAATTACACAATTTACTGCCTTTATTTGTACAAAGTAGCATTCATTGTATTTGGGAACTTCAAAAAGAAAAAAAAAAAGGCTCAAAATGAGTATCACTAGCATGAGACACGCAAGAGAAAAGCAAGAATCCCATAACTACTTTCTTAAGAGGAACGCTAGAGACAGAAATAAGCAAGTACTCAATAGAGACGCCAAGAGACGACACACAGAAAAGTCTATTTGCATTTTGTCTTTTCTGACAAGGAATGCAGTATGAGTAAGAACAGGGTAAGAATTAATGACAAAACTGAGAACAAGATCTAGATTAATACCCATCAGACCCAGCTAATTAAAAACCATCATTGCAGGGTATCCAATGAGTAACTGGCTGCAACAACATCAGAACTCTCAGGGATTCTGAGAAGTGATGGAGAATAGGCAAGTTCCAAAGTCCCGGGCAAGTGTCTTTTAAGAGACAGGAAAGCATGAGCTGCAGAAGCAGACAGAAGTCAGTCTAACTTTAACTCTAGAAAAAAAGACTCAGCCTACCTGTAAATATTTAAAATACAGTAAAATAATAAGCAAAAGGTGGCCTAGATTAGCCAAGATCAACACCTCTCTTGCCAACTTAATGTGCTTCAGCATATATTCTACCCATTCTTGTGAATAATGGAAAAAGCATACATCTCAACTTTTGAGCTTGCCTTATAGAAAGCGTCTCTCAGTAGGAAATATTTTGATGAAATGACAGGGTGGGCAAGGGGAAGGGGACGCACACAAGTCACAGGAAAACCACATTTAAAAAGATAAGCAAGTAAGAGTTAATAAATTCAAACCCCATACTGTGTATATTTTCAGGGTCTGCCTCAATCTAATGCCTATAAAACATTTATTAATGGTTTGAATGATGGAATAATGTCTATCTGTATATAAAATGTGCACGCAAGAACTGGCAGAAGTCACACTTGCTCAAAGACTGACTTTGAAGAGTTTTCGGAATGGAGAAAAAACTTCAAAATCTTTTAATCTTTTACAACTTCAAGCCCACAAAAAGTTGTTGCACACAGAAAGGTTCTTTGTGTCTGCTGGAGATGGAAATGGCAGACTTTAATTGCAATAAGGAAGGCAGTTACACACTAGAAAAGCTTTTTAACTTTTGGGGTATTCTAGGATTGAAACTGACTCCCTTAAATAGTTATGGAATCTTCACTGGTGCAAGCTTTAGCTAAAAAAAACAACAACAACAACAACAAAAAAAAACCCCAAAAACAACAAAAAACCCCTCCAAAAGCATATGTAAAAACATATTCTATTTCCTTGGAGCAAATGCTTTATTTTAACTCCATTCTGATAAATGAAAACTAGAAAACAACAGCTTAGAATCTCCTTTTGATCTCCTGAAATACAATTGCTTGTAAACACTTCCAGACAAGCCAGGTTAAAGTGAACAGCGTAAACATGCAAAATTAGTGCAGAAAGAATCTGTCACTGCTTTAAGCACCTTTTAAAGCATCAGAACTGATGCTCTACATGCAGAATTATTTATGAATGAATCAGTTCCTTGAGACAACAGGGAACACAACGAAAAACATTTTAAGGCTTTAATAGCTGCAGTAAAATTAATTCAATACATCAATTATTGTGGGGTCCTGTGGTTCTTTGAAAAAAGAACCACATAAAACTTTTTTCTTGCTTTATTTTTCTGTACATGTGCTATCGTTCTGCTTATGTGAATGGGCTCTACAGACAACTAATTTGTGTTTAACTTCAAAATATATTTTTGAAGTAAAAGAATAATACTGATATCCATGACAGATAACTTTGCAGGATCACCATGACAGGCCTGTATCAAAACTTTTTTTATATGATTAGTTATCACTTGGCAAGGAAATGATAAGCAGAAATTCAAACAGACATCATCAGTGTAGTAAAGGCAGTCAGGAAATGAAAAGAAATCTACTTTTACCTTATGATTGGGCAACAAAATAGCAGACATCAGTGTCACCATATTCAAAAAGCTTAACATACAGAAGATGGAAATGTAAATTACTTATAAATCTGTCAGATTGAATTTCGGGGGGGGGGGGGGAATGAAAAAAGTTTTGGATAGATGCATGAAGACTTCAGCACAAGGTGCAGCCTTTCTCAAAATTGAAGATGCAATTTAAAAAAAACCAACAAAACAGACAGATAAATTATACTGCAATTAAGTAAACCAATGACACAGTCTCTTCAGAATACCACATGCAGTACTTTTCACTTGTACAAAATTAGCAGAATTACAGGGACTTCAGAAGCAGCAACAGAAACAAGTAACAGAGCGAAATATTTCAGAAACCATTTATCACATAAGGGAACTAATGGCTAGTTTTATTCTCAGAGTACTGCTGCGCTGTTCTGTTTATTCTTGGAAAATGAGCTTCTGTAAAAGAAAACAATCATCACTAGAGGGTGTCTCTTGATTTCCCCATGCAATCAATTTTAAAAACTGTTTGGACTCCATCTGTCAACAGCCTAGCACTTCCTAGCACAAGTTGGCCCAGTGAGGCTCAAAAAACATTCAAAAAAAATACACAGAGCTTGAAAGAGCTGGAAACATCCCTAAATTGTAGATGTCTGAAACAAATACCATATTTTGGTAAAATGAGTTTAAGGACAATACATACATTTTATTTTGATAAACCTCGATACTGACGGGAAAACTAAGCATGGTTATACTTCTGGATTTTCATTTTATTGACTTTTTAATACTTTGTTCTTAATTAGCTCTTATATGCATCCTATTTAGGTAAACCCATGAAACCATGCAGTAAGATCCACAACATTAATGTTGTCCGAAGTATTTAATAAACAGGGATATTGCAGAAATTCTGCCAAAGTAATTGAAGACTAGTTTTTGAGTACCAACAACCTCTGTTTTCTCCAAGCCTGCAATTAGACATTCACTTCTAACAGCTGCCCACTACATCGTGCTCTTGCCCTCTCCTACTTTGTGGGCCAGGCTGGATGGGGCTTTGAGCAACCTGGTCTGTTGGGAGGCGTCCGTGCCCATGGCAGGGGGGTTGGAACTAGGTGATCTTTAAGGTCCCTTCCAACTCTAACTATTCTATGATTCTATGAAAGAAGAGTATCCATAGAATAGAATCATAGAATCATTTAGGTTGGAAAAGACCCTTGGGATCATCGAGTCCAACCATCTACCCTACTCTACAAAG
>JAOXNO010000033.1:56508734-56518920 GCA_028565335.1 Limnodromus scolopaceus | reverse complement strand
CATCCAGCCTGGCCTTGAACACTTCCAGGGATGGGGCATCCACAGCTTCTCCGGGCAGCCTGTTCCAGTGTCTCACCACCCTCACAGGAAAGGATTTCTTCCTGGTATCTGATCTAAATCTCCTCTCTTTCAGGTTAAAACTATTACCCCTTATCCTATCACTACAATCCTTGATAAAGAGTCCCTCCTCAATAATTACATAAATAATAAAAATTATTATACTTATAATAATTATTATAAGTACAATCAGTATTAAATAATTATACTCAAAATTGAGGGATATAAGCCAAATGCCAAATAACACAAGACATTATTTTCTTTGGAGGTATTTACTATTAAAATATAAATTTATAAGATGGGTAATTAATTTTTCTTTTCTTTTAGGTAATAACTTTCACTTTTTGGTCTGATGAATACAACTAGAACAAAACCATGTGTCAGAGACTGAGAATTTCATCAGAATTCTCGAAACTTGCTTCATACCAGCGAGAGGAAGAATCATGCCTCTGAAATTCAGAAATACTGACATAACCTTAGTTTGGAGTGTTGACTTAAGGAGGTACAGGGAAATGAGTATAACCTCTAAATGCTCTATGAGCTGAAGTCTAAATGGTTTATACTGAAAGAAATAAATTGTTTCTTGAAAGCAACGTATTACTCATTGAGAAAGATTATGCTGTATTGCTTTCTCAAGCTCTATTTTTCTCCTTTGTAGTCTCATGTATTATTTCTTGGATGGGATTCTTCACCTATTGAAATACATATATTAAGTAAGCCACATTTCCACAGAAAACTAAAATTCCCACTGACGAAATTACCTAGTAAAACATCAGTGTAGTTTTCCGGAGAATGAATTGCCTCCAAATGGATAAATTAAACCTATTAGTTAAAAGTGAATTCATTAGTAAATGTCTTAGTGAATAAATATGAACTGAAACTAGTGAGGGAACGAACTAATGAAACATACTTGGCAGGGAACAAAATAGCTGCTTGTCAGATTTTTATATTTTTGCCTATCACAGAAGCACATAAGTGGTGTTAGGTAGATTTAGAAAGATTTGAAGAATGTAGGTAATGTTTCAGTACTGATATCCAATGGTAACTTTTTCCTCTATATAGTCTGAAATCTTTAGAACCTATTGCTCCTGAAAAAAAATTGTGTAGTAGCATAAACCATATGGATATGAATACCAGTAGTGAAGAAAGTGAAGGTATTTATTCAAAATAAAATATCAATTTGAAGGCAGAGTTTAATATTTATTTAGTTATCTAGGTTAAAAATGTTCAGCAATGGAACTCGTAACTGACGACTTCTGTGATGTCGCTCTACCAGGTAAAGAGAAAGCTGGAAAGAGTAAAAGATTGTGGGGGCTATTTTGTTTCAAGCAACTTTATTTTTACTTATATATATTTAAATACATATATCCCAAGTAAATATATCTTTTATATTTTTTTACTTACGAATCTCAGGAGCACTAATTTTCTTGATTGTGTTTGCAGGTTTCCTGGTGGTCTCAGGTTTGTGTGAAATTTTCCAGCCTCAGGCAGAAAACCCAGGAGTTGGTGCTGCAGCAAAAACATCCTTTCTCCTAGGAGTTTCTTCTGGTGATCCTAATTTCTCTCTGCTGACTGTAGATGAAGTCTAGATGACTGACTTGGTCCAGATGTCTAATTTTATCTGGCACTAGGGCATGTGCAGAATGTCATATATATTGTGTAGAAATCTTTGATTGATTTTAAATTTAATCCCAAAGAGATTTTGAGCTACATCTTGAAAGCAAACCAGACCTTGCCACCTACTGGTGTAAATAGAGGGAAGATTTCAGTCCAAGGTATTTTCCATATAAACTCAAATTGAGACAGAAAAATACCCCTAATGAAATACCATGTCATCAAAGTTGATCTATTTTCAAGTAAAATAATAATAGTAACAATGATTTCCTTTAGAAGAATGTCTTGAGATCCTGAATGAGGGTAAGGAACACATGCTACTTGTATAAATATCTTGTCCATACATGTAGTAAAAAGATTCTTCTTGCCAAAACCTATAGGAATAATTCAATGGAATTACTTATTTTTAACAGTTCGTGCCAAAATATTAAATTGTTCAAATAACTGCAGAATCCAAATGGGAAAACTTAGGGAGGCTAAAATGACTTTTCTATGATTGTACAAACATAAATCTAAAATTATTAAGTAAAGGGAAGCAGTAAGTCTTGCTTTACTTATTCCCATGATGTCATTTTCAACATAGGTGTGGTTAAAATATCTCTTTTCTATTTCATTCATTTTTACAAGATTGTTATATGGAAGCAGTTTGCTTCTAGTTAGGATTGCAATCAGGAACATTTCACTACAAAGCCCTATTTTTTCTCTATTTGATGGCGAAAAATCAGTTTTGTCTGAAAATTTCCGGATTTATTATAACAACCAAACACTGTAGAGTGTGAAGAAAATCGGTCATACTCTTTTCTTAAGTTTGGCTTTGTAGGAGATTTTTCTAACTTGAAGCTGTGAAATATTTCTAATAAAAATCGACTTTTTACTTCTACCATGAACTTCCTATTGATTGAAACGTCACAAACCTATTCCTGTATTTATTTAAAAAAATAATCATGTAATTAAATACTTCTATTAGTTGCTTTTTTTTGCATAATACATATTATAGGATCTGTTGAATTATGCTTCCTGGGAGTCATGGGCCTGATAGGATTGTCTGTCCTGTCCTGTGGAATTCCATGGCACGGAGCGATGCCGATGGTCTTTGTGCCGTGTGTAGGCACTGATGGCTGTGAAGCACTGGCCATCAATCGTTGTTGTAAATGACGACTGGGCTGCATTTTGCACTCATATTGTGCTTAATTTGCAGATGTATAAATGATTGTAGAGCACAGTGATAAACTGAATCTGTCAGAGTTCTCTTCCCTTTTTCTCACAGGAAAAGCAACCCTTGTACAACACGGATAAATGAGATGTCTAGTTCAGAAAAATAATCCACTTTTTGTTCTACCACCCATCTCTCGCTGTCAAATAGAACAAGGGCTGGTACAGGCATGGCCGGTTTGATTTGGGGACGGGACTTTTCAGCTCTTCACTGCATAGAGCAGCAACCATGCACTCAAAGACACGCGTGTTCATGCCTGGGGAGATGGGGCCACAGATGGAGGGTGCATAGATTCATGTTCCGTACATAACTGCAGTGCTCATTTTGCAATCTCAGCGGTATTTTTGTGTCGTTTGTTTTTGGGTTTTTATTTTCTTAATTAAGTCAAGTATGCAGAAAAAAACCCATAAATTTCCCTCCGCCTTGGTCATATATAAAGCAGGATCAAGAGTTGTGCAACACAGACCACTAGCTCTGGAAACTCTCTGAATAACTGATAAAAGTAGCAGGTTTCTGTGAATCTGGGGTGGATAAAATAAGATTGTATGTTCTTGGAAAGTAAGAACACACAATTAAAGATTGCCAGTCTTGATTTAAAGATGTTGACTGCAGGAGAGCTCATGATGTTCCTAGGTATTTTGACAATGACTGATTACCACCACTGGTAAAATGGGTTCCTCATTTCCAGTGGGAGGAATGAGTTTCTCAACAGTGGATCTTGCCGTGCTCCTGTCTGCTAGAAGGAAGCGGCAGCTACTGCCAGAAATTTTGTCTCCAGACAGGTACTTGCAGGCTGTGATCAAATCACGCCTTAACCTCATTGACAAGAGAAATACATTGACATTGTTATATCTCTTGTGTAATCCATATGGGTAGAATTACAATTTTTTTTTTTTTTTTCAATTTTCAAGTAAGTTTTTGAAACATTGACAAAGTAGCAGCCTCACAAGTAACTCCTCCTTACTCCTACTTGGAATTCCATTTATCATACATCCAAAGGGCTATAGCAACAGCCTGCTCTGATGGCTCATATTTAGCTGATTATCCATGATGTCCCGCGTACTTTTTCCAAGTTCGCTGATTTCCTGAACGTGGTTTTTCATCTTGTGTATGACCTACATTTGTTTTATTGCATTTGGCCATATTGGAATACAAGTAAGTCTGCTTTAACGATGTGACTCAGTTTGTTCCATATAATTTATTCTCATTACTGGTTACTGTTCTATCAGGTTTTTGGCATCCATAATTTTCTTTTCAAAGCAAAAAGTTCATATTTTCTTCCACATTTCTCATAAAGATGCTGAATAGCATTGAAAGAATAGCAAACCTACCTGGAATTATACTGAAAATACCCACATTGAATACTGATTGCCTATCTCCAAGTTTTCAGATTTCCCAGTTTTAATTATTTTATACGTTTAATGCCTTTGTTTTCTTCTTTTATAACTGTCATTGGTCAGTCCTCAGCTGGTACAAATCTTCATGTATTTTTTAGGAGGTTAGTTAATTATGAATATCATTTGTTGGTGTAAGTAACAGATGGGACAGTCCTTGTGACTTGTTCAGCTGCATCCTGATGCAGACATTCCTCCTTTATTCTGCTCCTTTTTTAAAAATAAATGTTTTCTCTGTTTTTAATGTGTTTCCTGTCTTAAAATGACCAAAGATAATTATGCCATCAGTTGTTCAATTTTACTTTAATGTCATATACAAAACACCCATTCTACATTGCAACTTAATATATTTTATATAAAATCCAATGTACAGTATCTTAAATTTGTTTAAATAGTATTATAAACATGGCTTTCAGGAGGAGTGAGTCCTGGAGTGATGCAGTCTTTTGTTAATTACAGTTCCTTTTGATATCCCTGCTGTTCGGTAAAAAACGCAGCTTAGATTCTAAAAAAGATCCATGTGAGCTCAGATTTGGTTCCTGTCAAAGCAAAAATAAACTCCCAGATTATTTTTTTTTCAACTTTGTGCCCCCCCGATGTCTAGATGAAAGCTTGTGCTGGGGTGTCCAGTTTGAATGGCCGTTGACATCATCTGCTTCAGAGCTCATCTTCATCCGATAATGCGTCAAGATAATCTGTGTCAACGTATAGGAGAAATCCAGAAAACAAACTGTCTGCCCACGTTGGGTCGGAAAAGAGACCGTTTTGGTCAGTGTAGAAGATCTCAAGCCATACTTCATCTTCTGGCTGAAGGTAGATCACTGTGGATCCAGAAGCTACATCGTGATTGCCCGTGTTTGCATCAAATGTCTTTATCCGGTACTTCCCATTGTGAACCAGCCCAATTGCAAGATGCTTGTTTGCTAAGGTGATATCGTAAGAAAAATAATAAATCCCTGGGATGGCACAAATAAACTTCCCTGTGGAAGGGTTGTAATGCTCCCCCTCATTGAAGAGGACTTTATTGAATACAATTGGTAATCTTTCCTCTGGGTAGCTGGTGGTGATGCCAACAGAAAAGGCAGATTTCAGCACTATCTTTCCACACTTACAGACCCCTGGTGCACCTGGCTCTCCTCGGTCTCCTTTATCTCCCTTAGGTCCAGGTGGTCCAGCTGGACCTACTTCACCTTTGGCACCAGTCAATCCTCCAGGTCCTTTTTTACCAGACTGACCTTGGTCTCCTTTCTCTCCAGCTGGTCCTAATGGCCCAGTCTTTCCTCTTAAACCTTCAAAAACATTTTAAGTTAGTTAATCGTTGCACATAGCATCTCGGTAAATGATTGTGTGGGCTACTGTGTGTGCCTGAACAGACAAGAAAAACACAGTCAGAAATTCAAAATACTCCAAAAATACTTTCAAAATCTTCTAGTTAAGTTTGTGAAAGGAATGGCAGGTTGGAACAGAGGACCGTACTCCACAGCCTGGAGGTCCTTTGTTTCTATATTACTACTTTTCTTCATACATGTTGATTACACGTAGAAGAATTTCATACCTAATCAAGCCATTGCTGACTGAACTGTGGGCCCTGAAGGACAGCGCTGTGTCTATCTACATAATAATACCCGTGCACTAAATATCTCCTGCCGTTTGAGCATTTTTAGTAGGTACCTAAATACCTGCTAATCTTTTATTCCTGGCTAATGGCACAAATAAGACTGTTTATTTGACACCACACATGCTTCATCTTTCCCAAACTTTTTCTTAGCATCTATGCGCAGGAAGGCTACGCGTTTACATTTATTTACACGTATTTCAGTATAAGCATATTAGACATATCTAAAATATAGCTGGATATTTTCTTTCTGTCACTATATATACAAGCATCACACTTAAACCCACACAGGCACATGCACACATTCATCATACATATATATATATGTATAACAGTGACGATGAAAGGTCTTACTTTGTTGTACTACTGTGTTAGGTTACACAAATATTCAATACCTGCGCTCCCTTTTTCACCTTTTTCTCCCTTCCTGCCATCTCTACCATCTCTTCCTGGAAGACCAATGCGTCCGTGTGGCCCCGGGGATCCGCTGGCTCCGGGGGGACCCGCAGGGCCGGGCAAACCGGGGATGCTACAGACGTATCTGGTGTAGTAGTTTTCTCCTTTGAACTGGCCTTGAAGAGGTTGTTCGCTCGTGTAGATGGCGAAGCTTGTAATGTAAAGCAGCACAAACATCCTTGTCTCTGGAAAAAAAAATACATACAAATAAGACTATTTATGCATATTATGGCGCCTGAGTCACATGTAGGTGGCTCTGAATATGGGACTAAGTGGGACACTGCGGTGCGTTTTGCATGGGTATGTGGGCAGAGCTCAGCCTGGGATTTCTGCATTACCAGAACCCAGGTAGGAGGCAAGGAAGAAAGTCTGTCAGGCTGGACCTTTTTCTGTTGACCATATATTCCACTCTGTATCTTTCAAGTAGCTATAGGCTGCCATAACTGGCAAGTACTAGCTTTTTTTGACCAAATTTTGACACTTTGAAAAAAGATTGTGGACTGTTCAATGCAGAGTCCTTTGCTTGTATAGTTTATTTTGTCTTGGGACCTATATAAGCTTCAGAGAGAAAAGCCCTCATGCTGGAGGCATTTGTATCTGGGTTAGGAGGACGTGCCCATAGGAGCAGTCACTTCCAGTGAAGGCACAGCTCACACCTTCATTTCATTTTGAAATTTGCCCTTATGGTTGGAAAGGAGTCTCCAACCTGAGTAACCACAGCAGAAACTTGCTGAGCCTGGTATCTTACTGATACCAGTAAGAGAGCTACAGCTTTGGTGCCTGGTTGGAAACCCTGATGACCACAGCAAAAATAACCACTTCACCCTATTTGGTCAGGTCGAACCCGGCGGCTTCCCCACAGGAGATGGATGGAGTGGGAAGCGCTACTGACAGCTTGGGTGTTCTTAAGCCTGGCTTGGACTGTCACGTGAAATGAACTGTGAAATGCAATACCTTGCAAGAAAATTGTTTAAAACTTTGTATGTAGTATTTGGGCGTTTTCATAAGCAACTGAATGTAAATCAGATTGTCCACTCTATACTGGGAGACTAAAGAAAAAAACAGTGTTCAAAGAGTAACGCGCTGAGGAGTTGCAGCACCTGATGTACAAAGGTGTCTTAAATTAGTGTTGCATTAGCAGAGTCGGTCATGGGTCGGGTGAGATTTTGCAAGTCAAGCTGTTTTTTCTAGTTCCCTTGCTGGCTTCCCAGAAGACTTGTGTGGGGTTTTTTGTTGGAGTTGTCCATTCCTTCAGATCTAATTTACAGCGTTCGAGGAAATCAGAGTCCAGTGGTTTCTGTGGGGAGAAAAAGAAGAAATGGAGTGGGGGGATCAGAAAAATGTCTATGTGAAATACTATCTGCCTTTTTTTTTACAGTGAAACTCAGATTCGTCCTCAAACTCAGAGTTAAAGAAGTTGCAAAGTGAATTAATGTAGAAATTGCTGTTCCCATTCCCTTCTGTGTGATACTGACTGACATTGATTGATATAAAAACCCAAACCTTAAAATTTGTTTCATGATATTTAGTTTGTGATATTTCAACTGGTATAAGTCATGGTCAAATCTATTCAGCAGGGAAAAAGACCAGCATATGCACATACACATACACAGTATTTATGAAGAATCTTTTCTGTTTTCAGAACAGAAAATTAGAAACTCTCTTGGTGTCAATGGCAATGAAAAAAAAAAAGCATGAAAATATTGTAGTTGGAGAGAAATAAGCAATACTCCAAAGTTCTCTTCAGTCATGTATATTCTGCTTTTCATATTAAGCATCTTGTATCAAATTGGCAGAAACCAAACTATTAATTTTGCTGTCATTTGATAAAGCCTTCCAGGCAGGCAGGCACAACAGCCTCCAAGAGTGGATTAACATATGAATGCTTAACATTACGGCAGAGCAGCAAATGATAACTCCCAGGCAGTAGTTAGCTACAGGCACAGACTTCACAGCGACGTTTGCTCTGATGTGCTACTGAGTGTACCCAAATAAAGCTCGCGGATTTTCATAGGGCTTAAATCGGGGACAACAAAGCTCTCTGCAGAGAAGAACAACTTGAAGCACTTATCCGGGAGGGAGCAGCTCGGAGGGAGCAGCTCGGAGGGAGCTCATGCCTAAGACTGCATACGCATCGTACACAAAGCTGATGGGTAAGAAGCAGACACGACCTAAGGATCAAGGGCTGGAACAAGAACTGCCCCTTGCCAGATGAAAGTCTGAATCAGTAGGCTAGATGTTCCCACACTGTGCTGCACGTAAGCCAAGCACAAACAATCTCAGCAACTGCTGGTTTTGCCTATGTCCAGGACTTTTACAAATCACAGCAAGAGCCTTCACACAGCTGCTCCTGTCACTGGCTGGCCAGTAACTTACTGATGCATGAAGCTGTCTCCAGCTCCCAGACCTCCCCTGCTGTTCTTCTCATGTGCCTACAGGAAATTAATTAGTCTGGGACACGTGTTTCTGCTAAGGCCATGGGAAAAAAAAATCGTTTGGGAAAGGTGAGAGGAACTGGGTTGTTGAGATAGGGATGTGCCTTAGATGGCTGGGGCATCATCGTTGGAGAACCAATTTGGGAAGGAGAAGATGTAGAGGGAAATACAGAGACCTTTCAGTTCTGGGTTAGGGATCTCAAGGAGTGATGGGACTGTGAAGCAGAATGGTGGGACTGCATGAAAAGGAACAGAGTAGGGATTGGGAGGAACTGGTGATAATGTTCAGCTGATGATTTACAGTCCTGAATTTAGGCTTGGGGGGGATACAGAAGGCTGCTTCCAACAATACTACCCAACAAATGACATTTAGGAAACCATGCACAGGATCAGGAGTTCTTTTGCCCTTTGACTTCAGACTCTTGCATTTTTTCCTGTGTAATGGTCCAGTTTTAAAAGGAGGGATGGAAGATGCCTCTGCGTTATTGCAGCAGTCTCCTGAAAAGTGTGAATCTCCTCAGACCAAGGAAGGATGTACAGGGTTGGACTCTTGACACCTGTTTCCTGAGGAGTGCTCTAAAAGGTAAATGTTAATGGTGAATGATAACGTATTGCCATGCTTTTGAAATTTCAGGCTGAATTAGGAAGCCAAACTCAGAGTTTTCAGTTCACTCAGGTTTATGAAGTTAGAGGGTGGAATAGGCCACCCAGATCACCTTCTCAGAAGTCGCCTATGTTACAGTGAGCTACTTGATTGCAGAGTGTTAACTGGTAGGCAGAAAGCAAGTCATAAATTGCATTTTGATCCTGGCTTCTGGTTGTCCTGTTCAAAGATACAGACTTTTTTCCATAAACTGGGGTAGGAAACAATGTCATTTATATATGCCAAATAATTTTTCTTCAGGGAAAATCATTATTTCAGGAGTTCATTCTTTTTTTCCAAGTATTGAAAGCCAGACCAAGCACGTGGTGTTCGTGTTCACAGCAACAACAATCATCTTCATCAAAACCGTCACCAAAAATAATAATGAGAATGATATGAACAGAAGATTAGAATAATGTAATTCCAGCTTTAGAAAATGGCATTTCAATCAGTTCCAAATCCACTAGGTAGAGCAAGAGTGCAAGCCAAGGCGTTCGCTGGGAGATGATAGACAGGCTGATCTGTTCCAGCGTGCAGTAATTTCTGGAACAGCTTTTCTAAGTGAGGGTGGCAGATTCATTTGTTCTGTCGCTGTTCAAATTGCACAAGCAGCATAATCACTGCTCTTGTGCATAAACCTAAAAGATCATCTGATTCATTCGCTATTGGAAAAATATTAAAAAAAAAAAGCTATTCTGGGCTTAATACCTTGCTGCAGTCTTTAAGGTGACAGATCTAAAGAATCAAAAGAAGCATCAA
>JAOXNO010000033.1:56481616-56501662 GCA_028565335.1 Limnodromus scolopaceus | reverse complement strand
GGAGAGGAGAGGAGAGGAGAGGAGAGGAGAGGAGAGGAGACTTTGCCTTCTTTTATTTGACACAAATTTGTCTGACATAAATGCGCTTAGAAGAATGACAGTTTTTCCTTTGATATGATAACTTCAATTTGATACACATAATGATTTGTCAGCCTGGTTCTTGTACATGCTGAAATCAAATGCAAATCTCTCTCTTATTAATGGTGTTTGATCACATTCACAGAGAGGAATAAAGAAAACAGAGCACAGAGTTTTCTTTCAGGAGATCTGATTTCTATTCCTCGATCAGAAATGTCTATTCCATGGCAATAATTTAATCTTACACGCTTCTGTTTCTTCATCAGTAAACCAACAGCATCAAAGATATTTCAGGGGTAATATTGCTCTGCTGATGTAAAAGCAGGTTATTTCAAAAGCACTTTTCAGATTTTGCTTTTCTTAAGTAATTGTGAACTGCCGTTTCATACTTCAAATCTGGTCTCTGATGGGAGGTTAAAATGGATGAAGTCAGCATAATTTCTGCAGGTTTTTTAGTACAGTGCAGATGTGGTCTAGTGTCTGATAATTGGTCATTTCTGACTTTGTAACAGACCATCAGCCATACTGCTGCTTATCATTAAGAACAAAATTTGGGTCTCATGTAGTTGGGCATATCTCTGTTAAAACTACATGCCTTGTATTTATGTCTGGCCTTGGAGGTGTTAAATCCTTGCAACAATAATTTGACTGGTTTTTCAAATCCGTCCTATCTGGGAATTGCTCATTTCCTTGGGTTCCTCCAGGGAACAGCATGAAGAAGCTGCAGCTATCAGTCAAGTTCCCACTCTTCTCTAGGAAGGTCTGACCTTTGGTTGGTAAGGAGTGGAGTTTACTTTGACTGTGTTCTGCATGTGTGTGACGCTTCAGGGTGATCTCAGCAGGGTCTCCAGGAGACATAGGTGGGCCTTCCTTGATGGTCTGAAGGTCACAGAATGTTTACAACCATTTTAATTTCCTTTTCACTTGAATTTGCCCTGATCTCAGCCTGTCAACAAGTCCCACCTAACTTTGAATCATGGAGTATAAGAGTCACCCTAGGAGATCCCCAATCCACATGATCTTCACATTGATTAAGATGCCACCGTATAGCAAATAGCATGGATGGAAACATCTTACCCAAATGCAGCATGCTGAGGTTAGTCCATATAGCAAGTAAACATAGTTTGGGGTGGACCCTAGGCTATATTGTGCGCTGTGCCCTGGGGGTACCAGCTGGATTGCCCAGACACAGCACCAGAGGGGTCACTTTGGGGCAGGAGAAAACAGGACACGCACAGAGTCATGTCCACAGTTGACACAGACTTGGGGTGCACCTGCAGTGTGAACACAGCCCGTGGTAGTGGCAAGTGGTAGGTTATGCCAAAGCATGCGTATTTCTTAAAAAGAGAAGGGATTATGGATAACCTTCTTTGCAATTCCATAATCACTGAGTGTGACTTGGCTTTATAGCAGCATCAAGAGTTTTGCTCAGGCTTCTCATTCAAGTATCTACTGATATAATTTACAACGGCGACAATAAAGTCAGTGCTATTTTACAGTTGTAACTCCGTGGCAGCTGTCTGCCATGAGCCTTTTTGCATTTTAAACAGTAACCTTGATTTATATTTATTTCTTAAGAAATTCTGGCTTGTATAAGACAAACAGTATGCCAGAATCATTTCTAAGATCCGTCCCCCCGAAATTTCCTTACATGATTGTTAATACAAATGAAATATACATATAAAAAGAGAAGCCATGCAAGGCTTAGAGCACATTAACTTCAAGTTTCCGTGAGGGTAAAGGGTTTTTGCAATTTCCACTTTAATGGAATCCTACGGAGATTCAGAATGTATTGACTTGCAAATAAAGTTGAAAATACATAAAACATGGAGAAGCTTTCTCTTGCTTTGGTTGAAATGACCTTTCCTTTCACTGATAAAACTATTTAAGTTTTATGGCAAGGAATCAAGATCTAAAAATGAAAAAAAAAATCTTATAATTTAAAGTCTCTCAGATCAGTTCAGGCAGATGCTTTTTCCTCCGCCAAGGCATCATTTTATCATAGACAAGTGTGTGTATATGTGCATGTGTGTGTGTGAATACACATATATATCTGTACCTTTACCAACCAAAGGGGTCCTGTTCTCACTTAGCTTTTTTTCAAGGCCCTAGAGCATGGTGGATGCATTTTATGTCAAAGATATTATTAAAGAGTTTTTTTGTATTTGACTTTGAGCGATGGAGTTAATTTTCTTTAATACAGATCTATTCTCTGATGGCCTGAATTAAAGATGTCCTTAGGTTTGTTTCTGGCTGATAAACAGTAAGCTGGCATGTAATGAACTGTTTTGTTGGTTTTATCTTTGTGATAGGTATCTTCATTGGGCGCTGCAGAAAGTTCTATTTTGAAATTTGCGATTTTGTTTATTGCTTAAAATACACATTATGTCTTGAAGAGGATAATTGCAACAGAAACCTCTCTTATGCTTGAACGTCACTTCTTTTCTGCTTAGAATTCTCTTTTTTTTTTTTTTTTTCCTGTGAGATGTTGTGTTTTCTTACAAGGCTTCTGTTTTCCCTTTGTCTTTGGCAAATTTTAAATATATGTATGTTCATATATATATATGCACACGTGCTGTGAAGTTAAAAACATAAGTTTTATAAATTTATCGGCTCATGGGAGAGAATATCGAAACACTCCATTTTGAGACAATTTTGTTGGCGCAGCTGCTCTCTCATAGTTTTTATCTATTCTGCTTATTTTGTTAATGCATGAAAGGGGGTCTCCGTAGAAGTTCATAAGCCACGGCTGTTCCTTCTCCATGAAATTAATTGGTGTCCCAGCTTGTTCTCTAGGGGCGATTATGAAGTCATCCATAGCAGCCATTTCATTATGTCTCTGTTTTGGGATTCGTGTTACATGTGAATGACTCTGGTAAACACGATCCACAGCCCTTCTAGCCCTGAGCCCTCGCTCCCCGGCCTTGTCCTGTAGCAGGCCCTCGCGCTCTGCCCAAGGACGTGGGAAGCGCGCAGCGATGCTTGCCGGGAGGTTATCTGTCTTCCTGCTTCCAGGGCTCTGCAGCTGAGGTCTTCTGAGCTGGAGACGTTTTCTGAGTCTTTGCTTTCTGTCAGCCTTGCTGGACTCCTTATCCATAAAGTTGGAAAGAGTTTAAGCTCTGTCCTTCCACAACGTTCCTCACAGGTAGATTTGTTGGATCAGTTATGCACGGAACACATTTGTGTCCCTTAAACTTTTTTGTCTCCCTTAAATCTTTTTAGCTGATAATTTCATTTGGTGCCTTCTATTCCTTTCATTATAAGAGACAGTGATTAATCTACTCCTTTGTATATTATCTTTCTCAGAAGAGCAGTAACTTTGGACTCCTTATGATTGCCACAAGTATTTACATGTTGAAAATTTTTAATTTACAATTACAAATGCTAGTGGTTATGTGGTCCCCTAAATTGTAAGAGCCATCTGCTCTTTTCCTCCACTGTGTTAACATCAGTAAGCAAGATTCTGAAAGACGTACAAGAGGCCTAGGAGCTTCACTGCTTTCATGTTACGTTCTCAGATGAGCGTAAACCCATCTTGTTTAACAAAAACGCAGAAGTACAGCTGCAGAAATGCAGCTGCCTGAGATTGTGTTATCTGGTCTCTGCCAAAGATGTACAACATGGGACAGAATCTCCCCGCCGTAGCAATCGTCACTCTGCTAGACTTAAAAGCCAAGAAAAGTAGTAAAAAGTAAATACGATCTTTTCCAGGAGACATTGGTGGCTCGTATAGAAGAGATAAACCCTCTGAATTCATCAAAGCAGCATAAACTCTCATGTGTCTGCTACAGACAGCTTCAGGTCAGTCTTCCAAACACTCTACAAAATACTGCTTTCATTGGCACACTTTTAACAAAACAATCATGGTTTCTTAATACAGATGTGTCTCATTGTTATTCAAAATCAAGTTTGCTTGTTTGTCTGTTTTAACCACAGAATGTCAGATTATACAGATTCTTGCTTTGCTCTCCACGAGTAGCCAGCTGAACGCAGCGGTGTCACCCATGGCCTCATGTCCTCACAGCCACCACGCTGGCTAAGATACAGGGTGATGATATTTCCCATTCCCTCTCGGGGTGGTTCTCCTCCTCCTCCTTCTCCTCTTCTTCCTCCTTCTCCTCCTTCTCCTCCTTCTGTGCCTGCCAGCACAGAGCTCTCCTCTCATTTCTGGTCTCCTGACACTGCTGAGTTCTCCTCCCTGCATCAGGAGCCCAAAGGTCAAAATCTGTCCTGTTCCCAACAGGCATATGGGGAAAAGACCCTTTCCCCCTCTGTTCCCTGTCTGTTGGGGTGTGGATTCCTCTGGGTTTTCTCTTTAATAGCCAGACACTGAGGGTGATGAGGATAAGAAGAGATGCAGCAGCATGTGAAGCCCAGGGGCTGCCAGGACCATCCTGATGCACCTCTGTACGTCGCTCCAGATTGCCACCATGTCCACGTGGGACAGAGAGAAAGGGACGCCTGTCTGGAGAGCAGTGCGGTGGCAGTCAGGTGGCAGCACGAAGGCTTGTCCCCCCTGCATGATGCTACAGCTGTCCGAGGTGAAAGATGGCTGGAAAATGTCCTTAAATGGAAATCTCAGATGTGGAACTCGTTTTTCCTGCCAGAAGTCTGTTTGCTGCAGTGAATGTTCAAGCTGTGGTGAGCCCCAGATATCATAGTCCCTTCTCCCTATTTGAGCTCTATCTTCAAGCTTCCACAGGGATGCAGAATGCCAGCAGTTACAGAAGAAGGACCTCTCAGAAGGTCACAAGGGTGTATGGTGTACCCCTGAGCCCCAATGTGCTGCCCCTGCCCTCCTCTCTTTCGCAGACAGTTAGAGACTACTCCTCTCTTTCAGGTCCTGGAAACAGAGATGCTGTGCAGGTGGTACTACTTGTGCAGAAGTAATCGCAGCCAAAAGAGCCTCCTCTCCAGAGGCCCTCGACTGTGGAGAAAGGGCAATAATGACTCACCGCTTATTAGCAAACATAGTGAGTTTGGCAAAAACAAGGATCCCATTAAGCGAAGAGGTTGTTCTGTTTTGGAGTTTCATCCGTAAGCTGTGGGGTTGCTTTTTTCCATCCTTTTTTAAACCTTTTTCTGTTTCTGCCCTGTTGGTGGGTGCCACAGCAAGGCCATCTACAACTCTCTCTGTGCCCAAAATCACAAAGAGCTGGAGGTGGACGGGCAGCTGAGACCTGCTGCGTGTAGTGGGTGCATGGAGATGGTGCTGCTGCTGTTTCCAAATGACAAATCATAGAATCATAGCATTGTTTAGGTTGGAAGGGACCTTTAAGATCATCTAGTCCAACCAGCAACCTAACTCTGATTAAAAAAAAGTCACTAAACCGTGTCACTATGTCAACCCATCTTTTAAATACCGCCAGGGATGGTGCCTCAACCACTTCCCTGGGCAGCCCATTCCAATACTTAATAACCCTTTCAGTGGAAAAATTTTTCCTAATATCCAATATCTGAACCTCTCCTGGCACAACTCGAGGCCATTTCCTCTTGTCCTATCACCGGTGACTTGGGAGAAGAGACTGAATATGGCTGGTAGCTCCCGGGTTTTGCACCATTTTGGTATCTCTGAGGGAAAAATGAATACAGCCAGAGAATAAAGCAAGAGGTGATAGGCTCTTCGTACTCTCTCCTGGAGGGACATCTGCTTTCCGAGAGCAGGCAAGGGACAGGCTCGGCTGAGGAGCAGCAGGACATGGCTGAGGCTCCTCAGCCTCCTGAAACAGCAGCTAAGACCCACAGCGGCGAGAAGCCAGACGGAGGTGTCCCTCTTGCCCATGAACTTGTACCACCTCCCAGAAACAGCAGACAGCTCAGGAATCCCAAGATCTCCCCGTCTGTGCATATTCCTGTTTACCCTCCAGGTCTAGTCTGAGTATCAGGAACGTGAAGTCCAATCTGACCATTTGACGCGTTACCCATACTATCCTCTCCCCTAAAGACAACAGAAATTGCGTGAAGGTCATCCGTTCCCTTCTTCTCGTTGCTCGCCCCTTGCTGTGGGCTGTCTGTGTCTGATAAAGCAGCTCCAGCCCGTCAGGGGGGTTTAACACTCACAGTCTCCCCTCCTTCTTCTGATTTACTTTTACTGCAGGCTAAAGCTTGTAAACCTTTGACTCCTGCTTACAAATAGAGAGCCTGGATAACATTAGCAAACATAAACAGTACTCTCCCTGAAAATCTTATTTTAAACACAGGTTTGTAAAGACCAATTTTATCTCCACCATCTGCAACTAGTTAAAATTCCGATTGCTATTCTTAAAAAGGATTTTAACAATGGATAGTAAGCATGAGGTTGATTAAAAGTAATTGAAATTGTAGGTTTTTATTAGGAGCTTAGAAAAAAATCTATTAAGAGACCTGGGTTATCTGCGGCCTCTGAATAGTGCTGAAAAAATGATGGTGCTCTCAGCTGTCATAGATGATTTTTTTCTTTAATTTGTATGAGATGTTTTTCTAACATTTATGCACAAACTTACATTGGTTTATCTTCAAATAATTTAGTTAAATAAATGCCAGATCCTCATTGGATGCCTTGATTGATCTAGAATCAACCAATATATTTTTATTTGGCCTAAGCTGGAATAAGGATCTGTATAAACCGAGGCTATATAGATAGACTCTTGCTGCGGAAATGCGTGTACCAATTTAAAACGTTAACTATCCCTCTGCAGTTTGCTGCTGCTGTGCTGCTGGGGCAGATCAGCCACTTCCCCAGGCTGTTTAACCCCTCTGGCACTGCCTTAAATCATATGGGGCGCATCTGCACGCTTTGCCACCCAGTACTGATGTCTAGGAGAACGTAAGAGCCAGGTGGGTAAGGGAGGGAAGGGTTCCCAGGTAGTAAATATCTAACCGAGGTATAAGTGGGGTGTAAACCATTCCCACGCTCATTGGACCCACTGAAATTGGCCGTTTCAGCTGGGACACTGGGCTTTGCATGGCTGCAGGCACACGTTCCTCCTCCCTCTGCCCTTTCTGCAGCTGTGGCCACCTTGGGCGGGAGATCTCAACAGGCAGCAACTTCATAAAAAACCTCATCAGGATTCGCCAGGCTTATTTGTCAAAAGCTGAAGATGCTAGCCTGGCTGATGCATCCTCCTTTCCTTCTGGCCACTTTGCCATTGGGGCAGGTGAAAACAATTTTTTATCCACCGCCGTTGTTCACTGGGTGAGTGGGAGCCAACGAGCTAAAAGTGTCCAGATGGGTGCTCGCGCTGGTCTAATTAAATCGGTTTTGAAACATATCTTTAGGCTGTGGACAGATGTTCATTTTGTAGAGAGCTGTGCCAGATGAAGATTACAAGCCCCACCGCTGGAGGTTATTGCCCTCGCAGCTCTGCTGGCACAGCCATCCCAGCTCCTCTTCAGCTTAGAGAGGGTGCAGACGTGCACCTCAGGTGGTGACGGCTGGAGAGGTCACCGCCTGCCTGTCCATGCTGGCTTCCCTGGCACCACACCAGCTTGGCTGGGTGCTCCAGAGTGTGTGTCCTGGCCTGTTGCCGTCCAAATGAACCAGGTTGGCCTGTACAGTGGGAATAAGAGAACTCTTGTTTGCTGTAGTCTGTGGTGTCTCGCAAGGAGTGGGGAGCCCTACCTGGCCAGGGGAGAGTGGGAGCACAGGGGACAAGCTTGAGTTGGAGGAGGCCATCTGCCTGCAGTCCTCCTGTGCTGAGGTGGGAGCAGAAACGTGTCCTGCTGCTGAAGCCATGAGGTGAGGACTGTGGGTGAGGAGTTTTGGAGAGTGGCAGAGGACTCAAGCACTTTGGGCTGCTCCCTTCCCAAGGACTTGGCGTTGGTTCCAGCTGGGGCCGCAGGGGTTGTCAAAGGACTGTCAAAGGCAGTCCAACCCAAACAAGGAAGCTTTTCTCGTCAAGCTGTTATATTTCTACCAACTGTGTTAATGTGTGTACAGAGAAAGTATGACACAATGTTGACCAAGTCTGGTGAGCTGCTAGCTTCACTTGGCCAAAGCTCTCTTGGCAGACGGTATTTAACTTTCTATGTAATACTAAGGTCGACTGTGACAAATTGACAAATTGTCATGCTTTTCATGTCTTAAACCCTGTCTGCATTAGGAACTATCATATTCATTCCCATGACAATTCTTAGTTAAAATGTATTAACTTAAAAGCACCTTAAATGCCTTACAAAAACATCTATGTGGCCATGACCTTAGCTGTTGAGCTGACCTATTTTGAAACATGCTAAATTTATGATTTCTTCCCATTGTTCAATGGTTGCTCGTTATTAAAGAAGACAGGCACTGCTGTTTCCACTGAAAAGTATCACTATTGCTGATGGCGCTGTCTGGCTTTCGGTATCTCCCCAAGCCAGTTTTTAATTAAGCATACATAATGCAGTCCTTCCTTACTGTCCTTGCTAGGGGAGTATTTCTTTCGATTGCACTTTTAAAGATCATGGTTGCATGCAGAATTCGGTCCCTATCTGTGTTTTTTGAGAACTGAATCAAAAAAGTTGGCTGAAAACAGTCTCAGGTCCAAGCCCCATCCCCAAGGTCCTCCCTGCAGGGACCTGGTGGTCAGCCCAGCGGAGCAGCCAGCTCCCTTCTCCGAGTCACCCGGTTGTGTCCATCTCCTCAGGAAACAAATGACTAACCTTCTGCGTATATAAGCTACTATTTTTTATCAGTTGTTTCATCAGTCCCCACGGTTTCCTTCACATTCTCCAAGCAGTGAAGAAACCATCTTCCCTGTTCCATGGAAACACGGCGTTCGTGTAAGCTGAGAGGGCTCCGGAGAATATCCATTTATTTTAACTCTCTTTTCGGGCCACTTCGTACTGCAGCTTCCCAGAGTTGTAGCAGCACAGCTTGCAGCCATCCAAGTGAGAGACCCGTAAGAGGAGCAGCAAAAGAAAGGGAGGCACAAGCAGCCCTAATTGGGGCAGGGATCCTCAGAGCAGGAGCTGGATTCGCTGCAGCGCCTCGGCTGGGTGGCACGCTGGGTCTGAGCTTGGCATCGGATTTTCTATGACCACTAGATGGCATAAAAAAATGCTGTTGTAGGTATCGGCTTCTTCCTGAAAAATTACCAAGTGTTGGGGTCACGCTGCAGTTAAAGGGGATTCTTACGTTGCTTTAATCAAAGGCATATATTAGTGTTTATCTTAGAGGCAAAAATCTGTCAGTCGGAATCATCCTATTAAGTGGAAATCAACCTTAGCAGCAAAATCCAGCTTCAAATAGCAAGGACTGCTGAAGTCAGTGCCGTTCTTAGGTGGAGGATGACATAGCAGATGACGAGGGGGCGGGAGGTTGCTCTGCTAATTGCGTTACAGGACCAGGGGCTAAAAAAAAATAATAATAATCAGTTCTTATCTTGGTAATGATTTTCTCTGTAGCTCTGGGCAAATCACATAACTTGCTTCATTTCTCTGTTTTGTATGAAGGGCAATGATTTCCTGCCTTGCAGTGGTACTGGAGGAGTTAATTAATGGTCACATAGCACAAATGGAAGGAAGAAAAATACTAATGACTCCCGAAAACTGCTTGTAAGGAAGAGCTCTCCTGGTCTGTCTGTCATCCAGCTATTGCTGTACCACTGTCGTGGTTACAATGAGATGATGGGGTATGGATAGATTTAAAAAATACTGTTGCTAAATGAAGCTGAAAGAAAGGAAAACCAGTGAAAGAAATAGACTAAGATCTTTTTGGTTCCATTTGCAGTGTAATTCATTGTGGAAATTTCATGGCGCGTGAATACAGCCTGCCTGCTGCTCTCCAAAAGCCCTCTGAGTTGAAGGAGCAACCTGATGGATGGTGGCTTGTGTGTCCTGACCCTCACCCTCAGTCCAGCCTCCCTCCAGCTGGGGGCAACTTTGGGTTCAAATCTGAAGCTTCGGTGCAGTCTCTAGTTCGGTTGCTCATTCGTAATTAAAACGGCTGGTTACTCGGAGTGCTTTGCAGCTGCTGTGAAAGGTCATGTCTCTTGTACATCCTCAAGATCAAGATCTTTGGTGATTTTACCGCTGAAATATGCAATCTGATTATAATGGCTTCTGATACTGCCAGACCATAAACAAAGACATTTCTGAATGCTGTTAGGAGCTAAGTGAAAAGAATAGGGAGCCCATTGTAAATTAATAGTGAGTGGGAAAATCTCCCCACAGCGATTGGTATGACTGCTGTGGTCACAAGATGACGTTATTTCTTTTTTACTCTTATCTTTATTGAGTGTAGTGGATATAAATACCCTAGGGGCAGACGGAGGATTTTGCAGGGTATACCAGGAACTACTTTTCATCATTTAGAAAGAAAGGGTTTAAAGGTTCAGATAAGGACGGTACTGAAAAAAAAGAGAACTTGGCATGATGTCCCTGAGAAAACAATATTGCAACAATGAACAATGATATTCAAGCATGTTTTATATGCTGATTTCACTGCCAATGAAAAGAGAGTGACTGCATGTCTTCCCATAATCACAGAGGGTATTTATGGCATAAATGTAATTTTTGGTTTATCTGAAACTGAGTTTTATCAGCTGTCCTTTAGCAATTTGAGGAATCAGACTGTGAATGAGAGAGACATGAAAACTGTCAGACCAAAACACACCCAACAAAACAAATGGTTACTGATTGGCCTTGAAGAAAACTGAGAAAAACAATTTTCATAACAAAAATAAGACACTGAAGTGCTGTAACTGCAGTGCCAAACTGATTTCCAACCACTCACAAGAGTATCGGCTTTGTTTTTCCAGCGATAAATTTAGGTTTTCCGCTTGTCCCCACTGCACATTTTAGTGATGATGTTGGAGACTTTTCAATTTCCATTTAAGAATTTAAAACAGCAAATAAAGTTATCTTGGCAGCTTGCGGGAGAGCTAATGTGGTAAACAGAAGATGTGTAGAAAATGGTTTATGCAAAGGTTGAGTTCGGGCTCAACACTGAACCCCACTGCTCTCTCCAAAGCCATGCCACCACCGGCAAAGTGCGCTGGCAGCCCAGAAAGCCAACCACATCCTGGGCTGCATCAAGAGAAGTGTGGCCAGTAGGGCAAGGGAGGTGATTCTGCCCTCTGCTCTCGTGAGACCCCACCTGGAGAACTGTGTCCAGCTCCGGAGTCCTCAAGACAGGAAGGACGATGACCTGTTGGAACAGGTCCAGCAGAGGGCTACGAAGATGATGAGAGGGCTGGAGCACCTCCCCTATGAGGACAGGCTGAAACAGTTGGGGTTGTTCAGCCTGGAGAAGAGAAGGCTCCAGGGAGACTTTATAGCAGCTTTCCAGTACCTAAAGGGGACCTACAGGAGAGATGGGGAGGGACTTTTTATCAGGAAGTGTAGCGATAGGAACGAGGGGTGATGGTTTTGTACTGAAAGAGGGGAAATTTAGATTAGATATTAGGAAGAAATTCTTTCCTGTGAGGGTGGTGAGACACTGAAACAGGTTGCCCGGAGAAGCTGTGGATGCCCCAGCCCTGGTGGGTGACGAGTAGGCCCTTGGGTCTTCTGCAGGAGCCTGCTGTGATAGAGGAGATGGGTCGGGAGGAAGACGAGGAGCAAGAACAGGCCGGTGCTGCCCTGAGGACTGTTGCAAGTCCTTCCAGGAGAAGGCTGTGAGCCAGGCTAATGCGAGTGTGCTGCCGTTTAGTTATCCCTTGTGCTGAGTCTGCTGCTATGGAAAGAAGTCTCCAGCTTTGGGTCCTAATGTCATGATCCTTTGGGATCCATGACTTGTCCTCCCTCATAGCCAGGCCTTGCCCGAGTTCACCAAGCGAGTACATTGCTCCCCTCCTGGCCAGAGGCTGTGTGAGGCAGTTACCTATGATGGCAACCTGCAGAAAGTGTTTTATGAGCCTAAAACCAAACCCTTTATATAGGAAATATAATAACATGCCCAGCAACAGTACTAAATTTTAGCCCTTAGCATCATTTTGTTCCAAGTAATTAGTCTTCTGATACTGTTTTTCTCTAGATACTGAAATATTGGTATGTTGTTACTCTAAATAGATCAACATGAATCTCAAATTAAGACCATAATAAAGCAATAACAAATTAGAGATGATTTTAGTTTCCAAAAAAAAAATGATCAAGCTGAGACTGAAAGTTGGAGAATTAAATGAAAGGGAAGAAAAACACCATAAAGAAGTACAAGCATTTGACAAATAGCTAATAGACTTAAGAGATTCCCTTATTGTTACTGCTCAGGGAATTTACTTATTTTCCCCATGTAGAACACGCACAATACCTTATTTAGTAATATTTCAAGAAGCTTTTTTAGCATCTGGCATTGAACATAATTGTTGCAATGCTCTGGCAGCGTGCTGCACTGTAAAGCTAACATTAGCCTGCTGCTGAGATGGAAATACATGGAGAAGGCTAAGGAGATTGAAGAGTGCAAGGTGCAGCTCCTGCTGCCTCTAGTGCCACGGAGGATTCCTGCTCTGATGTCATTCTCCTGCTTTCTGCTCCTCTGACTGGAAGTAGCACAGGCATTTTTTCCCTCCTTTTCTTTTTTTTTTTTTTTTTTTTTTTTGGTCAAAGGGTTGTCACCTTCCAGTATGTCCCACGTGTTGCAGTGCGTCGGTGTGTGGGAGCAGTGATGTGAATCCAGTCAGGCTTGTGCACTGGGTTGATGGGATTATGCAAGGTATAAAGCAGAGAAGCTGACCTGGATCAGGCCTGCAGTATTTTCTGAACTATCTTTAAAGGAATGAGCAGAACTGGGTAGAGCCTAATAATAGACCTAGACCATCTTTCTATTTGAGTTTGCTAGGAAAGTTGCCATGCAACCGGTCTTTAAGTAAAACAGTTTTCCTTAACAGTTGTTAAATGTCACCCTGAATGGTATTAACAACGTCAATGTGGAGATCAAATAATTATTACCAGCGTTTTTTATAACAGGCTAAAATTTTGCTGATCTCTTTTTCATAGAGGAGATAAAATAAATTTTACTTCCTGACATAATGGCTGAATGCTACGTATTCTTTTTCAAAACTCTACAGGAAATATTTCCAAACACAGTAGTGTATTCTGAGTTTAAAAAGACAAGACTAAGAAAATCTAAGATGACAACAAAATACTGTGACAAGTAAAATGAGAAGTGCCAAATGCTTCCTTTAAAGTTCACTAAAGACTTTGCAGTTGCTTTTGATTTTCACGGCCAAGGTGCTCAGTGACTGTGGTGACAAGAGCAGAAGACCTAAAGAGGTAGGGTAAAGCCAGTGAAGGAAGAAAACGCATTTAAAAATAATCCTCAATAAATAACATTATCCTAGGACTCTTCGTAAGCATTCAGTTAGGTTTTAACACACTGTGTGTATTGCCCGTTTCCACTGGGATATGATGTAAAATCAGTGGGCTAATTTATGTTCTCATTGGCACTGGCATAAATCCAGGGTAAGTCACTGGACTACGTCGTGGTTATTTCCAGTTTTCCAATGAGTAACCAAACAGAAATTGGTCCAATGTTCCTCGACTCCCTCTTCTACTCCCTTGTATAGGAACTGGTCAGAAATAAATCACTGAGAATATGCTGCTGACTCCACTTGTTAATAAGAGGGAAAAGAGCATCACAATGTTTTTTTTCCCATGTGTTTTCTTAATAGACCATGTCTCAGGATAAGAGTTGCAAAGTTCTGCCAGCTTCAGGGATCCTGGGGACGATAAACTCTCCTTCCACCCCGCCAACTAAACAGGCAGGTATGAGATGTGCAGGCTGCTCTTTTATCTTATTTCCCAGCAAACCCTCAGCCTCCACGGGACGTATTCACCATTGCCCTGCCACATAAGTGGAGGTGCACCGATTCCTAGGGAGAGCGTGGTGGGTACGACACACAGGAATGAAAGCATTTTGTCCTCAGTCTTTAAAAAAAGATGCTGCAGCACAGTCCAGAGATTATTCCGGCCCTATGGAAAGAGAACGACCGAGTGGCTGCAGGCAAACACGGACCTTTTGTAACTTCATTACCACAGATCTGCTCCACCTTCAGCGACAGCCCGGCGATGGCGAAGCGAAGGCGCTGTTAAAGCCCAGACCTGGTAGAGAAGGGCTTTGCATTCCTAAATGATTGAATCAAAAAAGCAGAGCATAAACCCCATAGGCAACACGCCTTGGACGAGGTTTATTTTTACTGTGTGAATTCGAGCGCTGGAATGTCCTGTACCGCTTCCAGAAGGGTTAACGCTTTCATGCCTCGCAGCCTGGCCAGGGGGGACACCCAGTGCCGTGGGTACGGGCTCTGTCCTCATTTTCCTGATACCTCAGTGACTGGAACAGCTGTGCCCTCCCTGCCTTTCTCAGCTCGCCATTCCTCGGGGGGCTTCTTGAACTATCGCTCCCACACGTCTTACTTCTCCTTCCCTTTCCTCGTCCGCTCCCCGTTCCAAGAAACTTTCACAAATGCCAGCCGACTGAAGTGTTTACTCTTATTTCTCCAGCTGCAGCTTAGCTGGCACGTCTCTGGAAGGAGCATGTAAGAGGTGCATGGTATAGTTGGTAATATATGGTATGGTTGCTAATTCCAGCTGTTGTGCTGTCTTTCTGAGCCCAGCTCCCTGGTTTAAAAGTAATGTCAGGCTGAAGAGGAAGATCCTTTACTATCAGTTCCAGGATGTGGCTGGAAACACGGAGAGGAAGATGTTCTGCCATTTCATAAGGGGAAGTGCTGTTCCTTTCTCCCCTCCAAACTGGTGACACCACTGTAACAGGTGAGGGCAGGAGACCAAGGTGTTCAGATCCGGCATGGCTGAGACCCCCTGCCACCCAGCTCACACCACAGACTGGGCTCCCCAGCCTTGCTCCTAGTGAGCCTGTGTGACCCCAGATGGACAGTTTCTTCTTCCTTACCTTGGCAAATCAACACTCCTGTGCTCACAGTTTGGTTTTTTATTTGGGGAAGCGTTGCCTTGCATTACCTTACTGAGACTGAGGAACTGGTTTAGTTGCTCAGAGCAGGGCTAAGCAGTTGACAGAAGTGCGAGAAGCCACTCGTACTGATGAAAGGCAGCACTGCAGGCAGCTGCCTGCTTATGTGCTCCTTGGAATCAACTCAGAGAAAGTGGGAAACATTAGTAGGAACAGCATTTGTTTGCTACAACCTGCTTTTGACTGATCTTCTGAAAAAGGTACTCTTTAACCAGGGCTCTAAGGCCTTACTGCTGAGCAACCATGATCACCTCTTGTAATGCAACTTTTAAAGCTTTTGCAAGATGGTAGGATGGTAGGCTGTGTTTCATTATGGGCTTTCTTGTTTTCCTTTCTGATGGAAAAACTAAGAGGCCAGTACTGGAAAAGCCCTTAAGCGATACGACTTTTCCAAGGTCTGCTGTCATGTCATTTAGTTGGCTTTCAGTTCTTTCCAGTCAAGGCGACTTTGGCAAATGAGCAGATTAAGACAGTCCTGGTGCCGTGTAGACTTCCACGCTGCATCTCCATCCCATGTAGGGTTCTTTTCTCTGAAATTTTCCAGTTCACTTTCTAAAATAATTTTCATATCACCAGCCTAGGCAGAGACTTTGAACAACTTCTGTTTGAAGAGACAGGACAGTTAAGATGCAGAAGAAAAGCCGCACTTGTTCAGGAAGCAAGGCACAGACCAAACCAGCTTGCTGAAGGGCACCGAGGAACTTTCAAGCAATGAAAGGCTTGAAAGCAGGTACCTGCTCTGTACTTTTACTGGAGAACACTTCCCTTGTCCATGTATATCATAAAGCATGACAACCGTGAACTCATCATAACCTCAGTTTAATTTTTAAGTGGATGTGTTTTAAAGGGAAAAAACCCACATAAGTATCTTCTTCAACCCTTCACTATCCATGGGGCCCGTTTCCCTCTCACATATGAGTGAGAATTAACATTTCTCCAGATTTAATGAGAGCCCATTACTCAGTGGCGTAAGCCCATCTCAGACACCACCACAGATCTATACTGAGCACAGCAAATTTATTCATTAGATTTATCCTATGTTTATTAACAGCCCAGCTCAGAAAAAGAGTCAGTGACAAAAACCATCTGGAATAAACATAATGGAAAACAAACAATGTAATATATTCCGTCACTCCAGCCTAATTACACTGTTTGGTGCAAATACTATCAATCCAAGTGACAATTTACAAGCCGAACTCTTATTAAAGGGAAAAATGAGCTGTGTGGGGAAGCACAAATCAAAGTAACTAATCAACACAGACAACACATTCAGGGATTTAAGAGCCAAGGTACGGTAGTCTTTTATTCCTCCTTGTTTTCAATTTGGGAGACCTGCTGTGATGGTGCAGTACATTATACATTATATCTACTTATGCAACACTGGGGAGAAGCATGACTCCGGCTGTTGTCTTGTTTTTCATCAGCTACAGCCTGTAACTTTTAGGCTTAAACACTTTTCTTGTCCTGTCATTTAAGCTGGGAGCAAGGTAAACTGTCCCAGGCAAGTTTTATTTTAAGGTAAGTCTCCTATTTTTGGGTATGGTAAATGCTTGGAATTAAGGAGGAAATTAGTAAAGGCGGGAGTTGGCTAAAAGCAATGCAAATTTGATGTAAAACAAGTTCTTCTTGAGTGAATTGGTTCAGCAAGAGGAAAAAGGAAAGAGATCTCTCCCTCCTATGCAAGCATCTGAACAACACATGGCGGCCGTCCATGATCTGTTTCAGCTTGGAAGCTGGAACTGGACTCATTAGATGCATCTGGTGTCCCCAGGGAAGCAAAAGAAAACACTGGCAGCAATGAAGAAAAGATGGTAGAAGCCATCTGAAGCAGAAATTAGCCAACCATCCCGTCTGCATTACAGCATGAACTTCAGGAACAGCATTAGGCACCTGCATGAAAGCTGAGCCCTCAAAGCAGAGGAATACAACGTGTAACACACTGTCAGTTTAGGGAAAATACACCCATAATCTGGAAAATACCACTTCAGGCAACCTGGGAAAACTTAAGACCTCATTACAACAAGGAGCAACAAGCTAGCATTACAGTGAAATCAATATGAACAAATATACACACAGCCCTCACCACAGAAATGTGACTGTAACTTCCAGAAATGTTAGCGAAATACAGTTTATGTAGTCCTACACCGAAATATTCCCTGTTAGTGAGAAGATGCTGTAAGACATTCTTTAACTATTTCTGTGGGGAAAAAAACCCAACAAAACCCAACCAAACAGTGAGAAAGGGTTACACTGAGGAAGAGATAAGGAGGGAGATCACCAGTCATCACCAGCCCCTGTGCACAAGTGCCTCTTTGGACCTTCACATTCCTTCCTTCCCTGCAAGATAAAAGGGAGGCAGGGTCCTTTCACACTTTAGAAATGGCCGTGTAGCTCAAAGACCTTCTCTCATGGGATTGTCTTGGAAACAACATTCATCTCATGAACAGGCATTTCATATTTCTCCCTGAACGTTTCATATTTCTCTCTGTTTTTTTCTGGGTCTAGTGCTCTGTTTCAGGGTCCAGTAGGCCCTGAAACATAGCTTTTTCTCAGCCATAGCACAGGCTTATTTTCAACCCAAAGGCTGATAATGAGCAAGCTTTTGTCATAGCCCATGTGTATGAAAAATGTCCAAAACTCTATCTCTGCACCTGCTGTTTTCAGAAAGAAATGTGTGACATCCTTTTCTCCTTGAAGAGGTGATGTCATAGATGTGGCCACAACAGGATGTTTCTTCGTTTAACAGGCAAGGTGCAAAGTTAGAGAAATACACCCCTGAGAATTTTGAAATTCTGGTGATTCATAAAAGCCAAAAAATTTGTTGCCAGCTAACGGTGGATCCATCTCTCCAGAGCCTCATTGCATCATCTGTATTAGCATGTAAATCAAGATGACATAGTTGTTGCTGACTAATTTCAAGTGTGATATTCACAGCATAGATACACTATTGGGATGGTCTTTGGCAACACCTTCATCCAAACATCTCTGCACAGTGTCTGCCTGAAGCTATCACTCTCTTCAACCAGGAAGATGAACATGAGGATGACTCTTTCCCTCACGTGTGAGTCCATGCCTATTCTTAAAAAACAGTGAGTTTAAGTGTGCTATCAAACCCCACAGGCACCGTGTTCATTTATGTCTCTCTTCTTGGCCTTAACTACTTTGCTTCAGGCAGGAACCTCACAAAGTTGTTTTTTCTCTGATTGCTTCCTGGCCTGTAGGAATTTAAATAATGTTCAAAAGTAGGTATGGGTAAAAGAAGGATGATTCCCCATTTGGAGATTACAAAAATCTAGGAGTATGCGGTGTCTGTCATTAAAGATAAAATACCCTAATTTTAAGTTTACATGGATTCTTACCTTCTTGTTCTATGACCATTGGTACTCAATCTGACTAGCGAATCTAAACATTTTCCTTCCTGAACAAGGAATGGCCATAAATACAGAGCATTTTCTTTAAGGAGCAGAACATAGCAGCCACGAAATGGTCAATGCAATATGGTCACATAGTGTCCAAAACTTCAGCTTTGTCACTGGGAATTATTCTGCCGGTTTGGGGTGCTCAGACACTTGTGTTGTTGCTCTCTTGAACCTTGAAGATTTTTTGTAAATCTCCAGGATTCTCTAGTCTGTATTTTTTTCCTCTGAGGCAGGAGATTCAGGTTGTTCAGGCCCTGAGGCAGTGATCAGGCTGTGCTGGCTGTGCCCTTGCTGTTACAACCATGTGATGCTGAATCTGGTTCCCCATTGTCACAAAAAGCCCCAAATGGTCCCAATGCCTTTTTTCTGACTCCCTGCACTGTCACCTTTTCCCATGTGCTCCACCAAAGGCTTTCAGTGCTGTCAAGGATCTGATCTACTGATAACCACCAAAGTCAGTTTGCAGTGAACACTGAATTTTTTCTCAGTGTTATCAAGGACCTCACAGGGACAAGTTAGTTGAGATACTGAGCTATCTGACTGAACTATCTATCAACAACCCCTCAAGGCAGAAACTACTTGCTAGAGCATCAGCTGATAAACCAAAAGGGAGATAGAGCTCAGAGAAAGAATTGTTTTAATTACCATGTAGTAAATGCTGCTTTACCATTATTTTAGAAAAAGCTGGATGCAGATGTTACATGAATGTAATTGCAGATTTCAGGAAACATCCTAAAAGCCACAGAGGAAGCCTTAAAAATATAACAGAAATAATTCCTTCTGGAATATGAACACGAGCAGATTTCTCCCCCACCCCCAACTACATTTAAGATATCAAGTATGTTAGTTCACTGAACTTCAGAAATGGGCAGTCACTCAAAGACAGGTTGCATTAATAGGTTCCAGCTATTGATAACTAAGGAAGGCTGATTTTCCTACAAGAAGAAAGGCTGTGTTCCCATTGCAACCCTCCATTGCAGTGGCAAGCTTAGAGCACCTTCCAGGCTAGATTCCATCTGCAAACTGGGATGCTGCTGCACTGCTTCCTCACCTGCCAAGAGCTTTTCCGTTACTGGAACCACAGTAATGGTAACTGGTCTGGGCACTCCATATTGGTTTAGAGGTTTAGACTGGGTATTAGGAAAAATTTTTACACTGAGAGGGTTGTCAAGCCTTGGAACAGGCTGCCTAGGGAAGTGGTTGAGTCACCATCCCTGGAGGTACTGAAAAGATGGGTAGATATAGTGCTTAGAGATATGGTTTAGTGATGGGCTTTGTCAGTGTTAGGTTGATGGTTGCACTTGATGATCTGAAAGGTCCCTTCCAACCCAGGCGCTGCTATGATTCTATGATTCTACTCGTCACCTCTGGATGTTTTGCTACTTATGGTCCTTCGCTGTCTGTTTTGCTGATTGTCTTGTACGACATTTATGGTGGGAACGTTCTGGCAGGCTTGAAGGGTTTCTTTCTGCTTCTAACCCTATGGGAAGATTATAGGCACACAGCAGTATGACAAGGATTAAAATCTATTTTCTTTCCCTCTTTACAAAGAACCTATTTAGTTATTGATGACTACAAATGGACTCATATTTCCAGAACCGAGGAAAGCTACATGCAGTTTTCTGTATCTTCACAGACTTCTAGTATGATCTCAAATCA
>JAOXNO010000033.1:56457953-56481516 GCA_028565335.1 Limnodromus scolopaceus | reverse complement strand
ACTCATATTTCCAGAACCGAGGAAAGCTACATGCAGTTTTCTGTATCTTCACAGACTTCTAGTATGATCTCAAATCAACTTTCATTGAGCCCTCACATCTGTAAGCCCAAGAGGTGGTACTCAGAGAAATAAATACACATGTGCTGAGGTGTTGCACCAGACCAGTAATGGGGTCCACAGAAAGAGAGAGAGATCTTGAGACAGATACAGACGTCTGGCACACACTGGAATGTAATCTCTTCATGTCATTGCAAGGGTTTACTTCGGAGAGCCTCTCTCTGAGTTATGTTGCTGTCAGGTAGCAGAGTACCGCTTGCAGTATTTGAAGCATTTGAACATTTGCAGCCTTTAAACAATTAGAATTGTCAGAAAGAAAGACAGCCTATCAATCAGAAGTTTTCACAACTCCTTTTCTTTTAGATGTAGATTTCTAAAGCTCACATTGTTAAATAATACACTATAAAATAGAGCCCTTCAACAATTTCCTCTTTTTTCCTTTTTTTTTTTCTTCTTTTTTTTTTCTTTTAAAACCTACAGTGTTGGATACAGAAGATATCTTAAAACTTTCAAAGTGGAACTAAAAGAACTGCTCTCTTTGGTCAAACTAATAGTTCTGTTAGTCCACTGTTTTCTTGGGTAATGACCCGTCCCAAAAGACATCTGGGTGAGGAAACCACCAGGAAATGCACAGCTAGTCAAGGCAATAATGAAAGTAGTCATTAGCCTTGGGCAACAGACTTCAAGGGCCAACAGCCTGCGTGCTTTGCTTACACGTGGGCTACTTTGCTTATACCTGCAGAGATGGGGATTAGCCACTGAAGTCCGAGCAGTGGACTTCAGGCCCTTTCTCCATCCCAAGCCTTCTCCTCTCCAGCAAGGCTGAACACCAGCCCTGGTGTTGTGGAGTAAAGAGAGACTGAGTTGAGGTGCAAAAAGAGGAAAACCTGTGTTCTGTGACAGCCTGGCATTAGAGGTTACTGCATCCTGGAGAACTGAGAAAGGAAAAGGTTCCCAGAGGGAAAGGAGAAAGAGAAAAAAGGGAGGAAATTCCTTTTGATGATGATCCTGCATCACCACCGAGCCCTTCTAGCACCCCTCCAGCACCACAAACCCTTCAACAATCCTGTTCCTTCTCAAAGGTGGAGGCAAAAGCTCCAAAGCTTCGTTGAAATGAGGCATTTCTCTTATTTCAAGTCAGGCTGGTGCCTCGTGTAAACACTGACTTCATTCGTATAATGACATATCTTATGTCATTAGAATTAAGAAAGCCTCAACAATCTGTGCAATAATCCATTCTTAAGATCAACTAAATCGCATTTAAGCCGTTCTTACATGTCATAGGCTGTCTGAAAAGATTTCTTTAAAAAACAAACTCTTCAAGTCTGAAAGTCAAATGGAGAGGGAGAAAAGAACTAACGGTTTTAGAGCAGCAAATTAATATCCAATAGCAAAACATTTGGATCAAATCTGTTTATCTGGTTTATTTTCCTTGAAAGAAAATGAGACTTCTTATTTGAGATTTATTCTTTTCATTTGTGTTCCCAAATTTATTCCTGGTCTAAGATCTTACGTTCTTAGAATCCCAGCTCATCGAATTAAATATCTGTACCTCCTGAAAAATGAAATTTTAGAATAAGAAAGATCAAAAGACTTTTTTTCTCAGTTATTTCTCTAGGCACTGCATTATTTCCTCTGGGAAATTTTACAAGAGGAAGATTTCAGCCTGCTCACAGTACACATTAGAGTGAGAATGCAATTCACAACCAGGGCAGCTCCTTTGACTCTTTTTGCTGCTTGTTTGCTTTGACTGAGCTCGGACTAGCACATTTCGCAGTTGGTTTGCAACTTGAAAACACAAGTTGAGTAATGGGGTGAAAATATCCCACAACAAATAATCCTGAAAAACATGTGGTTTATTGGTTTGCAAGCTAGGAAGTGACATCAAACATCCAGACATGGATACTTTTCATTGAATGCATCAGTTCTGCATTCTAAGACAGAGTACATTCCTCCCCATAAAATATACACAACAAAGTATTTAAAGATGTTCAAATTCAAAGCCATAACCATCTGCTTATCACAGACATCTGTTGCTTCAAAGCAAAGGACTATATGAAAGGTTCAGAAAGCTTTAGAGCTCAGAAGATGCATTTGCCAAGAGACTAATGGAACACATGAATATACATAAATTCCAAAAATATAGCAAACTGCTGTTTTCTCCCTGGAGTGCGGTTACACCGGCTAGGTATCTGAGGGCTGAGTTGCAAAGAAAAAAAAAAAAAAGTAAAAGAGTTACCTCAGCTCTTGCCCATCTCTATATTGAAAACTAAACTTTTTGTCACTCTCCAAACACTCTTGAAAAGCAACGTCTTCCTCCATCAGCAGAGGAGTCAGACTTTTACACTACCCCCCGACGTGTCTGCAACCTACATCCCCTGCAACCTTCTTTCTGTAGAGCTGTTCTCGCTCAGGGAGGTGACATCCCAGCTTCACCGGGAACAACATTCTGCAGCTCCACAGCCCTGCATGTCTATTGATTTCCTTCCTATTTTCGCACCCAGGGCTGACTTCCTGGCTGAAGTTAAGCAGAGCCTTCTTCCCATTGAAATCAAGCAGATCCTTCCCACTGAAGTCAAGCAGGGCCTTCCCATTGACCTCAATGAACTGTGGGCATCTCCCTTAACCCAACAGTGCCCCTTTCCCCACCTGGCTCTTGCATTGCCATGGAAATGAAGGTCAACAGCAGGGCTGGGAGGTGTAACAAGCCATTTAGGGCAGCGTCTGTGTTCCTCTGGGCAACCTGATTCAAGAGGTCATTGTGGTGGCATATCTGCAATAAATAGAGTTGTCCTATGGGGTATGTGGGGGGATAGAGATTTCCCTGTGGGGGCTGGAAGGCAGAGTTTGCACCTTGCAGACCTGTGGGTCTGGAGGGAAAGACCTGCACCTTGCAGACCTGTGGGTCTGCTAAAGGTTTTCGGGAGCGGGGAAATAGTGTGAGCCAAATAGAAGGTGCAAAGCCAGAGGGATTAGGTGCTTTTGGAAAGGCTGCCAGGAATGTAGGGGGACTAGAGGCATTCTGGACAGGAAGATACTGAGAACCCTGAGTATATTAAATTTCTGTTTCGGGTTCATACCACCTGTACCTGGTCAGTGGAGCTAATCAGGCTTCCTGGCACAGTAGCCAGTTTCCATTCATTGATCACCCTATCTGCATATGGGCAGCCATCAAAAGGGCAGGGTGGACCTCACAGACGAGAAGAGAAATCTGGGATTTCAATGCCTGTCTGCCAAGCCTATTGGAGCCAATATGTACATGAATGGCACAGAGAGCAAGAAAATATTTCATGGCCTGAAACGGCAGTGTGGAGCTCAGAGAAGGTTGATCCATCCCTGCAATAAACTCCAATTAACCATACAGAAAGTGATTAATTTAAATGAGCATGAACAGCAAGGTACATTTTTATAAAGCAATCAAAATATTTCTTCTGTCATTTAATGTTCCTCTCAGTCACATAATGTGACGTCTTACACCTCCCTGTAAAGCATATAAAATCCCACAAGTCCACAAGTTCAACATGGGGGTTACACACCACTTTTGGGGTTCACTGATGCTGCTTTATGAACTATCCTCCTGCTCCTTGCTTTCCTTTGCACAAAACACAAAATCCTTTGGATTTTGTGTTTTGCTGCCAGTTTCCCGTTGTCCTTGCAGTCAGAGTAACAAGAAATGGAAGAAATCAGACAGCTCTCCGTGCCGATACCACACAGAGGACAGAAATTGTCAGTGATGGGAAAAGCAAGCAGAGCCTGCCCGAGCTGCGCACAGATTCTGCTCCTCACGTCACTCACAAGCAAAGCATTTCGAGGAAGGTAAGTTGCTTATTTACTGTGCCGGCATAACGTGCATTATTCAAAGCATAACAACATCGCTCGTATTAGGAAATTCATCTCAAGTTTAGATTATCTCAGAGTTTTTATGAGGCAAGAGAATATACAAAGTCTGCTTCAGCGAAATAAAGCCCCTTTACTTACATGGCTTGCAAGAGCTTCCAGCAGCTGGAGCCTCTGAATTGCAGTGCATGCTGATATGGTGCTTTGCTGAAAGGCCCCTAACTTTGGCACTGGAGACGGCACATAACTCACCGGTGCTTCAGATGGATTGATAACGTCCTTTAAAAGTACCCTCACATGGCTTTTTTTATCAGTGGTGCTCACTGACGGGAGGCTGCAAAGCAGAAAGCCCGTCTGGTGTTAGGAGGAAAGAGTTCCCTCTCAGCTGAATCCAAGAGAAAAAAAAAAAAAAAAGAGGAGTCCTTGACCTCGACAACTAGAATAAATCTACAATATCTGCTGGCTCTTTTCTGAACGCATACTTGAGCAGTAACATAAGAGGGAGCGATGGGAGCGCAGAAACTGTGGCATGTCATGCTCTGTACCGGCAGGGTATGCGAGCAGCGCTTCTAGCAGAGGCACGGGAAAATGAAAACACAATGCGTGTTTTCAGCTTTTATTTTGTTGACATATTTTAAAAATAAAGCCAGGATGACGGGCTTCTCTCTTTCAGTCGGCGACTCCCAAGTGGCAGCGCTCTCAGCTCGGTCCCCTCCGCTGAGGTTCCTTACGTTCCAGATGAGGTTACTGCTGACTTCCTATTTCAAACAGCGATTTCTGAGAATCTCTGTATCTCAGCCAGGAAATGTAACCCGGGCTGAAGTTTAGCATTTTGGACATCATAAATGCAATGAGTCGCCTGCAAGCAAAATGAGTATTTTTCACATATTTTTTTTCTCCTTCGAAAGATATGTTTACTTTTTTTTTTTTTCTCTCTCTCTCTTTCCTTTGGTCTGCTTAAACTTATTAAACTTTATAAAAGCAAGCATAGCTTTGGAACAAGTCCTCAGTAGAACAAATAGTGAGACGAATATGAAAAGTAAGATAACGATGCAGCTTAAAATAGGTAAATGTAAGGTTTCAGCAAAAAAGAAGCTCCCTGCTCCATTGTAAAATTATATTTACAAGAATAAAGACATTATTTTAAACATAGTCATTCAATACCCAGACAATGAAGACAGAGGTTTTATGGAGAGGATGAAAAAGCCACCATATTTTAGCCATAATAAAAGGAGTAGGAAAGAGATAAGAAAGGAAGGAAATCAAAGTCCTCATTCATTCCATTGTATTCAGTTGCAAAAGAGGGAAAAGGGAAACAAACTTACAGTTTACAATCAAACTTTAAAACATTGTAAATGCAATATTCCTAGCTCTATGAAACATAAAGATATTAAAAAAAAAACCCTGAAAACCTTTGATAAGCATTTCTAGCTTGGCGAAATAATAGTTTTTAATGAAGAATGACCAAATTATCTCTTTTGTCTAGTGTGTTATTCCCCTTGTGTGACAATGGACTTGAAAAATCCCCTACACGTTTTGTATGTGTGTTATCAGGGTTCTTCTTGAACCTCAGACTTGAGTTCAGCTTTTGTCGTTGCTTCTTTTTCTTGCAACTTTATTAAGATACTAAAACACATGTACAACTTCAAAGTTGTTTATTGGTAATTAAATTGTCTCTCCCAGTTGCAGCTGACTAGTAGCAGTGATAGATTGTGTTGAACGAGAGAAGTCTTAGTTTCAATTTAGTTTCCATTTATACCCAGTTCCTTTGTCAAACACTGACACTCTAAGTCTACAATAAATTAATTTGGGCTCTTTTCAGCTCCTCACGCTGTTTTCCCCTTCCCTTTCTCCACTAATATTTTCAAAATACAAGGCACTATCGAACCATATATGTATATGTTGAATTTCAACGCATTGGCGTTCTTTTTTTTTAAATTAAAATTCATGTTTGAAAGTTGTTGCTTTAAAACCGGTGTGAGTGCAAGTGTTGTTCTTCAGACAGCAAAACACCTTTTCTCCATAATGGACCCAAGTCTTGTACTTAGGGCTTATTTATGTAGGCTGGTGGTGGCCCCCCCTGCACTGGCTCCTGCTCAGCCACCGTCACCTGCCGTGCTAGACCTCTTCCCTCCTTGCTAAACCATCAGCAAGCCCATGGAAATAGCTGGGAGTTTTCACTTTTATTCATGTTTTATGGTGCGGAGGCCCCGCGACCTGGTCTGTAGGAGCAAGTCTTGGTGCACAGAACCACTTGCACTCACCCAGGTTTGAGACAGCAGCCCCAGGAGCAGGGCGTATGGGGATCCCATCCGTCCATCCAGCTTTCTGTCCTTAACTGCAAAGGGGCTAAATTTCAAAACCTACTTGGGACCGATTACCTGCTTCTTTGTGAAGTGTTTTGAGACGAGCAGAATGTAGACCTCACTTCTGAAAGCCAAATCTTCTTCTTGTCAACACCTGAAATGCACCACTAATTTAAGCACCAGCTAATTACCCCCAGGTGTGACTCAATGTCTTCCCCAGTGACCTGGCTTTCCCCCCGGGGAAGTAAGAAGCCATCGGGTGGTGTATTTACAGCCCCCTGTGCATGGACGGTGTCAATTCTCCACCAGCCCGTTTCAGCCACCATGCAGCGGTGTGAGCCCTGGCTCACAACCGGAGGCAGCGGTAGCCACTGAAAATACCGTCTGCTCTCCTGAGTATTGCGTGTGCACTCACAGAATTTATCTAGGGGTTAAGAAACCAGCTCCCAAACCAAGGGTCACGGGTAGAATTGCAGCTGCGAATGCGAAAGTTGAAGCTCGGCCAGGACCCCAGAAGCTGTAACCCAAACAGAAATGTAGACTTGTTGGGTGAAGTCTATGTCATGGTCTACCACATCAAAAACTCTTAAAATTTTTTTCTTTTCCTTTTTTTTTTTTTTCCCAGTAGAAGTATAGACCCTTATATTAATTAAAGTCTTATGTTTCTCATTCATCTTTCAAACACACCCCAGAAGATTGTTTGGCCTGCACTGCCCGTGGGCTGGGAGTGCTGCTCTGCTGGCACGACGCCGTGCGGTTACCTCTGAGACCCTGAGAAAGTAGCAGGTCCTATGCCTGATGTGACACAGTCCATTAAACCACCTTGATCAGACTTTGTTTTGAAATCGTCTGATTTTATGCACAGCTTTAAAAAATTGAGGCCTCACAGGATTATACATCCCAGTAGCTGTTAGTTCCAGCGTCAGCTCACAAGGCTTTTAGAAAGCCCACACTTGGCTACTTCGTGAGAGATGGAACATGCACAGCGTCAATAGGAACCATAAGGCTCAGTTTCACTAAAGGCTGGGCCAGAAGCAGTGAAACACTGACTCAGTGGCGATGTAAGATGACATGGCAGGTAAATGTGAACTATTTCCCAACACAGTAAAATTTCATTTCCTTTAGATCACAGAATCAGATAATGGTTAGAGTTGGAAGAGACCTTAAAGACCATCGAGTTCCCACCCCCCTGCAATAGGCAGGGACACCTCCCAGTAGACCAGGTTGCTGGTCATCTGGAAATGAACCATGCCATTGATTGGCTCTGTGGAGGCATAGCGCTACCTAAAGGCACTTAGAGAATCATACAATCATAGAATAGTCTAGGTTGGAAGGGACCTTTCAGATCATCTAGTCCAACTGTCAACCTAACACTGACAAAACCCACCACTAAACCGTATCTCTAAGCTTTATGCCTGTCCATCTTTTAAATACTGTCAGGGATGGTGACTTACACTCTTTCTAGGATCAGGGGCCATGAGTATTTTTGGTGGAGGCAATGAGCTGCCCTGAATCAGTTCAGTCCATCATGACTTAACTGGTCTGTCCCTGATGGAGGCAGGCTGCCTCCTGCAGTGCTACCTCAGGGGCGCACACCACGGTCTCCAGTGCTCCAAGAGGACACATTTGCAGAGCTGCAGCGTTAGAACAGAATCACAAGAGTAATTTGGGTTGGAAGGCACCTTTGGAGCTCAGCTCACCCAACACCTGCTCAAAGCAGGTCTAATCAGCTGGCAGATGGCTCTGCAGTATGTGCCGTGATGACTTTACTATTGAGGGTTCTCCACTCTGTACAGCACACCTGACCTCCGTTACCCCCAGGAGCAAGGGGCTGACTCAACGATTATCATCCAGAGGGATTTTGCATTCCTTACCCCAGGTAATTACAAACTCTTGGTTATTGCAGTATGTGATCACCCAATCATTTGATTATACTTACCTGGCGTGGAAGCCAAAAGATAATATCTCATTTTACAGCTGTGGACCTAAGGCACAAGGATGGCATTACTTGCCAGAGATCACACAGTCTGTGCAGAGTAAGAAATTAGGCGGTCGACTCAGGGCTGGCGTCCTACCTGCTGTCACCTCTCTGTGCATTCCTGCTGTTAGTTAGCTATCGGTTATTAATAGCCACCCTGCTATTATAGATCATTTTTTGAGGTGAGGGGAAAAGTAACACAGCGCTCGTGAGACGCCAGCTCTGTAATGGGTTCCAGTGCTGAAGCTGAAAGTGGTGGAAAATGAAAAAAGTGCTATACATGTGGTGGGCAGCTGGACTAGGGATCATCGAATGAATGATCCTCCTTAAAACACAGCCCTTCTGACAATCTGGAATGGGATCTAAATTAGTAAAAGCTGGTTTTGGAAACCAGGAAAGGTCCCTGTGATCCCCACTGCTGTCAGTGAGAATTCGTATTATAATGATCAAAAACTATGTGAAGGTGAGTATTGCTGTAACTTGTTTAGATTGCAGGCCTGGAAAAATACACTTAAGACATCTGGAATCAATTTTTGCTGTGAAATTCAGTTCGTACATAAGGAGGGCTTGGGAAGAATTGAAAGATGAGATAGTCTTGTCTTGAGAGACAAGAATGAAAATGAGAATGTTTAAACAAGCGGCTAGTATGTATGGCCCTCACACTTTGATCTCACATTTAGTTACTGGTGAATAATATTGCTTTATGCATGGTCCCACCTATATATATATATATAAATGGCATGTATCTAGGCACCAGCCTATTGCTTATGGGAAAAAAAAAAAAGAATATAGCATGGGCCACAGATCTGTGCTAGACTTGTTCTGCTTCCTGGAGCAATCCAGTTAAGCTTCTTTGCAACCCATATGTGGTTGTCCCAAACTGCCAACGTCTGTCCTGGAAACCGTGCTGCCTACCTGCTCAGACTTGCCAAGCCAGCCAAATCAGGGCTGCAGCAATATCTCGCTTAAGGTGAGATGCTAACGGCACTTGTTCTCATGGGCTCAGCTAGTATATGAGCTAGTAAATAATTCAGGCAAGAATTCAGGAGCTGAAAACTCCTGTTGATGCTTCAAATTGCAGATTAAAAATGAAGAATTCTGACATTTTAATGTGTAGTTTATTTTAAGTTTAATGTGTCATTGGTGTATAGAAAGCAAATCTTTCTAAACCTGTAGTGTGCAATATCTTGTCCATATAACTTCTCAGCCTTGAAATCTGAGTGGCCAGATCTAGAGCTGGCATAAATAGGTACTGCTGCATTGATTGCAAAGGCAGCATAGTTAATGTACATCAGCTGAAGGTCTGGCTCAAAAATGTGCAGAAGCATATATATTCCCTTTCTGGTCATGTGGGTGCTACTGAAGATGACTCAGGACCTGACAGCTACCATGACTTTATATCCACATCAAAGCTTATCCTTAGGCCTTTTACCATACCCCATGGGGGCTGAACATTTGTTTTTGAATGCTTCACTGAGCTATATAATTTAGGAACGTCAACAACACATACCATGAAAACCCATCAAAAGCAAATCTCAAGCTCAGATACGAATGTCCTGAGCCTGCACTTGAGGAGCCGTCTGACCTTCCATTTGAGGGTCAGAAAGGATTTTTTAATAAACTGTCTTGTCTCTTAGAGGTCAAACAGCATGGATGAAGCCTGGACATGCTTTAAGGCAGGGTCAGTCTCTTTTTTCTATTGTGGGGTGTGTCTTCAACCAAAAGCAAAACTCATTTCAACTCCTTCTACTTCATCAGAGGTAGTAAGGGCAAATAAGCTCCTTGGGTATTAGAAAGCATGCTTTCTATCAGTTGTTTGTGCTACTTTCCCATGAAAAGTCTGCTGCTCATGTACCTTCAACATGATAGTAAAACATTATGTTTAATCTTTTGACAGTTTAAGCAAATGGTCCTTTTTGCAACAGATCAAACCCCCCCTAAGTTAAATCTGTAGCCCTTTTTTCTTGACAACCTTGGAAAAAAAGTCAGAAAGTACCCCAAAATATCGTGTTCCAGATATATCTGGAAATTTGAGAGGGCTTTCCTCCTTCAATTTCTGGAGGTCTGGAGTGAGGTTGAGGCTATTTCAGATCAAGATATTGAAAACATAAAAGAAAAATTTTCTTTTCTTGCTATGAGCTGCAACCGGTCTCCTTCCTGCAAGTATGAGGCTTTCTGACAGAAGAGTGTCCCTGACCATCCCTCATGGGTACAGTGTGAGAGAAAGCACCTCTTTAACAAAGTAGAGAAGCCACTTGCAGTGTATATTACCGTTTGAAGTGCAGCCCAGTTTGCAAGAAGTGAAGGGCTACATCACTGGTACAAACTAATTTAATGGCGTATGGTTTCTTCATTTGGAAAAAGGCTTCAAAACTGAAAAGCAGATTGCAGCTTCGCAGAATAAACTGGTGCTGGTGCTCTCATTGCATGTAGCTTAAAACTGCTTAAGCGCTACAGGCTTGTCTGGATTGAGTTAAAAAAATGTTGGGTTTTTTTTTGTTTGTTTTGTTTGTTTAGTCCAAAAATAGAATTGCTTCAGCTCTGTTCAAGCTCAGTGTTGTTCCAGTTGTCTTCAGTTTCTTCTTAAACCCACTGTATTCCCAGATCGCTTTATGGATATCGCCTATGGGAGGGAGTGTAGTAGCTGGAGCAGAGCACTGATTCCTGCTCTTAGCACTTGCTGTTGACTCTAATCCTGCTTTCCTTCTGGTTTTCTTCTTTTCTCTTTCTCAGTCTTTCCTTTAGCCTAGCTGACATTCTGGCTCGATGAGAAGTCCTTTGCAAGCCTGGTACGTTGCCTAATTCTGTCATTTAATAGAAATAACAAAAGAGAAGGGTTTCTCGACTGCTCCAGCCCTGGGAAATGCTGCTCAGAGCTGAAGAGACTTGCTGAGGAGAGGAGCACTGGTCGTCCCAACAGCATCCCACAGCCTTGTCACCATTCCATCATAAGGTTTGATTTCCCGTGCCCCCCACTGCATACAAGGCTATTTTGCATTCTCTTACAACTGCAGCACCTACCGGGAGAGGACACCCAAATGAACCCTATTTTCAGAGGTGTGTTTGAAGAAATCAGTACAGCCATCCATTTCCTATGTAAAAGGGCCGGGTTTAACACAGCGATTTGCAGATTGAGCTCAGGACTCTTCTTGTTTTGCCTTTTAGGTAACAAACGGGTAAACCCCTGGCATTCAGGTAACACCGTGCTAAGGAGCCTGGGCTAAGGGTGGCAGAGCATTGGAACAGGCTCCAGAGGGGTGGTCGAGTCTCCTTCTCGGGAGACAGTCAAAACCTGCCTGTCTGGATGCAATCATTGCAGCCTGCTCTAGGATGATCTATCCACACCTCAAATACTGTGTTCAGTTTTGGGCCCCTCACTATAAGAAGGACATTGAGGTGCTGGAGAATGTCCAGAGAAGGGCAATGAAGCTGGTGAGGGGTCTGGAGAACAAGTCTTATGAGAAGGGGCTGAGGGAGCTGAGGTTGTTCAGTCTGGAGAAGAGGAGGCTGAGGGGAGACCTTATCGCTCTCTACAACTCCCTGAAAGGAGGTTGCAGAGAGGTGGGAGTCGGTCTCTTCTCCCAAGTCACAGGCGATAGGACAAGAGGAAATGGCCTCAAGTTGCACCAGGAGAGGTTTAGACGGGATATTAGGAAAAATTTCTTTACTGAAAGGGTTGTCAAGCCTTGGAACAGGCCGCCCCATGGGAGTGGTGGAATCACCATCCCTGGAGGTATTTAAAAGATGGGTAGATATGCTGCTTAGGGACATGGTTTAGTGGTGGTTTTGGCAGTGTTAGGTTGGACTCAATGATCTGAAAGGTCCCTTCCAACCTAGATGATTATATGATTCTATCTCTGAAGGTCCCTTCCAACCCCTACCGCTCTGTGATTCTGTGTGAGCAATATCACAAGCTGTGAGCAGTAGGAACTGGCGTTTGAAGTCGGGTACGTGTATTGTTTGTAGGATGGGCAGCTGGGACGAAGTGACCTCTTCAACAGCGAGAAGGGGTGAGCTGGGGATGCCGCCGAGGCCTGCCTTTGGTGACAGAGGGCTGCAAGGTTGGTTACACATAGATAAATGTTCTGAAGGCCCAAGCAGATAAATATGGGAGCTGTTGATGGAAGGAAGCAGTGCCAGCCACTTTTGGCCAGCAGAACAGGAACATGTCCCGTTGCCTCAGGTTGAAAAGGCTTTGGATGCTCAGGGCTTGCACAAATCAGAGGGAGAAAGTACTGGTAATGGTATCTGACACATTATTTACTTCATTCACGGACAAATTAACCTTAATTATCCAATTTATAAATCAGCCTTAAGTGGAAGGGCCCCTCCTCACCCCCCACTGCTGCATATTTGGGGGATTAAGTTGTTTGTTTTTGGTGATAAATTAGAAACATCTGCTTCCGCTGACAGGCTGGAGAGGAGGCACGTACAGCAACGCGGCCGGCGGGGGTGCTGCCATGCTGCGGGGGGACTCGGTACCAGGGCACCGGTCCTGCTGGCCTCCAGCCATGGGGTCTCCAAAGGGATCAGTCCCTCTCTCCTCTGTGCAGGGGCTCGATGGGGCATGGCTGCGGCTGGGCTTGTTGGGGATGGTTTCTGGGGAGGTGGGAGCAGCAGTGAGTGTCTCCCGCAGCGTTGCGCTCGGCAGAGCCTTCCTTTTAAGGGTGTCTTGGCAGTTCTCCCGCGCGAGCGAAGCTGCTTCTGCCATGGGATCATCGAGTCTTACTGTCAAGGAATCCAAACCTCGTGCCAGAGTCGCCGCAGAGGTTGTTCAAGCGTGAGCAATGATGGCAGTGAGCAGCCCGGCCACCCCTTCTGATGGAGAAAATGGTGCTAATTGAGGGCACAGAGATGTTTTACAGCTCTGGTGTATCTCCGTGGAGGTGACACAATTTCCCGACCGCTGAGACGGGTTGGAAGGAGCCGAGACACACCACATCAAAGCATTTCACACGGGCTTTCACCTCGTGCGGGAGGTATGAAAACAACCCTCCCAGCTACAAGCCAGTATTTGCAGAAGTGGAAAGCTGGGGCTAAATCCTGCCAGATGCAGGAATCCAAATATAGCCTGGGCATCCATGGAGATGCACCCATGATCCACCCAGACCATGCCTCCCTCACTGAAGGGAACCACGAGGCTTGTTTTAGCTTCATTGTGGCCCGGATCCCTTTGCGGGGTTTGAAAATGTGCCCTATTGGGCTGCAGAAGCAGATGTTTTACACACGCAACAGTCAGATGTGGTTTTTAGCCTCTGGCAATCAAACTGCTCAGACGGCAGCGCTGGTCTGCAAGGACAGAGCACACCTGGAGAAAGGGAGAAACCAAGAAGCTGGGAGGCTTCTGACAGCTCCTGTTGCCAAGATGCCTCCTTTTTTTTGACTGGATATTTTCTCCAGGTGGGTTTGAGGGTTGTGTGCATTTATGGAGATTCTGTATCTCTCCAAAGATTTTTGGAGAGTCTGTAGTCTCTGTCAGAGGCAGGCAAGTTCAGTGCAGCTATAGAGTACAGGTCCTGTGAGTTGGACACCTCCTGGCAGTGCAGGCAGCACCGTTCTGGTGTGATGCAGTGCAACATACATGTATTTCTGTCTAACAAATTCCAGGCACAGAAATTTTGAATCACAGTTCTGCCTGAAGCAGGCTACAAAATCAGGACTGAGATACGTGGCCCATCACCCTGCAGGCAGCCATCCTGGGCAGTCCTGCAGAGGAAAGTCTCCATTCTCCTTCAAAAGCTGAAGGCAACCTCCAGTGCAGGCTCCAAAACCCCGTTCTGGTGTAAAGAAGCGTAATGCAACTCTAGAGCATAAAATGTGGTGGGATGCAGCTGGTCCTTCTTCCTCTAGAGAAACTAAAAGAAGCTGGAGACAAGTAAAGATGAGTGGGGCTGGGAGAGCTGCTAAAGCAGAGCTGTGATCAAAGGCTGTTCTTGGGGTTTAGGGTGAAAAAAGGAGAAGCTCTGGAAGATAACCTTCAGAGCACATCTGTGCAGAGCTGCAGTTTATAAAGACTCAAAGGAACCGATTGCTCTGTTAAAAACAAACGACATGGTAGCTGGAATAAGCAATGGATGCAAAATAGTAACCTAGATGCTTCTCTGCTAAGTCCCAAAGAGCCACTTCCACTGTTTAGTGATGGTGAAAAAGGACTCGAAACGGCAGCCTGAGATGTGTCGGGGAGGTGGGATCAGTCCCCAGGTGCATTGAAGCAGGAACTGTGCAGGAACATGAGTGTGGGGCTAGCAGGGCTGGCGTAACATCAAGTTTTTATAGACTGCTGAAAAGGGAAAAGACTTTTGGTCCGGAGTTGTAACTGCTAGTGAGAATAGCAGACGCGTGTTCCAGCACAGGGATAGTCTCCCTCCAAGAAAACGGACAGTTTTCCTAGACAAATCCAGAAAAAGCTCAGAATTCTCTTTTTTTTCCAAATAATGACAAAAAAAAAAAAAAAAAAAAAAAAAAAGGAGGTCCCTCTCTCAGCAGCTCACAGATCACCTCTCCCCGTGCTGGGGTGACGAGATGCCCACGCTTGCCTGGATCCAGCCACGAGGCCCCATAGGACCAACAGGAAGAGGAGGGGGTGAGCAGGCTGGACACACGCCTCTTCAGCTCTGCCCTTTGAGCCCTTCTTGTTTGCACAGCATTATCTCTCCCTGTTTTTATTGCGCATTTTTTAAACTACATTTCAGGTCCCACCTCCGTTATTAATACCCTCTCCACTCCTGTTTTCTCCTGAAAGAAAAATATCTTTTTTTGAAAGAATGCAGCAAAAGCTGAGAGAAATAAAACAGACCACATGAATTACAATACACCCGAAAAAATATCCCCTTACTGAACAGTTCCCTTCCTTCCCCAGCTTTAACCTTAGACTCTTGCCAGATGTTCCTGTTTGTTGCAGGGTGTCTGATTTTGGGTTTGGGGTCTCTCCAAAGGGGGAGGGGAGAGCCTAAGCTGAAAATAGGATGGGTGGCCTGATGGCGTCCAAACACTGCCAACTATCTCCATTAAATCCTGTTGGAGATTTGGCCGCCGCTTCTGTAGGCTGCACCCCATTCGGGTCTGGGAGACGCGATACTCACACAGATGAGGAAGACAAATCCAATAGATAGATAGACTGAAGACGAGCCAATATGTTTAAGCCAGCACAACATATGGGCTCTCGCATCTCTCAGCCCAGGAAAGATTGCTCCCCACAGATTTCTTCTAGGTTTGCCCAGACTAAGTGAAACATCCCAGTCAGTGAGACTTTTCCCCTCTTTCCCTCTGGATTATTTTATAACTGTACACCTCTTGCTGCCAGGATCTTTTTTCCCATTATGCAAAGCCTATTCTTCCCCTTTAAAAATGGTCGCTGTTATCCTCTGTGATAAGACCTGGTTTTATACTAAACAGTTCTGCTCTTCCCAATGCATTCACCTCACAGAAATGTGTAGACTGTTTGATCATATGGTTCTATCCCCTCTGCCCCCAAGGTTTAGTGAAACTGTAAAGTATCTGAAGACTTGGGTCAGGTCGTCTGCGATTCTACCTTCTTTGCTTTGAGCTTTCCCAGCTCTATCCAAGACCATGTGAGGCTCGAGGGTAGACACCCAGGAACAGATTCACACTGCTTTTCCAAAATGAAAACTGAATCCTGATCTATGAAGAACCCAAACAATTTGCTTCAGCATTGTGAAATTGGAGTAATCTGGATTTCTTCTTCAACCCAAGAGAGAAATGGCCCCACTGATTGGCACCTCTTACTTTAGAGAGACTGTGAGCAGAATTGCATACCTTTTGCTGAGAGCTGCAGCCTTTATTTTCCAGGTATGATCACGAAGATGAGCCTGCAAAGCCTCTAGATTTTCCTGCCAAGGCATTTGCATAATTGCTTTGTTGTTCTTTCGACTAACAAAAAATCCACTTCAGCAGATAACACGGAGTTTGACCTTGCATTTGTGACAAGCAGCCTCTAGGAATCAGAAACACTTTATTTTTTTAATGCCTCTTATTTGTATAAAAGGTTGCAGCCTTACGATTTTCACTTCCCGTAAGGTTAAGTTTTTCTGGCCAATCTAAACTGTAGTTTTATCATCTGCAGCGTGTCTCTCTGGGAACATGGATGTTATTTGATCATGCAATGACGGTATGCGAAATGTTGCCGTAGCATCTGTTTAAGGACCCTGGAAATTAGGTTTACCAGCACATGGGACAGACCTGTGAATGGACACGTCACAGAGAATTAAGGATATGTCAGCTCTATCCCAGTGAGTGGGACAGAGGATCTTTTCCTGCAGGCACTCAAACCCAGCCTTCAGGACACTGCTTATATGTGCATTTCCATCTACCTTCACACCTTGCCACTGTGACTGAACCGTAAATGGGTGCATCAGTGAAGTGTGGAGGTGACGGAGGAGATGAAATCAAATGAACACCGTGTTCTTCGTTTGCTTTATTGCTTGTTACTGCTGCTGAGGCAGAAGCAGTCCCTGTGGCTGAGACACTCAATGTCAGAAACCATCCTGTCTCCTGTATCACTCAGCAGTATGGAGCAGGACCAGCCACCACCTTCTCTCTCACCTACCCATCAGATCGGTGGGGTATAGTGGAGGAAGAACAAGGAATAGGCAATTCGCTATCTCCACACCACACAGTCCTCACCCAGGTGACACCTGATGGGGCTTCCCCTGGCCCTGCCTTCCCACAGCTCATGGTGACGGTGATGGTGAGTTTTTGTGCTACTCGGCACAAAACTTAACCCAGGGACAGCTTCAGAAAGAACCAGGCTTTCAGGATTTCCTCCGTGCCGGTGGGCCAGGCATACCAGCTCCTCTGCTTCCAGTTTTGCTTTTCCCCACCCTTTCCCCTGCCCTCTCTGCTCCCAGCTTCTCTACTCTTAAATGCATTTCTTAGGCAGAGCGTGGTCCATGGGGACATAGCACCAGGAGGACCTACCACCCTGCATTCCCACCAGGGAAAATCTGCTCACACAGCGCAGCTTGAAGTTGTCCCAGACCAGGGAAAACAGGGAGCAGGCACTATAGGAAGATGGGATTTTCTGCCACTTCAATGCTCCCTGCTATATAGCACTGTAGTTGAGTGATTTCTGAAGCAGGTTGCTGTTTCTCCAGCCCTCAGAGTTAGCAAATTTCCATAGCTTGCACAGCTCCGAGGGCTGTGTGCTGCTCTCACACCCATATTTTCCTAAAGCTTCAGCCTGAAAAGCTTCATCATTTCCTTGAAAGTGAGTGGGTTAGAGGAATCGGCCACCATTGCGAGTATCGGGTTTTGGGCAGCTGGCACGCGGGCAAGCCCTGCCCGGGATAATGGTAACCAGAGACCCAGGGGAAAAAAGGGAGCAAGAAACTGCTAATCCATTTGCACTCTCACCTACCCAGACCAAGGCTGTGTTTAATCACTTACGCTCAACATTTCATTTCTATTTAGTAACGCACACTCTCCCCGCAGTCCGCACACAGGCACGGTGGCAGTGGAAGCACAAGAAGTCAAAAGCCCTTGAAAAAAACCCCAACCGAACAGAAGAAACACCCCACCAAAGCAAACGGATATATTTGCGAGAGTTTAATAAGTTAAATGCAGGAGGCTAACTTTGCAAGAGCACGATCCTGAGGCAAAATGATTTATTCGGTATTTACAGATATTTTTTGCAAAACAAGTTTGTATGAAACCATAGCAACAAAGGTTAAAGTGAAGAACTGGAACAATGTTGGAATCATTCACGAGGGAAAAAAACAATAATCTCTCTTTTGGGTTGGTGGAATGTAAGATTAAAACAAAAAATAGAGAGATATATTTCAAAATATTTTAGGCAATTAAATCACCCTAAACCATGTGAAAGGTAGACATTTGAAATTATTTTTTTTGTTTCAGAAAATTGTGTCCTTGATTTTTAAAAAAATCTGTCTGGTAAGGTTCTGATAGTAATGATATGTGCATACATGTCCAATTTCATTACTCTTCTCTTACAAGACAAGATACACAAACAGATTTCACTGAAGCTCTATTACAGTTGCTTTCTAAAGGAGTCACATGTATCCCAGCAAAAAAACTGCGTTTCCCCGAAAGCTCTCTCCATTGCCTTCCCTTCTTCAACTGCATTTCAGAGTAGTCAGAGTAGGAAAGTGGAATCAGTTACAACTTACCTTTAGGCTCGCGTAGATGACATCGGATTTTTCAGGGAAAGCAATGCACTTCTTTTGGGTAGCGTGGCTAAGAGTTGTAAATTCAAGCCAATAGGTAATTGCTGGTGATTCAAAAATCCTTTAAAACAAATGTAAATGCCGTGATGACAAATAGCGTACTTCGTGAAAACTTATTTGAAGCTTGATGCTCTTGTATTGAGTTTTGTAACTGTCTGTCTCGGCTAAATAAGCTCCCACTCCTTTCCTCGGACACTTGCCAGCTTTTCTAATTTAAAGCAACTGTGAGCTTGCTGTAAAACTCCTGCTGGAAGGAGCTCAGTGTATACCATGGAGCGAGGAGCAAGCGTGTGCTCCAGGCTGGAGGGGTAGGACAGGGTCCCAACAGGACCTGGGGCACAGGCTCCCCGAGGCAGCGTTATATCATCCTTGGAAAGCATGACAGGCTGACTTGTCGCCCCTCTCTGTAAAGACACAGAGAAGAGGAAAAAATCATGCTCTTTCTGGCATGTAGTCCCCTCAGCGTGGGATTTGGGAGGAGCAGCATCTGCCTTAAAGTGGAGGAAGAAGCAACAGCCTCAAATACACAGAGTCCTCAGGGCTCCCGAGGGAGCCTGGTCCCCAAATTGGCCAAAAGACTCCCAGTGTTTATAGAGGCACTGGTCCTTGGTCTGAGGCTTTGGGGACAGGTCCAAGGGCCTTCTCCTGGGCTTCCTCCTGGGCTTCCTCTGCTAATGCAATGTGGGGTGTCCCTCTCACAGTGGGTGGGACACCCAACCTGAGGTTCATGGCTGAGCACCACCCCAAACCTCTCCCTCATGTGGTTTTGAAGAGTTTCAAAAAGAAACTCACGGCAACAATCCTACCTTCTGAGACACTGTCAAGCTTTAAATAACAGAGATTTGATTTTCCAAGGCATCTACTTACTGGGCACATCTCTGTTCTGCCTTGCTCAAATTAAGGTAGTGAAACATGTGAAATGTTGTTCATGAAGGAGAGCTGCTGGTGCCCATGTCAAATTCCTCCTTTATCCAAGGACTTTATTTCAACCAGTTATGGTTGAGACACAGAATGACAGAATGAATTGACAGAAAATATCCCCTTTTGCAAATGAGTTTTCTCTGCAGAGTAGCTAAAAGCAAGCAAACAAAAAGCCAAATTATAAAGCATTATTGTGATTTGGGAAATTTCAGTTTCTGAGCTTGCACATGAGTACTGTAACAAACTTTTGTCTGAAGCTGAGTCCTGAGAAGCCTGTTTGAGGCTATGTCCCAAATCGCTAACAGCTTTTGGAAATGCGTCCAACCAACCTGCTGATGAAAGGGGGCATAAGGTTTATTGCAGTTGTGATTAAGTGAGTTTGACTTTGCCAGCCATATTTTCTTGCAAAACTAATGTAAGTGAAGATGCAATCATTAGACTGAAATTTTCAAAGGTGTTGGGTGCTCCGGAAAGAGGAAATGAATCTTCTGTGACAAAACAAGGCAATGAATGTCAAAATGCCACCTTTGATGTGGCTATAAAAGATCTTGTTCTTTTGAATGTTCTCATTTACATGACAGTAAAATATTAAGTATTTCATATTTTGAATAGAGAATTAGAAACCAGGGTCCTGTCCATTCAAGCAATACAGCTAACATACCACTGCCAATGATGGGAGAAAGGGTTTAAGGAAAGCCAATTTTTTTTTTTCTAGTGGAGTTTCATTCCAGTACTAAATGAGAATAACCAGGATATAGAGTACTCTGTTACAAAATCATATGGTAATGTGAAAACTTCGGTATATGAGTTGACAAGTCTTCATTTCCCCCCAGAGTATGGCTATCAGAGTATTTTTATTTTGCTCTCTGTGGATCTGCTGGTAGGCTTCGATGCAGGTGGGCAGCAGTGAAAGTAAAAATACCACCCTATCGTGTCACTTAAATGTATTGTAGAAACAACCTAAATGATTTCTGTATCTTAGTTTCCATTTTGTGATCAGGCATTAGGCATATCCTTTTAGGTACTGGCACCTCTGGAAACTTGTGATTGCATTCTTGTGGGAATTACCTAGAACTTCTGAAGATCATCTGGAGAGCATTGCCTGCAGTTGACCCACGCTCCCGTTTAGGGAAGCATGAGGTGCCGCTTTCTCTTCCTGATGAGTCTTTCCTGGAGAAGCAGGGCATGTTGCCCCTGTCCCATAGGAAAAAAAGCATGTTTTCTACCAGCCTGTGGAGAAGACTGGTAGGAATTATGGACCTGGGCTCTGCCACTGATTCATACCTCCCTCTGGACTGAGTCTTCCTCACTTCCATTCACTTTATCTGCCTCACAGGAATATGACTAAGGGCTAATTAGCCATTAGTGAAGTAGCAAATAATATTAATCCCAGTAATTTTATAGAAGCAATAATAAAAATCAAATATTTCTTCTGTGCTGTTAATGTTTGATGCCCTCTGAGACTACCTGGGCAGTTTTCTGTGACCCACAACACAAAATTAAAGCACCAGCTGGCACTTCGTCTCATGTTATAGAGAAGGAGGCCTAAGCAGGAATATGCAATTAAAGCTTTGTCAGAGGGAAAGGGACATGAGCTCCAACATAACAAGCGTCTTAAAAGGAAGGAGTTAAACCCATTTCTTGTGCTTACCAGGCTCTCCAGACCAGAGGCGGGAGGCAAAAGTGAAAGTGGAGGAGAAACTGCAAAGTGCTCTGCAAGCCCTGGAGGCTTAAGCGTTCAACAGAAAACACAGGTTCAATTTCTTTTGGAAGAAAGATTGTATTTTTATAGGGTTGCTCACTGGTGCCTGCGATAGGCTCATTTTTAAGCGCTCTAAAGTTACAATTCTGGGCAACTATTTGATATTTCAGCACTTCACCAGAACATTGATTCTCTTGCTTTTGGCTCTGTCTAGAGGCAGCTGTGGTGGGATGGAGCCGCTAACTGCGGCAGCCGAACCGGGAACTGCTATTTGGCATTCATGTCCTCACAGGTACAACACAGCAACTAACACAGGAGTTAGGAAAAAAGGAATCCTTCATCTCAGAGAAATTTCTGAGGGGAAGAAAATGCCTCTTGCCTCACCTGTGAGTGCAAGCCTTGTATGCGTGGACATTTGTGGCACAACAGATTGTTGCATCTTGACAAAAAACATGAGTCCACGTAATAGATGCAGGAGTAAATGTGCTCAAAGGAATACAGTTGTCACACCCTTGTCATCTTTAATCCTCTCATGTGGCAAGCAGCTGGGACTTTTTCCTGGTGACATCTTTAAGTCCTCTCTCTGAACAAAGTGTTTTAAGATTCAGCAGGTTCTAATAAGTACCAAGGATGTTTCCAACACAAGTATCCGAACCAGGAATCAAACAAAATCCTTCATCTGCAGTGAACCACTGAGAAGTTGATTTGCTGGCAGGAAGGAAATACGACTTTGTGGCGTTAAAAAGAGAAGTATCCTTTGATGCTGGGGTTTGGCATTTTCCTGCGTTACGGCCGAATGCATTTGCATCCAGATAATACTCAGTTTAACTGCCAAGACATGAATGTAACTGCTCAGGATTCATCTTGCTTCAGTGCTGGGAGAATGAACAGGTTTATGGGGCACAGTGCTCTCTAGGAAGTCACAAAGCTGCTCAAAGCCAGAAGCCTAATTCTCCTTTCTTACAGAGTGGTGAGAATGAAGACTGGCTTCATCGAAGTAAACAGAAATATGTCATTGTCCCGTAGCCTTAAATGAGAAGAAAAATCAGTTGTTACCTGGAAATGTGATGTCAAAACATATGAAAGGTTTTTTCTTAGTTTGGTTTCTTGAGCAGGTTTTTGTGTCTTTTTTTTTCTTTTTTTTTCTTTTTTAATTATAGAATGGTTTTGGTTGGAAGAGACCTTAAAGATCGTCAAGTTCCAAACTTGGAACATCAAGTTCCATCAAGTTCCATGGCCAGCAACACCTCCCATGTTGCTCAAAGCCCCATCCAGCCTGGTATTGAACACCTCCAGGGATGGGGCATCCACAGCTTCTCTGGGCAACCGGTTCCAGTGCCTCACCACCCTCACAGTGAATAATTTCTTTCTAGTATCCAATTTAATTCTCCCCTCTTTCAGTTTAAAACCATTACCCCTCGTCCTATCACTACATTCCCTGATGAAGAGCTCCTCCTCATCTCTCCTGTAGCCCCATTCAGGTACTGGAAGGCTGCTATAAGGTCTCCCCAGAGCCTTCTCTTCTCTGGGGAGAAGGTCTTGGCATTTACATTTTGGTCAGTAGAAGAAATCATAAGGTATTCCCAGGATGATAACACAGAAATAGCTAAGAAAGAGATCAGTGTGAAAACTTCAGCACATTCAGGTATCACTATCAAGGCAAGAGAAGAGGGAGGGATGGGCGGTCTGCTTTTAACGGGTGCTGCTTTCATGACTCCCAGTGGGTGCACCCATCTGGAGATGCCCCACAAGTGAATGGCTGCAGGATGGACACACATCGATGATGAACAGCTCATGTCTAGGTGACTGGGCACGTGCTGGGGCTGCGCACCTCGGAGAGGCATCTGGGTACTCATGGATTAACTCCACATGCAATTTTTATCTATATAAGATGCAAAGTGCAGTTCCAACAGGGCCTGTGGCTTTTCAAATTAGTATAATTTATTCTAAGCCTAAATTTGCTAGAAAACACAGTAGAAATCTCATTCACGCAATGAGATTACCTAAAGACCCATCTGCTCTGCACCTCCATTCAATCGTTAGTCACCACGGTAAAACTATAGTGCAGGGTTTAAATCTTATCTGCCTGGAAGAGCTTGGAACAACTCTGCTATACCTCCTGTTTTGAAATCGAGTGTTATTTGTTGCAAGCAGTACAGCACATTACTTTTCTCACCCTCCAGTGAGTCAGATCACCCCAGAGTTAGGGCCTGGAGTCTTAATGGGGCAGAGCATTGCAGGTCCATTGCCTCCACTACGCAGCTGCGATTAAAATTTTAGTTGGAGTTTCGCTTCGTCTCCACATGATGATGTGGGCTTTTTTCTTTAGGGCTACAAAGATGATGAGGGGCCTGGAGCACCTCTCTTAGGAGAAAAGGCTGAGGGACTTGGATCTTTTTAGTCTAGAGAAGAGAAGACTGAGGAGGGATCTGATCAACACTTATAAATACTTAAAGGGAGGTGTCAAGAGAATGGGGCCAGTCTTTTTTCAGTGGTGCCCAGTGACAGGACAAGAGGAAATGGGCACAAACTTGAATATAAGAAGTTCCACCTAAACGTG